>CM033395.1:43363006-44563006 GCA_019426215.1 Buddleja alternifolia
TTTTGTGAATTGGATATGCATTGAATTTACCCAAACTATTATTTGATAGAGAAATTAGCTTATACCCCCCCAAACTCTGAGATTGATGGGGGCTTACCCCAAAATATTAAAAGTGGCATTCAATACCCTAAAACTATCATATATGTGCACTTTGCCCCCTCGGTTAGCTTCGGGCAGCACACAGGGAGCAAAGTGCTACAAACCGCATAGGTGAGGGGGCAAAGCGCACATCACCTCATAGTTAAGGGGGCAAAGCGCACATGTACTAATTTTTTTATTTTTATACTTTTTTTCATTTATTTTCATGTTTCCGAATTTTGAATTGTCTTTTTATTTTTAGAAAATTATGAATATTTGAATTTATATTTCTTTTCATTGTTTTCTTATTTATTTTCATATTTTATTTTTATTTTTCTTATTTTCATATTTGAAAATTATTTATTTCACATCTAGAAATAATATTTTAAGAAAAATCTAAATAAATCCCAATATGCATGATTTAAATTGAACGATGAATGGGTAAAAATTTTCCCGAAGCTGACCGAGGGGGGTTAAGTTAATATTAAGAATATTTGAATTTAAAAAAAAAGAGAAAATATATGATAGTTTAGGGTGCTGACCGAGGGGGCAAGTGCACATATATGATAGTTTAGGGTGTTGAGTGCAACTTTTAATAGTTTGGGGGCCAAAGCGCACATCACCTCATAATTTGGGGGGGGGGGGGGGGGTTTATCTGCTATTTTCTCTATTTGATATCACAATTGTTTATGAAATGAGCCCCCATAAATCCACCACATCAAAATTCGTGGTTATATCGAGACTTAACAATCACATATGCTAAAAAGGTATTTATGAAGACTGTAGATCTATAATACATACACAAATACAAATATGATACAGTTACAAAATACGATAAATTTCAAAATTTTAGGATAAAATACGCCGGGGATACATGCTTTATTATATATATATATATAAACAATTCATTAGCATAAATAAAACTGTTTAATTTTTTATATTTCTTTATTAATTGTCTAACTTTTAAGTTTTATTTTTTGGCAAAAAGCCGAAAACATCATCTATTTTTCTATTTTAGCCCAAAGCATATTGGATAATATTAAAACATACTCTGCCTGGTATATAAGACGTGCCAAAGACTTCAATTTTATTCGATATCCAGAATTTTCCTTTTTTCTTTTTGGATTCTTCAAAAATGTGTTACCGTATCTAGATGATATCCGGGAGTATACAGATACAATAATGCAGGGGGTCATTTGTAGGGGTATATGTGCATCATAGTTGTAGATTTATGGCATAGTTATGGTGTCTTACTTTCACAATTGATAGTTTTATAACACAAAATGTAGTAGGATGTTTAATCAAACACCACAAAAGAAAAGTAGTAAAAGTTTGGTCCATGTAATCACTATTATCAGAATATCCAAACCATATATTCAAAAACGAATTAAACGCAACGCAGAAGATGAGGCCAAAATTTTCAAAACCTCAATTACACCACATAAATTAACATATTAAAACTATCAATAATCAAGGAAAACTTTCAAAAACATATCAAACCGAATTCAACCAAAAAATACACACTTTTAGTCGCAAATAACACAATCTTATTCATCATATACTTCTATGAAAACTTAATCTCTATTACGAAAAAACTTATCCAACGAAGAAAACCTGTGGAATATATTCACCTAACCCAGACGATTATTCGACGTTAACATGTGCACTTGATGCCTCCATCATCCCATTACGTATCTGGTCACCAATATCTCTAACATGACCAGGCCCGTGTGGTAAAAAAACTGTAGTGTTCTTGGAGGAATTTCCGAGGTCTTTGATCGTGTCAAAGTATTGGGTGATCATAATAAGGTCCATAACTTCCTTTGCAGAAGCGCCTTCGACTTTGTGAGAGAAATTCAAGATATTCTCACGAAGGCCATCTGTAATAGCTTGCCTCTGTCGGGCGACCCCGACCCCACCAAGATACTTGGCTTCAGCCTCAGCTTCTGCTTTCTTAACCTGGAGAATTTTCTCGGCCTCGCCTTTGTAAACACTAGCTAGCTGCATCCTTTGAGCTGTAGTGTTGAATAAAATGCACCATTAGTGCATTAAGAAACAATAACAGAGGAAGCACCGATAACTTCATTCTGGATTTTTGGAGAGAGTAACCAGAATGATATTAAGCGAAGAATTCAGATGATACATGAGTCTAGGAACATTCATGGAGGGTCAATGACAGAATTATTGAAATAATAAATACTTGTCACCGTCGTTTTGTTATTTCATCTCAATGATTATTCTACGGAAATATAACCATATGGCAGTAACTACACCTATAAATCTAATCCACAATCGTTTGAAAAATCATTTTACTACAAACATTTCCCCAAGAATTAAATAATCCATATAAAAGACCATGTTTACTTGCCCAGTGAGCAACTCAATACGCACATTTATTGCCAACAGGTTCAACAGTGAAAAACATCATTTACCCACAGGGTAGAAGGTTATGTTTCAGCAACCCTACACTAGTCTTTTGAAAATTCTGATCATTCCACCTTTATGGTTAGATGCACACCATATGTATAGTAAGATTACCAATTACTCTTGCAATTTTTAAACTTTTAAATATGAGTATTATCCCTCGCATTGAACTGCTTACAGTTTCAACTCAAGTGCTTCAATTTTATACAATAATATTCAATGCCTCCTTGAGAACGAGAAAAAGCAAACAATAGAAAAATAACAAATAAACAATAAAGATGTTATTCAAAATCCATAAATGAATCTACTACATATAACTTCAAATAAGCACTGCCTTGAAAAACAAAAGAAGCAAACGATATTTATTTTTAAAATAATATTGAAAGATTTAAAGACTTAATTCAAAGTGCACCAATGCTGACCATATAGAAGAACAAACTCAAGTTTAAACTTAGAAACACAATTAAAAATTCAAGGAGCACAAATAATAATGAAATCAGTAAATCAAAATTCTACACAGCACATTCTACCACACTTCAGCATTCCGCTAACTTGCACCAAAATTGAAACCATAAAGAAAGCAAATTGCCAAGGATGCTAACCTGCATTTATCTCATTCATTGCTTTCCGTACAGAGGGATCAGGGATGATGTCAACCATCAATATGTGCGCTATGTAGTATCCGTATGCTCCATCACCTGACAAATGAAAAAACTTAAAATGGATCCGCAGTATAGCCTTCACGTAGGACTTTTCAGTTCAACCATGTGGAGGCACTACACCCTACTTCAGCACTGGCACACAAATAATATGAATGATGGTTCTAAAATCCATATCAAGATTAGAGACTAAACTAGACATCACAATTAATGAAATGCAGCTTTCTAAATAAGTCAACAGTCAATACATAATGGTGGTCTCTACACAATTTTCCCTCTTTTCCATCAACAGCTTATATTCTTCTTCTTTAGTTTCAAGTTACATTATATTCTAAAGTGCAGGGGATAGCTAGGTAGATGTGCATGTGTTTTCTTCTACTAGCAAAGATACATGGTTGAAGTTAGAACGTCATGTGCTATCATTTTTTGACTGAAGAAATAGGAGTTTGTGATAACCAGTAAAAGAAGTAAATAAGAATCTCATTTACTGTTTCTGAACCAGATTGGAGATTTTCATTACTGATCAGCTACCTAAACAACGATGCAAATGAGAATGTAGGTTTCTTCAATGTTCATTACCATAAATTTAATCGGCAGAAATGTTTCAATAAGGGAAGGACCATTACTTGAACACATGTACTAAATGATCGATAGAAAAATTGCAACTGAAAAGGGAAACATTTTTATACTTCTCTTCCCCCACCCTTCACCTCCGAACCGAACTCTCCTTTAAAGAAAAGAAGCACTTAAATGAGTCTGGAGATCACATACATTCTTCTTCCCTTTTTTCTTTTTGGCGTGTGGCAGGAAATTTGTACAAAGCAAATAAAACATTTATGTTGTTTAAGAATGAAATCCTTTTTTTTGCTACATCAGATAATGAGTTCATATGAACACAAATGTCCAAGACACAGCAGAGTAATGTAAAGCTCACACAATTCAAGTTTGGGGCTCTTGTTAAGTGGTATCAGGTAAGATGCTACTAGTATCAGAAAATCCACATATCATTTTTCTTAAAGTCCTACATAAGCGTTCAGAAACTTAATATCAAGATTATCGACTAGGTAGCTGCAAGTTTTTAGGCGTTATAAGACTTGTTGAGCATATTTCTTAAACACAATGCAAAGTCATCATATGGAGCAAACAAGTGAACACCTACTCCCATCCTTGCTGAACAATTAAACTCCCAAATTTGCTAATAGGAAGATTTTTTTATTATGACAGTTTATCAACATCTTTTTAAAGAATATAAATTACCTTCTCAAGTTCCTCTAATACGGCTTGAGCAACATCACCCTTTTGTTCAAACAGCTCATCCAAAGTCATTCTAGGAACATGAGCTCGGACCACTAGTAAGCAAATACATGCAAAATCAGAAAAAACTGGTATAACATGAGAATGAAAACCTGCAAAGGGAACACAACGTAATTACCATCAAATACATAAGACTGAATCTGCTCTCGGGGATTCTGTAACTCATAGAAAGCATCATCCGCATTTTCCTTGATCACTCTGTATTGAATTGAGCAGTGCATCTGAACAAAGACATTGTCCTGTTGAATTAAAGATAAGTTAGTATTTCCTCGGACAAGAACAACTGTTTCACATCAAATCCTAGATTCCAGCAGCACAACCATACATCAACCAGATTTTAATAGCTGCTTCCGAAAAACAGTGCAACGCAGATGACAATGAACTTGTCATCTCAATATACCAGCAGCAAAAGCTTACACGCATATCTCACGGAAACAGACATAACTCGAAGTGCTTGCATCGATGTAAAAACTTTCTTTTAACAAAGTAATGGTCACAACCAATCCAAAAAACTAAAATTTTTCATTTTCTCTCTAAAAGTTCAACCTCGAGATCACATGAACCACAATACAATCTACTCAAAAGCCTAAAACCTAACAAGAATTTGATGTGATCATAACCAATCCAAAAGCCAAAAACTTTCCTTGAACAAATAAAATCATATTCAAAGTTCCATTTTTATTTCTCTAAGAATTCAACCTCGAGATCACATGAGCCAAACTACAATCCATTCAAACCAGTGCAAACAGCACCGAAGAAACAACGCAACATCAAAACATCAAACAACGGTGAAACAAAATATCGAGGTAATCGAATAATGAGATTGAACGCAAGCGCAAATCTACGTCATCGAATTATCACATTCATTTCTCTCTTTCACACACACACACACATAATCACACGCACATATAGCGAAAGCGTAGACTATAAATTGACCTTAGTTTTGGTCTCAATTTTGACGTCGAGAGAGTTGATCCTGGTGGATAGAACTCCGGCGAGGCATTCTCCGGCGAACGGATTGAAGAATTGCAGGCCTGGCTGCGCGATGCGCTCGAACCTCCCCCACTTCTCGACCACTCCGACGCTGGCTTGGTCCACGCATCCGCACAACATACAATACGCGTTCCCCATAGCTCTCAAGCTTTCTCTCTCTAGGTTTTGCGTAATTCGAAGAAAGAGAAAATTGAATGAATTGCTTGCAGAGATGATGATGATGATGAAGAAGAAAAGGGGGAACACTTTGTAGACGTGTGTTTGTGAAGGCCACGGCAGGGGTAGATTGCAATCGACCGCCTTCGCGGGTTTAATTTATTCATTATTATTATATTTAATTAGTTTACTTGTATTTAAATGTTGACAAAATTGCCAATCAGGTTGACGCTCCATAATTATGAGTTCGACTTCTATTGATTTATATGAGTTGTTTTTTTTATTTATACGGTAGTTTGTAATAGCTTATATTAGAATTTATTGATGATCCTTACTTGTAATAGATAGATATTGACAAAATGGCCAAGATTGACGCCCCATAATTATGAGTTCGACTTCTATTGATTTATATGAACTGCTTTCTCTACCTATACGGTAGTTTGCAATAACTTATATTAGAATTTATTGATGATCCTTACTTGTAATGGATAAATATTACCTTGCAATTGATATAACAAATGATGTAATCGCTTCTTTGAAAAAAAAATGTTGATAAAATTTGTTTATTTATTGAATAATTGAACACTTTTGAAGTGAGGTTTTGATTTTTTGATATATTTGTTTCACTTTCACATATGACTTGGGAAATAAATAAATGTAAAATGTTTTATTTTTCTTTTCCTTTCTAGATTTGCTCTTTTTTTAACTAGGTTTGGTTATAAGGATTTTTGGAAATAGTATCAATGAGTTTTGATTTTTCCCTATCCTAATTCAACAATTAAAAATAATTCAAATTACTCTAGTATTTTCATGGAGATTGGATTTATGTGAAATTCTCGTATACTATATTTAGATTAAAGATTCTAGTGGGATGAATTTGAAATTCATCGACTTTTAAACTCTTGAATCAAAACACAACCTGAAAAATAGAGCAAAACACCATATATGTTTTTCTTATTATTTTTCCTTAATGAAATCCTAAGTCCAAACATAGCCTTAAAAAAGAAGAAGCAGAGATAGTTGGAATTATATTTGCTAATTCAATTTAGTGATTCATATTATATTCCACGTCATATATATGTTATATGTATAAACAATTTCTCGACATATGCACATACATGTGTTGATGAATGACAATTACGTGCATTTATAATAAAAATTGGGATAGTTATGGAAATAACCCCTCTTATAATGTGTAATTATCAAAAAAACAAAACCCATGATTTTGAAATTACCAATACCCCTATAGGGGCCTAATATTAAGATTTTTTGGGGTTAAATTGTAAGAATTTTTAAATGTCGGTGGAGTAGCTACAAGAAGTGCCTCATATGAGATGGTCTTTATGTAATTTTAAAAATAAGCGAGAGTAGATGGATAATTACACGTTACACGACGGAAGGTTTGCGTAATTTTTAAAAGATGAAAGCCAAAGCGCAATAAATAATCTAAAATATTGAAAATTGCATTTCAAATTAGATAATTGTTAGTAGTGTTGGACAATTGTGATAAAACTTATTCTAACAGGCTGGTGGGCCCATAAATTTGAAAATCTTAACAGGCCGTGTAACTGTGGATCAAACTGAAGAAAAATTTTGATTGAAAATCTTAACAGGCCGTGTAACTGTGGATCCAAATTGACATGGATCCTTATTTAATGGGCCAATAAGTCCATTATCTTTAGACAGGCCCGGAATATGTATAAAACAGTTGGGTAGCCAAATGGATCACGATGTCTAACCCATTATTCTTACATCTAATTTTTCTTGTCGACTCGAGCTCGACAAAATTACTAGGCTTGGTTTGAGCTCGGCTCGTTTGCACCCTTGTTCTATTGTCGGCCACTCAAAAAACTAAAAGACTATCCATTTGAGCTCAAACTCGGGAAAAAAAATCAGGTTTAAGCTCGGCTCGTTTTAAGACTAGCTGAGCTACTTCGAGCGAGTTGAACTCAAAATCGCAATCCATCCTATTAAAGGCCATAGGATTTTTTCAAAAATAAAAGAAAAAATTAGAGTAAGAATTTTGATGTGGTATGAAAAGTGATTCGGGGTCAGGGTTGTAAACCCTAGTCGGAATATTTCGGGAAACGAGGTAGCGTGGAAAGGGTTCGACCTACAATACGACAAATCAGTTTTTCTATCTGACAATCGCCTTTTGTTTATTTTTAGGAATGATTAGATAATACATTTTCAACGTGAGTGTTTTTGTATTTATAAGGATGTTTGATGGGCCATGTGCCTCAATTCTCTTTAACCATTAGCCTCAATTAAAAGGATAACTAGATTAAGTTTTAGAGCCCATTTACACTAAGCCTATTAATATATTATTATGTAAGATGAAAATACTCAAAATATTCTTGGTCAAAATTATGGCACGTCAAATTTAGATTGGGTGAACTTGGACAATAAATTGGGACAAAAATATGAATTGTGAAGGCTGACATGAACCTTAAATAGGATACATGAATCGGTAGATAAAAATGGTTTCACAACAAAACCATACAAGAGTTATCCAAACCCATGCCGGCATGTTTCTTGTAAGGATATATTACCTTGAAACATTTTATCCACAATCTTAGACCATGACTTGTCCTTTCTATGTTAGATTTATCCCTTTTATCCTTGAGAAATCTAGAGACAAATTAAATTTCCAATGAAAAAAATAATACTAGAAAATCAAGTCAAATTATATTATGTTTCCGACATCATTGAGACATGGGGTAGCTTTGTTGTTAGCTCCAATTACCTAAACTAAATCAAATCTTTGATTCATATCTCATAATCTTTGTAGGACACTTTCCATGAAATTGCAAGAGTAAATCATCATCATTATGCTAATTAAACTAATGTAATTACATATTTATGTATTTATATGTACCAAAGGTTCAATGATTTACCGTGATATTTTGCTTAACTACCATAAATTGGAAATTCGTATGGATATATAACCTTACTCGCACTACAAAAAAAAAGATTATTGTCCATGTCAATATGTCATAGTGAAAAATCCATTTGTCATGGTTAAAACCAATTGACCACTGCTTTGCTATGGCTTTGGCCGTGGTATTTGCAAGCACGGCCAAAACATTTATCAGGGCTTATAGCCATGGTCAATGTTTTGTACATTGTAAAGACCGTGACTTTTAGCCATTGTAAAAAAGTGATAGGTAAACATTTATTCCACCATGGCTAGTTAGAGCTTAAAATAACAAGCATTCTTTTTCACCACGACTAACTTTAGTGTGGCTATATGAAACATCTACCACGGCCAAGTTAGTCGTGAGTTTAGACCGCTATAGACCACGATTTTAAGACATGACATATATTTTCATTGCCAATACTCAATTTTCTTGTAGTGTCGACACTACTAAAACACTTCTTGAAAGGTCTCTCAATTTCGATAAGTTATAAACACCAAATCTCCAAATTCATGATTGAAGGACCGATTTGCTCAACTGAATAAAAGGTTTAGAATCCAGATAGATGGTATGGGGAGATATTGATAAGTGTAAAAGTGTTGATTGAACAATACAATCCTAAATCTATAAATACTCCACCATTTACTTGTTGATAGGTTAAGCACGCTATTATTGTCTTTCCTCTGTGTACCTCTGACCTTCATGTTAGGGTATTCAACTTGTGGGTCTAAATACACTTGAAGAAGAACCAATGCATGAAATTTGACCCTTAGACCGACTATATTAGGCCTTAGACATCTTTATAATTGGATTTGTAATAGAATCGTTGTACCTAAAATAAGAAATATATTTGTATCTCGATATATAGATTTGCGTGACTTTTAGAGTGTTCGATGACTCAAAAACCTCACGATAATTATAATCATTAGCATATGTTGTGCTCATATATGAGTGCTATTATGTGTATAGTTTTGATTATTTTGAAACCTTAATAGAGGAGCTCCAAACAATAACACGATATATTCCCCTCAAGTGTATTAAAAGAGTAGGTGTTCCTTGCGCGTACTTTAATTTAATTCTTTTGTTTTGCTTCCAAGGAATTGAAGAAACTTATTATATTCATAGCTGAAAACAATAGTGTCGCCATATGGAATTTTTTAAATGTTCATATAAGAATAGAACACCAAGATTAATTTGAATATTTCGTGGACGTTCATCAGAATTATAATAACTAATTAATAATGTTACAACTTGAGCTTGAATTAGCATCTAGAAACTGCCAAATAGCTCCAATTTTTCCTTCTAAGAATAGACATTTCTTACACACTAAATACATATATCATATTATTTGTCCTTTTTCTTCTTCTTATGCACTATATATTCAAGAGCAAATGAAGCCAAATCAATTACACTATCATACTACTATAACACTAGAAAAAGAATATATAGCAAAAAAAAAAAAAAAAAACATGTCTTGCTGGTCTGCAGAAAATGCTACAAATGCCTATCTTCGAGTAATAAAAATGGTAAGTAAAGTTCTCCCTCTCATATAGTTTCAAATTTAAATTACCAAAATATATATATATATATATATATATATATATATATTCAATTTTCATCTATAAATTAAATGAAATTCAAGATATTGCATGTCCCTTCAATTTTCTTATATAATTGCTCTTATATGTAAATCAAAATTCCTATTTTGCGCCTAAACTTAGAATTTGGTATTTTATCTATATAAGTGAATGCTGAGCAATGCTAAATACCATCGTTTTCATATATCACATTTTTCCGTCTCCTTGATTTGACAAGAAAATATTGCAATTAACTGATCGTAAAATTTAAAACATCAATACTTCGCTCTAAAACGAAAAATTCTGACTCCGTCCCATCTTCGACACGTGTGTAGGGAAAGAGAGAAAAAGAACCAGAAGCAGCTGAGTTCATCTCAGCCCTTGTTGCTGGCACAAATGCTCGTTTAACAGTCATGGTATGTGCCGATGCAGTAGATTACTCCACCACCCTAGCCCTAGTGGCTGCAGCCCAACAAACAGGTGGAAAAGTCATTTGTATCCTTCCTGGCGCTAACGAACTCCAATTATCAAAGGATATTCTAGGACAAAACAATGCAGAAAATATCAAGTTTGTCATTGGAAATGCCCAAAATGTCCTTGAAAATGAATATAGAGAAGCAGATTGTATAGTAATTGATTGTAGCCTTGCAAATTGTGAAGGGATATTGAAAACTGCAAAAGGGTTTGGGAGGAATGTAATGGTTTTGGGGTATAATGCTTTTTGGAGGTGCCAGGGGCTTGATGGTCATTTACTGCCTATTGGGGAGGGGCTCCTAGTGAGTCGCGTGGCGGCGCCGCCAAAGAGTGGGAGGAGCTACGGTGGTTCCGGGAAGAAGAGCCGGTGGGTTGTTAAAGTGGATGAATTCACAGGTGAAGAGCATGTTTTCAGGGTTAGAAATTAAGCGTAAAGTGATTTTTAGAAAGTCTCGACAATTTTTAATGCCATTGGATTTGAGTTATATATATGGGTTAGCAAAGAGTTGATGAGTTTTTTGTACATAGAATGTGAAGATGAATTTTAATTGTAAACAATGGTGATGCATTAATTATAATATATATGTTTATTTGATTTTGCCTTTCAATTATTAGTGTGAGATAACTGATGTAAAATTAAATTAACTTTGTTTAGATATACTCAGAGTATTATTTTCTGTTTATTTGATGCATGCAATTGATTAGTTAATTACATAATCCTTAAATGTTTTATTTAATAGGGAAATTTATTATGATTCCGTAGTATTTCGCCCATATTTCAGATTTAATCCTATTATAGAATTTTAATTGCACTTTTGGTCTCGGCAGCCAAAAAATGGATTGTCAAACACACGCCGTTCTCTCTAAAATGCAAAAAATGGTGATTGTATTATATTCGTCTTTTTCCATCCATTTTTTTAGGGTTGCGACCAAAAGTGCAACTGGGATTCCAATAAGATTAAATCTGAAATGGGCGAAATACTATATGACCAAAAGTGAAATTTTGCCAATTTAATATATAGGATAAAACATAATTCCATTCCCCAACCTTGTTTAATTTGTCCATTGAAACTTCCTAGGTTAAACTTGTTTAATTGTGCTTTTTGGCTTTTTCTTTGTTTTGCTTTGTTGTACCACCTAAAAAAAATATCTTTCAATATCTATTTTCTTTCTTATCCTAAAATATTAAAGTTAATTAAGAAGTACATTGAGAGATAAACAGTGTTTCTTTTCCTAAAATAAAGTTAATCAAGAAGTAGAGATAAATAGTGTTGGAGATATTGAAAATTAAATGTTTATTCTCTAAGAACCTAACTTTTTGATGAAATGGAATTTTCCCTTAAGATAAAAAAGATGAAATGGTATTTAATAAGATAATAAATCCGGACATGCCGGTGGTACTTGGGTTCAAATGGTCACCAAATGTGGGAAAATTCTAACCCAAACCCGGCTTGGCCGCACCCAAGTGTATTTCACAAAGAGAGTGAATTACACTTGTCATATATTGGTAAGTTATTTTAAAAATTACATATGGGTGTGGCCGAGCCGGGAGCGGGCTAGAATTTCTCACAAAGGTGACCCTCCATGTACGTGAAGGTGCATCCGCGCGCGTCATTGTAAATAAAAGAACGTGTTAGTGATATTAAATATTAAATCTCACGAAGTTATTTTGGGCTGTTACTGTATAGCTAGGGTCCATCTACATATAATTATATACTTGTACATTATACTCATATTATTCACGTAAAATATATCACTTTATTCTCAAAATTTCGAAATTTAATGCCGATAATTCTAAACCTATCTTGAAAAAATTTATACAATTAAATATGGGCATGCTAATTAAGATGTTCATTTTTATTTTTATTTTATAGGAATTAAGACGTTCATTTGTTCCCGTCTTTTTGATCACTTATCCATGATAAGTATATACACCCTCTAAATTTAACTTTATAATTTCGAAAACTTTTAACACATGTCATATATAGATGAAATAAAATACGAGATGGAATAAGATTTTTGATACAAATGATCTGAACTACCATCAACCATAAGAAAATTCTAAGAAGGATTAGATCTATTAGAGTCGGTTCATGCAACACCATTAAATGCATGTGATTATATTACTGATTAGGATGGTTTTTTTAACATCATATATATATGCTTGCAATCAATGGTTTTTAGTGTATCGACCCCTTGGACCATATGCATCATTGAATCATCCATCAACCATTTTATTTGCGGCATGGACACATGCACGTGTGCCTACACATGACTCTTAATCGATCATTGGGTGACCAGCAAAGATACAAATGATCGATTAAGAGTCATGTGCACGCCCATGCATAGTGGACAAATGTCAAAGTAGATGGGCATCTAATGGTGTTAGCATAGCAGTCAAACCTAGGCATGGCCTCCATTGATTTATGATTTATCTATATCCACCATCATCATCAAATCATACATGCACAAACTTAAATATACAACTTATGAAAATTTTATACACTATATATATATATATACATGTATAAATATGAGATGGAAGACATTTGAAATAGAAGATCCAATCATATTATCACTTCGACCCTATATTCAAAATGATCTTTTGTATACTTGACATATTTCATCTCATTTTCTAGTTGCTTATACGTGTATAAATCTTTTTCTAGAAAAAGACCTTCGATTTTATATTTATCCCCATTTTAGTGGGTTGGGGGTGGGGGGTGGGGGGGGGGGGGGGGAGTACGTGCGTGCATAAATTCATCAATCTGTTCATGATCTAGTGTTGAATGATGTATTCAGCAGAATCAGACAGATAGGACAACATGAAATACAGAGAAGACCAAGAGACACAAAATTTATGTATGCTGTTGTTTTGTTAATAATATGTTTGAAAAGAAAACAGCTTGATCTGATCTAGATCTATGTAAGCCTGTCCGGAGGCAGTGGAAAACCACCCCTCTCTTCTATTCTGTTTCTTCACTGACTGCATGCTCTTTATTTATATCTATATCTATCTATATATATATATACACACACATATATATATAGTTCTGTATAGAAGAATCTGTAGTAAAAAAAAAGAAGAAAAAATTCATTCAAAATGAGCAACCATTTGATTTTTTATTTGCTGCACTTATTTAGAGAATATATAGATTCTTCTCTTTTTTTTTCTTTTCATATATGTCACATAAATCACAGATATTAATTGTTACAATCTTTTTTCAAATACCATATTGAGTTTCTAGTAAAATCATAAGTAGCTCATTAGACTTATGGACAGAAATGTATAAATATTTCCAGCTTTTATGTGAAAAATCATACGAGGAACTGTCATTAACTGCAAAAGATATTTTGATCATTTTACGATTCTTATCTAAACCTATATATATATATATATATATATATATATATATATAACTCCAACTATGATAGATAATATACATATATCTTTTTAGTTGTATCATACAAAACCTTTTGCAAGAAATTAATAAAAACCCACAAACCTATACTATACGCTAAATTTTAATTAAATCTTGTTTTAATATATGTGATCAATATATTCAATATTCTTCTCTAGTTCGATTCGTTCTCGACACTGAAGCCAACCAAACAACTTGTTTCGTTTCGCACGTAGTTTTCGAGCATTTTTATACAAATAAATTTGTTTGATTAATTGACCTTAATTAAGAATCCTCTTTTAAGATGGTTGCAGTACTGTTGCTAATGCCGGTTATCGTCTAATATTACAATTTTTCAACTGTCCCCCTTGAGATACAACATTACAGCTAAGATATGCAGATTTTTCAAGAAACTTAATGCTGGATTAACTCCGATTCATCGTGTGTCGGATTAAGCATTTAAGATAATTATTTCATATTATTTAAGTTAAATTAAACAAATATATGTGACAATTCTTTGCTGCAACCTCCAGGAAGCTAGCTAGCTCACCTGCCGTCCTTTCGTTGTACTATATATCAAGAGTACATATTATATATATATATATATATGTGTGTGTGTGTGTCTATTTCCAAGTTGTAGTTTAAATAACAGCCCACTTGTTTCACAGTTTCACTCACTTCCAAACTTTGTAGCTTCTCTTGTTCTTCTTCAAGTTTTGGGGTGTGCATGTAATTCACCCTAAAAGTAATTACTCATCTAATAACTCTTGCAAGGATATAGTCATGGTTCAACATTTAGTAAGCTTTGGGAATTTGAAAGTGAGCAAAACTATATTGATTAGAGTAAGTTTGTCTCAGTTGTAGCATAATTGATTATAGAAGAACTGGTTCTCGTAAAATTGATTATGCTAGAGGCTTGACTTTCCAGCTTTGTCAAAATGCAGTTTTGTAAAGCATACAGATCCAAACGAAATAATACAAAAGAGGATCAAATACTCATACATACAGAGGTTGTTCCTCGTACACATATTTTGACTTTTCAATCGCGAGGCCAAAAGGGCTTTTATTATGCGCATTAAATTTAAAACTATGCCGAATTGAAGTGTTGTCGCTACCAAAGTTCAAACCTCCTACCGCTCCTGAAGTACTTTTCGGGTTATTATTGAGAACTTTCGGGACTCAAGTATTGAGATAACCATAATCATCAATTTGATAAAATCCACATTAGCAGATTATTATGATTAAAATGAATCTTGTAGTCCCGAAACTGCGAACCAATCTCTCTTCTTGCATAAGGAAACATCTATTTGCTATATATATATTTTTTGATAATTTTATTAGTAATATATTACAACTTAAGTTAAAGTGTATATATATATATATATATATATGCAAACTGCACCAGATATACACATATAATGGATTTCATGGTTTATTATATTGATGCTTGTAGCATGGCCAGTTGGATAGAACAGAGTCCCACATGCAAGACAGCAGGTCCCAATGCCTGCTTCTATATATATCTAACTTCCAATACTTGAGCAAATATCACCTTCACAAACAAGCTTAAAAACAACCCAATTTTTCCTCTCTAAAAAAAAGAAGAAAAACAATGGCTTGCTGGTCTGCTGAAAATGCCACAAAAGCTTATCTCAGAACCATGAGAATGGTAAATCTCATGAAACCCTTCATTTTTATCCATCTTTTGCAATTAAAATATTTATATTTATATTTTAACTCGACTTTTTACCGGAAAATTACACAAACCTCCCTCGTATAATGCTTAGCTACCCAACTACTTCCTCCTATTTTTAAAATTACAAAAAGACCCCTCATGTAAGGTGAGAGATGGAGCCCTGGGTGGTGGGGCCCCCCCTAAAGTTCGTGGAAAAAACTTTTGCCCCTAAAAATTTTGAAATTTGACATTTTTTTTTTTTATTTATCCCCGAAACCCAAATTCTGATTCCGTCCCTATATAAGTTGCTTCTTACAATTATCATGTCTATTTAAAAATTCTTACAAATTACCCCCTTTCAATCGACATGGTAATTTAAAAAACACGAGAGTTTTTTGATAATTACACGTTATAAGAGGGGTTACGCCCGTAATCATCCATTTCTTTATTTAACTCTATTTGATCTCCTCTTGCAGGGAAAGAGTGCTAAAGAGCCAAACGGCGCCGAATTCATCTCCGCCCTAGCGGCAGGGAACAACGTCCAGTTCATGGTGGTCGCCTGCGGCGGCGCCGCCGATTCCACCACCCTAGCCCTAGCGGCAGCCGCCCAACAAACCGGCGGCCGAATCATTTGCATTCTCCGAACCCTAGATGAATTGAACTCCTCAAAAATCACCCTCGGCGCAAATTCTAGCCTCGTCGAATTCGTAATCGGAGACGCAAAAAATCTGTTGTTGAACAATTACAAAGATTCAGATTTCATCGCAATCGATTGCAATTTAGAGAAACACGAGTCTATAATAAGCGCGCTTCAAGAGAACAGCCTAAAACACGACAATGCTATTGTGTTGGGGTATAACGCTTTTTGCAAAGAAACGTGGAGGGAAAGCCCTCTGCGGACGCAGCTGCTGCCTATCGGAGAAGGATTACTGCTAACAAGAATTAAGAATCAGAAACATAATCGTAACCATAATAGTAATAAGAAGAATTGGATAGTTAAAGTGGATAAATGTACTGGTGAAGAACACGTTTTTAGGGTTAGATCTTCAGTAGGCAGAGTTATTAGAGCTTGAATTTTGAAAGTTTTGTTGAATGATTTGGAGTTAAATTATTGATCAAGTGTAAATAGATTTATTTTGATTTGTAATACGCAAAAACTCGTTTAAGCCGAAATTTTTTATGGTCCCACATCGGAGAAATACGAAAGAAAGGGTATTTATTTTAAGTGTAAATGGAGTTAGGAGGGGTACGGCCGTACTTGAACAGGATATGTTCTATAGACTCTTAGAAACCAAGTCTGGTGGATGAACCATGGCTTGATCGATTAGGTTGTGATTAAAAACCTTGTGGCTCGGGTTTCACGAGCCCTATGTGTGTAATAGAGGATCGTTCGTTGCGAGCTTCGGATTGTTTGATCTTTTTCTTCTTCAAATTCATTGCAATTTTGTTTCTCTTTTTCGTTAGAAGGTCAGCCAAGTCTATCATAAGTCGTGAGTTCTTCGGGATGAATTGAAGAGTAATATGGGCGTAGAGAATTAGATATTAATCCATGAGGTAAGAAGAGAACAGAACTGTGTGCTCTCATTTAGCACAGTCCTTTTGCATTAGGCACATTGTCTTTCTTTCCTTTATAATGAAAGAAAGACTAGATCTGGTCTCGAAATGCTTGTTTGTCGAAGTTTGCTGGTGCTTTAGTCCAGCTTAGTCACCGAAGTCTTATCAAACACCAAAAAATTAGGAAATAAGCTCTACTCCCTATTGAATTAAGCATTGTGTCGGTCATAATCAGCTCATAATACACCGACATAAAGTGACGAGTTCTAGGTCTTTAGTGCGATTCAAAGTTTTAGATCTTTTCTCTTGAGAAACACATAATCCATGGCAGTAATTTCTTGCTCAAGTTCGATCCCAACTAATTATGATTGGACACTCTTTCTTCAGGGTAAACCAACTATATGCAAGTATAATTCACTTTTTCTTTAGATAATTTGGTTTCAATTAAACCAGGTCTCGACTATGATTTTCCGATTATGCTTCCACTAATTGCTTTTGATTATGATGAATGCATTATATAAGAAAATTAAAGACAATAACTCTCGCAATAGACACCTCAAATAGTGGTCTTGAAGAGTCCATAACAAATCTCAATATAATCACAATCATTCGTTCATAATAAAATACACGTGGATCATGCTACATCCGTCGTCCGATTGTCCCAATAGACAACAATTTTTTCATTAACTACAAGAGGGTGTAGGAGAAAACCCCTCAATAACAACCATCCTAAAGCTACATTCTACAAAGACACTAAAAAGCTACAACATAAAATCAACATACACCACATCAAAAGGACACTATAATCCCTATCAAGTGGTCAGCACCAATCTACCTTACTACAATTAGCTACCACATTCCGAATTACTCAGCCAGGGGCAGAAAAGGCATTACCATCACAGCCCGATATAGTTACCGAGCTCTTGCACAATCGCTTCCATGGATGGTCTCTCTTCTGGAGATACATGAGTGCACAAAACAGCAACTTTTGTAAGCATTTTAGCTTCAGGTTCATAAAATTTACCATGCAGATTTTCATCTATGAACTCGAGGTTGCACGACTCAGCAGAATATCTCATGGACGATGAATATTTTCTTTTCCCAGAAAGGATCTGAAAGATGAGCACTCCAAAAGCATAGATATCGCTTTTCTCAGTGAAACGGCCCGTGGTTCTGTATTCAGGGGCGAGATATCCCATAGCAGCACTGGCTTTGAGGGCCGAGAAGACCGTGTCGTTTGTGAGAAGTTTGTGGAGACATGAATCGGATAGTTTGGGATTTAGAGATTTGTCGAGGAGCACGTTTTTGGCGGAAATGTTTTGGTGAACTAGAGAAGGTTTGTTCACCTTGGAGCTATGGAGATACTCTATGCCTGCACAAAGAAAATGGAAAACCTTAGAACCATTTTCCAAGTATAAACAATGACTTTATATTGAGTGATTTTCGGAAGTCCTCAGAGGTAAGGTTAGTCAGGTCCCGATACATCAACCATGAGCGTATAGTCCAACCCACGTGAATCCTAATATGAATTTTATATAACTAAAATGCAAATTAAAAAGACTTTCATTCTTAAATGGAAGTGTGTATTTTTTTGGGGAAAATTGTAGTATTGGTCTCATAGGATATGTTCCCTTGCAATTTTAGTTTCATTGTTTACAAACATGCAAATTTAGGCCCATAGGATGGATTTGTTTTGCATTTTTAATCCCAGAGGTCAAAAAACAGACGATTAATTTGGTCATGTGCTTTGCACATGACCATTGTTTAATTTGCGCACAATTGTCCGAAGACCCTTAATGGCACATGCACGCCAAGCTTGAACAGATGGAACCGAAATCGCAAACAAAGAAAAAAAATCCTATGAGACTTTTTCGCACATTTGGAAACATTGAGACTAAAATTGCAATATACTCTATCCTATGGGACCAATACTGCAAATTCCAACGATCTATAAGAACATTTTTGAGAAGGAATGTCTTGATTGATCTTCGATAATCTTTCATATAGCTAGTGTTCATTTAAAATGAATAACTAAACATGTAAAAAAGCTGAAAAACCACAGTTCAATATATGATATAGATCAATAGGCATATAAAACTAACCTCTTGCAATGCCATTGATTATAGAAACTCTAGTAGACCACTCAAGAATCTGACCGTCACCCTCTTTCAAATCCAAATACCGAAACAAATTCCCGTTCGGAACTAAATCATAAACGAGGAAACACTCGCCACGGCCTCCAGAACAGCAAAAACCTCTCAACATAACCAAATTTTCATGCCTCAAAGAGGTAAAAGTATTCAGTCCCTTCAAGAACTCAGCTTCCTCAGATTTGCAGCTAGTTTTCGTGATTCTCTTAACAGCAACAATCGACCCGTCTCTTAACGTCCCTTTGTACGTCACCGAATAATTACTCTTTCCCAATAAATTCTTCTCAGCAAAGTACTGAGTAGCTGATTCAACCTCCTGCAGATTTAGCCTAAAGTTCTGCATAACCTCTTGAGAAACGCCAAAACGTCGACCCTCGGCTAGTGGGTCCCACCCGCTTGAGTATTCCAGGCTGGCGAGAGGGGACCCATTTTTCCTATAACCCTCCTTTGCATGGTCAGTGCTGAGACGACTTTCTGATAAATCTAATCCGCAGCTAAGTTTTTGTTTACGCCTTCGGTATAGTGAGAAGGATAAAATTGCTACAGTTGAGATGACTACAGTTGCTACAATTACTCCAATGGCTACTGAGGCTTGTGAGGTTTTAGATGGTTTCGAGCAATGGCTTTGGCTGCAGTTCAAATTCAAATTGGCTGTTTCCGGAATGTTTTTAGTCGAGAAACCAGTTGCTCCTCCTGCATACGGTTTTGAAACGGGAATATCCGAATCACTACAGCTTCTCAAAGAAGAAAAACCGGATCCACATAGTCCCGGGTTATTTCTATACTGAAATCCATCCACCAATCTCTTCAAAGCTTCAACAATCAAAAAAACAAAATCAAATTATAGTCAATCTTTTAAAATAGACAAATAAATTTAAAAAAAAACTAAGGCTCTGTTTGGTTCGAGGATTTTGATTTGGTAAGGAAAATTTTGGAACACAATATAACAAAAATATAGAAATTTAAAATTCCAACTACATTGATTCTTTAAGAAAAACAATGTCAACATATAATGCTATTCCTCCGGCTTCTCTCATTTGCCTTCAAGAATTTATTTTTTTTCTCAATAAAACAAAATTGAAGAAATTTTTTAATTTGAAGCGCATTTGATTGTTTATGAAAAACAATGTCCCAGAATATGCTTTTCCTGAGGCTTCTCCCATTTTCCCTCAAGAAATTTCGTTTCTTCTTCAATATTTTATAAAACACATTATAACAAAATCGTAGGTGTTTAAAATTTGAAGAGCATTGATTTTTTACGAAAAAACAATGTCGAAGAATAATGCTTTTTCTCAGGCTTCCCTCATTTTCACTCAAACAAATTTATTTGTTGCCTTACAAACAAAATCTTTATACCAAACAGAGTGCAAAAGAAAGATCTTGAAGTGAATGATATGTTATTACCAAGAGGGACATTGCCAGAGAGAGTGTTATTTCGAACATCTAAGACTTCGAGCAACGGGGCATCAGCTAGTTTTATTGGAATCGATCCGAAAAGGCGATTAAAACTCAAGTCTAGCCTCATTAAAACTCCCAAATCTCCCAAGCTAGCAGGGATTGCACCAGTTAATAGATTTGACTGCAGAGCAACAACATTGAGCTTCTTCAGAGAACCGAGCTGTGTAGGTATACTCCCTGTGAGCTGGTTATAACACAGCTGCAAAACTACATTGAGAGCAAAAATTTAGCGAAAAAATGACAATAAAAATCTAGTATAAATTTCCAAGATAAAATTTTATAAAAATTCTAAGAAAATATGAAATTTATGTAAATTTTTAGCAAAGGTCTAATCTTTCTGAGAAAAATGAAAAGTGTAGAAATAAAATCAACAAGAAATACCAACAAGATATCTTTAAAATAGTAAAAACAATAGAAAGTAAACGGTAGAAATGGTTTCTTTCCAACAATTTAAGTCAAAAATCAACAGAAAAAGGGGGGGGGGGGTTTGGAAATGAAAGAAAAGTAAAAAAGGTCTAATCTTTCTGTAAAAAAATGAAAATGCAGAAACAAAATGAACAAGAAATATTAACTAGACACTCCAAAGTTTATATGAGGATTAAAAATAAATAAAAACGGTTTCTTCACCTCATCATGATCCAAAAGATTAGCAGAAAGAGAAAAAGTATGAAAGAAAAATAGAAAAATGAAAATGCAGAAATAAAATCAACAAGAAATACTAACAAGACATCTTGAAATAATAGAACCCATATTAAGGAAACAGTAAAAATGGTTTCTTTCTTTCATTTATGACTGAAAAATTAACAAAAAAAGGCAAAAAAATGAAAGATAAAAATGAAATCTATCTGTATTTTTAGCAAAGGTCTAATCTTTCTGACAAAATGAAAATGTACATAAATAAAATCAACAAGAAATACTAACTAGACACTCATAAGAGGCATAAAATGAGTAATTCTAACACACGGGTCCAATGGAGCTGGTTTATCAAACAACATTCGATTCGATGCAAAGACAAGACAGTAAAAAACGTTACAAAAAAACATCTAAATAACCTACATCCAAACGGAGTTAGATGGGCCGACCTCAATGAACCTGGTCCATCTTAGAACCGGTGCATCAAGCAAACACCGTTGAATGCAGGGATAAAATAGTAAAAAACATCTATATCACCTACATCCAACAGTATAAAATAGTAAAAAACATCTATATCACCTACATCCAACGGTGTTAGGCGAACTGAGTAATAAACCCTGTCCATACTTTTCCCTTAAAAACAGTAAAACTCAGTAAAAATGGCATATTCCATCACCATGACTCAAAAACTAACACAAAAACAAGAAAAAAAGTAGAAAAAAGATATATATATATATATAAACAGTAAAACTCAGTAAAAACGGCTTCTTCCATCACCATGACTCAAAATCTAACACAAAAACAAGAAAAAAGATATATACATACATACACACACACACACATATATATATATATATGTTAGCTACTAACCTTGTAAGTTTTGCATGTTGCCAAGCAGAGCAGGAATCTCACCGGAGAGATTATTAACATTCAAGTACAGATCTACCAAGTCAGTCAAATTTGAAATCTCTTCAGGTATTTCACCGTACAAAGAGTTGTAATGCAAATACAACCCGGTTAAATGCTTCAGCCCTCCCACCGCCGGCGAAAGTTTTCCGGCGAGCCCTTTACCCTGCAATGAAATGTTCGCCACCTGGCCTTTCTCGTTGCAGGCAACCCCTTCAAATGTGCCGCCACACGGGTCGCCCGACCCGACCCACGAACCCAAATGGATGTTTTCCGGGTCAAGGCTTGATTTTAAGTCCATTAGGGAGGATAGCTCGGACATGGGGTGTGCAGAGGAGAGAGAGAGTAGGAGAGAGAGAAGAAAGATGGATGGAAAAAAAGCCATGTTTTGTGAAATGGTGTGTGAGAAGTCAGAAGTGGGAGTTGTGATTTTATTTTTTTTGAAATGTGATTATGTGGTGGTGGTTGTTCTTGTTATGGTGATAAAAATGGGTGTGTTTTGGGGTTTTTCGTCCGTTTGTTTAGTACTGTTTTTTTGGGGGTTTTGTGTATTGTTTTTCCTTTTTGGTTTGGGAAATTACACAGAGACCCGTCATTTAATTATCAAAATTCTCTCTCAATTATTGAAAATTATCAGCACGCGGTTTATTTATAAGGTTTAAATGGTAAAATTATAAGGCTATGTATGGTTGCGTTTTTAAAATCAAATCTTGAGTTTTTCTTAGAAAATGTGTATTATAACAATTCGTGTGAAAATATTGACTTTTTTTGTTTGTTTGGATATATTTTTAAGAAATGGTTGAATGATATGTAGATGTGATAAATAAAATAGATTTTTGTTATGATTTGATATATGAAATGATTAAACTAGTTATGAATGTAATGATGATGGAGGAAAAAGAAAATATAAAATAAGAAATAAAATATGTTGAATAATTGAATTATATAATTAATTAAAAAAATGTGTGAAGTGATTGAATGAATAAAATGATGTGGTTACATATGATAATGCGTTGTAGGATTTGAAAATGAGTAATTTCTATAAAATTTAGTTTGATGTGATCATTTTCATTTTCTCGTGATCCAAAAATGGCTGTGTTTGGTTTTATTTTGGGGTTTTTTTTTGGTGAAAATTTTGGTGAAAAAGTTTATTGGAAGTTGTGTATTTTGATTAAAATGTGTTTGGTTTAGTGTTTGATTTTATTTTCAGAAGAGACAAAAGTTACTGTAGCAGTCAAATCATGTAAGTTTTTGTTTGAAAAGTTGTGTTTATAATTAGTTAATGATTGAAAAATATAATATAATATAAGTTTTAAATGATTATATTATAGTTGATGTAATTAGTAGGTACCCTAAAGTAGAGACAAATAGGGAGACAATAGCTGACAATTTTTTTGACCAAAAAAATCATTTTTGGTCAAAAAAACACAAAACAAACAAGTTTTAGCCAAAAATTTTGGCCAAAATGGGTTTGAAAACAAAACCAAACACAGCCAAAAATGTGCTCCAAAAAATACAAACATACGGAGAAGAATTTTTCAACATACAATATTCTTAACATGATGGAGGTGTTGGTAATTTCTAATAAGTGAGGGGATATTTTGGTAATTATATGATAAGTAGGGGTTTGTGTGTAATTTTCTCTTTTTTAAGAATTTTTCAACACAAGGGTGTAATTGTTAGGTATTTTTAATATGAGGGGGGTGTTTGTAATTTCAAATAAGTGAGAGGCGTTTTGGTAATAAATATGGGGTCTAATTTTCCCTTTTTGTTTTTTGAAAATTTGGTAATATGAGGGGGTGTGTTTGTGATTTCAAATAAGTAAGAGGTGTTTTGGTAATAAATAATGGGGTCTTTGTGTAATTTTCCCTTTTTATTTTTTGAAAATCTGGGTTGGAATCTCGGTGTTGAAGCGTGCAGTATGACTCAGTCACTCTCACTCTCACTCTCTCTCTCTCTCTCACACCACACACAACACTGGGTGAGAGAGATGTTTTCGTGTGTATGTTGTGTTGCTTTATGCAAGTGTTGTCCAAAGAGAAGAGACAAAGTATACAGAAAAGACATCATGTTCAAAAGAAATGGACTTCTTGTGTTGAGATTCGGACACGTCACTAAAATTTGATCTAATGAGATTGTTGGTCATTGTCATCCAAACAAAACTTATGTTATGCTAAGTCCAATTGTTGTTCATCACTAATTGTTGTGAAATGTGGTTATTATCGTTGGGTAAGGGAGAATTGGTTCATTTTTCACCATTAAATCATAGTTAAGTGGGTGAATTTCATTGCTCAACTTTTATCGTGTTATTAGTGGTGAAAAGTGTCTGACTCTACTGCGACGTACAACATTCAAACGGTCTCGGAACTAGCAAAAAATTCTCTAGATAAATGTTGAGACAATCATGCACCTGCTACGATGTTAGCACATTTAGCTATAGCTTACGGTCAAATGAATGAACCGTCAGGAGATCAAGTTTGCGTAATCTTTGAGCTTTATAATGTCTTATGGTTAAACTTTACTGCGGTGACGATACTGGAGAGGACCTTTTTGAGTAATTCATTCTGTTTGGACTTTACTTCATATGTATATCAAGTTTGAACACTTGTTTCGTGAGTTGTTTAAATTCGACTGAAAATGAGTCTAGATCAGAGTCTCATGGTCAATAAGCTTTTCTCCTTACAAACTTGATTGTTTCATTACGAGCTACAAAATTGCAAAGAAGACGACAATAGATATGATTACCTACCATATAGGAAGTAAAGATGTATTTAAGCACATATCAATGACTAATCAACAATTGAATCTCTAGACAAAAGACAACAATTAATTTTAAATACCAAAACTCTCATCAAATATCATAACTCCCATTCGAGAGACCAAAATTCTCACACGGGGAGGAAAGAAAAGCTTCAAATTTCAACTATAGACTAAAAATATTAAGGGGGAAACTGACAATGCCAATATGCATCACCTCATCAAAAGATGGATGATGAGGAAGGACTAGAAGTTTTATTTAAATGTCGAAAAAAATCCAGATAAGAAAATCGAACCAATCAAAAACACAGGTAAAAAGAGATGTGAATTATAGGATTTAGAAAGGGAAGAGAATTGCGAGTCCGTGACCTATGGACACGGTGTACAATTTTCACTTTTCAGTTCACTTTATTTGTGTGAAATACAATTTGTCCCCTCAATTATATGCCATGGTACGACGGTAATATTTTATCTCTTAAAGTAATGGAAATTAAATATACATTGCACCCCAACAAACTTCTAGGCTATGTTCGTTTTTATTTTGGAGGGTATTTTTATGAAAATTTTGGTGAAAAAGCTTATTGGGAGTTGTGTATTTTAGTGAAAATGCGTTTAGTTTTGTATTTGATTTTATTTTCAATAGAGACAAAAGTTACTGTAGCAGTCAAATCACGTAAGCTTTTGTCTGAAAAGTTATGTTTATAATTAGTTAATAATTGAAAAATATAATATAAAATTTATATAATGCAAAAAAGTAAGTCAAAAGTGGAGAAGGGTGTAGGGTGGTGTAGGCAATGTAGCTGTCAGAAATGTCAAATATTTGGCCAGAAAAATACCTTTTTGGTGAAAAATGGATAAGCCAAACAAGTTTTGACCAAAATTTTGGCCAAAATATGGTTTCAAAATAGAAACAAACAAAGCCCTGTTTTTTCCGGATTTTACACATCTTCTCAAAATTTGAGAGATATTAAAATTAAAATAACTAATATATTTTATTAATCTAAATAATATTTAGCAACCAATATTGGATTGTATACTTAGATTAATATGAAAATCACTTTTAATGATTTTGGACAGACAAATGCTTTCGACAAACAATTATCGAGCCAAGTTATCGCAAACGCAACCCTTCTATCACCTTCCCAAAGTTACGGGACTATTATTGTGTTCGAGTATTTTAGAGATTATTGTGCTATATGTCTAGCTTCCTATTTCTGATTCAAGTTTTGAATGTTGTTTGAGGTTTTCATATTAATCATTGGAAGCCTATTTATGACTATTAGGCGTATAGTTTAATTTGATTTAAGTAAAGACTATTTTTTATATAGTTTAAAATTCAACAATAATGTTATAAGAGTTAGTTTAATCTAAATTAGTTGCATTATAGCATTAAACATAAACAAAAGTGCATTAATATTTTAACTTCAATATAAATTTACAAATATTTTGAAAAGAGAGGTAAAACTGAACATAAATTGTATTTCCCAAACTAACCGAATCAGTGCAACACATATATTTGATGGCTCAATTGGTAACAAACAAATCACTTCTCCCCATAAGATTGTGGGTTCAATTCCCTATACTGATGTGAGGGTAGTGTTGGTAGGTGACCGTAAGCGAGCTTTGATCCCGAATGTATGCTCTGGCTCTGGTAAGTAATTGGAGCTAATCGTATCTAAATTTTTTTGTAAAGTAAAATTAAAATTCCGAGGGTAATAAACGACCACTTCCCCTAGTTATTTTGGTACTAGTAGTTTTTTTTTTTTTTTGTTAAGGATAAAATGGTAGTAGTAGTTATGTGGTGTCCAATCTCAATTTATATGTTGAGGATGTGACTTGTGGAGAAAACGAGCAAAATATTGTGGAAAAATAATAAGTAGACAAGATGATACATGATTTAATGTAGTTCAGCTACAATTATTTACTTCGACATGTTACATTAAATCTCACATGTTTATTTTCTTTTTAAATGTTAAGAGAGTAATATATATTACAACGTCCCAGAGTTAATTGATACATAAAAATCATAAATTTAATTTGAATGAAAAATTATAGATTCATAATGTATCCGAAAATTGTCACATATAGCCAAAATCGCATAGGAAACTACAATTGCCCTACTCACGAGGTCACTACGTTCTTATCGAATGTTATGCTTTAACTCTCTTTTAGGCTTTTTTTAGGGGCTCTCATTTTTTTACCTCTCAATTTTTTATATTAACCTCCAAATCTCAATCACTATGTGTGTGCTCTGGGTTTCAAATATAGTATCTTTTCTTGTTGTGGATTCTACAAAAAAAAAAAAAAAAAAATTGGTACAGGGATAATTGTGATAGAATTGCATTGTGAACTTTCAAAATTGGCCTTTCTTTGAATTTGTGGACCTATGGTCAACTGACAGGCAGCAAGTTTTTGTATTTTTGTTGTTGTATATATACTTGGATGGTCAAGAAATAAAAATAAGTCCTTATGTAAAACTTGATACGATTTCAATTTGAAGTCTATTTTCCTATTGTAATTAAATTATGTATTTCGTTCTTTTTTCAAAACAAAAAGGTTGAGCAGAATGAAATATGAAATATTTATCCAAAAATTATAACGTAATCAACCATTATGAAATATTGATTTCACCAAAAATTGTAAAAAACACGAAATTGATTTTCCACCAACGTCATAATACAAAATAACAAGGGAAGAAAATAAAATCCATATCATATACAAGGGATTCAAGTGCATTAATATTTTTAACTTCAATATCTTTCCAAATATGAGGTAAAACTGAAACATAAGTTGTATTCCCCAAAGTAACCAAATAGCAACAGTGCAAAACATATATTTGATGGCTCATATGTAATATGAACGAATCACTTCTCCTCAAGATTGTGGGTTCAATTCCCTCTGCCAATGTGAGGATAGTATCGGTAGGGATCTGGAAGCGAACTTTGGTCCAGAATGCACACTGAAAGTAATCAAGTCAAAGCAACAATCCTTTGTGATCAGAATCAACCCTACCTAAATTTTTCTGTAAAAAAATAAAATAAAATTGAGGGTGATAAACGACCACTTCCCCCAAGTCATTTTGGTACTAGTAGTTTTTTTTCTCTCTATAAATTGCTACTAATAGTTTAGCGGTGTCCAACCAATCTCCATTTAAATGTTGGGGATGTGACTTGTGGAGACAACAAGCAAAATATTGTGAAAAAATAATTAGACAAGATGATACATGATTTAATTTAGTTCAGCTACAATTATTTATTTTTGACATATTACATTAAATCTCACATATTTATTTTCTTTTTAAATGTTTAGAGAGTAATATATATTACAACCTCCCCATGTAAAGAGTCAATTGATACATAAAAATCGTAAATTTAATTTGAATGAGAAATTATAGATTCATAGAGTATCCGGAAATTGTCACATATATAAGCCAAAACCCGAAGGAAACTACAATCACCCTATTCACGATGTCACAACATTCTGTATCGAACGTTCTGCTTCGATTCTCTTTTAGGCATTTCTAGGGGCTCTCATTTTTTTACTTCTCAATTTTTTTATATCAGCTAGTATCTTTTCTTGTTGTGGATCCTAGAAAAAAAAATTGGTGCTGAGATAATTGCGATAGAATTGTATTTTGAACTTTCAAAATTGGCCTTTCTTCGAATTTCTGAACCTATGGTCAACTGACAGGTAGAAAGATTTTTTTGTTGTTTATATACTTAGATAGTCAAGAAATAAAAATAATTCCTTATATAAAACTTGATACGATTTCAATTTGAAGTCTATTTTCCTATTCCAATTAAATTATGTACTTCGTTCTTTTTTCGAAACAAAAAGGTTGAGCAGGATGAAATACGAAATATTTATCCAAAAATTATAACGTAATCAACCATTATGAAACATTGATTTCGCCAAAAATCGTAAAAAAACACGAAACTGATTTTCCACCAACATCATAATACATAATAACAAGGGAAGAAAATAAAATCCATATCATATACAAGAGATTCAAGTGTTACTATGGTCTATAAGATGCAACATTTAGTTAATATGCATTAGAAAATTGTATATATTAAGTCTCTCATAATTTCTGCTCAAAAAAACAAAAAAAATCTCAAAATTTCACAATCAATAAAAATAAATAAAGCATACTTTATCTTATCATTTAATTACTCAATATATGATATATCTATCAAATATCATATATATATATATATATATATATATATATTAAAAATAAACCACTCTAATAAATATTGTGGCTGAAAGTTTGTGCCTTCTCCACCAATTATTTACAAGAGTTTTACATTTACTCACTGACAAATTAATTATGTGATAATTTTGTTGGTCCAATGGTCTTGTAGGTTCACGGGCGGGAAATTCATGAATTTCGAAATTTAAATTGGACGTCTTTAATATGCTCCCACTTGCTTAGGCTTTAGGCTTTGTTTGTTTATGTTTTTAAGATAAAATCCTAAAAAAATTTCGGGAAATGCGTACCACATGGATTCGTATGGGAATTGATATAATGTGTGTTGTGTTTGTTTATGTTTTTAAATAGTGGTTGAGATTTGTAAAATGTGTCAAATCAATAATAATTGGTTGATGTATGATGACTTAAATAATTAAGTTAGTTATTTGTGTAATGATTATGTGAATAAATAAATAATAGAATAAGATAGATAGATATATAAAGTTAATTTAATATTAATATCTTTTGAAATTTGAAATTTATTATTAATATATAATAAAAGTGGAAGATTGAATAAAAAAGTAATGATTGGAGGAAATAATGTTGATTGATAAATGTGTGAAATGATTGATATAGTGAGTGATAAGTAGTTATATGGGGGATTGAAAAAGTTAAGTTGAAAAAAGTAGAATTTAGATGAGAATAGTTTGTGTTATGGATTTTTAGAATTTTGTGATCCAATATATTGAAAATGGAATTTGAAAACATAAACAAACAAGGCCTTATTTATCTCCGGCTGATCGTCCTGTTATTCTTAGAAAAAATATTAACAATTAATTAAGCTGAAAAAAGATAAGTTCTTCCTACTAAAAAAATGAAGTTAATATTTAGAGCAGTCTAATCTGACTTCACGGCTTTCTAAGTCTCTTTTTCTGATGGACCAAATCTAATAGTTCAAGTGTTTATCTCTCACACTGTTTACCCTTAAAAAAACACTAAACAGGCTTTTCGAATTAAAAACGCCCAATACAGGAGTAACCCGAAAATAATAATCAAATTGGGTTTATGTTCGAGTAAACCCCGAAAAATGAATGACGTGGGTAAAGTCGAATGGACCTGGGTTTGAAGAAATCGAGAACAAAGACAAACAGAACATTCGAAAAAGAGTATGGATCAGCCCAATAAGGATAAGACAAAGGATAAGCCCGAAACCAAAAAATGAACTTGATACCAAAACGCGGGCGAAAAATCAAAAGAATTTGAAAAGGGAGTTGACAGCGGTTCCAGAAGTAGAGGAGAACGTGGAGGTTGCGAATTAACCGACAAAAGAAGTGGAGTATATAAGCGCGAAAAGAAAGAAAGAATAAGGATCATCATCAGAATCATCAATTTCTACATTTTCGTTATCTTAGAATTAGCTCTAGCCTTGGGAGTAGTTTCTAGCGTAATGTAGGAGTAGATCGTAGCATAAATTAGGAGTAGTTGTAGTGTAATTTAGTATTAGACTCGATGGGATTTGCCTTCAAGACTTGTATTGGCATCGCCTGCTTGTAATTTTTCAGAACTGAAAACTTTCATGGAAGTATAAATTATCTTTTATTCAGATTTAAGTATCGGATAGGTAATTTGTATTTTGACTTGAGTTTTTCGTTCATCATTCTCATATTCGAAATGAACAACTAAGAATTTAGTTAAAAACTTGAACCACCGTTTAAGCGAATTGAACGCAGTGGTTGAGAGATAGTCCTCGATCGAACACTCTCGTGGAGGTATAAATTACCCTTTTTTCAGATTTAAGTATTTGATAGGTTAATTTTATCTTGACTTGAGTCTTTCGATTCACCGTTTTTCATACTCAAAATCAGTAATTAAGAATTGTGGTCCGAACAATTAATTTAAACAACACGTAGAAGTGTTAAAGTCTGAACCACCGTCTAGCGTATCGAACTCGAACGCGGGGGTTGTTAGATAATTCTAAGTGGAGAATTATCACAGGGCTCGAATCAATCATATTGATTTCTTCCTATTCAATTTGTTTTTATCCATAAACGAATTTTTAGCGACCACAGTGGGAGATCAGTCGAATTTGACTTCCGAAAATCCGTTATCAGATGTCAGAAGATTCTTCTAGAGAAGAACCAAATGACCATCTGGAAACACAGCTTGTGTCTCGAAATAGGATCCGGGCAGATAAAATGTATGAGCAATTTGTTAAAGTCGTGAAGCAGACTTTAATAGGCGCTCGAGATGATCAACGAAGGGAATTCAATGATCAGTATCGAGACCCAAGAGGATTTGGCTCGAGAGGTTACTCGAGTGGTAACTGAATTAGGTAATATTTCTAAGTCAGAAATTCCTAACAGCAAATTATTTGAGACGAAAACAGATAATGAAAACTTGGTCGATCTTTTGTTCTCAAAAGAAAAGATCGATAATAACCATATGCGACCTTTATTTGTGAAAGCCGAGATCGAAGGCATTAAGATTAGCAAAGTTCTAGTTGATTCGAAATGATCAAATTCAAAATGTTACTCAATTCGAATTGAACCTAGGAGCTCGAAATGCTCAATTTGAGGTTATATCCTCGCGCTCAAAATGTTCAATTCGAAATGTTACTCAAATTCAAAATGTTCAATTCGAAATGATCAAATTCGAAATGTTACTCAATTCGAATTGAACCTAGGAACTCGAAATACTCAAATCGAGGTTATATCCTCGCTCTCAAAAAGTTCGAATCGAAATGTTACTCAATTCAAATTGAACCTAGGAGCTCGAAATGTTCAATTCGAGGTTGGTTAAACTTCAAATCCTATACCCCTCGGAGAACAGAATTGTATGAACCAACCAAATCCTGGGGGGCAACCGGGAATGAACCAAACGAATTGAGCATTTCTGTTCACCGTTTCGACCTCAAGAGATTCTGACTCGGTTAAAGATACCTCGAGAGTTGCAGCTTCATTCGAAGGACTTGAATTCTGGAGTTTCATCCACGGGTTCAATGATTTCTTCAACTCGAATACCCTGAATTGAAGGTTCGAGAAGGGGAAGTGATGTAAAACAAGAAGCCGATGCATTTTTAGAAAAAATTGAAGGAAGAAAAATAAAAAATAAGCGAAAAATTGACGGTGAAACGTCAAACAACCATAACTTTTGATCCGTTTGGAGTTACGAGGCCCACAAGATACCAAATCGAAGCTCTTTTCAAGAAAAATCCAATCAAATGGCTAGGGTCGTTTTATGGTAATCGATCGACCTCAAATTCCATCGTTTAAGCCTTCGAATCAGGCGACGAAGATGAAGGCTTCGAGAAAGGGGAAGAATTCGAGAAGTGTAACCAAAGGGACTGTTCTTCGAGATGCTACCTTCGAGAGAGAGAGAAGTCGTCTTTAACCAAAAGACGTATCTTTTAATACACATGAACTCAAAATGTTCATGTATATTAGGGGTTTTCTCTCTGTAGTCTTCGAAAAGATGTTCTTCGAGAAGGTAAAGATAGAAATTGAAGTAAGAGAGAGAGAGAAGTTGTCTTTAACCAAAAGACGTGTCTCATAATACACATGAACACGAACCATTCATGTATATTAGGGGGGCATCTGTTTATCCTTAAAAAAACACTAAACAAGCTTTTCAAATTAAAAATGCCCAATACAGGAGTAACCAGAAAATAATAATCAAATTGGGTTTATGTTCGAGTAAAGCCCGAAAAATGAATGACGTGGGTAAAATCGAATGGACCTGGGTTTGAAGAAATCGAGAACAAAGACAAACAGAACATTCGAAAAAGAGTATGGGTCAGCCCAATAAGGATAAAAGAAAGGATAAGCCCGAAACCAAAAAATGAACTTGATACCAGAATGCGGACGCCAAAATCAGAAAAATTTGAAAAGGGAGTTGACAGCGGTTCCAAAAGTAGAGGAGAACGTGGAGGTTGCGAAGTAACCAACAAAAGAAGTGGAGTATATAAGCGCGAAGAGAAAGAAAGAATAAGGATCATCATCAGAATCATCAACTTCTACATTTTTGTTCTCTTAGAATTAGCTCTAGCCTTAGGAGTAGTTTCTAGCATAATGTAGGAGTAGATCGTAACGTAAATTAGGAGTAGCTGTAGTGTAATTTAGTATTAGACTCGATGAGATTTGCCTTCAAGGCTTGTATCGGCATTCGCCTGCTTGTAGTTTTTCAGAACTGAAAACTTTCATGGAGGTATAAATTATCTTTTATTCAGATTTAAGTATCGGATAGGTAATTTGTATCTTGACTTGAGTTTTTCGTTCATCGTTCTCATATTCGAAATGAACAACTAAGAATTTAGTTAAGAACTTGAACCACCATTTAAGCGAATTGAACGCAGTGGTTGAGAGATAGTCCTTGATCGAACACTCTCATGGAGGTATAAATTACCCTTTTTTCAAATTTAAGTATTTGATAGGTTAATTTTATCTTGACTTGAGTCTTTCGATTCACCGTTTTTCATACTCGAAATCAGTAATTAAGAATTGCGGTCCAAACAATTAATTTAAACAACACGTCGAAGTGTTAAATTCTGAACCACCATCTAACGTATCGAACTCGAACGCGGGGGTTGTTAGATAAATCTAAGTGAAGAATTATCACGAGGCTCGAACCCTATTCAATTTGTTTTTATCCAGAAACACACATGATAAAATATAATGTGAATTGTCTCCACATACATTTGTGTGAAAGCAATAAACACATGATACAAAATCGGACCATTAAACTCAATTTGACATAGCATTATACTTTCCTGACCATGTAGTGACCCTTGAGGCGTGGACCTTGTAGCCTTGACCCTAATTTGGCTTGAATTTGGAGTCATTTAACCTATTTCAAATTGGATATATATTAATTATTAAATATAGATAAACAAATAAGGAGTACATGTTACTTCAAGAGCATCTCCAACCCATAAACACAAAAATAGTGCAACTTTTGCAAGTTGCACCATTTTTGTGTTGTACAAGAAATTTACTCAAACTCCTAACTCTATTCCTAACACCAAAAATAATATTCTCTAAAATATTCTTTTCTATACATATTTTTATACTATTATCCATATTTCAATAAATAAATAAAAAAGATGGGCTTGCACCAAATTTGGTGCAAATAAACAATTGCACCCCAAATATAGCGTGCTATTATTGATTTGTACTAAATTTGGCACAAATAATAGCATCGATTAAAGAGCCCAACGTGCGCCAAAATGGTGTGGGTTGAAAATGGTTTAAGAAGAGGTTTTATTGTGTAAATAAACATTTTGAATTATAAGAAAAGTCACTATATGTGTATTTGAATAACGTGTGTTTGGACGTTAGATTTTTCAAGAAAGTACAGTGATTATGTGCAATGATTAAAGTTGACGTCATTTTTTTCCAAAACAATATAATAATCTAACAATTGTATAGATAATTGTCAATAAGTAATTGTACAAACATCCGCCACCTATACACTATTATTTGTGTTTCTTACGTTTGATACAAGTAATTGATCATAAATTGTCAATAATAAGATATTCTTCAAAAAATATTATTACCATGAAAACTATAACAGCATAATTAGGCCTGATGTTACATCATAATTGGAATATCATAATGCCTTTCTTTCGGATCATCATGAAAGATGTACCTTTGATCTAACAACCCATCTATCATAAATAATTATGACCCTCACTTACCCTACAAATCAACTTCACTCCAAAATAACTATAGATGTGGTGATAATCTCTCATAATTATTACTCGTGAATTTGAACTTAATAATAGAATTAAGGGCTCGTTTGGTATTGGCGATGTGATAGATAGGATTAGATTGATATGATATGATTATATTGTTCATGCAAATTGAGGGATAATTGAGTACTTGTTTGGTGTATAAGATTGATTATTTTTCCTATCCATGTAAGGAAGATGATTAAATCATCTTCATGTGGGGTGATTATCAAGTATGTGGGATTAGAACGGGGCCTTCAAAACAATACTGGGTTTTTTCCAATATACCAAACAAGGGACTAGGTGTGATTATATAGTGTATAACCAACTGTCAACCATACTAAACGAGGTGGACTAAATTTAAGTCATTTTTGACTGTGTGTCATAACCGCTCCTTTGTATTTTACTACTAATAAGGTGGACTCCAATATATATTGTATTCTGAACATTAACTCATTTTGTAACTAATAACATAACAAGTATAATTCAATCACATTGTGAAATATATTTGAATTGGTCAAGGTGGTCCAAATTAAAATTTTCCAAAAAAATGGGAAATTTTATCTTATATTAGAACCTAGATCAAAGATTTTGAGACATGGAGTGAACCAAAATTGCCCAAAAGGCTAAAACTTAGTGCTCTACAATGTTGGGAACATAAACAAAGTCTTATCTTAATCTCCCCAAATTCATACAGCAACCGGCCAATATCAGTATGCATGCAGACACATATAATCCTTACTTTTTTTTGCATTTCCCCACACACAGGCACGGAGCTAGAAATGTGAATGAGGGAGCGAAATTGTTGTAATATAGATATATATTTTTTTTCGGCAAATAGTCGAAGGAGTGAAAGGGTGTGCGGGGTGCTTGCCCCCCGCGGTACGGTACACTATATTTGTGAAGAAAAATATAATAAGAAACTAGGTTTAATTACAATTTTTAACATACTTTATACTCTTATATCTCTTTCATTATAGTCAAGATTTTGGGTTTGGAGAGGGGCGAACTCAAAATAAAGGGAAAAAACATGATATTTTTCGATTTTGAGAGGGGGCGAAATACAAATATAAAAAATTTTGTAAGGGAAAAAAATGATTTTTCAAAATTGAGGGGGGCGACCGCATCCCCCCGCCTCCGTCCCTGCCCACACACAAAGGTAAAAGCACGAGGTTGATCCATCCAAAAAAACATTTTTTTTCTTAATAATATGTGTGTGTATATATATATATCTTTATATATATCTGTATTTCAGATTTTAAGACAAAGTAAGAATCCGTCTGTTTGCTCTGTGACTTTATTGGTATTCTTCGAAAAAAGTTTACCATTAATTAATTTTAACTTTTTCACCACAACCAAAGAAAGGTAGCATTTTTAATGGCTATAAATAGGTTCAAGATTTGGAATTTACCCTTATGTTTGCTTTTTAGGCATGTATTGTATATATTGTCTCGTATGTCTCTATATATGATTCGATTCGATCGAGATAATGTTGTTGTGACAGTACTTTGAGCAAAGAATAACTTTGGTCTTTTTTAATAAGTTTATTTCTGGCCAATTTTGTTGTCTAACTAGGTAGGTATTCTAAGGGCTAATATTCTTTCTATGTATAATCACGGGTTTGAAATGTTTAATCATAATTAAATTCGTTTGTGTTAGTAGATTCGTCATGCATAATAATGAATGAGTTTAAATTATTGTGCATTTTGGTGGAATTGAAGTGACAGGCTTTCTCAATGAACAATTCTATATTTCAATCTAGATAATCATCGACGTAAAGAAGTCTCATGATCACGCTCATACATAATTTCTTTCTTGATTGTGACTTTAATTTCCATACTTCAAATAATATATAAATATATATATATATATATATATATATATATATATATATGTTAAAGAGGTATAATTGAGGTCTCCGTGAGGTTGTTCACATGAACCTACAAATTTAGTCAACGAAGGATCTCGAGTTCATTTGAAAAGAAAATAAACATCTAAAGTATTTTAAATTACTTTATAATTTCTTTTTTTATTATCTTATCATAATATACATTATAATATTGAAAGAGCATATTTCTGTCATAAATAAAATAATTCTTATTGTCGTCATCGTTGTCCACTGAATATCATGTGATGTTTTTTTTTTTGATCAGCCTGAATATGTGATGTTGATAAGATAATAATGACATCAATATTTTTCCACGTTCAGTATTAATAAAACTATAATTTATTCTCCTTATAAAAAAAAAAAAAACGAAGGGAAAAATTATGGTTATGTTTTGGGATGGTATTTTGGTGAGAATTATTAATGAGAAATTTATAGGGATACGTGTGTGTTTGATGAGATTGTGTTTGGTTTTATTTTGGGAGTTAGTTTTTGAGTGTATTTTTTTGGTGAGATAATATTTGATTTTGTTTTCAGAGGGAACAAAAGTTATTGTAGCAGTCAAATCATGAAGTTTTTGTCTGTTAGAGAGGAGAGAGAGAGCACATAGAGAAGAGTGTAGGAACAAAGTAGGTGTAGAAAGATAAAAAATAATTATTATGTTTTTTTCGGGCAAAAAAAGTAGTGTATTTTTGACCAAATATTTTGTGAACCAAACATGATTTGGTGAGAATTTTGGACCAAATATGATATGGAAACATAACCAAACATTGCCTATAACTTATTTTGAACACTAAAACTACAAAAGTAAATGACTTTGTTTGTTTCTATTTTGAAACTATATTTTGGCCAAAATTTTGGTCAAAACTCGTTTGACTTATCTATTTTTCACCAAATAGATATTTTTTGGCCAAACATTTCTGACAGCTACATTACCTACACCACGCTACACCCTTCTCCACTTTTGACTTACTTTTTTGTATTATATAAATTTTATATTATATTTTTCAATCATTAACTAATTATAATCATAATTTTTCAAACAAAAACTTACATGATTTGACTGCTACAGTAATTTTTATCTTTGGAAAATAAACTCAAACACAAAACCAAACACATTTTCACCAAATTACACAATTCTCAATAAACTTTTTCACCAAAATTTTCATAAAAACAATCCTTCAAAATGGAAATTAACATAGCCAAAAGATTTCGAGCTATCAATACCAATTGTAACTTTAATTAAGTTTTTTTTTTCTTTCTTATAACTTAAAAAAATAAGGATTCAATACCAATCTCTGCATTTTCCAATTTCGAATAATCAAAATACAAGTAAATCAATAAAATAACAATTACAAATTTATATCCCTCTTTGTTGGGTTGGGGTATATATATATATATATATATATCACTGGGAACACCTATGGTGGATTTCTAACTGGCTTTGACAAATTTGAGAACTTTTGTGGTGCGTCTGAAAAGTAACAACTTGATTTTTTTAGAGTAACAAGGCATCTAACTCACCTTTTATGATCCATGATTTTTTTAAAATTTCTGATAGCTGTGGTCCATGGCACATAATATTCTGCTCACAACCCCGGGGTGGGGTGGACGTTGGGTGTCAGGACTTTAAGTTTTTAAAAAATTACATTTATTTATATAGTGAAATTACATGAAATTTATTTTGCATGGATGAGTCTAGTTTACAAGATCGATTTTTGATTGTATCCATGTGGATATGTGAATTGTTGAATATATACACGATGATATCTAAAAGTGAGATGGATTTATATCATGTTTATCGTTCAACGAATACAAACTCATACGAGTACATACCAAAGTTTGTTTTATTGAATGCGCCGAATGGATGATTGTCATGAAAAATTCTAGTTCGAATTTGACTTGACTAATCTCAAATATGATTTATTTATTTTTCGTAATCAATGAAAAAATAAATGTAACTCATTTACATTGTGAACTATATTTGTATTCGATTAGATATCGAAGATTTCTAAGTCTCATTATAATAAAATTTAAGTCACAACCCACAAACCGCCTCAAGAATCAGTGTTATATGGACAACTATACTAATTATTACTACTTTTTGAAAGAAAAATTTTCTTAGACTTTTGATCATTTTTGACAATGATGGGCTTTTTCTCTCAACTAGTTTTGAGTATAGCCAGTTGGATAGAGAAGTCATTTTCAAACCAAGAAATAAAAAAAAGATAATACTTAACGGGCCATTTCAATGAATTTATGTGGTAGGAATTTTCCAGAAGATGCAATGTGGCAAGTCCTTTATGTTTAAAAGGCCTCTGCCCTTTCTAGCCACCTTTCAAAATCACATTCAAGATATAGACAATGATCTTGTCTTGTATTGAGTACATTGGAAATGTAAAGAAAGAAAAATAAAGGAAAAATGCGACAACTCTTGACTTGGAGGAGATTAATAAGGAGTGTTATTTTAAGGTATAATAGTGTGTTTATTTTTTTCATACAATTATATTTGGAGTCACACACAGTATATCTTAGTGTGCGAAAGAAATAGATTCATGAGTAATTCCCGATCTACCATAGTATTACCTTACGATTAATTTTTCAAAACAAATAAATAATAACACCTGATCTAAGCAATCTACGAAAAAATTTATGCTAGATCAAGTCAAATGATCTAGTGTTTATATTTCTCACACAGTAAAGTGTATTGTGTGCGGTCCCACCCCCTCCACACACTTGTGTGATAGAGATAGGCATGAAATACACACTCAAACTATTGAACTTTATTTGACATAGAATTGCCCAGCAACCTACTTAGCACATACGATAATCGCGAATATTTAATAAATCTAAAAAAAATAATCCACTAAAATCATTACATTTATCATAATAATAAATCTCAATGATTTGAATTCTTATATCACAAAAAATCTTGGCCCAAAGAAACATGAGCTCATATCCAAGTTCATAGCCCACCCTAAATGGGCTATTCTACAGGCCTAATATAATAATTTACACAGCACTTTTATCTCAAATTACAAAAGTAGTCCCCAAACTCCCAATATTTCCATTTCATACGAAATTCCAACACACTTTTACCCCAAAACAAGGGAAAATTTCATTTTTGGTCCCCCAATTTTACAAGAAAATCAATTTTGGTCCCTCAATTACACAGCTCATAAAATTTGGTCCATCACTTATCACTTTTTAATCAATTTTGGTCCATTTGACAACTTTTGGGGTCAATTAAAGTATCAAAAATACACCCCAAAATATAAATTATGATAATTTTTACCCCAAAAAAGAATAACTAACGAATTTCACCTTTTTATCATATTTTTAATTATGATATATTTACATATTGTTTTTAATTATGCATGAAATAAGACATGTTAAGATATATTATAAATGTATATGAATACCATAAAATTACACACGTTAAATTTATACATATCAAATGTATAAATTTATATCATTCATGAACGCATATACATATGAAACTAAAATTAAAGCTTATGTTTTGGAAAATAAATTTCCTGGTTTATATCAATCCAGATAATTTTCATATATAAAGCTGTGTAAAATTTACTTTTATTAATTTTTATAGGAAAATTTGGAATTAGACTTTTTCTCAAGTTACAAAAATTGTTGAAAGATTATTGTATAAACTCGATGTTAAAAATCAAATGATTTAAATTACGACACATCAATAATAAAATATATAACATATTACTATAACATTGATTTGGACTCTTTGATATATTCAACAAGCACATACAAATTCTTTTAAAAATTGCTCACTTTTTACACAAACTGTCTCTCTCTGTGTCCAAGTTTTACTACAAGATTCAAAAACAACTGGCACTAGAATAGCTCTCTCTCTCTCTCTCTCTCTCTCTCTATATATATATATATATATATATGCAGCCTAACTTCTAGATTTCTTCTCTTATTACTTTATTAATTATCCTTCCCACTTATTCTCTCTCTCGAACTCTTCTATTTTGTTTCACATAGACACACACACACAAACAGACACATAAACACACACAGTCTGAGTGTGAGGACTGGAGAGTTTGATATTGATGAGAAAAAAATGGGGTTTTGCTGGGCAAAGGTATGTAATAATGAACAAAAATGAGGTTTTGTTCTCTCCATTGTGAAATCAAACAAAATGTGTAATTTTATGATATAAATACACACACACATATTTATAATATAACTTAACATGTCTTATTTCATGCAAAATTAAAAAATATGTAAATATATCATAATTAAAAATATGATAAAAGGGTAAAATTCGTTAGTTATTCTTTTTTGAGGTGGAAATTATCATAATTTATATTTTGGGATGCAAAATGCAATTTTTGATATTTTAATTGACCCCAAAAGTTGTCGATTAAAATTGATTAAAAAGTGATAAATGAGAGATCAAATTTGATGAGAGATGTAACTGAGGGACCAAAATCGGATTTCTTATAAAATTGGGGGACCAAAAATGAAATTGTCCCCCAAAGCAACAACAAAACATTGTAAAGCTTTCCGAAAACGAGAGATCATTCCAAAAAATTGCAGAAAAATGGGGAAAGATCTGAGCGACGATCAGGTGTCATCGATGAAGGAGGCGTTTACTTTGTTCGACACCGACGGCGACGGCAAGATCGCGCCGTCGGAGCTCGGAATTCTGATGCGTTCGCTCGGCGGAAACCCTACGCAGGCGCAATTGAAGTCGATAATCGCCGAGGAGAAGCTCAATTCGCCGTTCGATTTCGCGAGGTTCCTCGAGCTGATGTCGAAGCATTTGAAGCCGGAGCCGTTCGATCGGCAGCTGCGCGACGCGTTCAAGGTGCTCGACAAGGACGGTACCGGATTCGTCGTCGTTTCGGATCTCAGGCACATCCTGACTAGCATCGGGGAGAAATTGGAGGCGGCGGAGTTCGATGAGTGGATCCGCGAGGTGGATGTTGGATCCGATGGCAAGATCCGCTACGAGGATTTCATTGCGCGCATGGTGGCTAAGTGAGGAGGTGGGTGTGGCTTCTGAGATTAGACATTTGTGAAATTCATGTGATTCTTTTGGTATTCATTGAATAATTATGAGCCTTTGGCATTTGTCTTTTGCTTGTTTGTTGTTTGCGTGATTGTTGAGTTATTGTTGCGTTATGTGTTATATGCGAAATGTATTTTGTTCTGGCTCCTGAGATTAGATATTATGAAATTCATGTGCTTTTTTGGTGTTCATAATTATGAGCTTTTGTCGTTCGTCTTTCACCTGTTTGTTGTTTGCGTGATCGTTGAGTTATTGTTACGTCATGTGTTAATTGCGAAATGTGTTTTGTTCCTGCGATTAGGTGACGGCGTTATGCTGATTAATGAGTTGGTTTCTTGTGTGTTATATGCAGAATGTGTTTTGTTCCTGCGATTAGATTATGCTGTTATGCTGGACGTTTATACTGAGTAATGAGTTGGTTTGTTATGTGTTACATGCAAAATGTATTTTGTTCCTGCGATAAGGACCATTAGGTTATGGCGTTATGCTGAATGTTTATACTGAGTCATGGGTTGGTTTGTTATGTGCTGTATGCAAAATGTATTTTGTTCCTGCGATTAGGTTATGGTGTTATGCTGAATGTTTATACTGAGTAATGAGTTGGTTTGTTCTGTGCTATATGCAAAATGTATTTTGTTCCTGCGATTTGGTTATGGCGTTATGCTGAATGTTTATACTGAGTAATGAGTTGGTTTGTTACGTGTTATATGCAAAATGTATTTTGTATCTGCGATTAGGTTATGGCGTTATGCTGAATGTTTATACTGAGTAATGAGTTGGTTTGTTATGTGTTGTATGCAAAATGTATGTTGTTCCTGTGATTAGGTTATGGCGTTATGCTGAATGTTTATACTGAGTAATGAGTTGATTGTGTGCGTTTCTGGGATAATCGGTTTCAAACAATTGAAGCAGGGAGTACTGCGAATTTATAAGTGACACTATTGAGGATATCATATCAATTATGATGATCTGCGGGTTTAATTGTGAATAAACTTTTCTTAATGAAGTAGGAATTAGTTGCATATGTGATGTATTAAGAGTTTTTGATAACGGGTTTCATGGGAAGAAGGTATCGCTATTTTTCGGTTATTGATTAGAAATTGAAGTGGAAGTGTTAAATGAACTTATAAGATGCATTTCCGATATTAATGCAATTGGAACTAGGATATTAGACAAGTTCTCACTGCATTTTTCATCTTAGCATATTAGACATCTGTTTTAAAAGTTGAATGTGTGAAATCTAATTGAAATACTCATAACCAGCGAAGATGTCCTATAATCATGTTTATGCGAGAGTGTTCTTGCCATTTCCCTTAAACCAAACAAGTTAAATGTTTTTCTTAGTGTTTCCTTCAATGAAATCCAAGATCCAAGCGGAGTATGTAGGACTCCTTGCCTAGGAATATGTACAAAATACGGTGATACCATGAAAATGCTTGGTTACCTAATATAGGCAAAAACCTAGACATATTGCTAATTTATAAAACTGTTGTCACACATAATGCTTATTTACTGTCTTCCTAGCAGCTACTATGGATTATGGTATGGTAGCATAAACGTATATGGGATAAAGAGAAAAGGTATTTGGTATGTCATTCTCACATTTGTTTAGGAGGAAAATAGAGACAATGAATGACTCGAACCTTTGTTTGCAGATTACTTGGGAGAGTATGAAGGGAAATGAATAGGTGGGAATTTATTTAGCTAGGAAGAATAATATTATCTGCTTCAGTGGTGCTCCTTTTCAAATAGCCTCCTTATTTCCAAGGTTTACTGTAGTTATACAGTTAATTGTGTCAAAAAGCTTTAGATTAAGTAACGACTTATTTACCGAAAAAAAGGAAAAAAAAAGAATTAACGATTGGAATATTTAGGAATCTATTATTTGTCTTCTGATATTTGGGCGTAATACCAATTTGCAGTTTAGCTTTCCATGTCCGTATCTTCATCTTACCACTTTTTATTTAACATTCACTATTTCACTTACAGGTGATCCAGACGCTGGTTGTGCTTTGTATTCACTTGAAGCAGGGAACAGACGGTTTCTTCTTTTTAGTCTTTTATTTGGTGTGCTAAAGTGCACAATTTGTGGTCTGGAACTATAAGGAGTTCTGATTTTGGTTTCAAACAATTTGAACCCATTGTGTTTAGTTTTGTAACTTAGTTGTTGTACTTTGGCTACGTACAATTTCGTCTCGTGTTTTCGAACCTGTGTGTATAGCTGATTGGCATCAAATTCTTGAGAAAAAGTGATTTATGTTTCTAGATCTGTTTCTCCTGTGGTAGGTATTTTAGCTATATGTTGTTGAGTTGGAGGTAAAATCAGTTGTGGCTGTCAATTGGTATATGTATGTCTAATAACCTTGTGGCATCCAATAGTTTTTGGCAATACTCTTTCAAGACACTCAAAATATGGTAGTTTTTTCATTTTCTCACGCACAAACACACACACACACACACACACAAACACAAAAAGACATTTATATCATTTATAAATTTTATTCACTTTTAATGATGAACTTTTTCATAGAAATGATTTGTCAAATTTTCCTTGTCAATTCGGACCTAACAAGAAAAAAGAAAAGAAAAACTTTATTGTCAATTCGGACCTAACAAAGTACAATTGATTGTATGCTTTTACTATGACAACGGTTTGTGAGTTGGAAGTATCTATAGTATTTTGATTAGGTTGGTGATAAAAGCCAGAGCAAATCTCCTAATGTCAGAGCAAAAGTGCTTTAATTGACATATTTGCCCTTATTCAACGATAAATCGATGTAGGAGACCTCTTCCTTCCCCCTCAATCCCGACACCAAATCCCACCATCCATGGCTACTTCCTACCTTTACCCATATCCCAAATTTCCAGGTAATTGAGGCTAGCAATGTGTCCCCGGGTATTTTGTGATGACTGGGACATGTCATCTTACTTGAAGACGAGATCCTTGATGCTATTAGAGTATTCTAGAGAAATCTAAAAGATTCTAGAAAGATTTAGAAGATTCTAGAATATTCTAGAATATTCTAGAATACTCTAGAATAATGTAGATATTAGTAGAAAGATCTGGAATTGTGTAGAAGATTTTAGAATATTCTAGATAAGGATAGAATAGTGTATAAGTTTCTAGAGAATGTGTAGAGATTTGTAGGAATTATCTAGAATGTCACTAGAATGATCTTTGTAAATATCTAGACTAGGAATAATCTAGATGATAGATCATAGCCGTAGGATTAAGTTAATCTTAGCCGTCCATTCCAAGGATGGGTAGTATAAATAGATGTTAGGGGCTCATTTGTAATCAACCAAGTGTAGAATCAAGTCTTGTGAGTCATTGAGAGTAATAGTGTAGTATTCTCTCAAGTTCTACTCTTGTGTTATTCCCTCCAAATTTCTTAATCGATATTGCCAAATTCCCTTTCACACACAAGCACGTGGGTGATTGTCGAGGCTGACTTAGCACAATCTCGCAAGAGGCGGATTGGAGGGCTAAGTGCCGCACGGGACGTTAGTATTGAGACTAAGTCCGTGACAAATGGCTTACTTTCTGCAAACTCAAGCCACCTCAAATTTTTAGTATTCAATTTTAATCGAAATTCCACCTAATGAAAAAATTTCACAAGATACAAATTGATTGGATAAAATATGTTATGATTCAAGTTAGAATCATAAACCCTAAGTACGAATTTGGGATCACTTTGAGTAAAAAGAACGATGAAAGTTGAGAGAATTGAGAGAAGAATTCAGTATGATTTTGATTTATGTTCAAGATGATTTACAATTCAAGCCTTTCTCTTATTTATATCACAACCCTGCTTACAATTCAAGCTAATCAGCTTAACAATACAAAATCTCCCCCTAACTACTCTTAACTAATTCCCGCGCCAGCTATCACTTCTTGGTTGGCTCCGACTTCTTGTTTGTTAGATGCAGGAGCGGCGTCGTATGGAACAATTTTATAAACTGCGACTTTATAAGTGAAGCGCGTTTCTGCGTCTCCTTGTGTCTTCTACTACTCTGAAATACCCTTTTGGCCCCTGTAACCTTTATTTGATTACAAACAGGCCCCATTAACATAACATTACCCTCCCATTGAGACAAGTCTTGACCCCAAGACTGAATTTGAGGGAAACGCTGGATGATGTGATGATAATCCTCCCAAGTGGCCTCAGCAATAGGAAGATGGGCCCATTGGATGAGTACTTGGCCTACAACAGTGTTGTTTCTCTTTACCATCTTTCTAGCCAAAATCTTTACTGGGTGTAACATAATAGAACCATCATCATCCAAAGCAGGTAAAGTGGGGGAGATTAAGGTAGAATTGCCCACACTTTTCTTAAGGAAAGAGACATGAAAGACGGGGTGAACTTTTGAATCAGGGGATAGAGCCAGTTTGTAAGCAACAACACCAATACATTCAATCACAGGGAAAGGTCCTGCATATTTAGGAGTAAGCTTCCACACTCTGCTGTTGTGAAGTGTCAGTTGCTTGTAGGGCTTCAGTTTGAGATAAACCATATCTCCCACTTGAAAGTGTCTTTCTTGTCTCTGTCTGTCTGCATAGAATTTCATCCTCTGTTGGGCCCCTGTAATTGAGTCTTTATGTGTTCAGCATGAATTGTCTTTCTTGAATAAGCTCATCCACTCCCAATACTGAAGTAGGCATGAATGGGCCTAGGCCAAGTTGAGGAGGTTTGTAACCATAAAGGGCTTCAAAAGGAGTCATCTTAAGTGTATGGTGGTATGAAGTGTTATACCACCATTCAGCAAGAGAAAGCCAAGCAACCCATTTTCTTGGGAAGGTCCCAGTCATACACCTGAGGTAGGATTCTAGGCATTGATTTACCCTCTCAGATTGGCCATTAGTCTTAGGGTGGTAAGCAGTGCCCAGCTGCTGCTCAATCCCCACTACTTGAAAGAATTCTTTCCAAAATTTGTTAGTAAACACTTTTTCCCTGTCACTGGTTACAGAAATGGGTAACCCATGCAGTTTGTAAATGTTATCTAAAAACACAGTGGCAAATGTGGAGGCAGTAAAAGGGTGTTTTAATGGAATGAAGTGACTGTATTTAGAGTATCTGTCCACTATGACCCATATTATATCCTTATGGTTAAATAGGGGCAGTTGTTCAATAAAATCCATAGTCAAATGTTCCCATGCATGACTTGGGACCAGTAGAGGTTGTAATAAGCCAACTGGTCTAGTGTTTTCATGTTTACAACTCTGACATATGTGACATTGGCCTATAATCTGTTGGATCATTACTTTGACTCCAGGCCATAAAAATACTAACTGCAGTCTCTGGAAAGTACCCTGAACCCCATTATGGCTTCCTATACTAGATGTGCGAAAAAATTGGACCACTTTTACTCTTAAGTCAGTGGTGGATCCCACATAAATTTTTCCTTTAAACCTTATAACTCCATGTGTAAAAGAGAAAACAGAAACATCATAAGGGCATAACATAGCATTAGTAATTACCTCCTGTGCTTGGGGATCATCTGTATAACTTAGTGTCAACTCCTCAAACCATACAGGTTGAATACAAGTGATGACAGCACACTTTCCTTGCTGATCCCTTCTAGACAATGCATCAGCCACTTTGTTGTCACATCCTTTCTTATATTCAATCTTATAATCAAATCCTAAGAGCTTTGTAAAGTATTTCTGCTGCAAAGGAGTTGAGATTTTTTGTTCTAGCAAGTATTTCAAACTTTGTTGATTAGTTTTGATAATGAATTGTCCATGTAGCAGGTATGATCTCCATTTGTCCACTGCTAACAGAATGGCCAAGAACTCTTTTTCATAAACTGATAAGCCTAGACTCTCAGGGCCCAATGCTTTACTCATGTAAGCAAGAGGGTGTTTATCTTGAGTAAGTACTGTCCCTAACCCTGAGTAGCAAGCATCTGTTTCCACAATGAAGGGCTTAGTGAAATCTGGCAGTTGCAATACTGGGGCAGTAACCATAGCATGTTTCAGTTGATTAAAAGCTTCATCAGCTTCTGTTGTCCATTGGAACCCTCCTTTCTTTGTTAATTCAGTCGAGGGCTTTGCTATAACTCCATATTGCCTCACAAATTTCCTATAGTACCCTGTGAGTCCCAAGAATCCCCTAAGTGCTTTAACATTCTTTGGAACATGCCATGAACTCATGCCTTGTATTTTTTCTGGATCTGGCCCTACTCCATCATCACTTATAATATGGCCTAAGTAATCAATCTGCAGCTTGCTAAAAGCACATTTAGATTCTTTGGCAAATAATTGGTTTTCTTTCAACCTGTCAAAGACCTTTCTTAGATGCAACTTATGAGTCTCCATATCTGGACTGTAAACTAGTATATCATCAAAGAATACCAGTACATAGTCTCTCAATTCATTCTGAAACGCCTGGTTCATAAGTCCCTGGAATGTGGCTGGGGCATTTGTAAGGCCAAAAGGCATTACCTTAAATTCATAGAGCCCAGTCATAGTGACAAAAGCAGTTTTGGGATATCATCTGGGGACAGTCTAATTTGATGATATCCAGCTCTCAAATCGATCTTAGAGAAGATTCTTGCCCCTCTTAACTGATCCAACAAGTCATCTATTAAAGGTATTGGAAAGCTATCTTTCACAGTCATTGAATTGAGCTTCCTATAGTCAATGCAAAACCTCCAAGTCCCATCCTTCTTCTTAACAAGCAGACTGGAGAAGAGAATGGACTATTGTTGGGTTGGATGATCCCATTTTCCTACATTTCCTTCACCAATTTTCCAATTTCCACCCTCTGAAGATATGGATATCTGTAGGGAGTCTGCTTAACTGGTTCCAAGCCTGGTTTCAGTGGTATTTTATGGTCACATGCTCTGCTAGGGGGTAGCACTTTGGGCTCTACAAATAAGTTTCTATACTCTTGTAATAAGGGAGTAAGTTCTTCATTCTGAGACTCCCCTCCTGTCTTAAGTATAGGAGTGATCATGCACAGATAACCAATCATGGCTTGGCTCGCCTTTTTCATTATTTTCTTTAGATGTTGTCCACTGATCATTCTTAGTGTTGCCCCAGGGAGGGCCCCTTGTAGAGTGATCCTCTTCCCATTCTTTTCAAATGATATCTTTTGTGCTTGAAAGTCAAATGTCACTGCCCCCAATCTTCTCAGGAAGTCCACCCCTATCACCATGTCACACCCTCCCAGTTTCAACAATCTTACACTGGTGATAAATCTGTGGTTCCCCATGGTCCACTGGAACTGTAGGCACCTTGAATTGCATTCTACCCTTCCCCCATCTGCCACTGTTACCATAAGGGCATTAGTGTACTCTACATCACATTTCAGTCTCCTAGCTGTGTCAGGATCAATGAATGTATGAGTGCTTCCAGTATCAATTAAAATGGATATCTCTTGAGTGCCCACTCTCCCAACCAACTTGATGGTATCATGTGTAACTTGGCCAGCTAGAGCATTCAGGGATATGTGAATTTCCTCCCCTATCTCTTCCTTACTAGATTCTCCCTTATTTCCTTCCTCCTCACTGTCTCCCATTTCTTCCCCCATAATCACAAAAATCCTTTTACATTTATGGCCTAGGTGATAAACCTCATCACAATTGAAGCGAAGTCCCTTTTTTCTCCTCTCCTCCATTTCTGTGTTAGAGAGTTTCTTAACAGGGGGGTATTTATCACTGTTATTTTGTGGGATTTTCTTGGCATTGATGTTTGAGTTTGATTCCCCTTTTCAACCCTTGTTTACCCCTCTATTCACTCTTTGCATTGCTTCTAATAGACTCTCTTGCTTCCTGGCTAAGTGCATGGCATGGGATAATGTGAGAGGGGTTAACATTTCAACCATGTTAGCTATTTCCTCCAACAACCCACTCAGAAAACTCTTGGTGAAATACTCTTCTGATAGGTGTCTATTATTGGCTATCATGAAGGATTTCAATTCTTCAAACTTGACAATGTACTTCTCCACTCTTCCAGTTTGTATTAATTTGTTAAATTGGCCAATCACATTATTCGTTCTTCCCACAGAAAATCTCTCAACAACCAACTCGGTAAACCTTTGCCATCCAATCACCTCTCTTCCTTCAATATAGTCCATGTACCAGTGATCTGCAGCCTCCTCCATATGCATTGTTGTAGTCACTATTTTCTAATAATCATTCAATGGGTTAGCCATAAAGTATTTGTGACATTTCCTAACCCAACCCCTAAGGTTATCTCCATTGAATTTAGGGAAATCTAACCTGGGCATCCTTATATTCCCCACATTCTGAGTGTCATTGTTCCTTACTGGAATGATTGGTGTGCCATTCCTGGTGGTTTGAGCCCCATTCGATTGTTCCCCTCCTACTTCTTTTCCTCTAGAATTGCCAAGATTTCTACAAATCTCCTCCAATCGCATAGCCATTATATCAAGTTTTCTATCTATTTCTTGCTGATGTTGCTTCATTTCGTTTTGGTTATTGTTCATTTCCTCCATATTCCTTTCCAGAGATTCAAATCACGCAGAAGTTTCAATTTCTATTCTTGTTTTCGTCATTTTTCGATCAAATGCAGTGTAAGGATCGATGCTCTGGGTACCACTTGTTATGATTCAAGTTAGAATCATAAACCCTAAGTACGAATTTGGGATCAATTTGAGTAAAAAGAACAATGAAAGTTGAGAGAATTGGGAAAAGAATTTAGTATGATTTTGATTTATGTTCAAGATGATTTACAATTCAATCCTTTTTCCTATTTATATCACAACCCTGCTTACAATTCAAGCTAATCAGCTTAACAATACAAAATCTCCCCATAACTACTCTTAACTAATTCCCGCGCCAGCTGTCACTTCTTGGTTAGCTCTGACTTCTTGTTTGTTAGATGCAGGAACGGCGTCGTATGGACCAATTTTATAAACTGCGACTTTATAAGTGAAGCGCGTTTCTGCGTCTCCTTGTGTCTTCTACTACTCTGAAATACCCTTTTGGCCCCTGTAACCTTTATTTGATCACAAACAGGCCCCAGTAACATAACAAAATATTCATTCCAAATACTGAGCTAGAATTGAACCAAAGAATTGAACTATTGCGAAATCAACAAAATTTAAGAATACCCTCCCACCCAACAGCCCCAACGCACCTCAAAACCAAGAAGTTTTAGCCCTTCACTGAAAATTGCCATTTCCCAAGCATTTGCCAGAACCATAATTTGGTATTTGATGAAGTTTTCCTTTTCTTTTTTCGTTACAAAACGAATTAATGGAAATATTGGAAGGAACCTATACATTGGAATGTGTAATTTTATGTGCGCAAACGATATTATATTTTGTGAGGGGATATGCACAGGGGATTTGTGCTAAAGGTTATCTGGGTGAAGTAGGGTTTGTGGGATTTGGATGGTAATTGAGTTGTATTTCACAAACTTAAATTCTAATTTACCATGTTGCCAAACCTCTAGGGATGGGAAGGACGGCGTCAATGGAAGGAAGCAGTGTCGATGGTGCGTGAAGGTGGAGATGAAGACACTAAGTCCCTTCATTTACATTAAGGGCAAATATGTCAATTAGGGCACATTTGCTCTGGCTTTATCACCAGCCTTTTTGATTAATTAAAACTTCATATATACTTATTAAAAATTAGAACTTCGTATATAGTCAAATAAGATTTTTCCTTCAAATATACAAGAAGTTTAAAAAAGAATAGTTTACTGCGGAAAGCTCTATAAATAATATCGAAACACAATGAGTGATTAAACTATCATTATCGAATATTGACTAAGAACCAACAGAGGTTGGTCTGAATGGAATCGATCAAACTATATTGTGCTCATACGCAAGAAATCTTTTATAAGAGAGAGATACACAATTATATTTGAATGGAATCGAGCAAAATATAACATATTGTGTCCATACACACACAAAAAAAAAATTATGGGAGAGAGATACACAATTATATCTAACTATATATTGAAAAATTAGGGCTTGTATCGTTTCATTTTTATTTTCAAATCTCAATTATCAACCACTTTGAAAACCTAAAACATGTTTGGGCCAAGTAATTTTTCTCCTTTTTTCAGTTTTCAATTTTCAAATTTTTGGGAATCCAGCTTATGAAAAATGAAAACTGATCTGCTGCCACAGCCCCCAAAATTTGCCCTACAAGAAAGTCACCTAATCCCATGAATCTTGCTGAACACCCCCCCCCACCCCAAAATTCATTCATATATATAGTATAGTATTTATTTTATCTATTAATATATATTATTATATTTTCAGTTTATTATATATATAAATAATGATATATTTAATATTTATCGAGATTATAACAATATACATTAATAAAAAAAATTAATGTTTTCGGAGCTCGACTTTGGCTCAAGCTCGAAACTCTTGGTTTGAGTTCGAGATCGAGCCGATCAATTCGTTAGGCTTGGTTCGAGCTTGACTCATGGGTACCCCCCTACCCATCTCTCCAAACCGCTCAAAAAAAAATCGATTAAAAAAGTTATTTTGTTATCCAACGTATTTATTACCATGGTCATTATTAAATAATTTTAACTACTATACATTTCTTAATATAAATTTGAATAAAAATATTTGTATGAAAATTATTGATATATATGTGATTAATAAAACAATTGAGAAGTGTCATATACATAGTAGAAGTATATATATACATACACACACGCATATATATATCAATATAATTAACTATATTACCAACTACAAATTAAGTTTACTTTATGTCAAATCATGTACAATTTTTTACTTTTATATCTCAAAAATATCTATCCAATCATATTTTCATCTGTATCACGTCTTTTCGTATAAAAATCCACACAAAACCACATATATCCAAACATATTTTCATTTTCAACTTATAAATTAACAACTCAAAAACAACTCATCCAAACATATTTTCAGTTTTAACACAAAAACCAATAAAGATTTGAAAACTCATTTTTCTACATTTTTCAACTTGAAAATGAGAATTAGAAATGAAAACAATAGCATACGAGCCCTTAGTTTTTAACTTTCAAACATGGATATTTGTATTCATTTTTGGTAAGTTTCAAACTTGGACACATAAACATTGAACCCATAAAGAAAAAGAAATACCAGCTAAAGATTAATGTGAAAAAATTCTAATCAAATCCAAGTCCTAATTTGAAACTGGACCTTGATCCTACCCATTAACAGCCTTTCATATTCTGACCCAAATATTTGGCCCGGCCCATATATTAACCCAACAAAGGAGCAGCAATCTAATAAAACCCTAACCATCAATCTCTGAGGAGCTAGGGTAAGTGGCCTTTGTTTTCAGTAGCAACCGAATCTCATCACCAAACACAGCGCTGCGCCGCCACCGCCGCCGTCGTCGCCGCCGCCATGGGTCGTATGCACAGCCGAGGGTACTCCATTCACCTCTAATCTATAATGCAATTTTGATTCTGTATCTATTGTTTTTTCTCAATCATAAATCCATTTTTTGTTGCCTTCTACTTCAGTAAGGGTATCTCCGCTTCAGCGCTACCATACAAGAGAACACCGCCAAGCTGGCTCAAAACCTCTACTGGAGATGTAAATTTTCCGCTCGAAATCTCACATTTTCTGATACATATACATACATACATATATATATATATGTTGCGAAATTAATAGTATTTTTGTGTTTTTTGTTCGTTGAATTCACTAGGTTACTCAAAATCGCACATTTTCTGAGACACACACACACACATATATATATAAATCTCTCTCTATATATATGTATGTATGTAGCGAATTAATTGTTTTTTTGTTTGTTGAATTCACTAGGTTGAGGACAATATTTGCAAGTTCGCGAAGAGAGGAATGACGCCATCGCAGATCGGTGTTATTCTTCGTGATTCTCACGGTATTGCTCAGGTGAAAAGTGTCACCGGAAGCAAGATCCTTCGTATTCTCAAGGCTCACGGTATTATTTCCAATTTTGACTGAATTTAGGTCTTCTGATTTAACATTTTCTTTGTTAAAATGTGGCATATTTGTGATGTTATTATTTCAATGTTCACTGAATTTAGGTCTTCTAATTTAACATTTTCGTTATTGAAATGCGGCTTATTTGTGTTGTGGATGGTTAAAAATAAATATGTAGGGCTTGCACCTGAGATTCCGGAGGATTTGTATCACTTGATTAAGAAGGCTGTGGCAATCAGGAAGCATTTGGAGAGGAACAGGAAGGATAAGGACTCTAAGTTCAGGTTGATTTTGGTGGAGAGCAGGATTCACCGTCTCGCCCGTTACTACAAAAAGACCAAGAAGCTCCCACCCGTCTGGAAATAGTAATTCTCATCACTCATTTCTTGTGTTTTTATGTATACTTGCCTTTCATTACTACGATTATGAGAAAACATATAATTGTCTTTGTTGGTAATTGCTGTATAGTGTATATTGTGCTTTCTCTGTCTCTGCCTATGTTGAGGTGAATTTTAGGGTGGATGGCATTATTTGAAGGAATTTGAGCATATGTTCTATAGCATTTGATTTTGCAATTATGTGGATTGGTTTAAGTTGAATAACGAGTGTGAGGTTGTATATTAATTATCTGGGAACTAACAATCTGTTGATCAACTTGCATTGCCAAGCTAACTTCTTTTTTCTTCCGTGGAATGTGGTTGAATCACAAAGTTATTTCTCGAGTGGTTTGATAATTTTAGTGCTATGGGAGAATAATTTGAAAACACCACCTCGTGATTATATTTTGTTCACTTATAGAATCTGTACATTTTTGTTTTTGAGTAGTATTGGCAAGTGTCAATGTCCTTGATATGTAGATGAAGGAAAACTAGTAGATTATTGGTATGTCCTCTTTTAGCATGTAAGGGTTAGTCTCATGGCTGCACCATGGCCGTGTTTTGGCAAGTGTTTCACAGTATAATTTCCAAAAATATTGTTGATTATTCTGAAGGAAGTTGATATTAGAGCCCGAAAAATTACTATTGGATCTCTGCTTTACACTAATTTTTCAAATTATTTGCATTGTATAGTGGAGCTCCTATAGTATATTTGGAGTGCTAATATCATTTCCCCATTCTGAAATGTTCTTAGATACCATTATTGTTGACTCCATTTTCCATTACATTCTCTTGTATGTCATCTGAGAATACAAGTCAGCCAGCTGGATGCAAACCACCTTTTTTTTTAATTTTCATTTCATCTTTCGTTATTCTGCACCAGTAATCTTTTATCAACTTCTTGATGAAACTGATTCTTCATGCAGCGAATCAACCACTGCCAGTACTCTTGTGGCCTAGGCTAAGGAATTGCCCCGAGCAGTGTCAGAGATGGCGGACTGTTAGAGTCAACACAGGGCAAATCATTATATTTTGGCAAGAATATGTTAATTTAGAGTTTTGTTCTTTTATTCGACAGTGTTATTTAAAATGGACGACAATTTTGGATCTCATTTTTGCTTCGCTATTTCTTTATATTTGAGCAGCTGTGTTATTGACTTTCTTATTGGTGAAATTTGTGATGAAACTTCAGCAGTTGAGTTTAATTGAACAGAGTTTAGTCGTTTCAGCCATCATTGGGAAGAAATTAGCCTTTCTGCCCTTTCCAACTCGTACAAATTTGTGAAGCTACAGGCATCACAAGTTCACAACAAATAAATAAGGTTGTGTTTGGATGGAGGATGTGAATGTCATGGATATCAAATTTATTAATAAATTCATTGAATTTGTTTGGATGATTTCAAGTTGTAAGGAAACAATTTCTTTGTCGCTTATATTGAATTATTTGTTCAATCATTATGGTGTATTTCAAATGTGAAATACTTCAAATCCCACCTCAAATTCATAACATTAGTCCAAACACATCCTTAAAGTTAGTTAGACCCAAATCATTATATTTCATCGTGTTACTAAAATTGTTAAATTTCGGATTTTTTTTCCAAATTAATAATTGGTAGATTATGTTTTATAGATTTATAAAAAGTACTTTTATGGATTTCTTATGAGTAATTGGTGGGATTATTCATCTCTTTACGCGGTCTACGTGCAACACAACTTTTTTTTAACTATTTTTTGTTGCGCTGGAAAAGAAAGAAAAATGCATGATGCAACTAATTTTAAGTTCAAGCAATAGATATTAATGCAAGTTTATTTAAAATAATAATAATAATAATAATGAGTAACATCAAATGCATAATAAATATATCTGATAAACTCACCAAAGAAATATATATATATATATATATATATATATATCTGATATCGAAATTCTTGAAGATTAGAGTCCGTAAATTAGTTGAACTTTTGAAAGTTTGATTTCACATTATATCAAATTATCTTTGCAAAAGAGGAGATTAATTTTAAACTGTTATAACCAGGAATTATTTCTGGATCAATGTTTAAAATTGGATCAAACAATATTTTATCTCGTTTTTATACACATATATAACCTATATATTGAATAAGAATTATAAGCACAATATAATTACTAAAATTATAATACAATATAGGGTTAATCTTATTTGGTCCCGTAAGTGGTCCAGAGTACACATTTAGCCCCGCGTTGTATGAAGTCTCACATTTAGTCTCATAATTATAAAAAGTCTCAATGTTGGTCCCAAAGCTAATTTCTTTCTGTTGACTAACGGTCAACTCCGTTAGTCAACATTTTGATCGACTTTTTTTGGAGATGTGTTTGAATGACGCATGATATTCAATAAAAACATCGCGATATTGAATGTAATCCATGTGTGAGTGCATTTACGCGTCGAATTCCCGCGAAAAAGTCGGTCAAAATGTTGACTAACGTAGTTGACCGTTAGTCAACAGACGAAAATTGGCTTTGAGACCAACATTGAGACTTTTTATAATTTATGAGACTAAATGTGAGATTTTCATAAAGGGCGGGGCTAAATGTGTACTCTGGACCACTTACGGAACTAAAAAAAAGATTTGCCCTATAATATAAAATCACATGAAATAGAGGGTCAATCGGGTAATTTTATGTCAGATCGAGTCTAATAGTTTGAGCGTGAATTATTTATCTATTTATCTCATAAGTGCGAGGAATCTATAGTCTATACACGTACACTAATGATCATTTGATTCAATCTAGCACGTATGTGGACTGTCACGAATTGAGTTCAGGGTTTTTTATCAGTTTGACCGATTTGTCGGTCAAACTTGTCAAAATAACCCATTTTCTACACCGTTTATTAATCTAGCCTGAAGGCGCCATTTCAATTTTCCATTTTTTCACAAATTAAATTGAAGTCGCCATTCCAAATGGCGCCTTCAATTTATATTTTCTTTTTAAACAAAATTGTTTTTTGAAATGACGCCTTCAGATTATTTAATTTTTTTAAAAAAACTCACTGTAGCAGGCAACAAAAGTCGATTGCTACAGTGAAATGGCGCCTTCATTTATTATTTTTTTAATTTAATATTTAATATTATTTTTAAAATTTGTTGAATTTATATGTGGAAATGGTTACAAGCTTTTAGGGTTTAGGTTAAAAAAAAATTCCCTTAGTTCGGGCTCATGTTTTGTCATTTTCTTTATATTTTTGGGTTTTGATTTGAACACATAAATTGTAGATTGCACAAAGTTTCTAACGGTGTGAGAATTTGTTTATTTTGATACCCAGGTGAAAAAATACGACATGTTAAAAAAGAGACATTCGAGCAGTTTTTTTGGCACAAAAAATATTTTTTTTCTCAGTTCGGAATGATTTTTCGACATTTTCTGTACATTTTCGGGTTTCGACTTAAACACATAAATTGTATATTGACTCACAAAGTTTCTAACGGTGCAAGAATTTGTTTATTTTGATACCCAGATGAAGAAATACGACATGTTAAAAAAGAGACATTTGAGCAGTTTTTTTGCAAAAAAAATTATTTTTTTTCTCAGTTCAGGATGATTTTTCAACATTTTCTGTATATTTTCGGGTTTCGACTTAAACACATAAATTGTAGATTGACTCACAAAGTTTCTAACGGTGTGAGAATTGGTTTATTTTGATACCCGAGTGAAGAAATACGATTCATCAGGATGGTTATTTTTTGCCCTAATCACGTGATCGATTTGATGATTCATCAGGGTTTAGGCAACTATATATGTAAAGAGAGTTTGTGTATTGAAAGAAACCTTATACAAATGGAGCCGTTTAGAGCTCCGAAATTGCACTACAATCCTGGTGATATTTTTTGTGTCATGGGGAGTAGTTGGCAGTTGGATGATGATTACTATTACTCATTAAATTCAAATCAAAGATATTTGGATGTGTATTTACAAACTGTGGAAGATGAATGGAGGTTTTGTGTCCAAGAACAAGATGGGTTTGTTACGGATTGTCGTGATCGTCATATTCGTTGCCCCAGACAAAGAGCTATCACCATGCCTCGTGTAACAAACCATGAAAAGACACTAGCCCTCAATAGGATGTGTGAAGAGAATAATAGGATGGCTATGCGTATGACGCGTCTTAATTTCCAAGAAATATCTAGAGAGTACGCATTATCTGGTTATGTGGAAGAAGCAAGAGCTAGGTGGGAGCTCAGTGTAGGTCCTGATTATCGATCAGATACTGAGATGTCTGATGAAGAAATTAACTAGATTGGTGTTAATTTGTTTTATATAGTTAATTTGTCTATTTTTTATGTGGTGGGACCTAAAAATTCTTCATTTGGGTATCGAAAAAAACTACTCTAATGTTTTTTTTTAACATGTCGTATTTCTTCATTTCGGTATCGAAATAAACCAATTCTTGCACTATTGAAAACTTTGTGAGTCAATCTACAATAAGATTTTTTTTTTTTACCTAAATCCTCGTATAAATTGAACAAATTTTAAAAACAATATTAAATATTAAATAAATAAAAAATGACCTTCACCACGTTGACTGCTACAGTGGCATGATTTTTTTTTTTAAAAAAATACAATTTGAAGAAATGGCGCCTTAAAAAAATTAAAAAAAATTATATGTCAATTAAAGGCGTCAAAGTCCAAAAATATAGAGAAAATGACATAAAATGAGCCCGAACTAAGATTTTTTTTTTTTTACCTAAATCCTCGTACCTCAGAATCCGTTTCCACTTAGTTTGTGAATTCTACGCTCCCAAGCCATCTTTAGGCCCTCCCGTACAAATCAGCCATTTATCGAATTTGTCCAAGGTTAGCCGAAAATATGAATAAATGTCCCTCTATCATCCCGAATGAGCCCTCCCGCTGCTGCCAATTTTTGTCCCCATAAAAACTGCCATCTGTATTTAATTTGACCCATCCCGGGGTGGGGGATTCAAATTACGTCATCTCCCTCGGCTCGGGCTAAACTTGACTGTCCATTGATACACTTGTGGCATGATTGTTATTGAAGATTTTTAGCAAGCCAAATTGACAATTTGAAGAAATGGCGCCTTAAAAAAATTTAAAAAAATTATATGTCAATTAAAGGCATCATTTCAAATGGCGTTTTCAGGTTATATTAATAAATGATACATAAAATCGATCATTTTGACAAGTTTAACCCAACTAATAAAAAACCCTTGAGTTCAGCTAAAATAAAAAACATTTTTGGCGCCCACTTTTCCCATATCAAAACCCTAATCCCCAATTCCCAAACCCCTAGCAAAACAGCAACCCCCAAACCCCATCGTTAATGGCTACCGGACTCCGATCAGTGACGGAAAGAGCCGGCGACGGTTCCGGACGACCAGTCTTCGACGGCGACAACGGCGAGGAGCTGATGCACGTGCAGCCGGGAGTCTCAATCGTCCTCGGAAACCGCTCACCGGAATCCCCCGGCACTCTCTACATATCCACCAAGTAGATACAAAACAATTCAACTCCTTTTATGTGTATGATTTTAATGTTTTGACGTATTTTCTGGTGTGATTGATAGTATGTTTGATTTTTTGAAATTTCTGCTTTGAAAGGCAAGTGGTGTGGTTGAGTGACGCTGACAGGGCGAAAGGCTATGCTGTCGATTTCGTTTCGGTGTCGCTTCATGCGGTGTCGAGAGATCCAGAGGCTTATCCTTCTCCCTGCATTTATTCTCAGGTTATATAATAAGTTAAATTTCAAGCTAGATGTAATTGATTTGTATGTTTCTGGTTGAATTTAGAGTTTAACTTGCGATTCGAATTATAAGCATCTCGTAAGTTCCTGCATGTTTTTAGAGCTTATAAGAAGTCTTAAAGTATTTAGCTACAATGAGATCATGGAGTTTATAAAATTAATAGTGACAATTTTGTAATTTATATTAGTCAAATTAAAGAAGTTTGTTAATGTCATGTTTCATACATTTTGGAATTGATTTGTACATTTCTGCTTGATTTAGAGTTCAACTTGCAATTCGAAGTATAAGCATCTCATAAGTTCCTGTGTGTTTTTAGAGCTTATAAGAACTCTTAAAGTATTTGGCTAAAATCAGATCATGGAGTTTATAAAATTAATAGTGACAATATTGTAATTTATATAGTCAAATTAAAAAATTCTGTTAATGTCATATTTCGTCGTTGTAAGACATAATAAGCATCTTATAAGCTCAGTCAAACACTGCGAACTTTGTTTAACACACACACGTGTCATTTTCTTTAACTGCCTCAAATCCATATTCCGTTTCCATTATTAAACATTTAATGTATTTACTTCAGAAAGCTCATTATGAGATGCATTTCTTTTCTTTTGAAGATTGAGACGGGGGCTGAGGATGATGACTCAGACGGTTCAGATTCTGAGGGTGATGACTCACTTAACTTATCCAAAATATCCGAGATGAGACTCGTTCCCTCAGATCCTAATCAATGTAATTTGAAGCACTTTATCTTTCTTATTGCTTTTTCAAAGTCCCGTTGCAAACCACGAAATCATGTTTCTTTGATGTTGTATTCCAATTTTTATCTGGTGAAAACTAATTTTCTACTCAACTTGTTGAACAGTGGAGACTCTCTTTGGAATATTTTGTGAATGTGCTGAGCTGAATCCTGATCCCATTGAAGGTAAATATGATTCCCTAAAAATAGATACAAAATCATATTTGCGTACATCTTTCCGATAGTAATTACTTTGTCTTGTTTCGAGTAGAGGAAGAAGGTGAACACAATTGGGTTTTCAGTGCTGATCAACTCGAAGATGAGGCTCCAGGTACCAATACATGCCATTTCCCCCCTTTTTTATTAGTAGATTTTTATTGTGCTCTCAATTTCACCCACTCATTTTATGCTGTTGATTCATCAGAGGATGATGATTCAGAATGGGCTGTTCCCAGAAATTCAATCGGTGTTAATGGGAATCATGACTTAGCTAATTCAGTGGTGCAGGTACACACGAGTTGGTTTTAACGCTTTAATTAAATAACTCGGAATTTTTATCTACAACTTTTAGGGTGAGGGTTTCTCTCCATCTTTTAAGAGAAGCCCAAGAAATTAACCGTGTTAAATTTGCTGCATGTTTGTATATGTAGATAACTAGATATAGATATAGATATATATTCATTGAAGCAACTTCTCTCGTGCAGCTTCAAATAAATGATCAGCGGTTTGAGGATGCGGAGGAAATGGAGCAGGATGATAAAAATGGTCATAACTGAACCGCTATTTCCTTCTCTTTCAGCTTTAAATCTTGTGTTTGCTCTTATGTTCACTTTACTGGAGACAATGCTGTATATTGTAAAATGGGGATTTTGAGACAATCATTAATTCATTATGCTGAATTGACATCCTTTACTTTCTTGATATACATATATTTACATGGTCCATATGTTACCCATATTTTCTTAATTTATTTTATTCCTGGTTTTTGATATGATAAAATGTTAATTTATTATGATAAACATTACTCATAAAAATTCAATTAATTGCATGTAATGCATTCATTTTTTCAATTAATTGCATGTAATGCATCCAATTTTTAACAAAATTTTGTCTGAAAATGTGTTTTGTTAAGTATGACATATAACATCACTTAAGTTTTGTGGCTAAGAAATGTCTATAAATATATGGGATAATTCTATAATGCTCTCGATCCATTGTCCACCACATATTCATTACTGGTAGGGTGGCTTTTACAGGGCGGGTGGGTATAAAAATCACCCCAATACTTGTGAATTTGTGGTGGATAGAGCACCGGGAGTCATGCTCTCGGTCCATCATAGATTTTTCCCAATATATGGCATGCCACATGACATTAATATAACAATATTCGAAACTTGTAAGCGAAAAAAGACAAAGAAAAAGTAATGTATAAATTAAACAAATGTAACTATTGTTTCATTTAATTTTCGTATACTAGAATAGAGTACAAGGATGAAACAAACAACTTAATCAACTAAGTATATGAATAATTGAAAAATACTTTCTTTTCTCCTGCACATTCCAAATGAATGTAGTCCTTTTTGTCAAACAGTAGTCCATCTTACAAATGAATGATAGTTTTATTCTATGACTTGGAGGTCGTATTAACTTTACTTTATGGGTATTAATTGAATTTTATGCAATTTTAAAACCGTAATAATTTATGAACACATTTATTTTCAGATAGGTATCCTTTTATTCTGTTACGACATAATATAGTGACCGTGACACCGTAAAATAATTATTTCTCAAAGATACATATGAAAACAACATAAAAGGTCAAATATTGAATCTCGAATAATTCATTTTTTTAAATTCTAAATGAAGGGATATCTTGACCCGACAAATTCAAGCTGATAATTTTTAATAATGGATCAAACAAACCCTATACGATTTCAAATAAAGAAAAAAAAATCACAACTTTGTGACAATTTGAGATCGAATCAAGGACCTCCCGATTTTTTTTAACTGGGCTATTGAACGCCAAAAGCCCAATAGGTCTAGTGGGTTGGACTCAAGGATTTTCATTTTGAAAGAGAAAAAAATAGTCATAACCCTAGGTTTATAAGCTCATCTGAAAAATGCAACAAAACCCTATTTCTCTCTACTAAGAAGAAGTCGAAGCGCAAAAGCTCCTCAGTTCTCTCACCTCCGCCGCCGCGCTCTTCTTCTCTCCACATCCGGTACTAAATTACTCGCCGGAGCTTCACAACGCACATATATATATATATATATATATATATTCAAATATGCAATTGTAACTGATTGATTTTATTTATTGTGTGTATTTGTGTGTTCGAATAGTAAAAAGCCGAGGAAATTATGGCGTACGCAGCAATGAAGCCGACGAAGCCAGGATTGGAGGAGCCTCAAGAGCAGATTCACAAGATTCGCATCACTTTGTCGTCGAAGAATGTGAAGAATCTGGAAAAAGGTTTGCAATTTTGATCTTAATTTGCTATTTAGTATTCGACAGTGCTGTATTAATTGTTTTAAATTATTGCCTTTTGTGGTGTATTATGTGTTGATTGTGTTTGTATATTCAGCTAAATTATTCGATTCCTGCATTTCGAAAAATTGTGAAAATACAATTTTAAGTTTAGTTTGCTATTAGAATTCGGCAGTGCTGTATTAATTGTTTACATTATTGCCTTTTTTGGTGTATTATGTATCTATTGTGTTTGTATATTCAGCCGAATTATTCGGTCCCTGCCTTTCGATGCATTTGGAAGAATGTGAAAAATCTGGAATAAGGTCTACGATTTTGATCCTAATTTGCTATTAGTATTCAGCGGTGCTGTGTTAATTGTTTACATTATTGCCTTTTTTGGTGTATTATGTGTCGATTGTGTTTGTATGTTCAGCTGAATTGTTCAGTCCCTGCATTTCGATGCATTTCGAAGAATGTGAAAAATCTGGAAAAAGGTCTATGATTTTAATCTTAATTTGCTATTAGTATTCGGCATTGCTGTATTAATTGTTTATATTATTGCCTTTTGTGGTGTATTTTGTTCGATTGTGTTTCAGCTGAATTATTCGGTCCATGCATTTCGAAGAATGTGAAAATGTTTGTATACTCAGCTGAATTGTTCGGTATCTGCATTTCGATGCATTGACATTTTGAGCCTTCTATTTCCTGGCTTTCATTATGGTTTTGTATAAATCGGATAGGTACCAATTTATTACTGACTGTATATGTTGTGATAATTGAGTTTCAATTTCACCCATTTTCATGCTATATTTACATGTTATTGGTGATTGTTATCTTTTCTTTGTGATGGTTTGAGGCCTATTGACTCTGGAGTGTTGTTGACAGTGTGTGCTGACCTCGTACGTGGAGCCAAGGACAAGAGGCTCAGGGTCAAGGGACCAGTCAGGATGCCCACCAAAGTCCTTCACATCACAACCAGGAAATCCCCATGTGGTGAAGGTAAGAATTCTGTTACTAATGTTTGCAATTATTTGCTTCAATTTTTTTGCTTATGAGTCCGTTACTGATGACACGAGTTTTTCTGTTAGTTTAGCTTGATTTAAATGTGATGTTTCTGCCATTCCTTTTCAATTGAGCTTATTATTTAACATGAAAATTTTGTATAAGTTAGTTGAATTTATTGTAGGTTTTGATTGTACAAAGTAGAATCACAAATGTTTTGTTGAATTTTGAAATCAAAACCATAGATGATGGACCAAGAGAGAAGTGTCATTAGAATATACCCACTTAATCTACATTTTCTTATGTTTTCTGGCTAGTGATCTTTACTGCATCATAGCTGGAAGGATGTTCAAATTTTTTGGACATTTTTTCTAGGGAGATGTCATGATGCACATTCTTGTACATTTATTATTTAGTAAATGGTTCGTTTGAGCCTTTAAGTTCTTCATATTTTGGCTGCTTGTAATTTTTCTTTGTTTGTAACCATCATTTGTTTTTATATTACAGTTTGTTAGTTAAATATTACAAGTTTGCATCTAAATGTGTCATGCCGTCTTTATTTTCATAGAATTTGGAACCATTGAATTGTCTTTCTGCATCTGAGTCATTTCTGAATTACCAATTAATGATATTAAGTATTTCACAATTTATTTATATATTGCCATTGGCATATTTATTTGTAATCTTCACCTATTTGGATTTTGTTTCTTAGGTACCAACACCTGGGACAGGTTTGAGCTCCGAGTACACAAGCGCGTGATTGACCTTTTCAGTTCACCAGATGTTGTTAAGCAGATTACTTCAATCACCATTGAACCTGGTGTCGAAGTTGAAGTTACCATTGCAGATTCTTAGACTCCTTGCCTGTGTTTTGTTTATGCTTTTGTTACTTGAGCACAATACTAGTTTTTTATTGACGTTGATCTGTAGTGGTTTGAGGAACTCTTGTTTCAAGCCCTGAATTGATGAGCTTAAAGTTGTGAGCATTTTATCATAGTTCTTTTGGCTATTTACGATTTTGGATGTTAAAAGACTTTTAAGAAAGGGAATTTGGATATTTCTCCATCTATGTTTTGAGTTAATTGTTCATCAACTACAGAATGTTGGGAAATGAACTTCAGTATGCATTATCCTTGGGTTGTGATTTACCGTTTTGATTAATGATCCCATTTCTCTTTTCTTCTTCAAGAGTACGATATTAGGAGATTGTAATGTGCAGAATAAAGTTGAAACACACAAACTGTAATCTTCAGTGTTTGTGAAGTACTAAAAGTTCTATATACATATCTCTATTCACTATGCCATAAGATAAGATGCAGTCACTGAACAAGTAAATGTTTCAAGTAGAAGTGATGTGGCATTAATAATGATGTCAAGCAGATTATAAGTCTACTGTTATATATATATATATATATTTGGATTTATACCAAGGGTTTCTCCCAATCAGATGTTGGAGATTAATTCCTTCGAGGTGTAGAGATCAACGAAGTGGGTTTTACTTCTCCCAACAAAGTCTTTTGCCATATACACGGTCAAGGATCGAATCTTGAATAGCATATTTAAGTAATCTAGCTATCTACCAACTGTGCTGACCTTGTTGGTTAAGTCTACTATTGTATGCATGAGGTGATGCTGATAAGATAAACAATTCAATAGATATTCACGTAGCATAGTTTGAATATCATACTTAATGCTTTTGCCTCTTCGGTTTCAAGTATAAGTTCATTCGAAAACATGAATAAAGTTTATCACCAATATTCATGAACCAGATCTTAAATATGCAGTTAATGAGAGTAAACTCGTTTCAATTCATAATGTGTTATCCAATTTCGTATATCATCTTAGATTTCATATTATAGAATCAAAAATATTTTCATAAATACGTATAGATTGAAATAAATGTTCCAAACTGAATTCTTAACCTATTCTTGAAGGTATAAATTAGCATAAATTCAGAAAATAGAAGTATGATATAATAATACACACAAACTAAGTCGAGCAAATATGTGCATTTTGGTTATTTTTCTTAAGAAGCTTGAATATAATGCAATAACTCAAAAAATCATAATTAACACAAAATTTGTCCGCAAATAATCACATTAAAAATCATAGAGATTTCCAAAAGCAAGCAAAAGAAAACCCATTAGATTTCCCTCAAAAAAACTCACTTCCACCAAATTATATGTATACCAATTAATCAACATTACCAAGATATAATAACCAAAAAAACATGGATAAAAATCTTGAAATAATCTAAACCCCATTTCTTCTATGAATATCACGAAGAATTCTTCTTCTTCATCTTCCCATTTACAGAATAATAATCCAAATACCAATTCACAAATTTCTTCAATCCCGTCTGCAAATCCGTCACAGGCTCATAACGAAGCTCCTTCTGCGCGTAACTGATGTTCGCATGCGTAAACAATACGTCGCCGTTTCGTGGCACATTTCTCTTAGCTTTCACCTTCAACAGCCTCTCCAATATACTAACAAGTTTGCCAACAGGAACAGGGGAAGTATTGCCAAGATTGAAAACTCTCAATTGTGCCACTCCTTTTTTCTTCCCACCACTCCCGGTACTCTTTTGAGCTGTATCAATGGCGCCCAAACAGCCCTTTACTATATCATCAATGAATGTGAAGTCTCTAGCGACAGAACCATGATTCGGGCCTTCGAATATCGATATCGGTTTTCCTTTCAGAATGTGTTTTGTGAAGAAGAAATACGCCATGTCTGGTCGTCCCCATGGTCCGTATACCGTGAAAAATCTCAGCCCTGTTGATGAATGTAAAATTCTGATTAAAATAGGAGAATTCGAATTTGCCCATATGTGTTATAATAAAATAGTAAAATTGATCAAGGATCTGATTGTCCTTTATATCGCGGTGGGTTACGACCTGACCTGACCCGACCCGACGACCCAACCTACCTAAAATTGATTAGGTTCGATTGACTCTGATGTCAAATAAGGAATAGTGACTTTTGATACTATACCCTCCCAAAATTGATTACGGGACACATGGTCCGGTTGACCCCGATGTCAAATAAGGAATAGTAACTTATTGATACTATAAATACCCCTCCACGTTCCAAACAGGGACAAACATTTTTTTCTCTCATAAACATTGTCAATTCAGCTCGTATTTAGCTCGACAATAAGAACATACCTCAAGATAGTCTCGGCTATATAATTCGAACTATGTTTAGACAAATAAACTCATCTATATAATCTACTTAACTAGGTACGTAGACAGTTTAACTTTGTCAAGTCCAGCGTATAATTTATCTTATCTAAGTATTGATTCGACCCACCTGTATCATAACTTAGGTTATGATTCATCCAGCGAAATTCGAGCTAAATCACCTGTAATCGAAAGCCCATAGATGTGGTTATACGTGTGCGCGATTTCTTCCCCGGCTTTCTTCGTAGCAGCGTACAAACTCGCCGGGCTATCAGTTTTATCTTTCTCCGAAAACGGGACTTTCGAATTCAGACCGTAAACGGAGCTAGAAGAAGCCCAGACAATCGACGGCTGAGGATTCGCCAATTTACACGCCTCGAATACACTCACAAGGCCCGCAATATTACTATGAACGTACGATCCAGGGTTCTGCATGGCGTATCGAACGCCGGCCTGCGCAGCTAAATGCACAACGTGTGTGAACGCAACAATGTCGAAGAGCTTGTTGAGTAAAACGGCGTCGTTTATGTCGCCTTCGACGACGAATACTCCTTCGCGTTCGAGGTTTTTTTGGCGGGCACGTTTTAGTGAGGGGTCGTAGTAGTTGTTGAAATTGTCGAGTCCGACGACGCCGTCGCCGCGGCGTTTCAGTGCCGCCGCCACGTGGCTGCCGACGAAGCCGGCGGCGCCGGTGACAAGGACGGAGAGGTGGTGGTGTGAACGCGGCCGGGCTGATGTTATGACGCGCTTCTCCCAGTTCAGGCCGCCATATGTGGCGGCGCGGCGGTGGTCGGAGGGGGTTTGCGGGGGCGGTGAGTGGAAAATTAGGAAGAGGATTAAAGCGGCGGAGATTGTGTAGCAGAATAGTTTTGTGGCGGAGTAATTTGGCCATATTCTCCGGTGAATATATATAGGCCTATCGATCATCTTGAATTTTGATGATGTGTTTGGGATTGACATGTTTTATATATATATATATATCTATGGCGTATATGTTTGTATATTTTTCATTTTCTATGAATCGAAAGAATTTGAACTTTGAGAGATGAGAATGTGATTATGGGGTTATCATATTTGCGGAGAGAGGAAGAGAATGTGATTAGAATGAAGTGTCCTAGTTGTTGATGGAAAGAGGAGAGAGAGAGGAAGAAGTTGATCAAGAGTCAAAGACCAGAAGTAAGTAGTAAAGAGGCTTTTAATCTATCACACTTAATCATTAAATACTTTATTAATGAAGGTATTTCACATGCATTTACCTGATTTAGATGATCCCCAAGTTATGAAAAAATTACAAATCCAATTTGTTAGAACCAAGCGACTAGACATATGATACGGTCGGAAGTGACGTGGTTGTGCCCAGCCCCCTCAACTCAGGTGCTGACAATAAATATATAATCACTTTCCAGTACCAGTTTGGGCAAATGAAATCTTTTGTTACAACATTCGTGTTATAGTTTCTGTTACACACATAGATGCGTGACAAGTGTATACACGTGCGGTTGGGATGTGAAAAGAGAAAATTATATAATATGGATAAAAATCTGAGATTTTTCTCTCCACATCCCAACCGCCCATGTATACACTTATCACTCATCTATGCGTGTAACAGGAAGTGTAATACGAACATGTAACAAAAGATCCGGATTACAGTTTGGAAGACTTGATTTCATGAGGTCGCTCAAATACCAATTGTTATGAACAAACACTTATTATTATGCCAAAAATAACTGATAATAGAAACGTAACTTTATTTCTTTATAAACTTGGCACCGCAAAAGACCATTTAGGGGACCGTTGTCTATGAGGTGTCTGCAGCCATATAAGCATTATGGTCGAACAAGAGCCCCCAATCTACACAGTTCAATAGAAGTTCACATTTGTCTTTCTGTCTGGGTGGATATAATGTTTGATTCGAGTTTGGTTAAATTTAACGAACAATTAAAATATTCTTATTTTTTGAATTACCACAATCTTTAAATTATCATTGAGTCAATGATATGACAAGTATGAAAAATTCTATGCTGGACCGAGACCTCGGCCGTTGGATCACAAGTGGGGAGGGGGTTTAAATTGCTAAATGACAACCTCCCTCTACTTGGAGATCCAACGGCCGAGCTGGGCCAGCATAGAACGGCCGACAAGTATAAATGTATATAATACATATAAATCACTTACTTGGATTTGATTAGACTAAAATGCCCATTTTGATTCGTTAAACCGTCCCAATTAAATTAGCACGCAATACTGGTGTGCATTTTTTTATCATAAGAATTACTTATTGATTATAATTGTTGGTATTTATACAATTATTGATATGTGCAAAGGGTAGTAGTGAATAAATCTTAATTCCATTTCTTCCTTGAGTACAGCTTTAGATTTCTTGAGGAACATAGCACCTTGAGACTTTCATTTGTTAACTGCACCTCATACTCAGGCCCAGACCCTATTATTGGGTCACGGCCCAACCCCATACAACCCGATATTAAAACAAATGAATCTGGGTCGGGTTTTGGTCCAACAGGTAATATCGGGTCAGGGTCCGAATCTGATTATTATACACATGCTAAATTAATAGAGGCCCACCTATCCTCGGTAAATGTTTAAGCGGCCCACAACAAAAGTGGGCCCAAATTATTTCCAGCTCTGAAGCCCAATATTTCACCTACTTCGAAAATGAGCTTTAACCTCCTTGACGGAAAGTGACTCACACGCGCAGACACATAAAGGTGGTTGCAATCTACAACTCAGAGTCTGTACTGCTATAGTTCGGGTTCGAGCAATACCCGATATCCAATTTTTTTTGAAAATAATCCACTACCGAATTACCCGAACTCGATCGGGTCAGCTGAATACCCGAATACCCGACTCGAATGCCCACCACAGATAACAGTTTAGCAAAGTTTCCGCAATATTGACCCCACAAAGTAAACATTGAACGGCAGCGCGTCATAAACATGATTTGAAGTTTGAACTAGTATTAGTGCACGCGCGGGGGCGGTTTGATTCGTCAATTGTGCTTTTTATAATTTCCATGAACATCTAAAAATGTAGTGCCCCACAAAGAGCCCAATAATATGCGCGTATCTCATTTGTTAGTTAATTGAATTGAGTTTAAGATGAATTTAAAATCGTATACTACTGAAAAATAATGTTTAATGTTGACTAGTTATGTTCTACAAGCGATGGGCAATGGCTCGCGTTCGAGCCAATCCAAACTAGTCGAGTTTTCATGATGAGCCGACCTCAAGCCAGTACCCATGTCTAGGCTCGCGAGCTTGAATAAAAAATAATATTTTATTTATTTATTTATTAATATATATATAATATAATAGCTTATAATATTATATATGTATAAATGATATAATTATTATTTGTCATAATTATATTTAATAATATATATATATGAAATTAAGTAATATATATTTATAAATAATGCTATTTTTTGAGTTCGAGCTCGGCTCGTCTTGACTTTACCCAGACTCGTCGAGCTCGAATTGAGAAATTTGGTTAGGTTGGACTCGAGCTCAACTTGTGGGCAAGTAATATATATTTATAAAATAATACTACTTTTTGAGTTCGAGCTCGGCTCGTCTTGACTTTACCCAGACTCGTCGAGCTCGAATTGAGAAATTTGATTAGGCTCGACTCGAGTTCGACTTGTGGGCACCCTGGCTAACAATCACACTCTTAAGACACAATTACGGATCCAACATCAAATGGATTTACTTTGTAATTCGGCCCTAAAATTTAGGACGCGGTGGATAATTATGTTGTAGGATATTTAGGATAATGGGCCATGCAAGTTGGGCACGCATAACGCCATTTTAATCAGCGGCCGTGTGGGCCCATTGCTTCAGACTCCCTAAAGTCTGGCTGAAACTTATAATTAGACGGCAGCGCCAGTCACGCCATGATTAACTGCCATCTCCAATTTTTCCTTTCAGTATTTTTTTCTTTGAAAAAAATTGTTGTTAATAGCCTTTCCAGTTATTTAACACTAGTCGTCATGCCACACTCGATACGTATTTAATAAATAAAAAATTAAAATAAAAAACAAGTAATTTTTCATGTAGTATTGATTTTTCTAAAATTTTAATGATATATTATAATTAAGTAGAAATGAGTTGTAGAGAGTGTTAAGTTTGTTAGGATAGAGAGAATGAGAAAATATAACAAATGAGATAAAAAAAAAAAAATAGGCTATCTCTTTTTTCCATCTCTCCCTAAACTCTAACCTTCTTTTTTCTTCTATTTTTCTCTGTCGACAATAGCTTGGTGAAACAGTCATCCACTTCACCACTGTTACCACCACCATCGTCGACGGGTTGGGTTGGAGCACCCTTCTTCAAACTATACATCACATCTTCAAATCTGACGAGACGGATATGGATCTAACGAGACAGAGACAGATTTGACGAGATGAAGACGGGTGATACATAAATTTTTATATACTTCAGATTTTTTGTTTAGTATTTATTTTCTCTCTCGTATGAGAGTTTGCTTTCTCTTTTGAATGAGAGTTTCATTTCTCCTTAAATAGGAGTTGCACTAGAATTTTTTGTGTCGTTTGTGAGTTTTTAAGATTTGTATCTTTAAGAGACTTGATAGTTGGTGTTTCAGATGTTCTTACTACATCGTTTGAATCGATATGAATTGTATAGTTCCAAGTGTTGTAATTTTTTTATTGAATGATATATAAGATCGATTTTTTTTAAAAAAAAGAAGATAAAAAAAATAGTAAAGAGTTAGAAATACGTGATTTAATTAAAAGAAGAGAGAGAATAGTAGAACAAAAATTATCTTAAAAATTCTTTTTCAATTGAGGGTATATAATAATTATATTTTAAAACTCCCTAAAGTAATTATTCCAACTTCAGAGTATCGACGATTTATAAAGAAGTATAGAGGGGTAATAGCAACGCGTTTTCTTTTTCTTCTTTTTTGTGCTTAATATAAAGTTTTTCCGTTTTGCGAATGAAACTTTAGAACTTGTAGACCGTTTTAGCAATTTTTTATTCTAAAATAGGGTGGTCAATTCTAAGTTAATTTATATTTTTTCTTAATGTGGTATTCATTTTACTAGAAATGTGCAAGGTTGGAAAAGCAAACCAAATCGCTCAATAATCGGCTCAAAATTAATCATGAAAAATTGATTTGAGCTTGATTTGTTTAACACAACTAACAAGTTTAAACATACTTTTATGTGCGATAAATTTTAAAGTTCAACTCGAACTCGACTCAATTAGTTACAAAATGATAAAATACATTCAATTCGATAAAATTTATTTGAGTTCGGCTGGACTAACGACCAAACCAAACTTAAACACAACTTTTTAAGTTCGATAAAAACTTAAACTATACACTATTTGCTCGACTCGGATCACTTATATTTTATTTTATTTTATTTTTTCCTTCGCTTGATAAGTGATAACTTATTTCATACTAGAAATATAGTATTATTTATTGGACATCCAACTATTTTTTTTATTTACCAACAATGACAAAATCTCATAATATGACTTAATAATGTTGTTATAAAGTTTCTAACGAGGCCCCTACTGAATTGCAGTAATTCTTTAAACCAATTATGTCAGGGTTAGCCCCATTCTTCAAATTATGGCTAGTTAGGTACTTTAATAAAATGTTAGGTTTTATAATCTCATCAAGCGTCTCGAAGCAAACTATTTAATTATATTCACATGTCAAATTTTGACCATCTTATTATACCACCCTTCATATGGTAAATATTAATTACGTAAAGTCAATTAGTTGTCTTTACTGTACTAGTTCCTTATCAAATTCAAAACTAACCAACCAAAATTTATTGGTCTAGTGGTATCCACCTACCACTTTATGTGAGGAATCTTGAGTTTGAATTCAAACTATCACAAGTTATGGTTCTCCCCTTCTTTATGGAGCTAAATAGAGTCCTTACGGCTCAAAATTATAGCTATCAAACCCGAGTTTGTCGAGTTGGATGTTTAGGGTATCCCCTTCCTTTTGAATTAAAAAAATAAAATCAAAAGAACAAAAAACCTACAAAAATAAATGAATTAAGGGTAATGGTGGGAAAACAGACTATTAAAGAATGATCAGTAAAAACTCATTTCGACTTAATTTGTTTAACATAAGAAACAAATTTAAATACATTTCTATGTTCAAATAAGGTTTGAAACTTGGTTTGGTCTTGACTAACTTGGCTAAAAAATAATAAAATATGTATAAAAATATTAATCAACTTGAGCTAAGACTAGGAATTTTTTTTTAGAAAATAAAATCAATTATGCTTTTTAGCTTATAACAATACGTTAATAATGTATAGTATACATTATTCACATATACAATAATTATTATTAAGATAAATAATAATTAAATATCTTATATTCAATAAGTATTTAGAAAATAGAGGAGAGTGTCGTGAAAACATGATTTCATTAAATTATTTTATAGAAAAGTTATCATATCAACTAAAATATATAATCTTATAATTGTTGTTGTTATTGTTTTACACGATTTAAACAAAATAGGAAAAAAAACTTAAATATTTTAAACTATATTGTATATAAAATTGCAAGTGTTATTTTTATGAAATACGAATATTTTTAGACATATATTAAAAATTAATACAAAATAAAAATAAAAACTCACGAGCCTGCTCATGAGCATATGAACAACTATAAGTGAACTCGAGCTCGACTCACGAAAAAGCTCGACTCGAGCTCGAGCTCGAGCTGAGCTCCAGTCGAGCCAGCTCACCATGCTCATGAGCCGGCTCGACTCACCTTACACCCCTAGCTAAGACTGATATTCAATTCTTTTCACTCACCAGCAAGATAAGTAGCTTTGAAGCGACGCTTTCCATTAAAGCTCATTCAAGCTCGGCTCGATTGACAATTATAAAAAAACAAGTACAATTTTTTAAGCTCCATAAAGATTCAAAAGATTTTAACTTCTTTTTTGTTCCGACCAAATTCGATTCACTTGCATCATATTAAGAGGTAACATATAATGTCATTTCATTTTGTTTTATTTTTCACTAATCTATTTTAACTCGTTTTGAAGAGGAAAATAATTGGACACACTATATTTATTACCATTAATAAGGGAATCTTTTCTTTTTCATGAGCTTTGACTCCCTATTCTTAGACATAAATTCAACAACACATAATGATAACTTTTGGGTCAGAATTGTGGTAAATATTTTTTACTAATCTATTTTAACTCGTTTGAGGAGGAAAAAAATGGGACACTATATTTATTACCATTAATAAGGGAATCTTCTCTCTTTCATTTGAAGCATTGACTCCCTAACGTTGGACATAAATTCAATAACACAAAATGATAACTTTTGGGTCAAAATTGTGGTAATTATTAATATTTCACTAGCAATAATTTACACCAAACATACATTTTGCATTTAACGTATTCAGATTGAATTGCCTTGGTTTAATTCGGGCTTTTCAGTCTTTTTGTGAGGTGTTAAGTGCTTTGGGTTCTTTAATTGACTATGTTCGTTCATTAGCTTCGATTTTTTTATTTTCGTTGTTTTCTTTCGTTAAGAGATCCGGGAATTGTGTTGCACATAGTCTTGCTCGCTGGGTGTTCTTGCACTCCCGGCTTTGTCTGCGAATGCTTTGTTTGTTGATTTGGTTTGAGTAATATAAGTTCTACCGGCTTTTTACTTAAATTTTTTTTTTTGGATTTTGTCACTCAAAATAGTAAACAATATAAGTCGGCCAAAGTGATTAAAATAGTGTGGGTGAAGTGGGGTATCACAATTAAGGAGTTGCAAGAATTGGTACACAAAATTCAATAATTTCTATCTGTATTGAGTTATTGTACTTTCAATTTTGAGTAATGATAAATGAAAATTGGTTAAAATCCATAATTGTCACGGACTACCTTATTTATGAGTACATGGAGAACATTAAGGCGTAATATTTAGGTCTTTACATATCCAACTAAATATAGACGAAATGAATAATTAATTTCGATTGGATGTTGATTGTATATGCTTAATTGTTCTATTAGGTCAATAGCTATACAATTAATGGCACGTCGGCAATTGGTTCTACATTAACGACTAAACGAAATTATTTTTTGCTATCGGTTTTAAAATTGTTTTTTTCGCAAATAATTCTCTTCGGGTTTGATTTGTTATTTGTTTGTAACGCTGGGCGTAATCTACAAAAATATTTTAGTGAATCAATTACATGATATATATCATGACTATCAATCTAACAATTTACAATTAATGGATAACTATTACGATCAACTAACAACTAATATAAAAGTAAAGAAAAACTTACACGATGTCGGCGAAAGTAGAACTCAAAAGCTCTAATATATTGAAGTCTCAGCTTCGTCAGTATAGCTAGACGTCATCAACAATTGGTCAACTCAATTTCCATTCGAGGTAGCTTTAATTGAATTGAGGAAATTGTTGAATTTTTTTTTTCTAAATATTTTTTTTTCCAGAAATAATTTAATTTTCTTTCAGTACTCGGTACATCCTCACAAAATTCTATGTTTACCTCAGGAGAATTGCTCGTTGTCTCGTTCTTTTTTACAGTATTATACTCAAATATGCGTATAATCACATATATATGTATAAAAGAGAGATACATAAAAGGCATTGAATCATATTCAACGCCATGTACTTAATTCAAAGTTGAGTTTCATCAATATTAATAATTGACCGTAAAGTAGATCGAAAATCAATATATGTATATGGGTACTGGTACTCCCCCTAGATATGGTCAACATTGTTTAAATTAAAAGTTCATTAAATGCATATAAATATTTATTTAATAAGGATTGTATTGAATATGCGAAATAACTTATGTTGACGATGTATTATACAAGTTCATGTGATTTAGGTGCATATTAAAGTGTCAAACTAATTGTTAAATCTACCTGAGCTTGATTGGAAACCAACTTATATCTACAAAAGTAGAACAAAAAGAAACTGCAGTGCCAATTGAAATTTTTGTGATGCTCACTGTACAAAATGGAAAAAAAAGTACGAATAGTTTGAAATAATTGAATCACTTTTATAGTTTACAAGGTCCGATGACCGAAAAATTCTTTAATATATTCAGTGTTGAACACCAAGTAATGTATAGTATGCCACATCATCACATGATCACTTGGTGTATAGCACACCGAGTGCACCAAAGAATTTTACATTCAATGGCTTGGGCTAGCTAACTTTTTGGTTGCTATTTGCGATCCCAAAAAATCGTGTAAAAAAATTAAATGAACTTTGATCCCCAAAAGTTAAATGAAATTTGTTATACATTGGTTATTGTGATTATAATTTTATTTTATTTTGGTTTCCTCACGGAGTGTCCGTGCGAACTTTCGCGCACCTCGACTAATCCCCGCTCGAGGTGCGTGGCTGCCGCTGGCCAAACATTATTTTGACAACGCTGAGAATCGATCCTGGAAACACACCAGGTCGACTCCAAGTTGTCCCAATAATAATCTTATACCACTGGGCCAAGAGGCTTGGTTATTGTGATTATAATCAAACTTAAAATCTTATAATGAGTTCATTCAACGCTCAAACAATTTCAGTAGTTACAATAAAATTGTGAAAGTTATTGAAACAAAGTATTTTTGTGAAAATTTTCTCAAACTAATTTTAAACCAAAATGGATTTCATTGAGTGGGAAAAAAAAAAGGAAGACATTATGGGAATTTCATATGGCATAGAGAAATGACAAATATTGGAGTATGATTGATCATACATCACTTAATGTGATTATAGTGAGACTGTTTTTTTTAAGAAAAATCGGTCTTATATATCATTCAATAGAAAGTTTACAACGTTTGGAACAATACAATTCATATCGACTCAAACGATGTAGTAAGAACATTTGAACATCAATTATCAAGTTTCTTAAATATAACAAATCTTAAGAACTCACAAACGAACACAAGAAAATTCTTGTGCAATTCCTATTAAAGGAGAGACGAAACTCTCATTCGAGAGAGAAAGCAAACTCTCATAAGAGAGAGAAAACAAAATATTTAAAACGCTATATAAAAACTTATGTATCACTCGTCTTTATTTCGTCAGATCTGTCTCTGTCTCGTTAGATTTGAAAATGTGATGTACAATTGAAGAAGGGTACTCCAACCCAACCCGCCAATGATGGTGGTGATAAAAGTGGTGAAAAAGACAACTGCTTCACCAAGTCATCGCCAGCGGAGAAAAATAGAAGAAAAAAAGAAAATTAGGATTTAGAGAAATGGAGAGAGAGAGTTTATTTCTAATCTCCTAGTCGTAATTAGCCGTGATTATAGTGAGACTTAAAAAGTAGAAATCCTAATATATAGTTCACTACTAATATCAGTAGTCACAACTCACAATAAAATCGTGAAATTGATGAAACAAAGTAATTTTGCTTTTTTGCGAAATGATTTTCAAAACTAATTAAATCAAAATATCTAATTTTTTTACAAAAATAAAAAAAGGAATGCTATAATGGGAAATTCCGACGATATAACTAAGTCATAGTTAGATGAAGACCAAAATACCCCTAAAAATTAAAAATAATAACAAAAAGACCAAAAATTAATTATAACTAAGAAGTAAAGTCCTTCAAATAACTCGGGCTGGTTCAACCCTACGACCTGATTGATCCGAACCAATCATTGTAGGATGCGTGACATAATCCTAATAACCCAATCAAGAATAGAATAAGGTGCCCAAAATATCTTCAAAATCTCATTTAATTGTGATTCTCACTAAATCAAACTACAAGAATATTCGAACAACACTCTTATGCTCTCACATTTCGAAGGGCATTTTGGGGGTCCAAAAGAGAACCCCAACCGGTCCCCAAAGTGAAAAATCAAAAAATCGTCTTAACACCCCCAACGAAATCCCCAATTTACCCTCCTCTACACCCCCATTTTCCCGCCAAAACCCTCAGAAGAATACAAAAAACCCGAAAGCATAATCCGGGCCGGACTTTCAAATCCAAACCCGCCACATCACTATCACAATCAAACCATTGGTTCCCCCAACCCCACCGTGGGTCCCACATCACCACCTTCACTTTTAAGAATCCATCTGTCCTCCATTACACCCCTACCCCCCCTACCCCCACCCCCTACCCCACCCAAGTTCAAAACATTTGTCCATACGCTACAACTTTTCCCCACTATATATATATACACCAACATTTCATTCCACATTCCTAGCTCCCACTACTACTCCCCACACTACACCCACAATGTCTCCGGCACCACCACTCACGGCGGCGCCGCCCCTTCTCCTCCTCCTCCTCCTCATTGGGCCCGCCACTTGTTACCGCCCATGGCCCAACACAAAGCCCAACTCAACAAATTCCCTCTACGGCGGGTCCAAAAAATACGAAGGCTCATCCGAATTCGTCCACTTGAAATACCACATGGGCCCCGTCCTAACCTCCAATATTACCGTCTACCCAATCTGGTACGGCGCGTGGAGGACTCCACAAAAGCACATCATTCGCGAATTCATCGAATCCATCTCTGCTTTCGACTCGAAACCCCCCTCCGTCTCCGGTTGGTGGAAAACCGTCCGGCTCTACACCGACCAAACCGGCTCCAACATCTCACGCGCCGTCCACATCGGCGAGGAGAAAAACGACCGGTTCTACTCACACGGCAAGTCCCTCACGCGCCTCTCCGTACAATCCGTCATAAAATCCGCGGTGTCCGCCTCCACGCGCCCACTCCCGATAAACCCCAAGAGTGGGGTCTACCTCCTGCTGACGTCGGACGACGTGTACGTCCAGGATTTCTGCAATAATGTGTGTGGATTTCATTACTTCACATTCCCTTCAATTGTGGGGTACACGCTACCGTACGCCTGGGTGGGTAACTCCGCTAAGCTGTGCCCCGGTGTGTGCGCATACCCCTTCGCCGTACCGGACTATATCCCTGGGCTTAAGGCCGTTAAGTCACCAAACGACGACGTAGGGGTGGACGCTATGATAAGTGTTATTGCACATGAGATTGCTGAGCTGGCAACTAACCCGTTGGTTAACGCTTGGTATGCGGGTGGGGACCCGGTTTTCCCGGTGGAAATAGCGGATTTGTGTGAGGGTATTTATGGAACCGGAGGTGGGGGGTCGTACACGGGGCAGATGTTGAACGGTAAGGATGGCGCCACGTATAATATGAATGGGATCCGACGGAGGTTCTTGGTCCAGTGGGTTTGGAATCATCTTGTTAATTACTGTACTGGCCCTAATGCGCTTGATTAGTAAATTAAAGGTTTACTATTATTTTTCATTTTTATTTTTGTATTTTTTTTAATGTTTAAAATTTGTTTGTTGATTTTTGGTTGGTAATGGATAATTATTAATTAGTTAAGTTAGTTTATGTTTTATTGAGTTTATACGCGTAATTTTTAAACAAATTAGTGTTGTTTTTTTTTTTTTGTTATTATATTTGGAGTTGGTTTTGGAGATATTTTTTTCATTTGAAAAGACTTTGGTTGATATGGGTATAATTTGGAATATTGAACAAGCTGTACAAGTGGAAAAGAACAACAAACAAGTTGGAGTGTACTGAAAACGAAACAACAATTTTTTTTAATGAAAAAATAGAAAGGCTTTAATTATGAGAAAATGAAATATATTTGCACCATAGATAATTAGATACTATGTGTTGTACTTTGTACAACGAACATGTATTGTTTTAATTTCCTTCTTGAAGGAAGGGATACCCTCCACGGACAAAATTGGGTTAATAATTTTTTAATCATAGGTTACGCAGACTTAATTAGATTCCTAACAAAGATTAATAAATCACAATTTGTAATAACGTGTAATTGTACCCTGAACCTCCCAAGTAAAAATGAAATGCTACTATGAGTTCTCTAATTTTTTAACTAGCAATTCAGTTCCCAGATTGCGTCAATTCTTTGACTTTTTATTTAAGTGAATGCATGTTCAAATTTTGTATAATTATGTGTAGGGATAGGAGTCAGGTTTGAGGTTCGTGGGAACGAATAAAAAAAAGGAAAATTTTTTATCTTTAGATTATTGTTTTTTCTTTTGGCCAGGGTTGGCCGGGCAGGTGCCCCGCTAGCCCTTTGGCTCGGGGTGTTTACGAGCCGAGCTCAAGCTGTGCCTGGTGAATTTTTTAGACTCGAACTCGATTATTTTCACTTGAGCTCAACAGGTAGCTCGGCTCGAGCTCAAGCTCGTGAGCTACATCTGTATTTTTTAGTAAATTATATTATTATATTAATAAATAAATATTATAATATATATATAATAAAGACTATAATATATATATTAAAATATATTAATTAAAAATATATATTAAAGGGAGCTCGCGAGCCGAACACTTACAAATGAGCTCGAGCTCGAGTCGAACTTTTGTCGAGCCGGCTTGACTCAATGAACACCCCTACCTTTGGCTCCGTCTCTGATCATGTGTTAGTGTTGGGTGCTGGGATTGACTAAGAAATTAATTCCACCTTCTCAAAAAATGCCATGCTTATTATTTTCTGGATCAGAGATTAAGTGATTATCCGATTTTGATTTATTTTAGATTATTAACAAGCGTTTGATAAACTTACGTCTACAATTTTTCAATTAAATCTATTTGGGATTGTGTACTGTGTGTTCGAGTTAGAAAACCTCTCTCTTGGGAGATTTTTGGAATTCTTGTATCATGCCCCACTGTCTATTTTCCCTTAGAAACTTGCTAATAATTGGTTGCCTGTTGACTCTAAAATGCAACGCAAAGATTGTGTTTGGCCATATTTTTTGAGATGAATTTTTAATTTTTTTTGGATCAATATAAAATGAAAATCCACACCCAAACTTATTTTCTCCAAAACATACTTATTTTTATTTTTTGTTACATATTTTTCGATACAAACATCTATTATTATATTTTTCAATCATATCACACTATCTCTCATCATTAATTAATTTTTATCACTATTAAACTTATTCTCTCTCGCTTAATAACTAATTAATCACTTTTTATATCAAATTCCTATAAAATATCATCTTTATATCACATCAACACTACTTTCTACAAATAAAAAAAGAAATACCGCAAAATTCAACATTCTCACCCAAATATCAATAATTCACATTCCCAAAATAAAATCTTCAAAATAAACATAAAAACATGGCCAAACGCAGTCAAAGGGTTTTCTTCGGCTTCCACATGTTAATGTTGTTGATCCATTAAGAATTAAGTTTATGTTCTAGCGTGTTTGAGGAACGGATGAAATTGGACGATACATATCTTAATGAATTTTGATGATATGAACATTTTCTGGCATTATATTATTGTTTAGAGTAATCATTGTGAGTTCACTCTATACGAATAATTTTTATATAAATTGGGTCTTGGGCTCTATTTGTGAACTTTGTGGATGTGATTAAACCACATCATTTATTTTTTAAGTCGATAAAATAAAATAATTGATGTGGATTAATCACAATCACAAAGCGAACAGGTGGGGCCCAAGATCGGGTGTAGAGAAGTGTTTTCCTATCTATACATGCTTCATTATTGTGGTCTACCGAATGCCTCTATATATTTATACATGATGATACACATTTTAATGGCAAACCCTAAATCCTGGTGATTAACATTAAATGTCTGCATGAGTTGATAATCATAATAATGTTAATTGGTTGATGTTTTTGTGATCAACAAGAAAGAACACAAATTGTAAGAGATTCATGTGTTGTAATTGAAGAAAAAGCTTGAAAGCAAGTCAAATCACGAAGTAGAAGTTTTTATATATGATCAGGGTTAATCTCATTTTTGATCCCGTAAGTGGGCACAACACATTCAGTTTGCGCTTTATGAAAGTTTCACATTTAGTCTCATAAGTTATAAAACGTCTCAATATTGGTTCCAAAGCCAATTTCCGTCAGAAATGTAACGGTCAACTCCGTTAGTCAACATTTTGACCGATTTTTTCAGGGAGAATTGACGTGCAAATGCACTTACAAATGGATTATATTCAATATCACGATATTTTTATTGAATATCACGTGTTATTCAAACAAAAAATTTCCCAAAAAAGTCGGTCAAAATATTGACTAACGGAGACCGTTACATTTCTGACGAAAATTGACTTTGGGACCAACATTGAGACGTTTTATAACTTATGGGACTAAATGTGAGATGTTTATAAAGCGCGATACTAAATGTGTACACGTGCCCACTTACTGGATCAAAAATGAGATTTGCCCTATATATTCATTATAAATGTGTAAATCCGTTTTATGATTTAATGTTTTGAAGTTTCAAAATTAAATAAAATCAAGCAAAGGCCGTGAGAACCCACTCGTGTTCAAAACTCAAGTGATGCTTGATCTGGTGAGTTTACTCCTCCGTCCTGTCCTTGGGGCGCCTGTGCTTAGCGAGTTCGTCGTCTATGGGAAACCTAGGGCAAATTATCCCTATATGTGATTTGCGGGCTATTGCGTATGGGCAAGTTTGCTCTGCAGGGTGATTGACGAAAATTTACCCTGAGATTTTCAAAAAAAATAAAATAAATAAAATCAAGTAGATTCTTTTAAGTGAATTAAGTAATTATTCATTATTAAACCAAAAGAAGTTAAATCAACAACATTGATGAGCACTCATTTTCTGATGGAGTTGGTAATGCCAAATCACTAAAGGTAAATGAAATTATGAGCTTTTTCATTGATTGATATCACTTTTCAATTTGTATATATAACTAATAAACAAGATAATAAATATTTCAATTAATACAAAAACAGACAATTCTCACTTATTAAATCCGTGTTAAAGTGGATTGATACGCGAGTTTTACTACAATAAACTAGCTACATATACATCCTATTGTGAAAGTCTTATGACCAAATTTAACAGAAGACTCGTAACTATGAGACCTGTTCTGCAGAGAGCCAGGTACGATCTACAAAGGATTGACAAGGGGTGTGGAGGGTTTGCCCACACTGTACGATACGCTATATTTATTAAAAAAAATTCTAGGCAAAGATTTCATTTTAAACTTTTGATATTCATTATATTATGTTCCTTTTTCGTTAATAATAGAATTGTCTTATTCACGAAATATGAACAATTGTCGAACCACATAAATTGTTATGTCTTCGGATACTTAGGTTGTGTTTGGTTTTGTTTTCAAACCCATTTTGACCAAAAATTTTGGCCAAAACTTGTTTGTTTTGTGTTTTTTTGACCAAAAATGATTCAAAAATATTGAGCTAAACTTTAGTGGTAAACACAATTTTTCAGACAAAAACTTACATGATTTGACTGCTACAGTAACTTTTGTCTCTTCTGAAAATAAAATCAAACACTAAACCAAACACATTTTCATCAAAATACACAACTTCCGATAGCCTTATATTTTTATTATCGTGATTGTTGCAACTCATTCTAATATAATACTATGAATAACTATTTTTGCTAAATAAAGCAAAATATATACATTTATTTCCAAAAAACAAGATGTTGATTGATGTGTTGGAGATGAAGTTTTTTACCATCAAATGCAGACACTATAAAGCATCGAATGTACAATTCCATAAAACATGTCAAAAAATTCAAACTGTCCCATCAAAATAAACACACTTAGCACATCCCAAGGGTGCTTTTTTCTACTCTTTTTTTTAGGGTCGCAGCCACCTTGGGATTTGAGTCAATAGCACAATTATGCTTTGCTTTTTCTTTCTTTTTTTCCTTTTTTTCTGTTTTTTGTTTAGTATAATTTTCTTGAAGAAAGAAAAAGGAAATCACCAAATTTAAAGTGACTTTTCCTAAAGTGGCTAGATAAGTTATGCACTCAAATAGTAATTTTTATTGTTTGAAATAAATGCTAAATTTGGTGAAATTGTTAATCACTGTATTAGAATTTACTTTGTATCTAGCTCGTTAAAATATATAATTCAATTTAGTTAAGAAATTTATATTAGCACTCGACATTCGTATGTGATATATAAAGATACTTCATGATTTCAAAAAAAAAAAAAAAAATTGCCCCTCAATCTGTTATATATAATATAATTTTTATAATTTATAAGATAAATTTGGTAACCAAAACATATTCATCAGTTTTTTTTTGATAATTAAATTTTATTAAACAATAAAAATAATGGGAAAACTCCCAATTTGACTTAAACTACATTAAAAAACTTGGCATTACAACCTCCAACAAACAAGATACTACATGGGTGCGAAAAGTGAGCACAAAAAAGAAAAAAAGAGTAAAAAAATTAGAAAAGCAACCCAACCCTATTCCTGTATAGAGGAGAATCGAGCAAGCTTCCCTGATGAAAAAGATCCACCCTCCAAAGACGGCTCAAGCCGTTCCAACAAGTCTACTTTCATCTCCAAAAAATTGGAAAGAAATGGACAATAATCATCAAAGACCCCGATGTAGATCTCAATGTCCTCAATATCATGCCAAAAAGAAGATTTGATGCGATTATCGATAGTGTAATGATCTTCAAGGAAATACCTTCGGCAAAAACCAAAGCAAAAAGGCATCAAATACTGAAAGCAAAAAAAAAAAAAACATTATAAAATAAAATGGTGAAAATGAAAGCATAAAACATATTCATCATTTTACATAAACATTTTGTTTCTTATTTTAACCTTATTCACTTATTTGTTGCACAATTGCCAATCTAATAGAAAATTGATATTTAATTAATAAAAAATGACAACAATGATGCAAATGGCAACATACATGATTTTGGAAGATTGATGAAATTCTATCTTCTTTGTATATCTATTATATATGATGATTAAGTTTTGTTGCATTTATACAAAGTAAATGTTCTTAAATTGAACCACACAATTTTCAAATTGTCAAAACTTTTTTTTACTTGATTATAAACTATATTCTAATTTAAAAGTAAAGTAAGAAAGAAAGATCACTGATTAGCAATAAGAACAAATGAAAGAAAAAATTATTTTTGAGAAGGATTATATGTTGCACAATGCTATTCCTACAAGGTCGATGTGAATTTATTTTTGAAATGTATAGAAGTAGTTTTTATTCATTAGGGTCATTCTTGTTAATTTACTAAAATAAAATGAAATATAAAGTACATTTATCAAAATATGAAGTACTAATATCAACTCCTTCTAATTATCATCATAGTTCTTAAATTCAAGTGCAAAACTAACCAAATAACTACTAAATAGATATCGTTCTATAGTGGAACGAGTGCAACAAAATCGATTAGCTTATCATCATTGGATTGTAGTTAAATTTGGTAATTTTTGTTAATCATAACCATGTCATGGATGAAAAGTGAATCGATTTAGTCCCACTGATTCACTGTAGAATTATCTCTATCCCAAGTTATTCCCTTGATGAGTAAGTTTTCAATTTAACATGGAGAATTGTTCAATTCATTGTTTCTAGGTTTGTGAAGGACAGACAAATTTCTCTAATTGCCCCTTGATTCATGGTATTTTAGCCTAGGGTTGGTGAAAGATTGATGTCTGCATCTGTCATATCTTGTTAATGATAATATTGCGTTTTTCTTTTTCTTTTTTTGTTTTCTTTTGGCTTTTCAAAGTATTTTCAATAGTGGAAAACTCTCTTTTTTTTTAATAGGAAATCAAAGATTTATAGTATTAATTAGGGGGAAAAAAATAATACTTAAGGATTTCTTAGGCTATAATTATACTTTCAAATTATGTTTTCTATTTTTTAAATTGTAATTTTAAAAATAACTTGATTGCAATTTATTTTCAACCAAAATCACTTTTTTTTTCCAAATATAATCAACTTTTATATTTTTTCCTATGTAACTACTTATCGATTAACACATTTATTATTTCACACTATCTCTCACAATAATTCTTTACTCCAATTATTCTTTATTCTATTTTTTCTAATTTTACTATTTTCTAATCACATGATAACTAATTCAATTATTTTACACGTCATACCTCAATAAATCACACTTAATTCAATAGATTTTAAGTAATTCCAACCATTTTCTATAAACGTAATGGTTATCACATTATTTTCACATGTGGAATTTTCTAAAACATACTAAAAGAAGTTAACAATACATAGCCTTAGAACCAAGCCTCATGGCCAACAGTATAAGACTGTAAGACAACTTGGGGTCGATGCTAATATGCTTCAATGATCGATTCTCGGTGTTGTCAAAATAATGTTTGCCTAGCGGCAACCACGAATCGCAAGCAGGAATTAGTCGAGGTGCGAGAAAGCTGTCCCGAACACCCGTTGGGTAAACCAAAAAAAAAACATAGCCTTAGTACATAGCTAGTTCTTTTGTTTCCAAGGTCACATATAAACCATGTTCAACTTCAAACTTCCTGTGGAGCCTAAGGTCACAACAATAAATAAAACTTTCTCTACTAAGACTATTTGTAGCTATATATATATTATTTGTTTTCTTTTCGGTGGAGAGAATGAACGCCATGGCCCTAATAAAATGCATGCTTCCACTAAATGAAAGAGAGGTTGTACAAAAAAGCGCAAAGTGTGTATATATATATATAGTTGTCTTATGTTTTATTTACTCACGCAACAATCATTATATGCAAGAGGAACTTCTAGCACCATGATATGCAAAGCATAATAGTAATCAAACATATATACATACATATATATATATATTCAAGTAGTCAACATCGGCGGAAAAGCAGCAGTGCCTAAAGAAATGTTGTTTGACTTGAGAGCAAGACATATTTCTGTGCTCAATAAAAGAAGCAATTTTTTTAGGAAAAATTGCAAATTTTGGTCCTATATATTAGGGAATTGACAATTTTGGAACACTATCTTCTCCAATTTGTAATTAAATTCACTAATTTTTAACTTTGTGGCAATTTTGGTCCTCTTGTGCAGAAAATTAAAAAATTAGAAATTTTAATCCGATTTGGAGCTTTGGACTTCTATTTGGGGATATTAATTCTGAAAGGGGGGAAATTGTGTCCAATATGACGTGGCAAAAACCGAATTGGAGGGAAATAGATAAACTAGGTTATATATATTCTCTCTAATGTTGTGGGAAGAAGATGATTTCCCCCCTCCAATTTGGTTCTTATCACGTCATTTTGGACTCAAATGCCCCCCATTCAAAATTAAAATCCCCAAATCAAATTAAAATCCCCAATTTTTTTAATTTTCGGCGCTGTAAGACCAAAATTGCCACAAAATTAAAAGTTAATGGGCTTAATTGCAAGTTAGAGAAGATAATGTCCCAAAATTGCCACACCCTAATATATATAGGACCAAAATTACAATTTTCCCAATTTGTAAGTGGATTTTTTCTTAATTGTCCCTAAATATTAAAATTAATCATGTTTAATAGTTTATACTATAATATGTGGACTTCTTTTGTCCTTATTATATATATATATATATTTTTTTATAGAAGCGATTACAACATTATATTGTATCAATTACCAAAGAATCTATTACAAGTAAGTATTATGAGCAAATACAATCATAGACTAATAACTATTACAAACTAAACTACCATCTAAGTAGAGAAAAAACCCACATGCATCCAGTGGGAGTCGAACCCATAATCTCTTAGTTATAGACCGTCAACCTTAATCAATTAGACTAGGCATCATTGACATGTCCTTATTATATATTACAACTGCGTACTTGGTTTACAGCTAGCTAACAATTAGAATAAACTTTAGGATTATTCCCACTTAATTTAGCACCCTAATTTTTAGTTGGACACATTATAGTTATCAATTGCTTTCATGATTAGTCATAATTGAGGACAATTTAATAATTATTTTCTATTTTAGAATTTCAAAAGTTATTTGCACAATAAAAGGCTTTCTATTTGTTTTTTTAGGAGATGCGGTGATATTATTTCATTCAATAAACGGTTTACAAAATCAAGAACAATACAATTGAGATTGTTTCTAATAATGTAGTAAAAAATAATTGATGTACCGAATATCAAGTTTTTCAAGATAACAGATTTTAAGTACTAATAAACGAGCACAAAATACATTTGTGCAAAAAACCACACTCTTATTTCAAGAGAGACCGAACTCTCATTTGAGATAGAGAAAGCAAACTCTCATACGAGAGTGAAAACAAAATACTAAACAAACTATATCTAAAAAACTATATAAAATCTTACGAATCACCCGTTTTCATCTTATCAGATCTTCTCTATTTCGTTAGATTCATCATCATTTCGTCAGATTTTAAGTTGAGTTATACAATTTGAAAAGGGTGCTGGAACCCAAGGAAGAAGAGAAAATAAAACATGGCTAGGATTTTTTTTTTCCGGTATGGGAGAGAGAGAGGCGGCTGGCTTATGAAAATAATAAGATTACAATAAACGGCTTTCTAGAAAATTATAATCTTACGAATGTAATACAAATTAAAATGCTATTCACCTGCGTATTAATGTGACCATTAATTTACATATAGTAATTGATATCGTTGTCATGCATCCATATCATTGACAAACTACTTAGTGACACTGTGGATAAACATGGCCGTGAGAAATATGTTACAACCTTATATCAGTTTTTCTCATTAACTATTTTCACCATAATTCATACTACTTGTTATATGACTGATTGATAATTTTAATTTGTTTGTCTAAATTCAACCAATCACACATTAACTTTAACTATAATACATGTCTCGTGATTGGTTACTCATTTCAAAATGTAAACCAAATACATGACAATTTTTTTTTAAAGAAAAAATCGGTCTTATATATCATTGACACTGTGGATAAACATGACCGTGGAAATATGTTACAACCTTATATTAGTTTTTCTCATAACTATTTTCACCATAATTCATACTACTTGTTATATGACTGATTGATAATTTTAATTTGTTTGTCTAAATTCAACCAATCACACATTAACTTTAACTATAATACATGTCTCGTGATTGGTTACTCATTTCAAAATGTAAACCAAATACATGACAATTTTCTTTTAAAGAAAAAATCGGTTTTATATATCATTCAATCGAAAGTTTACAACGTCTGGAACAGTACAATTCATATCGATTCAAACGATTTAGTATGAATATTTAAAACACCAATTATTAAGATTTTTGAAGATAACAAATTTTAAAAATTCACAAATGAACACAAGAAACATGATAACTGTATATCCAATTGTCACGTGCCATTGACGTACTATTGCATTCTATCCCACTTGCCATTGGTTGAAAATGTTAATTTGTTTTGTTTGAATTCAACCACTCACACAATGACTATAATTGTAATATTTATTTTGCGATTAATTACTTATTTCGAGTGTGAACCAATTCACATGATCCACTTCTTACGACCATCAAATGTATATACCCCCTTGTTCTATAATTGGTAGAGACAATAAAACGGGATATGAATTAGAATTTCCCTATCCCCGCTACTTCAACTATTACCCACATTTTTGTATCCACGTCACATTTCACATAACAATGTTATAATTGATGAGTAGTTAACACAAGCACTATAAGTCCATTTAGATTGGTTCATCCAATATCGCTGATTTCAAAGGGTAAAATTAGGATTCAAAGGTGAGCATCGAATTTCCCTATGGTAAAATTAGGATTCAAAGGTGAGCATCGAATTTCCCTATCGCCGCTACTTCAACTATTACCCACATTTTTGTATTCACGTCACATTTCACATAACAATGTTATAATTGATGAGTAGTTAACACAAGCACTATAAGTCCATTTAGATTGGTTCATCCAACACCGCTGATTTTAAAGGGTAAAATTAGGATTCAAAGGTGAGCATCGGGTTGGGTCGAATATACTCGATTAGAGCTCGAACATAGCCTGATGAACTGAACTTTTGTAACAAACCAAGCTCAACCCCAATTATACCTATTTCGCGCTCCCAAGCCTTAAATATAATATATATATATATATATATATATATATATTAATTCATATTTTTTAATTTATATGTTAATCTATTTGTTTTATGTTAATTTCAAGCTCGAGCTCGAGCTGCGTGATGGAACAATACATATTAGAGCTGGTCCTCCGTAGAATGACCTGGGAACATAATATGCTACTACAAGACACAAAATAGGTTACATCTTATGGTCCTCTCAAAATTATCATGGAGTGATTGGCGTTAAGATGGAAAGTGGGAACACAAGTATAAACTGAACAGCGATTATGCATTAGGGGGACCTCAAGATCATGCGACAAAATGCCTGCCCATTTCTGAATGCTGGAGTAAGGACCAACTTGTTTCTGAGCCGTTGGATCATTATTCGATAATATTGTATGTGGTCCTAATTTGTGATAGCTTTGTTATACTCGTACTGAATTATCAATATATGCATGTTACATATATATATATATATATATATATGTATGTATGTATTAGGTTCGTACAAATTACTATCGGTTTCAAATTAAATCGTACGCCGACATGTATGACCAGTGGCAGTCAGTACAATGAAAGGTTGGTGTCCTCGAAAGTGGAATTTTAGCGCAAAACACTGTCTTAAGCGATGATGGATGTGAGGTGGCTGCAAGTTGATAAATTTCATGGATTGTGCGGTTAAACTCTCGAGCAGGGTTACGTTCTTTCAAAATCAAATGACGATGATGACAATAAATACTAAATTACCGATATATTATTCCACTTTCGAACTACTACTATGCAAATGTTTGAAATCGGGAGCAATAGCTAAGATGAAAATAGACATCAATATAAAAATTTATGCGGTTTGTTTGAACCAAACTATTTTTATGTCGAGAAATTAAAAATTGAGTGCGACATTAGATGTGACACTAAAAATCAAACAAAAATTTACGTGATTTATTTGAATTAGACGACTTTCATTGAGGCAAGAGACACAGACAGAGGAGTAGAAATAGTCTACAAAGTTAATATAGTTTAGCTTGTCCTAAGGTTGTGTTTGGTTTAATGGATTTAGATTTTAACGATGAACCTGGTGAAGAATTTCAAATAACTTTAAAGTAGGTCGATTTGAAATTTACCGTATGATTGAAAAAATAGTTTGAAATGAAGTTTCGAGAGACTAAAATTTTTTTGTAACCTCAAAACCATCTAGAAAAGCTCAATTAATTAATTTATGAATTTATAGTCCATGATTTTCAAATCCTTCAATCCAAATGCAACCTAAGATTATCTTGGAGTCAAGAACAAGCGTGACTTACCCAAAAAAAATAAAAAAATGATGACCCTCTATAACTGGCCATTCTTAGGAGTTTCTGAAACTCGAAATCCCATAATAGTGGCAACCGTAATTGTGAATATACTAAGACGTGGAGTCATCTGACTCCATAAGAATCACTCTTATACTAACGATCACCAAGATATACTATAAATACTGGGAATCCATGCAATAAATATTAATGGTTCAATCTCTTACACTCAATGAGGGGCAGCATCTGATGAAGCTTGCCTCAAGAATGTCATATTTGTAAGCACTTGTATCTAATATAGACCAACAAGTTCTCAAGTATTACCCTAAAATTTATCAAGCCAACGAGCTACAGATCGATAAAACCCCCGTTATACAATAGATTACGAGAATGAATGAACGATTCTGGAATTACTATACGGGAGACATAAATCAAGGGCTTGACAGCAATCGTGGTAAAAAGAAATCTCGGGGACAATTTCTAGTTCGAAAATTTTCATAATGTTATTAAGAATTTACATCACTGCAACGACGAAAAGAAATACAAGAAAATGCAGTATAAGAACAAACTAATTATAGTTCCAGCAAATGCACTGACCAGATAAGCGATTTCATGTAGGTTCAGTTTTCGGTATTGGAGTTATCATTCTGCAAGTACTTTAAAACTCCATAGGTGACTGTTCCAGCTACAAACAAGAAGACGGTTGGAGTGAAAGATGGGTACAGATACTTCACAAAGAAGTTGTCCCACTCTTCTGGTAGAAAACCTGTTAGCATAACAGCAAGAAAATTATAACATGTACTATAAGTTCTAGACACAATCAACTAACAGTCGGGCACCCAAACGGTTCTGTGATTGGATGGGATTGTGTCAAAAATCGGAAGCAAGACTGTATGTTTATTAATGCAATCAATAAACGGATAGTTTGCACAGATGAAATAGCTTGAGAAGGTGGCTAGTTTTCCCTTCTTAAAGAGTTTAATCTTTTAGCCGTTTTTCTCACTTAATAATTAATAGTTAGAACACGAGACCCTTATGCTGTGTTTGGATGATGTCAAGTCTATAATATCCGATCCACCGAGTTTGTTTGGATAATTTCACATTACAACGGATTTCGAATCATTCAGATATTTTGAGCAACTAATCAGTATGATCAGTTTGAAATCCAATCCACTGAACAATGGAGTCATTTGAAATCTTTAGCTCCAAATCCTGCCATCAAATCAAATCTTTTCTTCCAAACGTGACCTTAGGTTGTGTTTGGATTGATGGATTTGGATTTGGAGCTAAGGATTTCAAATGACTCCAAATTAGTTGGAGTGGAAATTCAACATGATGAAAAAAAAAAGTTCAAAATGAGTTCCAAGAGATCCGTTGTAACTTGAAATCACCCAAGTTCAATGAATTTGTTGACTAATTTGAAATCGACGACTTCCAAATCCTTCAATCCAAACTCAATTAACGTAATTCAAAAGGGTAAAAGCTTAGAAACTAGAAAATTCAAGGTATGCTTTTTGGCATCCGTTTTAGCTATTGGAATTATTAGATTTCTGATTATCCTGAAGCTGATAGATAGACAACGTTCAAGCGTCTCATCCATTGGTCTGGTGTAACTTGGTGGCCAATGGCGAACACTACATTCGTCTCACACGAGGCAAGAGTGAAACAAGTTTAATGCAAATCAAATCTCAATATTTCTCTCTGCAACAATGTCTGATAAAGTGTCATTCCATATTTCGACAGCAAAAACTCAAATCCTGGACCTTAGCTAGGGGATGATAAGAGTGTCAATATCTGAAACACTGGAGTCCTCAGAAGAATAGACGCGGAAAAGAATGAAATACGGTAATTGGTAAGAATTTCAAAACACTCTGAAGGTTCACAAAAGTGTTCAAAGCTAAAAAGAGAAGGCGATAACATTTCACTGAATATAAGATTTAACATTTTACTCCATTATCAGAAATAAAGGTGTGGTAATAACTGGTAAGAATTTCGAAACACTCTTACAAAAACAAGGAAAAAGAATTCAAATATATTAGCTGCACAAATACCATGCTTAGAGACAATCCCACACTGGCGAATTTAACGATTATTAGCTAGCTATAGAACCACAGTGGCGAATCTAACGATTATTAGCTAGTAAACTGAGGCAATTCAAAAGGCCGGGGTGGGAGAACTAGCCATATTGCTCATCTTATTCAGGAATTGTTTGCCAAACTAACAGAACTTACTTCTTATCGAAGCTTACTTAAACGACCGTTAACCTTACGTTTGGACACCGAATTTTAACGAGGAAATTAATAAGGAAAACATTTCACTTGCTTCAAATGATGTTAAAATCGAGCTTTATTTTTATTTTTGACTTTTTCTTACTCCTTTCCCTAGCTAAAATCCATGATCCAAATATAGCATAACGATGGATTTCAATTGACAGGCAATATGGGATATAAACCATTAGCCAATAATTACTATGTAAAATTTAAATCAGAAATTAAAGTACGTGAACAAAATAATTAAGCAATAGCCCATGGGAAATTCCTCTACTCCCCCAATAAGCAGAACCTAATTTAATCCTTCTCATCAGCAGTTCTAATTCATATATATTAAAAGATAATTGGCAGATTGCACCCTCGAATTGCCACCTTTTGGCACTATGCACCCTAAAGTGAAGTTACGCCATCAAATTCACAAGAAAATTAGTTCACTTAATTTTTGGAGGGAAATTATAAATACAAAGAAGGTAAAATTGTACCCCCACTATGCACCCTAAAGTGAAGTTACGCCATCAAATTCACAAGAAAATTAGTTCACTTAATTTTTGGAGGGAAATTATAAATACAAAGAAGGTAAAATTGTACCCCCAAAAGGTGAAAATCTGTAGAAGTCGAAAGGCAAAATTGCACCCAAAAAACGTAAAAATAAGTAGAAGTCCTCTAAATTCTACGACTAGCCAATAAACCTAAATTCCCAAAATCCTCTCTTCAGTCACTAGAAAATCTTCATCATCGACCTCAAGCCTCAATATCACACCAATATTGCCTCTACATCTCTACATGTAAGGGGTTCTAGCATGGTTCGCCGTAACGGTCGCGGTGTTCGTCACGGAGGCCACCGTTCCAGTTCCATGGCACCGTCACGGAACGGTCGCGGACGTTCCACAATTTTTTTGCTTAAATTGCTCAAAAATTATTAAAAAAAAAAACTTTATAATTAGTAAATATTGTATTGAATGTCTATCTTTCTTAATTAGAAGATTTTGAACAACAAAAATATATAGGTGTGCATTAATTCTATCCTATACACACTTTATCAACTTTTTTTTTTGCCAGATGTTTTTCTCTTTTATTTTCTTTCTTTTCTTGTAATAATCATTTTTTCTTAGGATTCTTTCTTCATTTGTCTTTTCCTCTTTTCTTTCCACTTTTTCCTCTTTTCTTTCCACTTTATTCCTGCCAATATAGAATGAATTATGAAAGTAAAAATTCATTTTCTTTGTCTGCCATTTTTGCACTAAACTAGGAGATAGCTTTACTACCCAAGTTAGAGAGACAAATTGAAGACAAAAACTGAAAGTTGAAGCTGCCAAGCAACGTTCTTACATTAATTTCTGAGAGTTGAACCAAGCAGCAACAATGCGTAGCCTAGCCTAGCCGAGATGGTAGAAAGAAGCGGCGTGCTCCTCCACCATTTCAGCCGTTCCGTGGCCGAGAAACGCCGGAACGGCCGCTCCAAAGCCGTATCTCGGCCGTATCGCCGCTTTTCGGCCATTCCGGAACGGTCCACATACAAAACCGAGATGCTCGTGAATTTTGGAACGGCGGGGGCCGTTCCCGTTCCGGCCGCGAAAGCGGCGTTCCGGCGAACCATGGGTTCTAGTGTTGAAAATGCGAGTTTAGAGATTCCAGTTTATTGGCTAACACTAGAAAATCTTCATCACCGACCTTGAGCCTCAATATCACACCAATATTGCCTCTACCCGTAAGGGGTTCTAGTGTTGAATATGGGAGTTTAGAGATTTCAGCTTATTGGTTAACGCCGGAATCAGAGGAACTTCTACAGATATTCAAGTTGTATGGTACAATTTTGCCATCAAACTTTACAGATTTTCACCTTTTTTTTTTCTCTTGGTACAATTCCGCCTTCTTTATATTTACAATTTTACCCTTCAAAACTGCGTGATGAGTTAGTTTAAATTCGCTTTAAGGTGCAAAATGTCGAGCTATATGCAATTCAAGCGTGCGAAAGTGCCAAAAAGCGGCAATTCGAGCGTGTAATCCAAATACCCTTGTATTGAATTACTATATTAATAAAAAAGAAATCCAGAACCCAAAAGCAATAATCAATTTATACATTTTAAAAAAGATATAGTAAAAGCATTGCAATTAACTTTAAAAAGAATTATTAAATTACCAAAAAGGGCAAATAAAAAGGATACCTGAAGCAGCAAGAGCAATGCCCTCGAGAATAATAATGGTACCAAGGCCAAACCAAGCTAGCAGAAACGCACTCTCATTCTTCCTCAGCTCCTCGGCTTGAGCCGCCGTCTGCGGCTTGACAAAATTGGGCTTTTCCACCGGCTCCCGTCGAATAATGGACGCCCTCTCTTTCTTCCCCTTCGGCGGCTTATTCTTGGCTGGAGCCGCCGAGGAGCCGAATCCCTGTCCGGGTGATGAATTCTTGGAAGGTGGGTCCGAACCCGAACCCGTAATAGTTTGTTTAGTTGAAGGATCTTGCTGTGATTTGATGGGTAAATGGGTGGGTCTTGGGTGGGTCGAATTGTGGAGGAGGAGATGAGGTTTATAATAATTGGTGGTAAAAGATGAAGATTGGTGGAGCATTAGCGCCATTTTCAGTTTAGTTTGTTTAGATTTTCCTTTTTTTCCCCTTTTTTAATGGCTTATGCCTATTATTTGCGAGAAAATTACACAGAGACCCTTCATTTATAGTGTATTTGACAAAAATACCCCTTATCTTTTTGGAAATTACATATTATTTCCGCTCATATTGACATATTCGTACAATTACACCTATGTGTATTTGATTTTTTTAATATAATTTTACCACTGTAAAATTTGTAAATAAACCCCTTGAGGGGTATTGTTAATTTCCAAAAAATTGGTATTTACACGATAAGTGAAGGGATATGTTTAATTTTCTGTTTCATTTAAGCTGGTCCTTTTTTTTTTTACACTATTAGGTCGATGGCACCTCTTCCCCAAATTCAATTATTTTGACACATTATTCCATAAAAAAAACTTAAAATTACTTTAAGACAACTTAAGATTTTTTTTATTTTTTTTTAGATGACGGGAACTCTGACCCGATAAACCCAAGCTAATAGTTTTTTATTTTTATTATGGGCCACACAGACCGTATAAAACTCCAAATAAGGAAAGAAAAATCGCAATCTGTGTCGGTTTGGAATAGAAATTAGGACCTTCCTCGTAAAAATGAAAGCTGATATCTCTAGACTAACAAGTTTTGGGTAATTTAAGAATTTTATTTTTAAACGTAGTGTGTAATGTAAAGAGAATAATGTACCTAAAAACCCTTATCAGTGAGCCTTTTTTATACCTATAAATATAAAAAACCAACAACGTATCCAATTACAGTTTGGTAAAGACTGTGAGAAACCCTTGCCAAAACTGTAATTGGGCTATTATTAATGGTTTGATGTTGGGCCAATGTGCAGCCCAACATCTTGGTTCCATTGGGTCAAGCATATCAATACTAGTTCTTCAGTGGAGGTTATCAGATGTTCACAAGTTTTGGGCCTTCTCAGCCTATTCGAGGCCCGTCCACGGGATGAGTTATTGAGCTATAATAGAATGGATTGATTACCGACAAGGTCCAACACAGTTGGTAGATAGTTGGATTCCTTAACCATTTGTCCAGGATTCGATTTCTGGCAGTGTGTATGGAAAAAACTTTGTTGGAAGAGACAAAATCCACTTCGGTGATCTCTACGCTTCGAAGGGAATAGTTTTCGACGTCCGGTTGGGAAAAACTCTTGGTATATACAAAAAAAAAAAAAAAAGGATTGATTCGGCCCAAGGTACGAATTACTCATTCCATTGCAGATATGCTACGGACGAATAGGGTTGTAAATGAGTCGAGGAGAATAAGTTGTTGTTCAAATTTATTTGAATTATTCTCGCGCTTCAAAATTTGTGTTTGAAATTTGTTTAATTGTTAATCGAACCTCGCTCAAACAAGCTTTAATCAAGTCGACCACGAGTTGAACTCGAACAATTTAATCTTTTTAACATGTTTTATCATTTTTCACTAACCGAGTTGAGTTCGAGCCGAACTTCAAAATTATAGAACATACAAAAAATTGTTTAAGTTTAGTTCGATATATTAACGAAGTTAGCTCAAACAAACTTTTATCAATTAATCTCGAGTCAAGTACCGAGTAACTTCAAACTCTTAAGCTATGTTTGTTTGTGTTTCAAACACATATTTTCATTTTCATTCTATTTTAAAAATAAAAATACACACTTTACATCATTATCAATTGAAAATACATTTATTTTCATTTTTTAATTTCACATTCTCCAATAACTATATTTCACTCTACCAAATAACACTTACACTTTTTTGTATCTCATATCTCTTTCAAATAATTCGTATTTTCGACAATAATTATGGTGCTAGAGATGATTAAAATATACAGTATTAATCTTCATAGTTTTATGCACATTTTAAGATCCATTTTGAGTATTTTTTTAATGCTTTTTCTTTTTGGTGAATTTTTATCATTTTTACTTATAAATATATTTAATCAATATAAAATTATCAATTATTTTATCTAAAACATTCAAATAATTATTACTTTTAATTAAATCAATTATTTCACATATCATCAAAATTATCAATTCCAACCATTTTATAAAACACAGCCAAATATGTTTATATTTTTACACAAAAATTGAAAACTCATTTTCGTTTGCTATTTAGCGAATCACGGTTGAAAATAAAATAAAATACGGGCCAAATACTTAAACACCTGAACTCCACTCAGCTGAGCAAGGAAATTAAACGAACTTTCTCTCACACACAGACAAAATCTCAGCAGCATTTCTCCGCCACAATCTCTCTCTCTCTGGCATCACAGCCATGTAATACACATTCTCTGATGCTTCTCAATCTCAATCACACATATAGATATACAAACACTGAATATATCTATTGATTTGATGGATTTCGCGTCCCATACATTCCCCAAAAATTCACACCTAAATTCCTCCCGCCGTACCCTCTCATGGCGCTTCTATTTCACCCCCGCCTTTTTGCCGTTTCATTATCCCCTAAACAGGCATTTTCCTCCGTCGGAGCTCGGCTCCGATGCTCTGTCGCCGCCGTCAATATGAGGTCGGAATCCAGTACGGCGGACAATGGCGGAGCCGCCATTGTGTGGTACAAGCATGATCTTCGCATCGAAGATCACCCTGGACTCGTCGCCGCTTCGCAGCATCGCTGTGTTGTACCTCTATATGTATTCGATCGCCGTATTCTGTCAAGTAAATGACTAATCTCTTGCTCGAAGAATTATAATTGCTGTTTATGTATATAATTGTGGTAATACCTGCACTTGAATTGAAAGTATTGTGTACTCAGGAAAGCAATCAATCACTAATCAAGTTTCGCTAAAATCAACGAAAACTATATAAGTTTGACCGTTGATGTTCTATTGGGAAATAAGTCGTAATTGTTCATTCATTTCATAAGTGAATTTTGAATTGTTTAATGTGTTTCAATTTGATGTGGTGTAGAAATTTTTGTAACTTACAATTTGAAGGTCTTTGAGTAGGACATTTTTTCCTCTTTCATTGACTAGTTATTGTGTTGTGCTTTGCTTTAATGTAAAATTAGATGCTGTTGTAAAGTTAAATGCATGGAGTAAAAGGTAAATACAAGTTCAAGGAATTTACAGTATGAGATTTTGCTGCTTGAATACCGAAACAGAAAATGATAATGCCAACAGTTAGGAGAAGCTGTTACAACTTGTAAAAACTTTTGCAGAATGAGGATGATTTTGATGATCCCTACCTTATTGACCGCAACTTCTGTATTTATTATTGCCTCAGTGCTGCTCCTCTAGTAGATATTGATGGTATTCGTTAACCTGTTTCTGAATCTCTACTTTACGGAAACAATATTATCTCAGGTGCCATTATTCCTACTTCAAACAAAATCACAAATAAAATAGATTCATAGGTTTGATACCTTGTCTAGAACTCATTTTTGAAAGGAATATTCGATCGCATAGAGTCGACAAATGAACTGCGTTAATTAAAAATTCACAGGTGAAAAATGGCATAAGCCAAGGATTCCCTGAGTAAGAACCATTGGATCACCATGTATTCCATGAATTAGATAAATGACAAAAAAAAATCAAACTGTGATTCATGGGGAAATAAAGAAATAGATCGAACCAAGTATTTCTTATCCTTGAAAGGCGAAAAATGATATTATACAGAACATATTCAAATATCAAAGAATCCTAGTTGGGGTTAAAATTACAATGAAGAAATAGGCTTTTCGGGATAAGAAATAAAGACATGACAGATGTCGTGTCTAGTCTATCCCTTTCTGTTTCTTTTCTATATATGGAAAGTTCAAAAATCATCATATAATAATCCAGAAATTGCGATAGAAAAGAAATAAGGGATGCATCAGTAATCATGAGTCAGTTTTGAACCATCCTTACCAATGTGAGAATTGTTTATCATTCCTGAGAATGATACAGTGTCATACATCGAAAAGGCATTTGCAATACGCTTGTGTATGAAATTTAATGCAGCACATATAGACATATTCACTCAATCTTCATTGACAAGCTGATATTACTGGTTAGCAGCTGCCTGCATAGTTTTATGTTGGTGTAGTGCTCTTCCACTAGTATTTACTATGAACAATTCTTCAAAGACATTGTTTATCGTTTGGCAAAAATATTGATTTTTTAGAATTTAATTGCATTTTCCTGCTAGGATGCATTATACAATGATACATTTTAATTGCTCATTGAATGGGATATGGTGAAGCTGTGTGTTGTGTTTTGTAGCTTGGTATTACTTCCATTGACTTCAGGATTTCATTTGTGCAGGATTTTCAGATGAAGTGATAGAACTTCTCCTCTTTGCTTTGGAGGATTTAAGGAAGTTGCTGAAGGAGCAGGGTTCCAATCTGATGATCAGGTTCGGAAGTGCAGAAAGTGTGATATGCGAACTGGTCAAAGAGGTGGTTAAATTCATTTAGTTCGCTTGTTCTAATATGATATTTTATAAAGCTGTCAAGGAATGATGAGAAAATTTGAGGGCCCTTCTACTTATTTGTTACATTCATCGGCGAGGGTATAACAGGTCCAGGCTACCAGCATTTTTGTAGAAGAGGAGGTGGAGTATGAGTTATGCGTAATGCTAGATATTATTAAGGAGTCATTATCTTCTGTATCTTTTACGGGAGGAAACCCTAAAATTTTGACATGGAGCACTCCGTTCTATGATATTAAGGTACTTGCCTCATTAAGTTTAGACTCTTCTATAAGTTCATAATTTAATTATTGTTGTTATTACTACTACTATTAGTATCATGATCGCCATGATTTGAAGGAGTTTGATAGAATTGGTGTTTGTTATGTTTGCATAGAGTTTAGCGGGTCTGCCATCTTCATTTGATGACTTCAAAAAGCTAAAGTTACCAGTTGTTTCCTCTCTTTCGCCCCCAAAATTACCTGACCATGTGATGGATTCATCATGGGGTAAGTGGTTTATGTATTGATATTTTATTTTACCAATTTCTTGACTCACTGTTGAGACTTCAAAAACAATGACAATTTATGAATTAGGTACGATGCCCACACTGGATGATGTGAAAAAATTTATTGACAATATTTCTGATAGTAGAAACACAATAAAGGAACGCACTTTGATCAAAAAGTTTTCTGCTGCAAATCTGCTGAGAAAGAAGCTAGGAGGAAACATCGAGTTGAAGCCAGCAGAGCTGGAAGAAGACAATCAGCAAGATTCCCGTAGTAAGACTACCCAACGAAAGAAGTCAGAAAAATCAGCATTTATAACACGCCAAGGTAGCATTGTTGCAGGTGGTGCTAGTCTTGTGTTGAATGCTTTGGCTGCCTACTTGCGTTACCTGGAAGGAACTGCCCGAGATGAATATCAGGAGTGCGTCTCCTAGATCTGAGACTTAAATTTCTTGTTTCCCAATCTCTATAGCCTTTTCTGTTATACATATATTTCACGGATCTACGTCATGTGAGAAGATTACATAGCTTTCTTATTTTGCCTGCTTACAAGCCATGTTTGCTTCATTCACTGCCCACTATGGATACTTACAAGCTTCAACACTAACTGCTACTGCCATAACTTATGTTGCAGGGTACATGAAAAACTACGTTTAACTGAAAAACGTGAAGGGGCTTCCTTTCTCGCACTTTTTGGGTCCGCCCTTCTTCTTGGCATTATTTCTAGAAGGAGAGTGTATTTTGAAGCTATCAAGTATGAGAAAGCACGAAATGGTGGATTCTTATCGCCATTTGGATATTCAACAACCACAGTTGCTGCAGCAATTGATACTGTGTCTTCCATGGAGGTATCATTACTCCATAATTGATCCTGAGATATAATGTGCTTCTTCATTGACCTATGAGCTCAAGCACTTCAATTGGTTGTATGACAAACTGCTCGACCAACATATTAACACGAATAATTACTTTTGGCAGTGGTATTGGCTTTTGACTTTGAAAGGGCGAAGAAATGAGGAAAGCAATTTCTCCATTCGGATATGGCGATGGAATAATTATCTAATCCAAGTTAGTATCTGCAAATTCAATGTGTATGGAACCCTTATAGTCTATATGTTAACTTCACTGAAAATAAGAATTAATTTTGTCCGCAGTATACAGTTGCTGGTCATGAAGGTCCGGCTGTTCTTCTCGTACATGGTTTCGGTGCTTTTCTGGAGCATTACAGAGATAATATATATCCCATAGCTGAAGCTGGAAATAGAGTTTGGGCAATCACACTGCTTGGCTTTGGCAAATCAGAAAAGCCAAATATCGTATACACTGAACTCGTATGGGCTGAACTGCTTCGGGACTTTATAATTGAGGTTGTTGGGGAGCCTGTTCATCTTGTTGGGAACTCAATTGGTGGTATACGACCTTGACCTTCCTTCCAACACCACTGTTATATCTTAAGCAGGCTTAACTCATCATATGTTAACTAACTGGAAGTCATTTATTTGCAGGATACTGTGTTGCTATTGTCGCTGGTCTTTGGTCTTCTATAGCCAAATCTGTTGTCCTTATGAACACTGCAGGAAATATCATTCCTCAGTATTCTGCTTTGGGTTATTCAGAAGTAAGGGATATTAAAACTTACAGTCGGCTGTTGTTTTTCTATTGTTGATTGCTTTTGTTTAGGTGGAATTGCATGTGATAAAGTAGTAGTTAAGGTTCATAGCGCATACATGCCTGTTCATCCAGTGGTTGCTTTATAATCATAACTTCGCCTCTCAGATTTTAATCTCAGTTTATCAGGCATATAAACTATTACTAAATCACTTCGTTCCCCCCCCCTCCCCCCCCCCCGCACCTTCTTTTTCCTGAATTTTATTCTTGTGTGTATGCTCTTCCATCCTACCCATATTCATTCGGTTGATATTTCAGGATAGGCGATCTTCTGGAGCTGCATGGTTGGGTGCTCGACTCCTTTTGGTGTACTTAAAGCTCAATATCAGGAACATACTGAGGGGTTTCTATCCAACAGTAAGGGTTGCTTACTTTAGATTCTTCCTTGTTTGAATATTTTATTAATTCCTAAAACCGTTGGTGCAGAATTCTGATAGAGCTGATGATTGGCTGATAGATGAGATGATTAGAGCTGTATCCTTTAAGATTCATTTCTTGGAAGAAAATTAATTCTGTAGTCCTCTTTCTATTTCTGTTGTCCAAAAAAGCTTTATATACACATGATGCAGTATTGTATGTTTAATTACAAAAGCAAGGCCTTAACAAAATTTGCAGTCACACGACCCCGGTGTCACATTTGTTTTGGAAAGCATATTCAGCTTTGATCTTTCACTTCCTCTGAATCCTCTTTTAGAGGGTTTTGAGAAGAAGATACTTGTAATACAGGTGATTTCTTATATTTGAAACCTTTCAAGGTCTTTCTTTTTGGGTTTTCTTATTCGCTTAATGCAAAATATTCTTCGTCATTTTTTAGGGAATGAAGGATCCATTATCTGACTCCAACAAGTTGTTATCTATGTTTAGAGAGCACTGCAGAGGAATTGCAATAAAAGAAATAGATGCTGGTCATTCTTCTACTGCATTCTTATTTTATGTTTTTCTGCGAATTATTATTCCTTATTATACTGCCTTTATCTTATCAGGTCATTGCCCTCACGATGAGCTGCCAAACGAAGTGAATTCAATCATCAAGGAATGGGTGGTGACTGTTGAAAAAGAATCGCCTCCTGTTACCTCAAAACAGTTTTTGTAAATGAATCGTCTCCCACTGCGTCTATAAACATTTCATTTTTCAAGTTACAAGAAGTACAACATTCAAATGCCAAAGGGCTGTTCTTCATACACGGTACAGATAGATTTCACGTTCCATTCCCTGTGAACTGTGATTCAAATAGAGAGAAATAGTCAGTTTTATTGAAGCAAAACATTTATTGATGTTCATATTTGATTAATTATGAAAGTCTTATTTCTGAAATGTTCTACTGCAGTTGTACACAGATTTATGTTTAGTTACAACAAAACAGTACTAATTTTTGATTTTTGATGTTTTGCCCCCCCATCAATTTTTAATTTTTGACATTTCCCCCCTCAAAATCTGAAAATATTAGGCTTGCCCCGAATTTTTTTCATTCGCCCCCCCCAAATTTCGAATCTTGGCTCCGTTTACAAAAAGACGAGACAAGCATATGCTAGGAGGGGCATTCTATTTCTATCATACAAAGATGCCAGAATTCTTTTTGAAACTAGCTAATTTTGCTAGATTCTTGGTTAGATTTGCAGTACAGGGTCGTAGTGGAGCTTGGGGGGTTAAAATGGTAAATGAACCCCCCCCTAGTGGGGGGATCCAACGGTCATGTTGGGCCGAGACCCAGCATAGAATGGCCCGGAGCTTTGCGCAGATAATCATCAAATGTACCAAATTTCGTGATACTTATTTCGTATTGATTGTTTATTTAGTGCAATAATGTATTGGGGAATGATATTGGAGCTCCAAAAATTACTATTGGAGCTCCAATTATATTAATCTCTCTAAGAAAATGATAAGAATACCTATTTCTAAATAAAAATCAACTTTTTTCCTTCATTTTCCCCCATCATTTAAGTCTTCATGCTAATAAATTCCGCTTATCTTTAGTCTAGATCAAAAATAAAAAAATTCTTTACTTCATCTATAATCATGTCAAAATAATATATTTATAAATAAAACAATACTGCATAACGATCTTTTTTAATCTCTAATAGCCATAAAACATATATTTATATGCAAGCATTATTCATCAAGATCAATTAAAGAAAAAAAACTCATATTTTTAATCTTTTATGTATTCATATTCATGTTGTATAAAAAGTCGTTAATTAATTTTAGAAGTGTAGTTTTTTGTTTGAGAGAAGAGCATGATTTATGTTAATTATTTTTATGCATTATTGTTTGAAGAAACTAAATTTATTGCTTGAACAAAAATATAAAATTAATTTCTAGATTCTAATATAAAGGCAAAATAGAGTGAATTAATTGAAGTTGATATTCATTTTTTTGTTTTTTATTCATCTAATAATTGTCATTCTCGTTTTAGTATTATATTACTTTGTTTTGTTGATAATGCTTTACACTTTAATTACTTGTTTCATTTTTGCCGAATATTATTTTTATTAATTGACTTTGATTTAAAATAGTGAAAAAAAATCTATAACATGATAATAGTTTTGTTTTGAATGCATAGGAGTAGTTTTAAAATCTAAGGATAATCTTGTCATATTCAAGTGTAAAAATTAAAGTTGGAGCTCCTGTAATAAATTTTGGAGTGCCAATATCATTACCCTAATGAATTTACTCAAGGGTAGTACTTAGAAGGCCTTTTGCTAAATTTATTTAAAACACCTTATAACTCTATTATATAAAATGTTTTTGGAGCTTATATGATTGTTGAATTTTATTCAGTAATAACAATATTATAATTAAAATAATAAAAAATAAAGAGTTTGTTTTATTCTTTAAGATACAAATCCTAACTTGTGTTATTTTATAGGAGCTTAAGCTAGGTTCTCACAACACCTTCATTTCATTTAGGGGAAAATTGTATTTTTGTTCCAATGTATTTGGACCTTTTTGATTTGGATCTTACTCGGAATTCTCAAATTGTCGCTCGTAACTTTTAAATATTTTTATATTTGGTCCCTTATCGAATTTTCCATCCAAAATTTAATGGTCAACTCCGTTACTAAAAATTTGACCGGTTTTCGGAGGGAATTAGTACGTGAATGCACTCACAAATGAATTATATTCAATATCCTGACATTTCTATTCAATATTACGTGTCATTTGCGTACAAAATCTACCCCAAATGGAGTTGACCGTCATGTTTTGGACGAGAAATTTGGTTGGGGATTATTTGTAAAAATTACGAGACACAATGTGAGAATTCATTAACGAGTGAGATCGAAATTTAAAAAATCCATAATATTAGACCAAAAATGCGATTTCCCCTAATGAAATAAAAGTGTTGTGAAAACCTAGCTTAAGCTCCTATAAAGTAACATAAGTTAGGATTTGCATCGTAACGATTCAAACAAGCTCTTTATTTTTTTATTATTTTAATAATAAAATTATTATTATAATAATAAAATTATTATTACTAACATCGGGTAAGTTGTATTATATTATTTTATTCATACATAGGGGTTGATATCCACACTCCCTTTTTTTTATAATCACACTCCATTCTTCTTTTTGTATTAAATAATTGACCAAAATACCCATTTGATTTTAAAATACATTACAAACTATATTTGTGAGACAAATATACCCTTCACATACAAATCACTTTCTTAGTTGAAAAGTCATTTTTTCGCCAACCCCAATCTTATCGTTGTAATTAAAAATACTAATAATTTAATTTTAAAATAAATTAATATACTATTTTTATATGTACTTCCCATATTCAACCCCATTTGGACGTAAGTTGACAAGAAAATTTAACTCCATCAAACAAACAACACCTTTAATATTTACACAATGCTTCACCAGAACACCCAAACAATAATATATGAAGCAACAATTATACCAAAGAGATTTTAAATAGTTTGTTCTAAAAAAAAATGCCTTCAATCTTTTCTTTGGCATATCACATAGGGTATTTTGTAGAGTTTGGATTTTGAATTTTCAATTACCAACTAAATAAATAATTAGATCATTACTTGCATGATTCCTCAACATATGAATGCAAAAAAGGTTAAACAGAACATTCACATTACAAAAATTTGGATGATCCGTGACTCTTCTCAAAATGGTACTCTAAATCTCTTTAATACTAGAATTCTAAATAACAACCGTCAAATGTTGTGATCACAATGTAGAATGCAATCAAGCAAATGTATTTAGTATGTTCTTGGATGTTTTTAATTAAGAACGAAATAACCATCTCCTTTAGTCACGGGTATATTCTAAAAATGTTACTACATGAAGTATAAAGTTTGCAATATAACCAACTTGCATTATAACATACTTTGAAACAATATCAATATCAATTGAGAAAAATGAAACATTAACATCTGAAAATAGCATTGTTATAGTCCTCCATTTTAACTATAAAAATAGTAATAAACTGAAAATAAATAATAAATTTGTAATATAGAACTAGTAGAGAACACAAAAGACGACAAAAGTAGAATAAAAGTTGAAGAAAAAAAGAAGGAGAAGCACAGAGGAAGACAAAAAGAAAGAATATGAAAGTAACTTGGGGTCTATGCCTATTTTTTGCGAAGTGTATTTACACATTGCAAAGAGATGGAAGGGCCTTTTGGTCATATTAAATATTATTAAATAAATACAAGGGTATTTTAGTGAGAAGTGAATATATAAAATTAGGGGGGTGTGATTATCAAAAAAGGGGGTGTGAATATCACCAGAATGGATTTTCTATCCCACGGTAATGTACCAAAATAGTGTCACATTATTGTAGGATTGACAAATGTCTGTTTTTTTAAATTATCATTAACAATTAATTTTTCTACATATACTTGTCAGTCTCACAATGATGTGACACCATTGTGGGATAGAAGATCCGCTCTAGAATATCAATCCCCCATACATATTATTATTTGTATTTTGTTCATACTTATAACCCAACTTAAGCTCTTATAATGTTGACTAACGAGTTGACCGTTAAATTATTGATACGATTTTGCGGTATTTTTACTATATAGATCACATGATTTATCTATGTATTCTCATTTCCACTTTTTATGCAAAAAAATCTCAAGAAAAATTATTTATACAATACACTAAAAGAGAACAAATCTCATCTCTTATCTCAATGCATATTTTTTTTGCACTTTTTGTTCGTAGAAAAAAAAGGGGGGGGAGGGGGGGAAAGGAAAAAAAAAACTAGACTTTGCAATAGAAGAATTTTTTTGAATGAAAATCGATAAACTTATGCTTAGAATTAATATGTTCTCTTTTCCTTCCGAAATGTGGTTTCAAGTTGGTTGTTAACTATAACTACTAGGTAATAAAATTAAAAACAATTGTCAAACTAAATCATGATTAAAATGATAAGAATGTAAGCTTTTACAATAATAGTTGGAATTATTATAATTGAGCGACTATTGAACCCAACTACCATAAAAATCATGGAGATTCAAATTCTTGTGTTTTGTACCTCAGCCTCGTCTGTTTCCTCAAGTAAGTGTTATAGTCTAATTCATATTCTTGATGTTAGTATTATGATTTGGAGTCTAGGTTTGAAATAATTTTAGAAAATAATTTTAATCTATCTTTTAACTACTTGTCAACTTTAATAAAATTTACTTAATTTTTCATATTTCTAAAATATCACACATTCCCACAAGTTTTGGTAAGAAATCAATTTCTTATATATTTGTATCTATAAATCCTAAAACATTACAAATAATATATAATGAATAGTTATATATATACATACGGTCCGGTATAATTTTTTACCGGTATTGAATTTTTAAAACCTAAATCATACCAAAATATTCGGTACGATAACGGCTCGTATTAAAATCGACAATTTTTAATAAAAAATTATTATTTCAATATAATACAGTGCGGTACGATCAATATAGTGCAGAAAACCATGATCAACACCCCTAGACCAAACAAACCAAAAATGCGATTTTCCTTTTCTTTAACACAGACAGAAATAGTACATGCATAACTTTTACGTTTCATAACGCCTTGTCTCCTCGACACGTGCCTGTTCCACTTCCATTTCCCCTGCCTGCCACTGTGTGTCACCAATAGATACACTCTAGAATACATATAACAAAACCCTCTCCCATACCAACACATTATTCCTATTCCATTCAACTCACAATTTCCTAACCATGGTAAAGAATGAAAACCCACACCTCCCCTTGCATGACAAACACTCCGAGCCTCGCTCCGAACCTGACGCGCCGCCCGGTTTTCCACCCCAGCCACCGCTCAACATGAATGGAAGTGCGATTTGTGAAGCGCATTTGCCAAACCCTAATTCTAGCGGAGAGGAGCCGCCTGGCCGTACCACCGCAAGGAAGAGAGCGCGGCCGCAGTTTTACGCGCCGCCGCCGAGTGTACGGAAGTCGTTGGCCGCTCCTCGCCGGAGAGGACGCCGGCCGAAAGCAGGACTGACGCCGCCGCAGCCGCAGATCTATGCTCCTCCGCCGTCGGCCACTCCTCCCCGCAGAGGACGGCCGCCGAAAGCACGACTGATGCCTCATCTCTGTAAGCTTATGTTATGGATATTAGCGCCATTTCAGTTTTTGATTGTAAAATGAAAAATTATCGTGTCGAAGTCTTTAATTTGTTAGTTTCATTCAGCTGCCATTTTCTTCTTAGGTGAAACTTTGTGCAAGTAGTTATGCATGTTTGAAGCTTTGAGTTTTTTTCGATGGGATGTCGGTGATTCTAAGACAGACCGGCATTGGAGCCTGTCGGTCTTACCTTATGCTGTAGTAGTTATGCATGTATGAGGCTCTGAGTCAGTCTGTCTAATACCGTTATTTTTTCGAAGGGACAGTGATTCTAAGACAAATTGGGTCATTGGAGCCCGTCGGTCTAACCTTATGCTGTAATAGTTATGCATGTATGAGCCTCTGAGTCAGTCTATCTAATACCGATGGATGCCTGGATAAAGTGATTCTAAGATAGATCGGGTCCATTGGAGCCGGTCGGTCTAACCTTATGCTGTAATAGTTATGCATGTACGAGGCTCTGAGTCAATCTATTTAATACCGATGGATGCATGGATAAAACAATAAAATACAGCAAAATCAACTTTATCCAATGGTATTTTGGTGGACCGGCTCCATTGAACCCGGTTCGTCCTAGAATTTACCTGGGTTTTCGGGTCCTGATTCCTAATATTACACTTCAAATTTTGGAGATTAAAGCAAAATGGAAAAGGAGCGTGTGTCACATTATTTATGTTTGTGATTAGCTGAGACTGAGAGTAGGCAAAAAGTGTTGCATGTCAGTTTTTGTTTATCAAAGCTGCCTTACGGATGTGAAATTATTAGCACCTCTTGCAATGATTTGCACCAAAACTATCAACAAGTATTTAAGTCTTTTAAAGCTTGGTTTCCTACATGATAGCATGCTCCATCGCATCAACTTGTGTTCTCCACCTTGATCGCGGTAAAGAGCCAGCACCCCGAATAATAGCAAAATATTAAATAAAGTCAGTCATCAATATTATCTGTTAATGCAAAAGGCTGATAAACTGTTAAAGATAATTTAATACCCCCTGATTTATCTCAATGTCACATTTTTCCAACGTATACGATGTTCTCTGAAGATGTACATCTGCATAGTTAGGGGTGCAATGTTAACTCGATCATCTAATCACAATATCTACTAGTTCTTCCTTTGTTTAAATTGAGGAGTGGAGATTATAAATGGTCTTTAAGCTATACTACTCTCTCTTTTTTGTCCGATTGTCGCAACTTTTTATAACTTCTTCACGTGTTGCAGCCACTCAAGGAATAGAAGGAAGAAATGATAATCAGGTTTCCTGTGAGTTAATTATTTGGGCTATATTTAATTAATTTATCTTTTGTCCGACTATTGCCTATTGGTTTTGTCATTATCTCTATCTTCTTTATTTCTTGCAGCCCTTCAATAAATAGAAACAAGAAATGATATTCAGGCTTCCTATGAATAATTATTTCGAGTCCCTTTTGTTCAATTATTTGTTCACTCATTATTTATAACTTCTTTATTTCTGCAGCCAGTCGAGATATAGAAACACGAAATTGTGATCAGGCTCCCTCAACACACTTACTAAACAATCAAGTGATTGTACAGAGCCCTCTAACTAATATATCTCCAATGCCTCATGAGATTGAGGCCTCTGGTCCAGCCAATGGTTACAAAAGCGCAGGAAATGTCGACCAAAATGGTCAAATGATCGACCCCATGATCTTGCAACATGTTTCAAGTGCTCTACATGGAAGCCAAACTGTTGTAGATGAAACAAAACTAAAATCATCGAACGAAAATCTCGTCCATATGCTCAAGGCCATTTACAAAAAGCATGGGGACATTACTCAGGGTTGTTCGTTGGAATCTGATTGTATGAAGACTCTTGTTTTACTTGGTATCTGTAAGGTGGTGCAAGATCTACAAGGGAAACAGTTAGAAGACCTTGATATCAGTACCTTAGATTCTTATTATACAACTGTTAGAGATGCAAAAAGTTTGAATATCAATGTGCAGTGGCTGCTTAATCGACTTGATGAGATCAGAGAGGCTGTTAAATTGGCTGATGAAGTGAAGGGTCTGGTGGATGAAAGGAAGAGGCGCTTGGAGAGTGTTGAAGATAAGAAAATAGAGATAATAATGCGTAAAGTTGAGCTGCAGAGACTTGAATTAGAAATTCAAAAGATCGAAGAACTATTTGGTCGGGACAATGTGATGGTAGAATGCTTGAATAGGCATATTGGAGAACAAACATCGAAAATTGCAGGATTCCTGCATAAGTACTTGATGGACGGACTTGTGAATTAAGGTACTTTATTTAAGGTAATTAGTTGTGGATCTTTATTGTTATGCAAGCAGAATAGACTACAAATGCAACTTCATTTTCCATGTCGCGCGTCTTACGCTGTTTTAAACTTGTAAATTGGTGCACTTGAACAATGATTGACGGTGATCTCCATCACCCCCATTGCATCCAAAAAATGGAAAGCAACAATGATTGGCATTGCTCTTGATGGAATATGAAATGCTTTGCGTTTTGGCTTTTCACTAATTTTGAATGTGCATTGAATATCATCTAATCTAGATGAACAAATGCTTTGATACATAATATTTAATGAAGCGTTAATTTTACAAGGCCACTGGAGTCATATAAATTTGTTGGGTGATTGATTTCTTATATCCTTGAATATCTTAATTCTTTTAGATTTGTTGTTCATAGTCATACTTAGCTTATGTGGATGATTCCAAGTTATAATAGAGAATTTGTTTATTTATACATGCATATCATTATCCTTAAAAAATTTCATATTTTCAAACATAAGTGCACGCACTTTAACTGAAAAACATATCCAAAGAAGGCCGTAATAATCTCAATATACAAGGGGAAAAGACAAGTTCTTAAAGCTACCAATTCAACTAGCAAATAAAAATTAATTTTCAAAACGATATATTTATTGCTACTTTAAGAATTAATCAAACACTAGCAGGCAGATGAAATAAATAAATATTGGACTACAATATTATGTGTAAAAGAATTAGTTGCTATTCAAAATTGTTCCATTGGCGTCTGAATCACCCAAGAGAAGACCACTATTTCTCTTTCCGAGTTCTCACCTGGGACTGTCAATGGGCGGATAATACTCGGATCCTAAAATTACCCAGATACCATATCAAGAACCCGGCCCAAGAGACCCACTGGGTCTGCGGGTTGGGTATAGTGGCATCCATACCCGGACTTCCGGGTCAATCATCTCTATTTCACAGTTTCATTTCCTCACAAAGGCTTGTAATATCAGGAACAATACCTCCATTTTGATTTCTTACCACAGAATTCCCAACGAGATCGTTCAATATGATGGCGGGATCTTTGGCTCCACCATGCTGCAAGAATTTGGACCTGAGATCAGATCCCGTGGATAGCGATAACGGGTCCTTCTGGAATTTCTTTTGCCATATTGTTGAAGCGAAGCATTTTGCATACAAGTAGCTGTAGTAACCTGTGTCAACAGAAAAGCGAAAAATGAGAACTGACCTTACGTTTGGATCAAGGATTTAGAGGCAAACAGAAACGAGAAAAAATAATTGTAAAAAATAAAAGATGTATTGGTAAAAAATTATCCCCTTGTTCAATTTCACACACACACACACACACACAAAGAGCAGGTCAATCGTAGGTTATCAATCTCGATATTAACGTTGATATCCGACTAAGATGTGGTTAACAAAAAGCTCCTTGCCTCTATTTAATTCCAGATTCAATTCCAAGGGTAATTACTTGTAAACAGAAGAAATGAAAGCCTACGCATGCATTCTATCAAAATTCACATACATGAAGAAATTTGCAGTTGCAACAGAGAGGCAGAATTCTGTTTCTTCCCTACATTTCAAAATAGCAAAACCAATATATAAGATAATAAAACTGTTTAAAAATTGTTTCTAAAATGAATCAACTAAAGGAGCGCCCTCTCGCAGTCACATGCTAAAGTCATTTGAGATGGATATAATTTTCTAAAAATTTTCACGTCAATTCCTCAATTTCCGCAACACATCAAAATTGTGCAAGCAGCAAATAAATCAGAGCAAACTATTGACTCGTGTGAAAACTCAACTTTATGGCACTGAATATGCCCTTTCTAAAATACATGGTTGTTTACAGAGAACAAACTAGCATTTAATTACAGTTTTACGAAGAAGAATATTTAGAAGCACTATATCAGAGACACACCTGCACCATAAGTAACAAGGTGACTGAATCGGGTGTGCCAATGTGTTCCTTCCACATACTTCCAACTCGTATGCTCTCTTTTCAAATCTTTAACTATTTGAATTGTCTCATTGACTGAGGATGGCGGCAAGGTATGAAGTTTTTGGTCAATCAAGGCATAGAAGACCTGGAAAAGAGTCGAGTAACAAGTCAAGCTCATCTTTACAATCTATTACTGCTATAGAGAGCGCCGATAAACATAGTCAATCTGTTTCATCCTTGGACAACAAACCTGGCGTTGCAATTCCGTTGCAGCAAACATATTTTTGGCTTCTTTAAGTGATTTTACCAACTTTTCAGGTATCGGATCACCTGTTGAATTATGCTTAGCAAATTTTCTCAAAACCCGATAATCCCACGCATAGTACCTGTCCATCACCATAGGAGAAAAGAAAGATAAATAGTGCTTAAGCTAAACTTAGATTCTTTCACACACACACACACACACACATATATATATATATATATATTATATCTTGGTTCTGAAATTGCAAAAGCAGGATTCCGAGTTTTTATGTTCATGTAAGCATCTCTATATAGGAGATGGGCATCTGGAAGTAACAAACTACTCACTCAAACAGGTTTGAAGGTGTTTCCGCAAAATCCAGAACCACTCTGGTCCCCGCAAAATGTTGGTAATCCTGAAGGAAAAATCATCTAGGAAAATATTCAGATCATGTTCATTAAAAGGAGGGTGAACTCCATTGAGTTCAATTAATGGTATCAATTAATACCGTTCTCGAAAGCAATGAATGAAGAGCATGCCCAAATTCATGAAAAAGAGTTTCTACATCAGCATGTTGCAGATGCACCGAAGCGAAATTTGTCCCCGAAAAATTGCAAACAAGGGCTACAATCTGCAAATAACCAGAAGATTAATTCTGTGATTAGAAGCAAGAAAATAACATATTGCAACAATACCAACCAGTACCAATCATCAACCAAAATATGTTTGCTCACGTCATTGGCACATGCAAGTATTCCCTGCAGCGGGTCTGTGTGTCTTTCGGGGTTTGGGGGTGGGTGGGGTGGGGGGTTGAGTTGTTAGCCAAACTAAATTAGTAAATGCAAATTATCACAGAAGCGATACAATTGTTGTCACCATCTTGGCTGCAGGTTAATAATTTGAAGTCAATACAATAGTACCTAGAGATTGGACTAACCAACAAGGTGACCTATTCCTCATAAGACTGGAAGAGCACAACATGACAATACGATAGAATACAAAAGACGCCATAAAACCCCGCGTCTTTCAGATACCAGTTTGCTAGACAAAACATAGTTGGTAAAACTAACAAGTTTCAAACAAGCAGCTAGTTATTCACAATACTTTACTAAACATTCCAAGCATCATCCATCACTAAATAATCCACCATGCAAGAATTACAAATCCAGTTTAACTTCATACATTACACATTTCTAGTAGCAATTATATCATACATCTCGAAAGGTAAATCAAACAAATAGGAAAAGAAAGCAATATTTGCTTACTGGTAACTGGTAGTCTGTTTCTGAGATTCGGCGCCCCCCTTTGATAGCAAAATGTGCACAAATAGGATGCTTACCCTTTCTTGATTTCAAATCGAGGTACAAATAACCCAAGTGCCCCTGCATCAGACGATCTTATTCAACATTTAAAAGGATAAAATAATGTTCCCAAGAGTGCAGGTAAATTCGATACATAGATGTTTACTAAATTATGAAAAAGAACTTATTTAAATAAACAATAGTGGAGATATGTAAATGCTACTTGAAATTACTAAACAAGATATCCAGTTGTGCACCTCATTAGGATGGTGCAGCGATAATTTCAGCACATCTGGATGCCATGATTCACCAGGGCCAAGAGGAATCTCACGAAATTTTACACCAAATAAGGACTCAGCCAACACTTTCAAACCCTCGATACATTGTGGCAAGGAAAAATATGACGCGACAACCTGAAAAAGTAGACATGCTACAACTCATTGTCTTCAGAATAACGAAGGAAACAAATAAATGTCCATCACTATCAAATTACTATCAAATTAACAGGTTCTAAATACTAAAATTCTTTCATATATTATCTTATGAATAATAACACTGTAATTAAATGCAAATATATCAATCAAAAACACTAGCAGTAAACAGAACAATAGACAAACAATGATCACTCAAGAATGATCACCAACAAGACATAAGAATAAGAAAGTAAAAGTTAACCGAATAATCCAAATTGTGTATGGTAGATTTCATCATTCGCGCGAAATATGGCTCATCCCATGGGTCCAAGTCCTCCACTAATTGGTCAGTTTTTGCCCTCTTAAAATCCATAATTTTTTTGAACTCCTACAATAACAATATGTACTAATCCATAAAAAGAAAAAATAAGAATGCGGCACAAAGAATGAAGTTACAACTTTCATATCTTAAACACAAGCGTGGATTAGTAGCATACCTCCTCAGCCTTGGGTCTGACCATTTCACTCATGTCATGCAGAAAAGACAGAACAACTTCAGTTGATGAAGCCATATTTCCCTTCAGGGCAAAATCAGCATAAGATTTATGACCCGTGATCTGCACATGCAGCCATGCAGCAGGGGGGTTATGAAAATGGTATATTGGTAATGACCTCAGGTTTTCTGTTTTAAAAGATAGAAGTAAAGACGCAAATGAAATACATGCAAAGAGAATTGGGGAGCAAAAGATTGCGCTAGGCAAAAATAAGTAAAGATAAGAAGTATAAAAAGGTAATATTCAAGTTTGAATTTTGACACCAAACTCGCGTCTCTGTCATCCATAGACTTTGGCATATCACTCATTCCATATAGATTTGGGCCTCCCAAAGCCCGTTTGCTTCTGCGTAGTGGATAATTTTGAAGGCAACAATTACCACAACCCTCTGTTTACTTAGAGGGAAAAGAACCTAGATTTTTTATAAAGTTGATTATCATCTTTTCATAGTCATAAGAAACGGAAGCATTTTGGAACCTATTCACTCGGCAAAATGCACTTCCTCGATTTTCATCACAATCTGAATCAGTAAAACTAACTTACGTCTTCATCAAAGTCAACCATTTCCAGTTTACTACTGATGTGATATAACATGCGGGTATGCTAACCTCAGAGAGCTCATGACGTGCTGCAAGAAGCTTTTCAAGAACTACCAGGTTTGCACTTGGTGCAGAATTTCCTCTGATGTAAGCCAGCTTCCTAACCTGGATAAGATTAAGAGAAATAACATACTTGAAGTAGATGATTAAGAATGTGGAGAAAAGAAAAGGTTAAATTCTTTTATTAAATCAAAGGAATCCAAGTATCCACCTAAGATACTAAAATAAACGGAATAAATATTGTTTAAGAATTATCATCAAAATCCACGTAACAACATTCTTCACAGTTTATATGCAGTGAAAATGGCACATTACGTTTGGTAATCCAGTAAACCTTTTTTTGGTGAAGAAAACATCAGACAAAAATCTGTCTTCGATTGGAAGGGGAAACAAAACCTATACTTTAAGAGGTGAAAGTTCAGCGTGCAAGATGAATAAAAATAGAAGGTACCTCAGCATCAGATACCAACTGCAAAATGGAGGACAGAGCATTCGGTTCTGTCACTAAACGAAATCCTCTCTCTTTCAAATTACAGTCTGGCCTCGTTGATCTCGTTGATGCAACTGATGAAGGGCGGTAGATGGGCTTGGTGAGTTGGTGCAATTTTTTTGGGATCCGTGATGCAGGAAATATATCCACATGGCCTGGGTCAGTGATAATATTTTCATTGAATCTGATCGAGCAAGAAATACAAGCAAAAAATCCGTGCAATCAATTAGCCAACTGCAAAAGATAAAAGAAAAAATAGTGTCCAAAAAGAAAAGGTAATGAAAATCTCATCATCATTTGCACCAAAAAGCACAACTGCCAACAGAGAAAAATGAGAAAACAAAGAAATTAAGACGTTTTCTAAAAAGAATATGTACTTACTCTCTGCAACGCTGAACAATGTCTATATTTAGCTGATTAATTCGATCCAATTTCTCTGTCAAGCGAATGAAGGTATCAAATTGTTAAAAATTTGGAACAAGAGGATATACGGGCTTCTATGTGAAGGATCCGTACCAGGGCTGAGATGAATTCCACCCTTCTCCAAGTCAATACGTAAATAATGGGCAGCCCTAGCAGCTTCTTCAGTAAGCATGTGATGATTTTGTTCAGCTTTTGTAACCGCATGGTACAAACTATGATTTGAGTTAAGATACTGCAAATGAGATTTAACATTACTATACTCAACTGCAAAAACTAAAAAAATCATTTTATGAAACAAACTTTAATATCCAATAGTTTTCTCCAAACTAGTATTTAAATTAAGATACTGCGAAAATCTATTAACTCAACAGCAAATGATGACAAAGCATATTATTTTGCAAAACAAACTTATACCCAATAATTTTATCCACGACTTTCTGATTAGAATGTCCCTTATTTTGTCACTGTTGAAAAAGAAAGCAAGTTTTGATTATTTTTGTTATTATTATTATTAGAATCCTATCATTTGGCTGCATCTCAATACTTCAATTGCATATTCTTTTCATCATAGAGGTTACTAGACCCAAATACATATAGTTTACTTGAGCTGCAACAATTTCAGATTCTCTAATTCAAACACATTGGGAGACTTTAATTACTGACGTACTGTAAAGATGCTAGAAACTTGTCTAAAGAATTCACATGGGAGTACTTATGAGTTAACTATGATGCTTTTGCATCCTATTTTGTGTATATATAGTAAAATTGTAATCAATGAAAAGTGCAAATTTAGTGATTGTTTTTAGGACACAGTTGAGAGGTTTCAATAAGCTTCGCTAACTACCATGTAGGTCATGATGAAAATAAACCACTGGTCAGCAGTCACCTCACATGTAGATATTCATTTATACGAAGAGATGCCTTGCTCGCCTCCTCGACAAATTCCCTACATAAAGCAAACAAACATTAAAACTATAAACCAAACAGTTGAGCACATATAACCAACACACTCACACAGAAAGATGCATAAGAGCTTATACCTATCTGGATGTGTATGCCTGCATAATTCTGCAGAGTCAATAACTGTACAAACCTATCAAAAAATGAGCACTCGAATCACTTCTTGCCAATAAAAAGTAATCAGTTCTCATCTCCGCTATATCTATCTCCATTAAAACTAGGGATAAAAGATAAACCAAACTACTCGATACTTGACTCAAGATCACTCGCTTAAAGTTCATTTGAGCTCGGTTCATTAATATCTCAAACCAAGCTTGAACAAGTTTTTGTGTGATCGATAAATTTGAAGCTCAGCTCGAGCTCTACTCAATTAGTAAACAATGATAAAATATGTGCACAAGAAATCAAGCTACTCGAGCTCGACTAGTGTTCGACTCTATTAACAATCAAATTATGCTCAAACACAAATTCTGAAGCTCGATAATAATTCAAACAAGCTTGAACAACAATGTGTTCGACTCGACTCCTTCACAGCCCTAACTAAAAGCCTTTCATGCAATTGTAATATTACATCAACAGCGATCAATTATCCGAGCTTAACGCAACAAAAGAGCTATATAAAAGAAACATACCGCATCCGATATTTCATCCATTGCTTTAACAACTTCGGGATCTGAAGGCATTCCGGCAATGTAATTCACCAGTTCATTAGACCTATAAAGGTCAACAATAGTAAATTAACTATAAATTTACTTCAATTAGTAATTATTACTGAAGATTAAAAGAGTTTTTACCGCTCAATTGCATCATCCACCATTCGTTGAAAACCTTTGGGAGTTCTCAGGTGGCTGAATCCATAGAGGCCAGATTCTTTGATTAACGGATCCGTTGCGGAGTGTAGAAGGCGGCGGAGGTCGCTAAAATGCGCCGGGGGCGTACGGAGGGCGGCGCGAAGCATAGTTAAAGAACAACTTTGAAAATCTTTCTTCTGTGTCAGTACATTGCGGAGGAGCTGTTCGGAGACGGCGGAGAAGCAGAAAGTACAAGTAAATGAATATGGATGCCTAAGACGCTACTATCGAGATTTTAGAAGATTTGTGACAACTTGGCAATTATGACAAAAATTGGGTACCAATTAAAATATTTGTAAAATTTATGAACCAAGTTGACATTAAGAACAAAATTCGGGTATCTAAACGGTGTTTTACTCTGATAAATTGTAGACTCCCCGTATATTTTGCACTTTGCCTCCAATTTTACAAAAAATTGTACTTTGTCATCCAACTTTTGATTTTTATTGCAGAGCATCTCTTTCGATAAAATATTCCACGAAACTTAGTGAAAACAATTATTTTTTACTAAAAACAAAGAAATATTTTTTCTAAAGTAAAACTAGTATTAAACATTTCTTCATTTTCTAGAGGTGGTTGGTGTTAAGGGGGGGCGTTCGGGTTTAGATTTTTCAGGTTGCCATTTTTTCTAAACTTTTGAGTATACCGGAACTCAAAAGTAAAAGTTCAGGTCTGATATATATAAAAATTATGATCAAGGCTCGAGCCTCGTTTCCCAAAGATATTGATCGAGGCTCGTAGCTTCGTACCCTCGCATTCGCTAGCTGTCAGCTAAATTACTACTGTTCTACGAGATTTGGACATCGTAGAAGCATTTACACGAAGGGTCCTTAATGGGCACCATAATTGTATAACGCTACAAGATCCGTGTGTTGTTAAGTGATCCGGGTCGGGTCGAACCGTGACCCGACCCTACGACCCAAGATCCTAACCCTTCATAGCCTCACGTGTCATCATCTGTGTGGACCTCTTATCACTATTAGATCTGTACAATATGGACATCTATAAATAACTCATCTCAACACATATTTGGGGGTACAATCTCTATCTTTAAATCTCTTGAGCTAGTATCGTATCCATTGATATCTTGACTATAGACTCGAAGTATGTTCCCAATATATAAATTTGGGCTATTTAGCCTCTAGACATACGACCCTACGAACCTACCACCCTATAGATACGACCCTATTACCCTACAGATACGACCAACAATACCATCCAAAAGGATACAAACTCATTAATAGAAATAAACTTTTGAACTATGTTGTGACTTCATCCTCCAAGGAGGTACGTAAGCAGCTTGGACTAGAATTCAAGTTCAGTCGTAAATATATTATCACCACCTTCGTGTGTCATATGAAGCAGGCTAGACTGAGGCAGATCGATCCCCCAAAATCGACCTAAATCAAGGTCAAGTATCATGTAAGAGCAGCCTACCCGAATTACCTAATCAAGTACCCGAATTTTTCACCGAAAAAACCAAAAGCAAAAGGAATATAGGTCTTGTAAGAAACAGATGCATCTGCCAATGTTTTCTCCAAGTTGTAAGTTGTAACTTACAATTTGTTACACGAGCAGAGAGGTGTTCTGCCTCTTTGTCCCAGTGTCAATATTGCAGTTTTCGGGAATCCAAAATCTTAAATTGCAAATACTTGAATATTTTGGGAAAGGTTCGAGTAGTAGCATAATTTGCTACCCAAACCTCCAACAACCCGAAATCCAACTCGAACACCACCCCTAGTTGGTATCATACTAAAAGATGATACATCAAGATGGTTTTTCCCAGAGTCATTGGTACGATACCAAAAGATATTTTATAAAATTGTTGGTGCAATGTAGCATATTCTCCTCTTATATGTAAGATCAAAATGGATTGTATGGAGGAAAAGTCGATAAATATAAGGGTTAATTACACTAACTATCATCTTATTTAGTGTGATTATAGTTCAATTCTCTTATTTTGAGCACGTAACAAATACACCCCTCTTATAATAAAATCTTACTACCCCTTCCATAAAAAAACTAATGAAATTTGCTGATATTATAAAAAAAAAAAAAAACTTCTAGATTTCGTATTTTGCCCTTGAGGGGGTGAATGTAATTTATCATATTAAAGAGGATGTCATTTAGTGTTAAATAAATGATTTCGTAAAAATATTTGTTAACATTTTGATAATGAAATGCAAATTTGAATATATTTTTAAAAAAAAATGAAAACAAATACCGAGTTTCGATTTATTTTAGGAGTAATATCATAATTCAATGCAGATAAATCTAAAACAGCAAGTTGCCAAAAAATAAATTAGTAAATTAAAATAAGTTGAAAATATTTATTATGGAAAAATTAAAAATAAAAAACTAACGAAAATTAGTTTTTTTTTTTAAATTCAAATAGGAAAAGAGATACTCTACATATCTAGCCCGACAAACTCGGGTTGATAGTTATAATCTTGAGCCATAAAGACTCTATATAGCCCCATAAAGGAAGGGAGAGCCACAACTTATGACAGTTTGGATTCGAACTCAGAACCTCTCACATAAAGTGGGAGGTGGATACCATTAGACCAATAGGTTTTGGGTAGCGAAAATTAGTTTTATTGGGATGAATGTAAGGTTGTATTATAAAAGGTGTATGTGTTATTTTTGATCAATAAAGCGGATTGTATTGTAATTACATAAAATAAGAAGGGTTTTAATGTAAATATTCACTTTCTAATTATATTTTTTTAGAAACAAGGGTAAAATTGAAATTTCACACTTTTCGTCACGCTTGACTAACGGCTATTAGTCAGAGGGGATGTAAGATTATATTATAAGAGAGGATGTTTGTTATGAGTCTAAAATAAATGTACAAGATTGTAATTACACTAAATCTTAAGATGGATAGTTAGTGAAATTAATCCTAAATATTATACAGGTATCAGTTTTCATGTTCATGTGGGAGGTTCTGGGTTTAATCCCAGTTATCACAAGTTGTGATTTTTCTCTCTTTATTTAGAGTCTTATAGAGTCTGTATGACCCATGATTGAAAAACTATCCGCCTGAGTTGTCAAGTCAGGATATCGCCTTCTTCGAGAATTTTAAATAAATAATACAAAATTAAATCAAAATTAAGAAAAATAATACAAAATTAAGAAAATAATACAAGAAAAAATAGGCATCAGAAAATAGCACATTCCGCGCTCGGGCAGGGCAGAATGTAATTTTTAAAAATATATATATATATATATATTTTTAATAATTTAATGTCATTCTGCGCTCGGGCAGCGCGGAATGGCAGAAAATGCCTGATTGTGTCAGGCAGAGGCAGACTTTCTCTTTCTTTCTCCTCCTTTCTTTCTCTCCCGGTTTTTTCATCACTTCTCTTCATCTTCTTCATCTTAGTTTTCATCATCCTCAACAATACAAGGTAAAATTTATATATTATTGCTTTATAAAATGTGTAGAAGCCATTATATTTTCGAATTTTTGTGTAATTGATGAATTTAGGGTTAAAAAAAATCGAATTTTTGAATTTTTGTATAATTTTCGAATTTGTTGTGTATTTTTCGAATTTGAGCTTTTGGTGTAATTTCGAATTTGTGTATGAATTTTATCAATTTAGTGTTTTAATTTGTGGAATTTTGTTGTGTAATTTTTCGAATTTGTTGTGTAATTTCGGATTTGGGCTTTAGGTGTAATTTCGAATTTGTTGTTGCATTTTATCAATTTAGTGTTTTAATTTGTGGAATTTTGTTGTGTAATTTTTCGAATTTGTTGTGTAATTTCGGATTTGGGCTTTAGGTGTAATTTCGAATTTTTGGTGAATTTGATCAATTTAGTGTTTCGAATTTGTTGTGTAATTTCGGATTTGGGCTTTAGGTGTAATTTCAAATTTTTGTTGAATTTTATCAACTTAGTGTTTTAATTTGTGGAATTTTGTTGTGTAATTTTTCGAATTTGTTGTGTAATTTCGGATTTGGGGTTTAGGTGTAATTTCGAATTTTTGTTGAATTTTATCAATTTAGTGTTTTAATTTGTGGAATTTTGTTGTGTAATTTGTCGAATTTGTTGTGTAATTTCGGATTTGGGCTTTAGGTGTAATTTCGAATTTTATCAATTTAGTGTTTTAATTTGTGGAATTTTGTTGTGTAATTTCGATTTTTTTTGTAATTCTCGAATTTGTTGTGTAATTTCGAATTTGGGTATTAGGTGTAATTTCGAATTTTTAATTAGTATGTTGAATATCAAAAATTTTTTATCTATGAATTCAAAATTTTAGGTATAAACTCCGATTTTTATGTATAATTTTCATATTATAGGTATAATTTTGAATTGATGTTTTAATTTCCAATTAGTAGGTATAATCTTGATTTTTTAGGTATAATCTTGAATTTTTAGGTATAATTTCAAATTATAGATGTATAATCTTGATGTGTATAATTTCAAATTATAGATGTGTGGATTAATTTTGTCACATAAGTTTATTTCTTTGTGATGTATGTGTTTGAATTTATGAAATATTAATTTGTATTATTCTAATTAGCTCAAGTATCGTTTTAATTGAAAATAATCTTTTATTTTATTTTAATGTAGGATGGCGGAGGAGTTTGTTGATCATATATATGGCCCGATAGACCGTAGGGTGTTGACCGGACAGTCAAATCATATATCCGAGCAGGTTGGTGAGTCCCCCGATTTCGTGTTCCGTGCTAGACGGGCGGACAATGCGTATTTTAAGAGTGCTTATGGAAGAACCTCACATAAGCGAGTCTTGTTAAAATTACAACAGATGGGGTTATATTGTGTATATTAGTTAGGGCCATGGACAAATGATATGGGTCTTGTAACGGCGCTAGTCGAGAGATGGTGACCGGAGACCAATACATTTCATTTCAGAACTGGAGATGCTACTATTACTCTTCAGGATATTGCTATGATATTTGGTCTTCCAGTCGATGGTCGACCTCTAATAACTAATCGTGTGTTACAAAGTTATGATGAGTGTGCAGCCAATATTTTGGAACACTTAGGGTTTCCAATGACTAGACAAGATTTTAAAAAAAAAAGGGTTTCAATTGAAAATCGCGAAAATTGTCGCCCATGTGACCTCGGTTGCTGGCCAAATCACCCCCGAATCTGAAGAAATGCAAGTCGATCAGATAGCCCGCTGTTGGGCACTTATGTTGCTTGGCGTGTTGTGTCCCAACAACACCGGAGATGTTGTTCCGGTACTATGGTTGTCGTTATTTGAAGATGTTAACGCAACAAACACCTATAGCTGGGGGAGTGGTGTGTTGGCGTGGTTGTACCGAGGGCTAAGCAAAGCATGCAGTATAGGTCAGAAAAATATAGATGCTTGTGTGCCATTGTTACAGGTGGGGAGAATGATTATTTAAATATTGTTATGTTATTTTTTATGATAATTCGTGATTTTTAATTATGTGTATATATTCATTAACAGATATGAGCGTGGTCTAGAATTTTGGTTGTCAGACCCAGTAACGTTCCTGAGCCAGTGGCAAGAATTGATGAGCACGGTATTGCCCGAGCTCCTTATGGTGCACGGTAATTTACTGATATTTTCATGAATTTTTATTAATTAACAAAAATTAATTAGGAAAAATCTTATTTTTGTACCTAATTGCGTGATTGATGTTTAAAGGTGGTATCGCCCAGTTACAAATGACATTGTTGTCGCTCACAGTGTCCGGACAATTAGAGATGGACTTGATCAGATGGCCGAAGGACATGTGAGTAAAAAAATTAGCATAATGTTCTTATATTATGATATTATATCTCTATTATATCCTTCTGTATTAAAATGTTTTTAATACCTTTTTCATATTTCAGTTTATCTGGACTCCATACAATTTCAATGATGAAGACATCGGCGAGTTGTCACCTGAATGCTTGGACATTGTTGTGTGGAAAACATCAGTTCCGATGATATTCTTCGACGTCGTGGAGCATCATCGTCCTGAGCGTGTTTTGCGGCAGTTTGGACTCCGACAAAATATTCCACGTCATGTTGCACCTGAGCGAAGAAGGGAGCGTAGAGGGAGGAACATAAATTGGGCAAACGAAAATGATACCTATATTGCAATGTGGAATGATCGGGGCAATAGAACTGTGACTGGACAACCTATTCAGGGTAGAAACGACACAGAGCCGGGATACAACCAGTGGTATGATAGAATCACTCGGCGTTATATTTCACCCACCTTGACTAGGAGAACAGTGGGACATCAAACAGGGTCGGCCCCTCTATTGCAGAACGTGATTAGTAAATATACTTATTGTTCTAATATAGTTGTTTTTTCTATGATTTTTTGCTTATCTCTTTTGTTTTATCTTTTCAGTATAATCGCATTCAAGGCCTGCAAACGACTATTGAAAAATCCCCTCAAAGTAGCCATGGAGTTAGGAGGGTACTTGGACAGGTGCGATCGGGTCTCACCGGCCTCGCAAATATGGTCACATGTGGACATCATGGCGATGTAGCATCTGGTTCTCACAGTCATAGACGTGGAGGAGAAACCATGCTTCCACAGAGGAGAAACCGGAGTGCATTGGAAGATGATGATGATGAAGATGGACCATCCTCAGCCCCGACTTCAGCACCTGAGTACCGAGCCGGACCATCCTCAGCCCCGACTTCAGCACCTGAGTACCGAGCCGGACCATCCTCAGCCCCGACTTCAGCACCTGAGTACCGAGCCGGACCATCCTCAGCCCCGACTTCAGCACCTGAGTACCGAGCCGGACCATCCTCAGCCCCGACTTCAGCACCTGAGTACCGAGGCGGGCGTTCACATTTCGGGTTTTCACCTGAGTACCTAGGCGGGCCTTCCTCTTATTTCGGGTTTCCACCTGAGTATCGAGGCGGGCCTTCCTCTTATTCCGGGTTTCCACCTGAGTACCGAGGTAGTCCTTCTTCTTATTTCGGGTTTCCACCTGAGTACCGAGGTGGGCCTTCCTCCTATTCCGGGTTTCCACCTGAGTATCGAGGCGACCCTTTCTCTTATTCCGGGTTTCCACCTGAGTACCGAGGTGGGCCTACCTCCTATTTCAGGTTTCCACCTGAGTACCGAGGCGGGCCTACCTCCTACTCTGGGTTTAATGATCCATCAATGGAGTGTTCGTTCGTTGACTCCATCTTTAATGATCCCCCTCCCCAAACTTTGAATCAACCTTCACCAGTGGAACATCAACGGAATATATCGCTTGTTCCGTTCCCTTTGGATATGAACAACCAAATGAGTGAAGAAGTTACAGTAAGGCCAAGACGGTCTACTAGGATGGGTCACCCTCGACAGTGTGGCACAGGGGGACATCTGGGCACAAGACCACATGGGTAGTTTAGTTTCTCGGTTTGTATTATAGTTAAAAATAATTTAGTTTATGTTGAAGTCATTATTTATTAAAAAAAAAAACTGTTATTCTGGTTTGTATATGTATTTGCGATGTCGTATTTTACAAAGTTTATATGACAATATACAATTTTTATGTTCAAGTCGAAACCCGAAAAAACACGAAAAAGGGAGAAAAATGAGACGGAAACAAAGAAAAAGTCATTATTTGTTTAGAAAAAACTGTTTATTTTTTATTTTTTTTGCCATGTCGTATTTGTTGACCCGGGCATTGAAATGAGCCAATTCTTTTTATATTACGAAGTTTATATGACAATCTACAAGTTTTATGTTCGAGCAGAAGCCCGAAAATGCACGAAAAAGGGAGAAAAATGAGTCAAAAACAAAGAAAAAGTCATTATTTATTAAAAAAAACTGCTATTTTTTTTTTGCCTTGTCATATTTCTTCACTCGGGCATCGAAACGACCCAATTCTTGTTGTATTACGAAGTTTATGGTCAAATCTACATTTGTTATGTTCAAGTCGAAACCCGAAAACGCACGAAAATATGAGAAAAATGAGACGGAAACAAATAAAAAGTCATTATTTATTAAAAAAAACTGATATTTTTTTTTGCCTTGTCATATTTCTTCACTCGGGCATCAAAACGACCCAATTCTTGTTGTATTACGAAGTTTATGGTCAAATATACATTTGTTATGTTCAAGTCGAAACCCGAAAACGCACGAAAATACGAGAAAAATGAGATGGAAACAAATAAAAAGTCATTATTTATTAAAAAAAACTGCTATTTTTTTTGCCTTGTCATATTTCTTCACTCGGACATCGAAACGACCCAATTCTTGTTTTATTACGAAGTTTATGCTCAAATCTACATTTTTTATGTTCAAGTCATAACCCGAAAACGCACGAAAAATGGAGAAAAATGAACAAAATCAACAAAAAGTACTAGTTTTTTAAACAGGCGGGGCTGCTTTGAAACATCATATTTCTTCACTCGGGCATCAAAATGACCCAAATCTTGCAGCCCCCACCAAGTTCACAACACCACCTGCAATTTATATGTTCAAGTTGTAGCAAAAAAATGCACAGAAATAGGCCAAATACGAGCCACAAAATCAACAAAAAAAATAGTTTTTTAATGAAACTTGAGTCTAATTGTCAACACCACGCTACAAATAATCTGAGTCTAACTCGGGCCAGTCCATCTCATTGGGAATTCGAGTACTCCGCTGTTGACCTACAGTAGGTGGCTTCCTCAGATCAGGGTCATGGACCAACTCAAAATTGGGGGTGTCCCAATAATGTGATTCAGGAAACGGATAGAACCTCCCTTGATATGTTTTCAAATATTCATGGACAAAGTAATATTTTTCAACATACGAGGACGACATAATCTGTAATTTCTCACATAATTTTATTGCATGTGAGCACGAAATTCGATGAAGAGTCCATTTTCCACAAGAGCAATATTTACCTTTGATGTCGACCGTGTAAGTATGATTACCGGACCCCATCTGTCGGGGAGTTTTAACTTGACCCGTGTAATCCAACCAAGAAAAAATTGTTATTGTGTGGTTCGAGGATTTTCTTGCCCACTCATTGTACATTTTATATGCATATGTCGTCAGGGGCTGTTCCCTCATTGCCAAAGCCATTCGCACTCGATCAGCAAAATATTCCACAAGGCGATGAAATGTGCACTCAACAATTGCTGTGGGTGGAAGATGTCGAGTACCTTTCAACACATTGTTTAAGCTTTCTTCCATGTTTGTCGTCATAATGCCTTCCCGCATCCCTCCATCATATGCCAATGTCCACTTTTCTTGTGGGATACCTTTCAAATAATTCAACGCAACCGGATCCTTATTACCAATAAGTTTCATTGCTTGGTCAAACTTTCGGACATTATGTGTCATACCTGCTACATAACAGAGTTCCTTCAAAACTTTACTTTTGAATTGAGAATTAAAGTTTGAACTCACATGTCGTAGGCAATATCTATAAGCTCCCAGGGGAGGGGTACACATGGACATATATCGAGTAGCATTTAATAAGCCCTTATGATGATCAGAAATAAGGCAAACACCTTCATCAGACATCAAAAAATGTTTGCAGACCAATTGCAAAAATCATAATCAAGACTCGTTGGACTCATTATCAACGATGGCGAATGCTAGAGGTAAAATATTCTGATTTCCATCCAAAGTTGATGCGGCCAACAACTTAGCCTTGTGTCGTGCGTACAAATGAGTCCCGTCAACACATATGACTCTTCGACAATATCGGAATCCATCTGTACATGGCTTGAACGCCCAAAACAAATATAGCATTTTTGGGTTTTGATCCTCGTATTTGTGCCGCCATTCAACAACCGTACCCGGATTCCACTTCTGGATAGCTCCCAAAAGTTTAGGCAACCATGTAACTGAATCCTCCCACGTGCCGTATACAATCTCATTTGCATGTCGCAAACTGTACCAAGCCTTCCCATACGAAATATCGAATTGCCATTTTTTTGACACCATTAGTCTAATTAGACCGACCTTATATGACGGATCCTTCCTCACTTCTGGTAAAAGTTCATTTGCGATCATGTTTATGTCCAATTTAAAGTGGTTATTGGAACAATTTTCAGCAAAACATGTGTGTGACCCTTCATACCTTGTAATTTTCCAGAAATTAGTATTATTCAACAGACTTCCACGCAGTCTAAAAGGGCATCCATGTTTGCATTTTACGGCATACACTGTCGGATTACTAATTGTCACCTTAAACTCGCGTCGTGCATGCTGCACGTGGTAGTTTTTCACTGCTGCTTGCAAGCTGAGTTTGTTGTCAAAAACTTGGCCCTTGCGAAGATTACCTTTCGCATGATCATAAATTATTCTCCGTGTCAAACCTGCACTTTGTCGATGTAGTGAATCACCTTCTACTTTTGGGTATGTGGCGGAATAGAATGAGAGCACTTCATGAGGTATTTCTTCAGCTCTTGTGGGAAGGACATCTTCATTCATTGGTACATTACTCTCATCATCTTCATCCTCATCCCTCATTGCATTGTTGATGTGTTCTTCCATCTCGTTGTCTGTATGAATATGGAGTGAACAGTCAGAATCATCACTGTCATCGTCATTCTCAATGTTTGCAAAATCACTAGAGCCAAAATTGGGATGCTCAAATTCGTGACGACTTTGTATAGACGGACCTGCAAATAAGGATAAATATGATGACAACATGTAAAAATAAGAATAACAAGTCACGAGTCAAAGGAATACAACCATTATGAAACTTATTAGAAGATTCATAATTACCTGCTTGCATATCAAAATTCCTCGAATGGGGATTTACCAAAGGAAAATTTTGTGTAGACGGACTTGCAATTAAATATAAATATGATCACAATATGTAAAGATAAGAATAACAAGTCACAAATCAAAGAAATACAACCATTATGAAACTTATTAGAAGATTCATAATTACCTGCTTGTATGTCAAAATTCCTTGAATGAGGATTTACCAAATGGGAATTTTGTACAGTTTCAAAACGCCCAAACAAATGACCCGTTGTAGAAGCACCTAAAAATGCAAATTAAAAAAAGTTAAATTGTTTTACATTTTGCAAAGAAAAGAAAAATAATCTATACAAATATGAAATTTGGTAGTAAATATGATGACACAATGTAATAAGAATAAACTACCTTGATGCAAATCGTGAATTGTAGAACTCCCCACACCACTTGAAAAAAAATCCTGAAACTCACGATTTTCCCACACATGTGATTGTGACTGTGTATTTAAATCTGGTACCATGGGCTGTGTAGAATACGACATGAATTGGGATGGTTGTAACGACGTCACTTGATGCTGAATTGGTTCTTTCTCAATATAAAGCTCGACGAATTCATCAACAATGTTACGATCCAAGAAAAACGCTAAAGTATGATCGTCTTTGATCTCCATTGTCCTCTCCCTCATCACATTTCTCTTTTCAAATTCAAATTTTAAAATTACTTCTAAAGAAAAATGATTCGGATCAGTTCTTGTTTTCGCATATAATTTCTCCAACAATTTAGCATCTGTGATTGTACGACGTATTCTCATGTTAGTGCTTGGACGAGTGCTATATCTCACTGAATTTGAGTCTTCAATAATTTGACCATCCATGTATACTAAAACATTAACTGTGTTCGCCCTCGACATTTTCTATATAATATCAAAATTCAAACCATAAATTAACACTAAATTCAAAATTATACGTACAAACTATAGTTCAAAAAATAAAATTATACTTTCATATTACTAATTAAACATAAAAGTTATAACTACTCATTCGAAATTATACATTCTATGTAAACCTAAAACATTTGAAATTATACTTCAAACTTATATGGAAACATAAATTGTATTCAATATGATATAACAAACTAACAATGTTGTCAAAGTTCAAACCATAAATGCTAAATTCCATATTATACATACAAAATATCACTAAAAATTCAAAATTATACATACAAATTATACCTAAATATCCAAAATTACATACATACAAATTATACTTAATCCGAAATTATACCTAAAATTTATATCAAAGTTCAAACCAAAACATACCTAAACACTAAATTTAATATCATACATACAAGATATAACAAAAAATTCAAATTAGACGTACAAATTATACCTAAACATCCAAAATTATACCTAAAAATTAAATTAAATTCAAAATTATAATGCAAATTACACCTACATATTTGAAATTATACATATAAATTCGAAATTATAACCTAAAAATCGAATTAATTTAAACTCAAATTTGATTCGAATTAACATAAATTCTACAATATAATTTATAAACGAATTTAGCTAAATAAAAAGTATATGAAAGTAAAAGATTACCTTAAATTCTTAAATTTGGAGAGGATTTTTTAAGGAAGAAATTGTTTGGAAAGTAGGAAGAAATGTGTAGAGAGGAGAAATTGCGGGAAGAAAAAATTCGGAAGAAAAAGAAAGAAGGAAGAAAGAAACCGGGTAGGTAGATGTGCCCATTCCGCGCTCGGGCAGCGCGGAATGGGCGAAAACTTAAATAAAAAAATAATAAAAGCCCATTTCGCGCTCGGGCAGCGCGGAATGAGAGAAACAAAAAAAAATTAAATATTACATTCCGCGCTCGGGCAGAGCGGAATTTGCCGGATTCCGCGCTCGGGCAGAGCGGAATTTGCCGGATTCCGCGCTGCCCGAGCGCGGAATGTGCTATTTTCTGATGCCTATTTTTTCTTGTATTATTTTCTTAATTTTGATTTAATTTTGTATTATTTATTTAAAATTATCCCCCTTCTTCTAGAATGAAAAAAATAAAATATTATAAGTATATGGCATTTAATATATTTTATATTTTGATACGATCAGATTCAGAGCCCAGTATGGGTAACAAGCCCCATTTTTATCTACGTGCACGCGATTTCTGTTTTTTAACCACCTCTCCACTCTGCACAAATAGAGGAAAGCACGTTTTCAGAAATAAAATAACCGATTTGAACACATATACGTGTCCTCCTCTAACACCCCTCTTTCCCGCGAAAATCTCCCCCCCTAAATTTCCACCATTTCCACGCCAAAATTCAACATCAGATCATACCTTAATCCAGCTTTTCTGCTCCTAAGTACCCCCAATTTCAATTCAATTCCAAAAACACACACTAGAAATGTATAATGTCTCCCCAGCCAGATTCACAAAATCCGCCACCGGAGGAGCCGCCGTCCGATCACCGGAACTCGTCGTCTCCGTCGCTTGTCAGGCTGCGCAAAATCCCTCACATTCCCTCTCGTCAAAGATCGAACAACGGAGACGATGAACGTCTCGATTTAGGTCACGAAGATACGAATAGCGGCGATTCGAATTTAATCGGAGCCTCGAAGCTGGGGCTCAATCAAATCAGGACGCGCTCTGCGCCGTTGCCTCTCAAGCCGTCTAATTCTATAGGCAGGCCGATGAATTTGGAGAATTTCGAGAGTCAAGGAAAAAATGGAGCTGATGCGACGAGACCTAAATTATCCTCTGTTGCTCGACAATCTGATGCAGGTTCTTCGGAACAAGGTGGATTGCGTTTTCTCACGCTTGTTTCTCATGTATCTGCGTATATATATATATACATACACATATATACAGAGCGTAAGGTAGAATGTACTGGTTAAATTAGTAGGTACTGATGTTAGTTGGCTGGCTGTAAATGCCTGGAAGAGGTATTGAAGATATTTTGATCCTACATAATTCATCACTTTTAGGTTATAGAACAGCCAGTATAACTACAGATAAAGGTTTTAGAATCACCTAGGGTAGATGTGTCGATATGAGAGAAGGTGATATGCAAGTTTAAAAGGTTTTTGTTAAGTAGCAAATATCCTAAACAGAGTTTCAAGACTTAGATTTTCCTTTTATTTGCTGTACGGATGTTTTGAAATATTTTTTCACTACATCCAGTCTATTTGAAGTTTCCGTCGACTATATTATCCATTAACTAGTCATAAAATCAATATTGGATTGAATATTAGGTGAACAAGATGAATGACATACCCTTTAATGGTGCTTTTGGTTTGTAGGTAAAAAGGCTCCTTGGAATCAATCGAAATCATTGAGAGTCCTTTCACCCAGCAGGTCAGGGTCAGAGGTAATATTTTCTTCCACTTAGTTAGGTTTGTCAATTCTTTTTAGCAGGTTCATAGTGATTTCTATAGTCTCAAGTTAGTTAAAAGAAATTAGGTTGCTCAGCGTCATGTTATTGTGCTTATTCTATTGTAGGGTTATCATGCAGCTTTCGCCAAGGAAATGCAATCGCCACGTTTCCAGGCTATTCTACGTTTAACCAGTGGCCGTAAAAAGAGACCACCAGACATTAAGAGCTTCTCTCATGAACTCGATTCCAAAGGTGTTCGACCACTTCCATTTTGGAAATCTCGAGCGATAGGCCGCATTGAAGTATGTTAAGTTCATCTGTATCCTCCTGTTTCTGCTTGTGAGATCATAGGCTTTCCATCTCTTTCTTACTCATTAGCTCGTTACTGATAATGTATATAACTGACAATATTTTTATCAGGAAATTATGGTAATGGTACGGTCGAAATTTGATAAATTAAAGGATGAAGTTAATGCTGACTTAGGTATTTTTGCTGGAGACTTGGTGAGTATACTTGAGAAGACTTCAGAATGTGACCGAGATACAAAAGAACGTCTAGAAGATATTCTGATAATAGCTAGGCAGTGTGCAAAGATGTCACCGGGTGAGTTTTGGTGTAAGTGTGAAGGCATTGTACAGAACCTAGACGATCGGCGTCAAGAGTCACCTATGGGTACATTGAAGCAAGTACATACACGACTATTATTTATCCTTACTCGTTGCACCCGGCTTGTTCAGTTCCAAAAGGAAAGTGGTTATGAAGAACATCTTATGGCTTCACACCAACTTAGCGACCTTGGTGTATACCCGGAGCGTATTTTGGGGGCATCATTGAGTGGGAAAGAAAGTCTTGATGGACAAATTTATAAGGTCCATGAACCGGACCAAAGCAATCTCAGTAAAAGACAACACCATGTAACTGAAGAGGTTAGCACTGCAAAGAGTGCTGCTTCATCCACAGGAAGCTTTAGAATGTCATCTTGGAAGAAACTTCCATCTGCAGCTGAAAAAAATCGCAAAGGCCATGATTCTGTTGACACCCCTTCTAATGATAAATCTGATAACTTGCAACATAAAAATGAAGACAATGTTGAAAATACAGATACTCCAGTCTGTCAGGTTGAACATTCAGAAGAATCCTTGAAAGCACAAAGTGTGACTTGGGGAGATTGGGATCAACATAATATGTCATATGAGGATTCACTGATATGCCGAATATGTGAAGTTGAAATACCAACAGTCCATGTGGAACAGCACTCAAGAATTTGTACGATTGCCGACAGATGTGATTTAAAGGGTTTAACTGTAAATGAACGACTTGAAAGAGTTTCCGAGACTCTTGAGAAAATACTTGAATCGTGGACACCAAAAAACTCAGACATCGGGGTAGGAAGTCCTGAAGTTGAAAGAGTGTCTGCATCAAGGGTATCAGAGGAGTTGGACGAGTTGTCACCAAAAAGTAACAGTTTGTCCCGCAGATGTTCTGAAGAAATGGTGCATTGTTGTGCTGAGGCTGATAATTCATTCATTGAGGACGATCTTCACAGTGCATTGAATGTATCATGTGAAGTGAGAGTACCAACACCTGATCGAAGTATGAAAACGTCATCAGCAGGGAGCTTGACTCCCCGTTCACCTTTAATAACCCCAAGAATGGCCCAGATAGATATTTTGCTGAGTGGTTGGAGAACGATATCTGAACTTGAAAGTTATGAGCAGGTACTCATTGTGATACATTCTGCTTATTCGACCGCATGCTAGAAAAATTACCAATTAAGAGGGCTTTCTGATAGATAACTACCAAGTAAACTATTGTTCTCCATTTTGGTCTTTGTTCTAAGAATTTCGAAGTCGCATCCTTCAGCTTCTCCACACCACCCTAATTCCCAAAGTACTGCTTCTGGATTTCTTTACGTATATAACCAACTTACTAATTTCCCTGCCACTTCATTACATTACATTTTCCTAGAGTCGCTTTACCGAGTCCACAGTTTTTATGAAATCACCACTTTTATCTTATAATAACTTTGAATTTTCTAGAAACTCTAGCCAATGCAATATGCATTTTGTAATTTTGATAAACAGAAGCTTCAGCCTTGAGATAGCTAGTAATATATTTTTGCTCTTTGTAACACATTTATCTATGATATATATTTTTTGAACAATATCCTAGTAGTTTAACTTATTGCACCATGAATTGTCATGACAGATACATAAGCTCCTGGATATTGCTCGATCTGTAGTCAATGTTAATAGTACTGACTACAGTACACTGGAGTATATGATTGAGCGATTAGACGACCTCAAATATGCCATTCAAGATAGGAAGGTCGATGCTCTTGTTGTTGAGACTTTTGGGAGGCGCATAGAAAGATTGTTACAGTGAGTTCAATTTCAAATCATGAATTGCTTTACAATTTTTGTGTACATGCACTGGACATGAGCTTTTTTCCTGGTGTACAGTGTGAATTGATCTGAGCATTTGCCCTCAAAGCTTGAATAGGCCCTGGCGTATCTCAAGGATCATTTGAAAAATGTGATAAGCTAGCACGTATTTGGATCATTATATATTAGATGCTCAAGTTTGGTCTCATAAAAGAACTCCAAATATCAAGGCTATGTATGGTTATGTTTTTGAGTCTATTTTTAGAAAATTCCCCTGGAAATGTGCATTACAAGTATCTGTGACAATGATATTATGTTGATCGTGTATGGTTATGTTTTTAGAAAGTGGTTGGAATTAGCGAAATGTGTCAAATTAAGTATGATATAGTGATTTATGATGTGTAAAATGATTTGAGTTAGTTATTTTGGTAATGATCATGTAATTAAAAGATAGTAAATTAAGTAAGAGAAAAGAAAGAATAGTAAGAGTATGTAATTTTTGATGGGAGATAGTGCAAAGTCACGAATATGTTGATTGAAAGGTAATTTGCTATGAATCCGAGTTTGGATGCTGACGTGGCAGGTGGGGGGTGGCGACCGTGGCTGGTGACGTAGCGAAGGGAGGAATACGTGTGTATGAAAGAAGGAAGAAGAAGTCGGGCGCTGATGCTAGGCAGAGTTGATTAATTGTTATTTCCTTAATTATATTATTGTCTTATATTAGAACTTCCTTTTGAGTAGGAGTCTTGTTTAGTAAGTAGTATGTGGGAGTATAACTACGTTGTTCAGGGTTTTTGATGAATTATCTTGGAATATTGTTGTGGAGAATCGAGCTTGGAAGCTTTGGGCAAGAATCGTTCTTGTGAGTGTTGATTTATCCGGAGGTCGGACCAAATTGTTAACACTAGAATTCGGAAAATACAATTAATACGATAAATCAATACTCACAAGAACGATTCTTGCCCAAGCTTCGAAGCTCGATTCTCCACAACAATAATCCAAGATAATTCATCAAAAACCCTAAACAACGTATTTATACTCCCACATACTACTTACTAAACAAGACTCCTACTCAAAAGGAAATTCTAATATAAGACAATAATATAATTAAGGAAATAACAATTAATCAATTCTGCCTAGCATCAGCGCCCGATTTCTTCTTCCTTCTTTCATACACACGTATTCCACCCTTCGCCATGTCACCAGCCACGGTCGCCATCCTACCTGCCACGTCAGCATCCAAACTCGGATTCATAACATAATTATATAGGGGAGAGTAAAAGTGACTTTAAGAAAACGTGTTTTTGGTTTGAAATGATTGTAGTAGTCAAAATTTTCAGAAAATTGTGATCCAGAGAGGGTTCTCGAAAATATAACCATGAATAGCCTAATAGACTTATGGTATTCTAGTGCTGAAATTTATCTGGTGCAGTACTTCGGGAAAAGAAAATCCATTTGCCATATAATGCGAATCAAAGGGAGTTTGCTACACCTAGTAATCATTTAGAATGGAGATACAACCTGGTTTCTAAAAAATAGGTAAGATTATAATCATTGTTAAAAACAGGTGAAAAAACGAAGAAGAGAGTAAATAATGTAAAATGTTCACAGGATAAAATATTACAGGGTGAAAATATATCATGAGATGGTGCTTTGCTTTCTTGAAGTTCCACACATGCATTGCAACTTTGTACTTATATTCTTCAAGATGACTGCCTATAATAATAACTCTGCTACTTGAAGAAGTGCTCAAGGTATGTATGAAAACAATTAGGCTTCATTGTCTGAGAGGACTATGACAAAAACTCTTACACTAGGATGATGTGGCTTACTATAATAGTTCAGAATTCAAATTTATTCTGAGTTTGACTTTCATTTGGCTAATAATAAACTCTTCAGGGAGAAATATGTACTTCTGTGTGGGCAGATTGAAGATGAAAAGGCAGATTCACTAAATACCATGGCTGATGAGGATAGTTCAACAGAAGAAGATACAGTTCGCAGTTTGCGTGCAAGCCCGATTAATCCGTGGACCAAAGATCGGACATCAATTGAAGATTTTGAAATAATTAAACCTATAAGCAGAGGTGCTTATGGACGGGTTTTTCTGGCAAGGAAAAGAGCAACTGGTGACTTATTTGCTATAAAGGTCAGACTCTATGTTGTAGTCCAAAATTGTGAAATAGCCAGCCTTGTATCTGTTAAATTAGTTTATGATACATCTTTCAACTCACCTCTCATTTTAGCAAAACCTTTGCAGGTTTTGAGAAAAGCTGACATGATTCGCAAAAATGCAGTGGAAAGTATCTTAGCTGAACGCGATATTTTGATATCAGTTCGCAATCCTTTTGTGGTTAGCAGATTTTATTATGTGCACTTATTTGAGAAGAATAAACTTTGTGGAAGTACTTACTAATCTATATTCTTACGATCAACAGGTCAGGTTTTTCTATTCTTTCACATGTAGGGAAAATCTTTATTTGGTCATGGAGTACTTAAACGGAGGAGATCTTTTCTCTTTGCTGAAAAATCTAGGGTGCTTGGAGGAAGATATGGCTCGAGTATATATGGCAGAAGTTGTAAGGATCTCTATTACTACTGCCTTGACTCAGAAATCCTCACAGATATATCCAGTTCTTCAAAATTATTGATACTTCTTTCTCTGTTTTTTTCAGGTACTTGCTTTAGAGTACCTTCACTCCTTAAATGTCATTCATAGAGACTTGAAACCAGATAACCTGCTGATTGGTCCAGATGGTCACATCAAGGTCAATATATAAAAGTGTATTTTGATACACAGTAAGCGTGAGATGCCAACCTTTAATTTGATGTCAGATTTCTCTGTATAATAACTTATACTCGGTACTCAAACAAAGAAAAAGACACATGAGAAATTTGATAGGTATTGCAATCATCATACCCGTTTTCTTATAAATTTAGCAAAGAAAAAGACTCATGAGAAATTTGATAGGTATTACAATCATCATGTCCGTTTCTTATTACTTTAGCTACAAGCAATGCCTTTATACATGATAGCATTTGATTTCCACAAGCTTCAAGTGTATATGAGAGAGAGCGTTTTCCCAATGCAATTGAACTTCGTCTTGCATGTATGAGCTAAGTTTATGAACTAAGTAGAATGCGATCTACCAAACCACACAAGAAATTGCTCTTTTTCTTATAGATAAAAATAATGAAGTTAATGACAAAAACTATTACCACCATTTATGTTGTTTGATATTGAATACAGTTAGATATGGAGTATGCTTGATATGTAAGTATTATTTTCCCTCAAATGAATGAAGAGAAAATTTTAATTCTTCTTATTTGCAGTAGTCAATGAGATATGTCTGAATCGTCAGAAATGTGTGCATTCGTATGATGCAAACTCTACTTTTCATGGACCTAATTTTATGTGTGATGTTCGATATCCTGTAATTATATAAACATTGATTTTTTTAATCAAAATTTGAACATTGATTAGCATTATGCATTATGATGGAACGAACTTAATGGTTTTTTGCATTTATTTTTAACAGTCTATTTCTTACCATTTCAGTTGACAGATTTTGGGCTCTCCAAGGTTGGTTTAATAAATAGCACTGAAGACTTGTCTGGACCATCTGCTTTTCTTGGAGACGATAAACCAAAAGTGGCATCACACTCATCAATCCAAAGAGAAGAGAGGAAAAAACATTCAGTTGTTGGCACCCCTGACTATTTGGCACCAGAAATACTTCTTGGCATGGGACATGGTTCGAAAGCTATCTTAAGTTTTTAAATGTGTGTGAAATTATCAAATCTATTATTTCAATGTTTTATATGCCGTAAGTATCTTTTGCTTGGCTGCCTTGTCGTTTTTTAGGTGCAACAGCCGATTGGTGGTCTGTTGGCGTCATCCTCTTTGAACTCCTAGTTGGTATTCCGCCCTTTAATGCAGAACATCCACAGGTATGCCATCTGAGTGCGTTAGTTTGTGGATGAATTTACAACAAATGTTACTTTTGGATGTCTTTGTTACATATCTTCATTGTGATACTCCAAATATTCCGGTCGCATCATTATCAATTCAGTATTCCAACTTCTCCACCTGTCTACTCTGGATTAGCAGGATTAGTTATCTTTCCTTCATGGTTGAATGAGAAGGAGGATCATTCGAGTGATCTGGTATGAGTGTCTAGGACATTGATAAATCTATTGAAAGGGGTTACTTGGTTCTAGTGTGGCTTGGGATGCCATAGACTTTCTCCAACTCTAGATTCATTCAAGTTTGCTCTTACCTTTGGAGTACGCACACAGCTTAATCTAAAAATAAGCGACATCTCTGTAATTGTTTGTGGGAACCACTTATGTAGCCTACAATGTTGCATAACTTACACTACTTGATTCTGTTGAAACATATGTAATTATTTCCTTGACTGCTTGTCATGTTGTTTCTCCAATATGTCAGAAGGAAAATAAGTATTGCTTAATTCAATCTCGTTGCTAATCACATGGAGAGATAACGGTTTGTTCCATAAGTGTAGACAATTACCTTATAACATTTACATGGTTTGTGAATTTTTTTTGTACTTTCTTTTTAAGGACTTACAAATCAGTTGCAGTATTGATAGGTTCTTTTTATCTGATGCAGCATATTTTCAACAATATTATGAACAGAGACATACCCTGGCCCAAAATACCAGAAGAAATGAGCTTGGAAGCTTATGATCTAATTAACAAGTAAGTTCCGTATTTTGTTTTTACGCAATTTTTTTTCCGGTGACTTTGAGCTACTTAATGTTGTCTATATCAAAATCCTGATGTCAGTTCGAATTGCAAATTTGAAAACCTAAATGTCAATGAGCATATATTTAAAATGTTAATCGGATGGTTGTAAAAAGATTAACAAATGCTGTTAACAAATTTGACCAGATGCTGAATACATATATATGCCGCATAATCGTGTGTGCAAGTCAAACCATCAAGGTTCAAAAAATCTTAAAGCAACAGTTTTGGAACAATTTGTTTGTCCTTTCAGCTTCAACTTCACACCCCTGTACTTTTATCAACTTTACTTGGGGTAATGAGTAATAAAGACTGTTCCATAGGAATATATATGTCCATCTTTTGGCTGCTTAAAGCTTTTACCAAAAAATCATTCTTATGCTGGACTATTCTGATTCCAATTTCTTTATTGTCGCTATTAAACTGTTGCAAACGTAGTGAAAATTTGTGTTCTTGAAGTATTTACCATATATGATGTTAAGGGAAAATAACTCGTAGCCATTGCTAGTTGCTAAACTTCATCCAGGACAACATCTCTGGCTTTTCACTTGTAAAATGTGTAATTGAACAATATTTCTTCTCTCTTTCAGGTTGCTGAATGATAATCCAGTCCAGAGATTGGGTGCGACTGGAGCTGGAGAGGTAATGAAAGCTAAGCGAAATTCTGAAAATATAGTAACAAACTAACAACATAGGAAAATAACTTTTTCCTCTTTTCTTCTCAGGTTAAACGACATCCATATTTTAAGGATATTAATTGGGACACTCTTGAAAGGCAGAAGGTTTATCTACTTCTTATGCCGATATAAACACACACACACACAGAGTTTGATTAATTTCTAACAACTTCAGAACCTTTCCTATAATTCTCTCCCTTGCCCACAGGCGACATTCATACCTTCAGCTGAAGCACATGATACAAGTTATTTTATGAGCCGATATATTTGGAATCTCGAAGAGGAAAATGGAGGTAGTGATCTTGATGACATGACTGACGCAGGAAGTGCATCATGCAGCAACAGTTCATACAGCAACTTACAGGATGAATATGTAAGCTTATACTATCACATCTTTTTTATTATTCTCATAAGAGTCGATCCTAGATAGGTAGAACCTCGGACCACTTTTAGAATGAAAAATTCATCTAGAAATTTGACTTCTTAATATGAATTTTGGTGAGAAGTGATTCTAGTGTTAGGACGTGTTTATTGAAAACATATTTAGCAACTACCTTGTGATATATGTAAGAAAACTTCCAGAAATTACCCACATTCACTTTCCTAAAATGAACTTCTATTGATGCATATGTTGGGAGAATGTGAGTGACTTCTCGATTCACCAAGTTTCATTTTGACCATGCATATTCTACGTTAAAGGCTTGAATCCTTAGTTGCTTTCTGATTGTGACACAATAAAAGAATAATAACAATGGAAATAAGTAAACAAATATTTCAATAAATAAACAAAAGAAAAATGTGAAGTAGTTATTTGTATTTTTCTGATTTTTTATCAAATTTTCAATTTTAAACGAGTGCCTGAATAGAAGAATGGTCCTTTACTTGGCGAAACTATTTACTTTTTGATTGCTTCACAATGCTTTTCTGAACTGATATACCATATTCACCTTTGTACATTCTAACCACATAGTTTCAGATTCCTTGTATTTGGGGTTTAGAAACTAATAATATTTTATTCATTCGAATGGCAGGCCGATGAGTGTGGACATTTAGCAGAATTTGGTGGTACTCCCTCCCTTGAAGGGCATTACTCTTTCAGTAATTTCTCATTTAAGGTGAGATTTTTCAGTTGTTCTTATTACGTGATTATGTCATTATATATGATTCTCCTCATGGTTAGATCAAACTTTTCAACTGAAACATGAGAGAGTAGCGATAAGGTTCAATAATTTCACATAATTTGATTTTTTCCCTTTTTTTTCCCGCACCAGAACTTGTCGCAGCTAGCTTCCATTAATTATGATTTGCTTATAAAGAACAACAAAGACTCAAGTGCAGGCTGAAGGACGCTCCATTCCAATTGTATATCTAATCTTGCTTAAGTTATAAGACATGTTTGGCAGTCAGCTTTACTTCTTATAGCCCGAGTCTCCTATTGCAATTGCCACGAGGATATGGATAATCTGCTGAAATGGACTTGGTTGCCAAGTGACTCAGTATTATATGTTTCACAGTAGAAGGCTACACAATCTTAATACGCAAAATGGACCTTTGTAGCAAGCAAGCCATGATCCTCTCTATGCATCTTAGAAGAAGGAACCTATCACCGTATTGACTGCATAGATCGTACTTGAACTATAAAATTCTCTAATTCTCTGCGCACACAGACAAATTACATACGATTCTTCTGTCGGGCGAGCTTTTAATGATAAATTCCGAATATGCAATGTAGGCCCTCTTTTTCTATTTGTAGGCTGTAGTATTCGAATTTTTCTTATGATCCTATTTATCATGAACAGACTGTAGGGGAAATTTTGAGTATCAACTGATCAATATATTATCATAGTTGAAAGAATGAAACACTTGTTAATTGTTATGTGATATGTTATTTGAGAATATTATTTTGTATTTGTCGATGTATGTTTGGTTACTAATCTCTAACAATCTGAGGTTTAATATCATATGCATGATTGAAAATAAAGTGAGAGGCAAGACAAATCAAATTATTAGCGAAAGTGGATCTGGAGCAACCCTCTTGGACTCCTCGCCTACTAATCACCATTGGATTCAAAAGAGTGGTCATTTTTGCCACCCATCACTTCTCAACCAGTGGCCTTGTATAAATTGAAATTGTTACAATTGAATCATCCATATTTAAACCACTCCTCGAGCAATGGTCTTGGATAAACTGAAATTGTTACAATCGATTCATCCAAGAATTAAACGAGTTGAACTTGTTAGCAATAACTTAAGTGAAGCATAGGTAAAATGTGGAGCTATAGTATTACCCTTACTACTCCATATAAAAAAGAAAAAAATAATTACCACGTTAAGTGATAAAACTAAATTTACAAATTTAATGTGATATAAAATTATGCTAATTCTTACAAAATGATACATATGGATCTTTACTCAGAAATGCAAATAAGATTTTACCAAAGATGAATCTAAATTATCTAACAACGTAAAATTTATACTTTTATCTCTCTTTTTCGTTGCTGAGAGTTTATTTATCTTTAATAATTAATTGTACTACCCAAAAAGGAAAAAGGAAAAGAAGCAATTGTAATAAACTACATGGATACTCATAACAATGATCACGTGCTTATGACTGTATCATACTTGTATTCTTTATGGATACTCCCGAATGTTATGCCTTGGATATTTTTTTTTGTTTTCATTCCGAAAAGGGGGTGGGGGTACCCAAAGTTAATTCACTAGCCCGACCTAAAATAAAAATAAACAGAAAATTTTGGATACCGTATCTGATATAAAATTTGAAATATTCGACACTCTTTGGACACCAGGCAAAGTATATTTGTGATGTCATACAATACTTTTTGGACTAAAATAAGAAAAGAGACAATAATTTTTATCTTCGGTTGAAACTTAAAAACTAAATTTATCGATACATCTCATCTTAAAAGTTTTAAGAATTATATTTTGTATTCGATTCGTATCTATGGTTTCCGTATCCTCGTATCCGTACGTGATTGTCAATAGGGTTGAAAGGGGAAAACGTAAAAGAAATGGAAATTGCATATTTTCCCACCATGCGGACAGCGTATACACATGGCCTGCTACCTACATGTCCAACACACAAAGTCTCTCTCCAACACACAAAGTCTCTCTCGCCCAAAAGCTTTATAATACTCGAAGCAGTGAAATCTCTCTCTCTCTCTCTCTGCGATTTTGTGTGTTTGCTGACGATCAGATATGTGGAGGCGCGTGACTTCTCTGTCGCCGCTGTTTTCTTCCTCGAAATCGAGCCTTAATCAAGTATTCCGCCATTTTCATTTTAGATGAATAATTGTCTGTGTTAGTTTTTGATTGAGTTTTAGCTTGATTAATCGAATGTTCTTCTTTCATCATGTGAAGGTAGCTTATGGATTCAATTTTTGGCAAGCTTTCAGTACTCAGGTTCTGAATCCGGTATCGTATTTGTTTCTTCTTATTTTTTTTCTTTCATTGATTGGATTCGCAATTCTATTTGATGTGGATTTCGAGTTGTTTATCTTGTTTTCTGTTGCTGTTATGATTATCTCATTATCTGACGTGTTTAAACTTTTGGAAAACGGTTAAATCGACGAAAGAGTATGATTTACTTATGTTTGTTATAGTCTGTGGCATGATTTGATTTGATTTTTAATTGTTCCATATCCTGTTGTGAGCTATTTAGTTTGACATTGTACTGGTGCAAGATATATGTTAACTGTGATGATACTTGCTCATTTGATTGCGTCTCTCTTCTACGTAATCGTTTTGAGTGACTCACCTGTGAAGTAATTAGTTTTCCCTTTTTATTGAGTTAGTTCTTAGTGGTTTTATCTTTTAATTAGTGTTTACCAGACGTCGTTTTCAGGTGAGGGATTGTATTAGGACTTAGGCAAAGAGACTTGCTACTTCACGGTCCTCTTTAAGCTTGCATTTGAAAGTTGCTTTATGTGAACATTTCCATGTCCAGTTTCTGATGATACTCACTCATTTGATTGTGTCTCTCTCCTACGTAATCCTTTTGAGTGACTCACCTGTGAGGTAATTAGGTTTCAGTTAGTTCTTAATGTTTTTATCTTTTGATTAGTGTTAACCAAACGTCGTTTTCAGGTGAGTGATTGTATTAGGACTTGGGCAATACTCCACAGTCCTCTTTTAAGCTTGCATTTGAAAGTTGCTTTATGTGAACATTTCTACGTCTAGTTTCTGAAGTTTCTATAAATGTTACAAGTTTTGATGTTTATTATTGTATTACTATTGACTCGTCTGTTAATGTTCATGGAAGGTTATTTCTTCTTTGAGAAGCCAGAACTGATGGGTATATTACTGTTCTCTATTTTTGTAAATGGAAGCAGGCAGAAGGTGGAGTCTCTGGAAGAGGAAGAATTCCGTTTATAACTTTCGTCCTGGGTAATTAAATTTAAGTTAAGCTGCTTGTTTGGATTATAATTACTTGATTTGCCGGTTGACTCAAGTTGCTGCACTTACTAGTAGTCACTAGTGATTCTAGAGTTATTTTATGATCTTTCGGCTGTTCTGATATGGTTTTTGTTGGTCTTCTGAAACATAAAGTATATGATGTTGAACTTCTTTTAGCTGGTTATGCTAATGTGAATATACCATATTTGCTTCATAAGGTAATGGCGATGCCTTGTATACTCATGTTTCTTTAAGCTAGACGTATTTCACATGTATAAGTGTTTCTGGAGAAAAGCAACTCTTTAAACCACATGCTAGGCATTGTTGCAGTGGCTTTCTGTCATCTTAACCTTTTACCTTCAAATAGTGACCATAGGAACTCATAGATAATGCAGATGTAAATATTCTTTTGTTGGGTGTGTTGAATTTCGGATGATGAATCTTTGCGAAATAGCTTTTCAAGATTTCTCTCACGACCCACTGAAACTATAAAGGATTCTGATTTGATAGTTGTCTTTCAGGAGGTCCAGGGAGCGGAAAAGGTACTCAATGTACAAGGATTGTTGAAACCTTTGGATTTACCCACTTAAGTGCTGGGGACCTTTTAAGGAAGGAAATCTCACCGGATAGTGAAAATGGGTAATAATAATGCATTTCTTAAAGGATCTCTTGTTTATTACGGCTCCTATGTCCATGACATTGGCAATGTTGCAGTTCCATGATTCTTGATACAATCAAGGAAGGGCAAATTGTTCCCTCAGAAGTGACTGTTAAACTAATAAAAAAGGCCATTGAAGCAAGTAGAAACGATAGATTTCTAATTGATGGTTTTCCAAGATGTGAAGAGAACCGTATAGCATATGAACGAGTTGTGAGTTTATTTTCTTTTCAACAATTATTTCCTTTTTTCGCAATGTGTCTTATCCTGTTCTTTCTTGCTTCTGCTTTACTCATCTTATGCTATTGAGGTGTTCAACTATGAAAGCAGATTGGTGCTGAACCAGACATTGTGCTATTTTTTGATTGTCCTGAAGAAGAAATGGTGAAACGAGTGCTAAACCGTAATGAGGTGTTTGCTATAATATATTTCTATTCTGTCGGTCATTTATTCTCTTCTCTTCCCAAATGTGAACAAATTGTATTTTTTTGTGTAGGGACGAATTGACGATAATATAGACACAGTGAAGGAAAGACTGAAGGTATTTAGGGCACTAAGTCTTCCTGTAATCAAGTACTACTCCGAGAAAGGAAAACTTTACAAGGTATCAATTTGGTATATAGGTGACAAATACATTATTATACACTCATTGTGAGAGGTCATTTTACTTTTTATGGATATCAACTACTTACCTAAGAGTGTTTTTTGTTTGTGACAAAAGAGAGAATTTTTTTTTATTGCTTTAAACAAAGAAGCAAAATGCTCTTCTTTAGCATTCGTTTCATGTATGTATGGTTGCTTCTGCTACTGTGTTGGATCTTTGTTTCATTTACTCAACTCAATATGAATCTAACCATACACATTTCACAATTTTAACTGCTTGCAGATTGATGGTACTGGATCAGAAGATGAAATATTTGAAAGAGTTCGCCCAGTTTTTGCTGCTTTGAGGTATGCAGTTCCTTATAAAACTGTGTCTTAAAAGCATGATTAATTCGGTTTGAATAATTGTGTCAATGGATTTTTTGTTTTGTTTTCTATCATGAAACCTTAGTTTCATAGATAACTGAAATTACGAGGTGTAGATATGCCTCCATTATATCAATTTGCCATTTCCCTTCCTCATAAGTACTATTTTTTGTCCATCAAATTGTATCCTTTTGCTCTGCTTCTTAGAAAAGTCATTTTCCGTCTGCATGAAATATGTAGAACTGAACTATCTATCTTTGTGCTTACGTTGCGTTTGCCTTTACATTTATAGTTTCAAGTATTTATGAAACTTTGGTGAACCTCTCTTTACTGGCTTGAAACTGACACTGATGCTCTTAACTGGCAGGTGATCTTATGAAGATGAATATATAGGTTCAGAAACCGTACGAATTTCGTAAACACCCTCCTTTCTGCTATACTGGCTATCTTTTTTTTGCTTTTATTGGGCTGATCGGAGACGAAACTGCCATCCTTCTAAAGAAATATGAAATCTGGCAAACTTAAGTAAACATTCACCAGTCTGCAGGTCAAAAACCCTTTGTTAAACTATAGATATATCTTGTCCTTGCTTTTTAATGCTAATTCCCAACAGTATTTCAATGTAATACTAATAAAGTTCCAGAAATCGCATAAAAAAGCGATATAAGGTTCCTCGTCAAGGGTTTTGGAAGTATCACGTATTTTTAAAGCTATGTAACAGATTCATCACATGCCGTAAGAAAGAAGAAACCGTGGTTTTTATATTTAAAGCTTTCGATGCGATGCATTTTCCAGTGGGTTACTCTAATTCAGTAGTGGATTATGCTGATGAAAATGTATGTGCTAAATGTGCCATGCGATTGATTCTTATGAGCTATTAGACGATATTATCATAATCGTTCATGTATTAGCATAGCACTCCGTCAGGGATAATTACACTCACACCCCCCTCAATGATGGGGTAATTACACAAATTTCTCCTTACTAATTGATAATTACAAACACACCCCTCAAGGGGTCTATGTGTAAAGTTTACACGGGGTGCAATTGTAAGAATTGTTACACACAGGGGGTGCAATTGTAAGAAATCTTTAACATGAAGGCATGTGTTTGTAATTATCAATTAGTGAGGGGAGGTTTGTGTAATTAACCCATCATTGAAGGGATGTGAGTGTAATTATCCCTAATAATTATATAGGATTCGAAGTCCTGAATCTCCTAGAAATAGTGTAAAGAGATGCACAAAAGGAAATTAATCTACTCCATGCGAGTATGCAGGTCCAACACCCAACTCCATATTGACAAAATAGAAAGCGTTTCCTACCATTAAAAACGTCATTAAATTTTAGTCTTGGTTGAGATTAGCTTTTAAGATTTAAGCTCGTGCCTTTTTATTTTTCCTTCTCTCTTTGAAATCGCCTTAGTTCATGATTTTCAAGAAGTATTGAGACATTCAAGTTTTGATTTGACTGTAATTATACTTGTCATGTGATTGCTTACAAGACAAATGAATTATCTTTGAATTCAGTCTCAATCAAACTGATTCGAGCTAAAATTTCGCGAACAATTATTTATGTACGCTGAGCTGAACTTTGCGTGAATTTCTTATTTCTCACTTTAGTCATTTCTACTAAACATAATGTGCGATTGTCTTGAAAACTACTAATAATGACATGTATCATACACTATCTTAAAGTTAGCTTGCAAGAAACAAACCAGAACATAGAAGTATTATACACTTTGTGACATGTTATTACTCTCTCCCTCAAATTTGACTTCCATCCCTTCATCCCACCAAAACATGAATATATCCTTGAATCCACCATCTCTCCGGAGAAGCTTTTCATGCAACACTGCAAAGAAGAAAATAGAAAAACACAACAAAATCTACCAAAACAGAAAATTAACAAAAACCCCTTTTCCAAAATCATATCCAACCCCACTTTTAACCCACCAAAATACACAACACCATTCAAAGCTTCAAGCCCTTGAAGCTGTCATAAACAAGTTACAATCCTCACTCAAAAATGGCATAGAAATTAATGACCCTCAAATTTTTGCATCCCTTTTGGAAACATGTTTCCAATTGAAAGCCATTGATCATGGCATCAAGATTCAAAACCTTATCCCAGAGAAGCTTCTGCGTAAGAATGCGGGTATTTCGTCGAAGCTTCTTAGATTATACGCTTGTAATGGGCAGGTTGAGAAGGCCCACGAGATGTTTGATAAAATGCCTGGCCGAAATTCTTCGGCTTTTCCGTGGAATTCGCTTATTTCGGGTTATGCTGAGACGGGTTTGTATGAAGATGCATTGGCGATGTACTTTCAGATGGTGGAGGAGGGAGTGGAGCCCGATCAGTACACTTTTCCGAGGGTGCTAAAAGCTTGTGGACGAGTTGGGATGATTCAAGTTGGCGAAGAAGTTCATCGCCACGTGATCCGGTTCGGGTTTGGAAACAATACGTTTGTGTTGAATGCTCTTGTTGATATGTATGCAAAGTGTGGTGACATTATTAAAGCTAGGAAGGTTTTTGAGAGCATTGGGGAAAAGGGATTGGTTTCGTGGAATTCGATGATTATTGGGTATGTTAGGCATGGTCTTGTAATGGAAGCATTGTGTGTATTGCAGGGGATGATTGGAGAAGGATATGAACCTGACTCGGTTACGTTTTCTGCTATTCTCACTAGCGTTTCACCGTATGGAATTGGGAGACAAATTCATGGATGGGTTCTACGAAGAGGGATCGAGTCGAATCTATCCATTGCTAATTCTTTGATCATTTTCTACTCGAAACAAAATAATTTGGAAATAGTGAGATGGTTGTTTGAGTCTATGCCTCATAGGGATGTAGTGTCGTGGAATTCGGTCATTTCAGCTCATTCAAAACATTTATTAGCTCTAGAGTACTTCGAACGTATGATCGACTCTAGTACCTCGCCCGATGGAATTACATTTGTGCCATTGTTATCTACTTGTGCTCATTTGGGAATGGTGAAGGATGCGGAGAGCATATTCTTGATGATGATGGAGAGGTATAAAATTAGTCCAAGCATGGAGCACTATGCTTGTATGGTCAATCTTTATGGACGGTCAGGATTGATTCGAGAAGCATATGAGTTTATAGTAGAGAGAATGGAGATCGAGGCGGGCCCGACAGTTTGGGGAGCGTTGCTCTATGGTTGTTACCTTCATGGTAATGCTGATGTTGGAGAGATCGCTGCTAACTGTCTGTTTGAGCTGGAGCCGGATGGTGAACATAATTTCGAGCTCATGATTAAGATTTACCGGAATCTTGGTCGTTATAAGGATGTAGAAAGAATAAGAAGTATGGCTATGGAAAGAGGGCTAGACCTTTAGATCAAGTTCACCGAGTTAAGACCAACGCATAGCTTCGTACTTCACGACGAAGACCGTGTATATATTCGTCTCCGTTTCTTGCTGCATTTGGCATGAAAAATTATTCGAGTTTGTAGCGCATTGCTTAAGGGACAATTATATATACACCGTCTTTTTTATTGGGCAATTATCACGAGCCTTTTAAAGTTTCACAAATTAGCAAAGCATCCCTTGTCAAATTCTGATAACTCGAAAATAGGGACGAACAATGAGAATTTTAAATAAATAATACAAAAATAAATCCAAATTAAGAAAATAATACACAAAAAATTGGACATCAGGAAATAATACATTCCGCGCTGACGTGGCGCGGAATCAAGCTGATTCCGCGCCACGTCAGCGCGGAATCAATAAAAAAATTTTTTTTTTTTAAATTTTCGGCCATTCCGCGCTTACGTGGCGCGGAATGGCCGAATTTTTTTTTTTTAAATATTAAATGGCATTCCGCGCCACGTAAGCGCGGAATGCTGCCATTCCGCGCTGATGTGGCGCGGAATGGCAGACCTCTTTTTCTCTTTCCAGCTTTTCTCTTTCCCCTTTTTTTCCGACTCATTTTTCTCCATTTTTCGTGCGTTTTCGGGTTTCGACTTGAACATAAAAATGTAGACTTGAGCATAAACTACTTTTTGAAACAAAATTGGGTCGTTTCGATGCTCGAGTAAAGAAATATGGCAAGACGAAAAAAATAATACCAGTTTTTTTTAATGAATAATGACTTTTTATTTTTTCCGACTCATTTTTCTTCATTTTTCGTGCGTTTTCGGGTTTCGACTTGAACATAAAAAATGTAGACTTGAGCATAAACTACTTTTTGAAACAAGAATTGGGTCGTTTCGATGCTCGAGTAAAGAAATATGGCAAGACGAAAAAAAATAATACCAGTTTTTTTAATGAATCATTATTTTTTTTCCGACTCATTTTTCTCCATTTTTCGTGCGTTTTCGGGTTTCGACTTGAATATAAAAATGTAGACTTGAGCATAAACTACTTTTTGAAACAAGAATTGGGTCGTTTCGATGCTCGAGTAAAGAAATATGGCAAGACGAAAAAAATAATACCAGTTTTTTTTAATGAATAATGACTTTTTATTTTTTTCCGACTCATTTTTCTCCATTTTTCGTGCGTTTTCGGGTTTCGACTTGAACATAAAAAATGTAGAATTGAGCATAAACTACTTTTTGAAACAAGAATTGGGTCGTTTCGATGCTCGAGTAAAGAAATATGGCAAGACGAAAAAAAATAATACCAGTTTTTTTTAATGAATAATGACTTTTTATTTTTTTCCGACTCATTTTTCGTGCGTTTTCGGGTTTCGACTTGAACATAAAAAATGTAGACTTGAGCATAAACTACTTTTTGAAACAAGAATTGGGTCGTTTCGATGCTCGAGTAAAGAAATATGGCAAGACGAAAAAAAATAATACCAATTTTTTTTAATGAATAATGACTTTTTATTTTTTTCCGACTCATTTTTCTCCATTTTTCGTGCGTTTTCGGGTTTCGACTTGAACATAAAAAATGTAGACTTGAGCATAAACTACTTTTTGAAACAAAATTGGGTCGTTTCGATGCTCGAGTAAAGAAATATGGCAAGAGTCTTGAGAAAATCAATCCAAGATTGGAGAAGAGCGAGGATTGCTATCAAGACCCATATTTCTTTACTCGAGCATCGAAACGACCCAATTCTTGTTTCAAAAAGTAGTTTATGCTCAAGTCTACATTTTTTATGTTCAAGTCGAAACCTGAAAACGCACGAAAAAAGGAGAAAAATGAGTCGGAAAAAAATAAAAAGTCATTATTTATTAAAAAAAACTGGTATTTTTTTTTCGTCTTGCCATATTTCTTTACTCGAGCATCGAAACGACCCAATTTTTGTTTCAAAAAGTAGTTTATGCTCAAGTCTACATTTTTTATGTTCAAGTCGAAACCCGAAAACGCACGAAAAATGGAGAAAAATGAGTCGGAAAAAAAATAATGATTCATTAAAAAAACTGGTATTATTTTTTTTCGTCTTGCCATATTTCTTTACTCGAGCATCGAAACGACCCAATTCTTGTTTCAAAAGTAGTTTATGCTCAAGTCTACATTTTTTATGTTCAAGTCGAAACCCGAAAACATACGAAAAATGAAGAAAAATGAGTCGGAAAAAAAGGGGAAAGAGAAAAGCTGGAAAGAGAAAAAGAGGCCTGCCATTCCGCGCCACATCAGCGCGGAATGGCAGCATTCCGCGCTTACGTGGCGCGGAATGCCATTTAATATTAAAAAAAAAAAAATTCGGCCATTCCGCGCCACGTAAGCGCGGAATGGCCGAAAATTTAAAAAAAAAAATTTTTTTTATTGATTCCGCGCTGACGTGGCGCGGAATCAGCTTGATTCCGCGCCACGTCAGCGCGGAATGTATTATTTCCTGATGTTTAATTTTTTGTGTATTATTTTCTTAATTTGGATTTATTTTTGTATTATTTATTTAAAATTCTCGACGAACAATAAGTAAAATTATAATATGCTTTTACTGATAAGGGAAATTATGGTAATTTATCAAGTTATATGATACTTTTTGTAATTAAGGCCTTGTGTAGGGGTGTCTAGGTAATTTTCGCTTAAGTGTCGGTGTGCATCATATTATATCCCAGTTGTAAACTTGGCTGGAATGCTTTATCAGAGTGTTTTAGGAACTTGGCCAAAGGCGGTGATATCTGTTGTTAGACAATGGTTCTTGCTAAAATGACAAGGTTGTTAAATGTTAAGCTAATCAATGTAATTAGTGATTATAATAATAAGTTAACTAACTAAGCATATATATATATATATATAGGGATAATTACATCAGCATCCCAAAGTATTTTGAAATTACAAAAAAATCTTCTAGTTTAAAAAATACATCTAACATCCCAAACGTTTCATTCCGTCCAACAAGTAGTACCTTCCGTTAGGGTTACTATACGGCGCAGTTAAATTTTTTGGTAAACTTTTGAAAATGTCTTTTTCCTTTTTTGGACATGGAAACCCTATGACATTCGGGCAAGTATAATCTTTTAGTGTAATTATAATATTTTGTAAATGTATAGGTGTTATATGTAATGTTGTGTATAAAAAGTATAAAAATAATTATTTATAAAAAATATTCTCAAGAAAATAAAATAAATTAAAAATTATTAAAATTATTTTAAAAAAATTATGTATAAAATATCATTTTAATCTTTTATTTAATTTATATATAAGAGTTTATATAATTTAAAATTATATTTTAATTTAATTGATGAAATTTACAAATAAATTTAATAATTGTATTTTAATAAACTTAATTTCTAAACTAAATTGCTTGAATAATATATTACTTTATAAAATAAATAAAAGAGAAAAGAAGAAAAATGGGTGGGGAACAGTAGTCGTCTTCTCCGTATTCCCCACACACAAGCGCATACGCGCGGTCACACACACACGCGAAGTCACACACATATATGTATATACATATATATATATATAATTACTTTTTTTTAAATTTAAAATAAATTATATATATAATTACTTTTCTTTTAAGTTTAAATATTTATTTTAAAATTGGTATTAGAGGTAAATCTAAAGATGTTGTTAGTGTATAGATTATAGTCCGGCCCATGTATAGATTATAGTCCGGCCCATCTGTGTATTAGGGTTACATTTCACTTCTATATATAGATATGCTTGTATTATTGTAATAGATCATTAGATAAATATATACAATGAGTTCATAAACATTACGTGCCTTGAACTCTATCATGGTATCAGTTACCGGGTTTACAAAGCCTATGGCTTCGTCTCCCGCCCTCACGGCACCTATAGCTTCCGGGATGGCCTCCTCCCTTTCCGGCACCACCGCTGCCGCCTCCTCTCTTTCCGGCACCACCGCTGCCGCCTCCTCTGTCACCACCTTCTCCTCCACCTCTACTGCCTCTCTCTCCTCTTTTACAGACGCGGTTTTCTCCCTCTCTTCTCTACCGGCGCCAACCACCACCGATAACTCCATCTCCAAGGCTCTAAATCTCCTCCATTCTCTTCTTTCTCCACCCTTTAATCTCTCATCCAAAGACGTTGCTGCGATTCTCTCTCAGTTGCCCCTTCTATCCTCAGTCGCCGGATTTTCTCCATCTACCGTCACCGGTAGCTCTCCGCAATCTGCCGCCGACGATGCGTCGTCATTTCAGGCCGTCAACACCGCCGGAGCCATTCTCTCACCTATGGCCGAGAGTATTCCAGCTGCTGAAATTAACGCTGCTGCCGGCGTTCTTCTTTCCCCATCGGCCACTGGCGCCGTTTCCTCCTCTATCGCCGCTGCCGAAAATCACTCGGCCGTTTCCCTTCTCTCTCCTCATGCAGGCGCTCTCTTGTCCGCCCATTTCTCTAAAATACAACACCCCATCTCCACTTATTCACCCAACAACTCTCCTTTTACTTTTGACCCCACCACAATTACCCCCTTTCTCTTTTGTCCCCCCACAATCAGCACACCTTTATCTTTTGTCCCCCCTTTATCTTTTGTTCCCCACAATCACCACCTCTCTACCTTTTGACCCCACCCCACCCCACCCACTATATTTCCTAACAACCCGCACAGTAACAACAATTTACACAATAGCCCTTCGCTTAATTCCTCTTCTTTTCAAAACAGCCCCCATAATAACCCTACTCTCCCAAATCGCCCCAACCAAATCACTAATTTCCAAAACAGCCTCCATATTCTCTCTCATTTACACAACAATCCACATATGTCTTCTCTTCTTCCAATTAGGCCCCATGCAACCCCAATTTCCCCAACTTCATCTGTTCCTTCTCTTTTCTCTCCATCTTATGCCTTTGTCGCCCACTTTCACTCCTCAAAATTCAAAAATTGTGGTGCTAAAGGTAATGGTGGCTCCCATGGTCACGGTTCTAGTTCCGGACATGGGAAGGACCGTTATGGTCGTGACTCGTCCCCATCCCCTCATACTTTTCAGTACTCTCCGGGTCCTGGTCTACTTCCGACTCCTACTCTTGGTCAGACATGTCAACTTTGTGGTATTTTGGGTCACACTTGTGTTTCGTGTCCCCAGCGGTTTAACCACAGATATATTTCTGCGGAGCTTCCACAGTCTTTTTCAGCCCTGTCTGCTGCTGCCACCTCTGGCATACCCTGGTATCCTGATAGTGGTGCCTCTGCTCATATGACTCCGGATGACAGTAATCTTTCTAACCTTACTCCCTATACTGGTACCAACAAAATTTTAGTTGGTAATGGTGCACTTTTGTCTATTAAGCATGTTGGCTCTTGTACGTTTCGTACCCCTTCTGGTCCCCTTACTTTATCTAATGTGTTGCATGTTCCTCATTTGTCTCATAATCTCTTATCTGTTAGACAATTATGTCAAGATAATGATTGTATGGTTGAGTTTTCTTCCACTGGTTTCTGTGTCAAGGACAACGCAACAGGGAATGTTCTTCTGCAGTCCCTTTCCAGTAGTGGTTTGTATCCGATCTCCCCTAGCCTAGTGTCCTCCCTTGTTGCTGGTACCGTCTCTAGTGATGTTTGGCATCGCCGCCTGGGTCATCCTAGTCTTTCTACTTTTCAGCAATTGTCTCGTAGTGGTAATATCAAGTCTCAGGATTGTTCTGTCTCTTTTTGTCAAACTTGTCAGTTAGGTCGATCACACAAGTTACCTTTTCAGCATGTTGAGAACCGTAGCTCCGTACCCTTTTATTTAATTCACTCTGATGTTTGGACTTCTCCCGTTCTCTCTCCTACCGGTTTCAAATATTATGTTATTTTTGTTGATGATTTTTCACGTTTTACTTGGTGTTATCCTATGCGTGCTAAATTTGAAGTCTATACTCACTTTTGTAATTTTAAAATTCTAATTGAAAATCTTTTTACAAGTAAAATCAAAATGTTTCAAAGTGATGGGGGTCGTGAGTTTGATAATGCTCAATTCTGTCATCTTTTTGCTGCTTCTGGTATTCAGTTTCGTCTGTCATGCCCTTACACCCCATAACAAAATGGTGTGTCAGAACGTAAGCATCGTCATATTTCTGAGTTACTTCGCACTTTGCTTCTTACTGCTCATCTCCCCCACTCCTTTTGGGTCGATGCTCTCTATACTGCTGTTTTTCTTATTAACCGTCTCCCTACCCCTACGCTTCGCCGCAAGTCTCCTTATGAGGTCCTATTTGGTCGTTCTCCCGACTATTCCACATTTCGGACTTTTGGTTGTGCCTGTTTTCCACATCTTGGTCATCGTGCTGCTCATAAGCTCGATCCTCGCTCTGCCTCATGTATCTTTTTAGGTTATGCCCCGAATTATAAAGGGTATCGGTGTCTCGATCCTATTTCTGGTACTATCCATATTAGTTGTCACGTCATCTTCGATGAAGACTCCTTTTCTTATCCGACCTTACCTTCCGCTTCCGCCTCTGGTACCCACCAGTCTGCTGCTGAATCTATTACGGTTTCTCTTCCTCATCCTCCTTATCTCGGTCCCACTGACCTACCTATTGCCACCACCACTGTGTCCTCCATGCCGCCTAATCTACCTATTGCCACCACCACTATGTCCTCCATGCCGCCTCTTCTGGAGTCATCTCTTTCACCACCCTCCTCCCGGAGTCCTCCCCGTCCCACTGGTCCAGGACCATCTCCATCATCTTCCCCGACTCCCGTGTCTCCCTATGTCTAATCTCCTTCCACTACCTCTTCCTCGGTCTCTTCTTCTCCTGCGTCCTCACCTAGTGTTCCTCCTCCGTGTCCTCGTCATCCTATGGTCACCCGCTTACGTGATGGTACACGTAAGCCTCGTGTTCTTCCCTCCTTGTCTGCTGTTTCCCCTCCTCTCGAGCCGACATGCTATACACAAGCCGCCAAGGATCCCCTTTAGCGTGCTGCCATGGCTGATGAGTTTAATGCTCTCCAAGCCAATGGCACATGGACTTTAGTGCCATCGCATCCTTCACAAAATCTAGTTGGTTCCAAATGGGTGTATAAGGTTAAGTTACGTTCTGATGGATCTGTTGAGCGCTATAAGGCCCGCTTGGTTGCTCAGGGGTTTAAGCAACAGGCTGGTATTGACTTTGGTGAGACCTTCAGCCCTGTGGTTAAGCCGACTACTATTCGCACTGTTCTCTCTATTGCCGTTTCTCGTTAGTGGGTTATCCGACAGCTTGATGTGAAGAATGCTTTTCTTCACGGTGATCTTACCGAGACTGTTTACATGGCTCAGCCCCGCGGTTTTACTCACCCCCAGTATCCTTCACATGTGTGTCAGTTACAGAAGGCTTTATATGGTCTGAAACAAGCACCTCGATCTTGGTTTCAGAAATTTAGTTCGTATTTGCTGCGCCTGGGATTCACTAGTAGCAAAGCTGATATGTCGATGTTCGTCTACCGTTCTGGTTCTATCACCTTGGTTCTCTTGCTCTACGTTGATGACATTATCTTGACTGGGAATGACTCTGCTGCCGTTACTGCTCTTATTTCTCGTCTTTCCCAGGCGTTTGCTATGAAGGATTTAGGGGATCTTCACTATTTTCTGGGTATTCATGCTACACGAGACTCTCTTGGATTGTTTCTTTCACAGAAAAAGTATGCAACCGAGCTTCTACAGCGTTTTGACATGATGAGCTTGAAGCCTGTTGCCTCTCCTCTTTCTGCGACGTCTACTCCCTCCGCTCTTGCAGGCGACCTTTTCTCTGATCCGACTCTTTATCGCAGCATTGTTGGGGGTCTTCAGTATCTTACTCACACTCGGCCTGACATAGCTTATGCAGTTGCTTTAGTCAGTCAGTTCATGCACTCACCTCGGGATAGCCACTTTCAGATGGTCAAGCGCATTCTTCGTTATCTTCGGGGTACTCTTGATTATGGTCTTCTCCTTCGTTCTTCCACTGTGGACTCCCTGACTATTTATGCTGACTCAGATTGGGCTGGTTGTCCAGACAGTCGTCGTTCCACCACTGGCTATGTTGTTTATCTTGGTGATAATCTTATCTCCTGGTCTGCCAAGAAACAGGCTACCGTCTCCCGATCCAGTACAGAGTCTGAGTACCGCTCTGTTGCCTATGCTGTCGCTGAGTCTTGTTGGCTACGTTTTATTCTGCGTGACTTGGGCGTCTTCCTTCCGCATCCAGTTCGGGTCTACTGTGATAATATTAGTGCCATATATTTCGTTCTTAATCCTGTGTTTCATGCTCGTACGAAGCATATTGAGATTGATTACCATTTTGTTAGGGAAAAAGTTGTCATCGGTGATGTTTTGGTCAAGTATGTTCCTACCGCTGAACAAGTTGCTGACATCTTCACCAAAGCCTTACCACCGACTAAGTTTTCCCAACTTTGGGCCAATCTTTGCGTTGGTCCCACTGCTCAGATTGCGGGGGGGTGTTAGTGTATAGATTATAGTCCGGCCCATGTATAGGTTATAGTCCGGCCCATCTGTGTATTAGGGTTACGTTTCACTTCTATATATACATATGCTTGTATTATTGTAATAGATCATTAGATAAATATATACAATGAGTTCATAAACATTACGTGCCTTGAACTCTATCAGATGTGAAGGGGGTAATATGGTAATTCAGTTTTTTTTTAAATGTTTTTTCTGTTTTTTAAAAAATATTTCGTAAGGGCATTTACGTCTTTAGACACTTTCTATCCAATCTTATATCAATACATGAAATATGAGGATGTTAGATATAATTTATTGAATTAGGGGATATTTTTTATAATTTCGAGATACGTTAGGATGCTGAATGTAATTATCCCTATATATATAATTAGATATCTATAAAACCTTTTATAGTTCCCATTGCTTTGAAATATTATAAAATATTTCTCAACTACCTTTGCGGAAAGCAAAAACTTTAGTTCCCATTACTTTAGCCAAAGAGTGTACAAGAAATCATAAGGCATATCGTGTTCATTGTAGTGAGCTCGTCTAACACTATTGAATGCAAGTGATTGCAGTACATTTTATCATATTATATTGCATCCAATTGTGTTTATTGTACCGTTCAATTGGACTCGATGCACCTTAGAATCACCCTAGAGTAGACCATTGTAGACTTGGAGTGCTTTCACATTTATACTATTGGGAAATTAATGTCCAAAATTGATTTAGCCACATTGATACATCACAACTCAAGTAATTATATTACATGTAGAAGAAGTACAATGTACATGGTACACTGTATTATGTACACCGTAGTTTCGTAGCGAATATTTAGTACCCGTTGGCATATTCCTTTTTTTCTTTTAAAATATCTTCTTCTACATGTTTGGCCACACAAATAATTAGTCCATGTCTAAGAAATCAAAAGGATATTTGAGAAAAATATACCATGTAAGGTTTGAGTCGGCTTCTTATCTTTATTTTAATTTAATTCAGTGTATAATTTTGTATTTATATAATATACAATGTTGAGTCATGTATAAACCTTTTTCTTTTCTTCCTAACTATACATTGAATTATATACCTACTTTACTTTCTTAACCTAAAAATTAAAGTACAAGATAGAATATTTATTCAAATGAAAAGATTGGACTAGATATGAGTCACTGTAAGAGTGTCATTAGCAAATATATTCAAGAAATTGCAATTCGGACTCGATTTTGTAGAATCAAGTAATACGCGAAGATTCAAGTGAATGTGATTACTCACTTTACAAAAATACGTATTTGGCTCAGTTTCTAGCTAGAATTTCTCGTGTGATGCCGTTGCTGCCCAATAGAAAATCTCAATATATTGTATTTAATCAATATTAATATATTTGAATTCGACAAAATCAGATTTCGAGCTAAAATTTCCCTCATAGCGTCGGTGTCGCACAATAAAATATCTTACTTTAATCATATTGAGCCGTAAATCAATGCATGATTGGTGGTGGTGGCCCTTTTTCTTAATTCACACCAAATAGTTTATCAAAAAAAGAAGAAGATGATTTCACACCGTATACGGCCGAATGAGGCGCGTATAAGCGTACACGCTGTGTCAAAAAAGCGGACCCATAATGCATGTGATAAACACAGTAAAGACCATAATTTTGCTTCTATAAATAAAATGTACCATTAGTCTCATTTCCTACCCAACTTTCTCACTCACATTTGTACCATATCTTACAACAAAAGAGATGGCACAAATTCCTCTCACAATCACATTCTCACTAACTCTTCTCTCTTTCTTATGTCTTCTAAGTAGAAGTGACTTCGCCACAGCTGACTCCACCACTGAAGCTAAAGCTGTCGGCAACCCCGGCGGCGCCGATAGCTTCATTACAACTTCATGTCGCGTCACCACGTACCCTACTATTTGCGTTCAATCACTGTCGCCATACGCTTCGACAGTTGGCAAAAGTCCTAAACAACTGGTCACGACCGCGCTGTCCGTGAGCGTGAACAGGGCAGAGTCCGCCAGGACGTTTGTGGCTAAGCTCACTAAATTTCGCGGGCTAAAGCCCAAAGAATACGAGGCCCTAAAGGATTGCTTAGAGGAGGTGAGCGATAGCGTGGATCGTCTGAGCAAATCCGTTCGAGAGCTCAAGAATGCGGGCCGGGCCGGTGGGCCCGAGTACATATGGCACATGAGCAATTTGCAGACTTGGGTTAGTGCTGCTCTTACCGACGACACTACTTGCCAGGACGGGTTTGCGGGCCGGGCCTTGAACGGTAGGATCAAGTCTTCTATTAGGGCCCGGATGACTAATGTGGCTCATGTCACTAGCAATGCACTGGCACTCTGCAATAAGTTTGCTGGAAAGTAATAAGTGACCTATGTTTGATGAGTGTTTATGCTTTGGATTTTGATATATAATTATGTGTGTTACTCAAATTTTGTAAAATAGTTACAAGAGTTATATAATATATAGTATTGTGGAAACAAGAGTGTCTTTTTCTTAGTCTTATCTTCTAACTTTAGGCATGTTTCCACCATTCAAAAGACGAGTGGTTTTAACTTTTCTAGAAAGAAGATCATTCAATGAATCTCTATTCAATAATGGAAAAACCACTCAACTTGCATTATTGAATCATGACAGTCTCTGCTGAAAATAAACTACAATAAAAATAAATCGAATATGTTACACTTGGTTCACTGCAAAATCACCAAAAAACGTATATAGGAAAAAGATCTCTGAGAGTTGTTTCCTGAATCCGAAAGAGAGTATTTGGGTACTCATATGCATTAGAAGTTACCCTCGCAAACATTAGCATAAAACACCATCAATAGTCTTAGAGTCAAAGTTGGTAAATTCTATGCTAGACCGAGACTATTGGTCTCGGTCTAGTGTACACCATTGGATCAAGGGATATTCTAATAAATGCTCCCCCATTGGGGGATCCAATAGTGTGCACTAGATCGAGATCAATGGTCTCGATCTAGCATAGAATGACAGTCAAAGTTGTATTGCCTATTGCCTGAAATTACCCCAAATTCTTCGGAGGCCGTATAATATGGTACGAATCTTACCAACTGTAAAATAATTTATTATTGACCCCAAAAATCTGGGGAAACGCGTGAAAATTTGGAGTACAAGCCAATAAGTCCACATAAAACCAGAAAAAAGTTGTTAGACAATTGTTGAACACAACCATGAAAAGAAATTATTAGTGCTTGTCAATCATAATTCAGAACTCATAAGTTAACGAAATGAGATTAGGGCGGTAAATGAGTCGAGCTCGAGCTCGATTATACTCTTTTGAGCTCGACAAGCCTCATTTTCTAGGGCTCGAGTTCAAGCTCGAAGTAGATGAGCCGAGCTCGAGCTCGAGCATGAAGTAAAAAATAATTTAATTTTTTTTAGAAAATAGAATAAATTCTGTTTTTTAGCTTATAACAATACGTTAATAATGTATAGTATACATTATTCACATATACAATAAGCATTATTAAGATAAATAATAATTAAATATCTTATATTCAATAAGTATTTAGAAAATAGAGGAGAGTGTCGTGAAAACATGATTTCATTAAATTATTTTATAGAAAAGTATATCATATCAACTAAAATATGTAATCTTATAATTGTTGTTGTTATTGTTTTGCACGATTTAAACAAAATAGAAAAAAAAACTTAAATATTATCAAACTATGTTGTATATAAAATTGCAAGTATTATTTTTATGAAATACCAGTATTTTTAGACATATATTAAAAATTAATAAAAAATAATAATAAAAGCTCACGAGCCTGCTCATGAGCATATGAACAATTATAAGTGAGCTCGAGCTCGAAATAGCTCGAGCTCGAGCTGAGCTCCAGTCGAGCCGGCTCACCATGCTCATGAGCCGGCTCGGCTCACCTTACACCCTTAAATGAGATATTAATCATTGCAATTCGCGATGGTACATTGTGGACCGAGACCATCCACAATAGAATCACCTTAACAAAACTCTCCAAAAAAATAAAAATAAAAAACCTAGAATATTGACTGGCTACTAATACCAATTTGTTTGATGAAAATTAGAAATTAGACTATATGGGCTAGTTTAGATTGCCTGATGGACCTCATACGCTATATTATTAAGCCCAATATGCTGTTATGTATATTGGACTCTAGTCCAGAATCAATTGAGAGGCCCTATAATAACACTGCTTTTATATTTATGAACGAAGGGTATTATCACCAAATCACAATAGTAAATTTTTTAGTAAATGTATACCATTGGATGAGGGGGTATTTTAGTAAATGCCCCCTATTGAGGGATCTAGTGGTATACACCACAACGGGACCATTGATACTGGTGTGGCATAGAATGACCCATAGTCCATCCCTTTCCTATTTTTACTTACGGGTAAAAATAGTAATCCATTCAATTTTTTAATGTTTTTATATTTTATATATACTTTTTTGGTTTACGCTTTCTTATATGAACCATTCGAGTTTTTACAAACTTTTATATCTTAGTATTTTTCAGGGGAATATTTGACGTGATTCCATCACTTACATCGCATGCGACAAAGGATAAAAATGACATTTTATGGCTTTTGTGGTTCACTATTTTTACCTTTTTAAGTTGAAATGATATTTTGAATAGTACAAGTGAACCACAACTGATTATCGTTTCAACTGATAAAATGTCACTTTTAACCTTAAAAGGATCTCATGCAATGTATTTGATGAATCCTAGCGAATATTCTACAATGAAATGCTAAAGTATAAAATTTGTAAATACTCTTATAGTTCAGATAAAAAGTGTAAAAACTTGAAAAGTTTGGATGAATTATTGTTTTTACTTATTAGTCAAGACCTTTTATTATTTCTAACATGCAAAATATATCACTTGCCTTGTTTGTCGTCCCGACCACATACCAAAAAAAAATGAGTGATGCGGTATCAAATTAGTGTCAATGACAAGGTTGTGAGCCCCGACAAAGAAGTAGTGACACGTGCATACGGAATATTGGGATTCAACCTATAAGGCTATAACATGATGCAGTGGAGCTCTTTCAGCTAATAGTTTTTTTTTTTTGTAATTTTTGAATTCCCTAAAATGAACCAATTAATTGATATTTACAGAAGAATTTAATGCATCAGGGCTTAACAACTTATTTTTTTATTTAATCGCATAAAGTGAGCAATGGATCACTTCCATCATAAGAGGCCCATAATAATTAATCTATTTATGTTGTGCATTACTAAATTGCATAAATTACAACCATGACACGTCAAACCGTTAAAATCTTCTTAATTTTTTTAATTTTAGACGAAAGGGATAACCTGACTTGATGATTTAATATTTCATTTTATACTTTGTAAGTTACATAAACATGTCGAATGATGAAAATGTTATCTTAAATATAATCAATTATAATTCATATATATATATACTCGCCGTCTATATATAAAATGAAAATAAAATGTATGAATGCCAATCAAAATACATATAGGATGCAATAATAAAAAAACCAAAACCAAAAATCCAAGAGTTTAGCAAAATTCTCACTTCATTAATTCACGAAAATCCAAACAACATCACCATATATTAAATAATAAAAAAAAAAAAACCTTACATTTAATGCAAAAAAAAAAAATCTTACATGAATAAAAGTCAATAAAGATGGTTGATAAGTGACAAAGCATTGCTTATATGCCTCTCAACTCCATAAACACAACCCTTAATCTTATTCTTCACAACTCCGTTAACTTTCCGTTCCAAAAACTGGTCGATGCACGTCTCGGCATCCGTAATCGCGGCGCTCGCGTAAGTCTTCGCATTCGCCCATTGGAACTCCCGATCGGAATCCTTCAAATGTCCCATGGCGTCCACCGTTTGCTTCAGCTGGTACACCGCGTCTTTCAGATCGCCGATGCAGTTCTTGACCGCACGCGATTCTACGCGCGTGATGTCCTTTCGCGTCGCGAGCTTAGACACGGTGGTGGAGCAGTTGCGCGTGGAGATTATGGAGACGGAGAGGGCGGTTTTGCATAGCTGCAAGGCGTTGGTTTTCACTTTGGCGGCGTACGGGGTTAGGGTTTTGGTGCAGAGAGACGCGTACGTCGTCGTACTGCATGATTTCTTGATAAAATTCGTGTATGTCGTTGGCGGGGGCTTGTACGACGTCGTCGAGCGCGCGTGGGAGACGAGGAGGAGGAATGCGAGGACTGTGAGGAGATGGTGGAAAACGGCCATTTCTGCGTGTGTGTGTGTGTGTGTGTGTGTTTGGGTGTGTGTGTGTGAAATTGTAGCAAATTGTGTGTTTTGTGGAATTGTGTGTTTTGTGGAATTGTGTGTTGGAAATTGAGTTTGTGAGCATTTATAGGAGCTCAAAATGTCAGGTGATCAATTGCTTGGTGGAATTTTGAAGAATGATAGAGCCATTAAAGTATTATGAGGCACATGGGAATGTGGTTGTGTAAATGCATGCATGAAATGATGAACTTATTGGGGAAATTGCATGTTTGGTTCTAGTCCCGAGTTTTACGAAATCTGCACATTCAGTCCAATAATTTGAAAATTGGTTCATGTAGTTCTATTCCAATCGTTAGTTTTTGGACGGAAGTGGTTACATGATCAATATCATGTGGCTGTTATTTCTGTAGATTTTAGCAGGAAAAGCTCATGTGAAATGCATATGAGGACGACAAGGAGGACAAATCACTAGTTTAATGGTATTTTTTCATTTTTAAAGTTCGTATGTACTTATCACACAAGTTTTAAAAGTACAATCAGCATAATTAACAGTCATATGAAATAGAGGACGTAACTAATTTTGCCAAAAAGAATCAGCGGTGTAGGCCACTATGCAATAATTTTTAAGTTATGGGACTAAATGCTCTTAGTCCGTAACAGTTGGGACCAAATATGATCATCCTTTATTCAAGGGGACCAAGATAAAATTCTACCGTTGAAATCGGTTGCACCCACATGCTTGTTTACGTTGTATGCAGATCATAGATCATATGCAAATTAATCAAGAAATTTAGGTCAATTAGTTGGTTGTAATATGATTTTAAGATAGGATCAACAATTGTTTATGCCATTAATCAGTCCAAGCAAGCTCATTCTCACATGTTCAATAAAGATTCCATCACGATGATCAATTCCACATTTACTTTAAAAGAGTTGAGACATTTTCGATATTGGTGAAAGAGCTTATCAGAGTCGAACATTGTTTTTCTGAACTTTCCCAAATAAAGTTTGGACATACTCAAATAATTAAATAACAAATACATTCACGTATTACTTATAATCGATCAACCATCACCGCAAGAAAATTAAGTATTGTCAATGGAAATACACCAAATAGTTTGAAGCCGTGGTCTATAATATTCTAAACCCACAGTTGATTTAATCGTGGTAGACGATTTATATTGTCACGTTGTCATCAACCATGGTCGAAAAAAATGCTAACTATTTTAATCTCTAACTAACCGTGAAGGAAGGAATGTTAATATAACACTTTTTTACGAAGACTAAAAAGGCATGGTTGTTGCAATGAACAAAACAATGACTACGGAAATAAGCCTTGGACAATGTTTTGATCATGGTGCTAACAGATGTCACGGTTAAAGTCGAGGCGAAGTCATGGTCAATCAATCTTGACTATAACAAAATGATTTTTTACCATAGCTAATTTGACATGAGCAAAAATCAAATTTGTTGTAGAGCTCTTCATTTGCAGTTTACACCAATTACACCACTTCACTCAAATTACTTACGAATTAAATCTTTCTGTGTTTTCAATGTGCCTCGTGAAAACAACAAAAAGATTCCAACATAAATAGGAGTCAATTACTTTGAATTTAACCAATCACATGAGAAGTAATATATGATCCGCTTGTAATTAGTCAAGTCTCGTTAGAATGCATAGTCCACAAGATACTTTAGGGTAAATTACATTAATTTCCTCCCTTATTTAGTATTATTACAGTTCAGTGCGCTTAATTTGGGCCCATGACAAATACCCCCTCTTACAATAAAACCTAACATTGACCTCCCTTTAACTAACGGTCGTTAGGTAAGCATGACGGAAAGTGTGTAATGTCAATCCTACTCTTAGTTTAAAAAAATAAAAATATAATTAAAAAAGAGTTAATTACATTAACACCTTTCTTATTTTGTGTAATTACAGTGCAACCCGCTTTATTGGATCATATAACATATCATCCATTTTGTAATACAACCTTATATTCATCCCCTCTTAATAACTTCCACTACTTTATTTTTCTTTTTATATTTTTTCACAATAACTTTTTAGATGTTATTTTTTTATTATAACCTTATATACAAATATATATTCAACTTATTTCAATTTACTAATTAGTTTCATAATTTTTTTAACTTACTTATTTAAATTTATTTGCATTGGATTATGATATTGTTTTTAAAATAAATCGAAACTCGATTTGTTTTTATTTTCAAAAAAAAAGTTCAAATTAGCATAAATCTGATCTGCACTTCATATCTAGACGTTAAAGGAAATTTTTTACGAAATCATTTATTTATGTTTAAATTGAAAATAACAAATACAATATTCTCTTAGATATGAAAAATTACATACACCCATTAAGGGCAATAGAAACCAAACATGCTCGATATAATCATATGAATATGCTGCAGTTTGAAGGCAACAAAAGCAAAAACTTATATATATATATATATATATATATATATATATTATGTGTGTGATTTCGTTCATAACCTTGAAAACTTATCATCAAAGCAATACTTCATATATATATATATATATATATATATATATATATTATGTGTGTGATTTCGTTCATAACCTTGAAAACTTATCATCAAAGCAATACTTCATATCAAGATATATATATATATATATATATATATATATATATATATGCAAATTACAAGGGAGAAATTTCAGATAATTCACATTTGGAAGATCTGAGAATAGGCCCATGCATGCACTGTCCTATTACTGCTGGACACGTGTACAATCTCATCCCATGAAAGTCAAAGTTGTATGCACGTGCACACGTGTCCAATGCTCGCTTGCCAGCTGTACTGTGCCGTTAAATGCTGCTCAGCCGAAGGCGATACTCATGGAGAAGATTAGGGATATGTTAATTTGTAAATTGTATTAAGATAGAGAAAATTATAGTCAATTAAATGAAAAAAGAAAATTCTAGTCTAAAAGCAAATGTGTATGGTTAATTGCTTATAAATATTTTTGGAGCTTATAAGCTCCTAAAAAATAAGTAAAGAAACTTATATAAACTTTTGATAGTTTATTTTGAGAGCTCATAAGCCGTTTATTAAATTTACCAAACACTTTGCAAAAACTTATAAGTTTTAAAACAACTTGTTAGCTGTTTTTAAGATCTTATAAGCTCAGTCAAGCACTACCTTATATTCTAAATGAATTATATCTTTGGCCATTCGTTATTTGTGTCATATTAAATTCGATCAAATCAGGTTTGCATAATATTTTTCCATAATGTTTCAAGTATTCTAGGTACAATTATGAAAATTGAATCTTTTAGCATAATTTTGTATTGTAATTTGTATTATGATTTTAAATATTCCACTCATGTGTTATGTGATCTGCATAAAAAATGTGACACTAAATTAAAATAGAAAAGTTTAATAATGTACCATTAATATTTTATTTGAATCTTATATATCTTATTCAAATGTACGTAGTTAACATTTTATATAGAAACTTGTAATCTTTACCTATTAGTTATTACTTCTTATTTAAGATTCAGATTAGTTAACAGCTAATTGACATTCGGACTCAACAATGGTATATAAGTTATTGTTATGATCTTTTTTCATGTACAATTTTAAGCAAGTGGAAATATATTTTTTGATGTTCGCTGCTTCTAAGGTTGTGGATTCGATTATCCTCTTTTCAAATTCAAATGCTCACCTTAAACTTATCACTTATGTACCAGAAAGTAGAAACTCTTCTCCATATGTCAAAATTGCTTATTTCTGATATAAAAATTAAAATAGAAAATATTGATAGAACTTATTTGTAATTAACAAACTATATATGTTTTTTTTTTTCCGATGTCATTTGATAGATATAATAAAGTAATTCTGATATGCGTGGATAAATCCACATGGGCTCAGCTGTGCAATGAGCTAGTGGGCTTAGGCACTAGTCAATTCCGGTACGAGCTAAAGCTCAGCCCACGAGGTTAAATCAAGCACAAATTCTTGGTAATCATTGCTCGACCCATTGGGCCGGATTAATATTGGCCCATGAATCCATACTTCAAAAAGTTTATTTTATTTTCCTATATAGGACCAATATCACATGGTCTTGTTCATTCTATGTCACACCTCGGGTCATTCTATGTTGGACCGAGACCATTGGTCTCGATCCATAATTCATCATTGAATTCCCCAACAGGGGGTCATTTACTAAAATACCCCCTCATCCAATGACATACACTACACCAGGACTATTGGTACCGGTGTAGCATAGAATTTCCCGTCACACCTCCTGCACTTGATGATTGGATATATCATATAAGATTACAAATGTCCTATGATTACCTATTTTTTTGCAGAAAATCAAGACACTTGTACTACATTTAGTTATACTTGGAATAGAAGATTTCGTGTGAATATTTAGGCTTTGGAATTGTTTGAGGGCAAATTAATAAATCCGCATAAATGGTAAACGAATTAGACTATCAATTTTCAATAATTGGGTAATGTTTCCAATTAATAATGGTGGTATTATAAGCCGACGTTCTAAATAAACAACTCCTTCAATCATAATCATAAAAAAGAGAGCATTTCACAATCTTTCTCCTAACATGGCCTTATTAAGTGCTGATGTATCCTTGTGCTTAAATATCATTTTCCTACAATCCTACTAGTCGGCGATAATCTTTCTCCAAACATGGTCTTATTAAGTGCCCATGTATGTATATGCTTTAATATCATTTTCCTACTAGTTGGCAAATTGGAGAGCTAGGTCGACACGCAAATAATCTTTCTCCAAACATGGCCTTATTAAGTGCCTATGTATGCTTATGCTTTAATATCATTTTCCTACTAGTTGGCAAATTGGAGACCTAGGTCGAAACGCAAATAATCTTTCTCCAAACATGGCCTTATTAAGTGCTTATGTATGCTTATGCTTAAATATCATTTTCCTACTAGTTGGCAAATTGGATAACTAGCTAGGTCGACTCGCATATCTACTTTCACTTGTAGATAAGAGTGTATAGTAGGATTTATACTCATACTTCTTTTTCTCAAACAAAATAAAATTAAAAAAAGAAAAAGAAAATTGGATTGATGTGTACTCTAAAGAAAATTACTGTCATTTTAGAAGAGACGTAGTCAGGGACGGGGGCACTGGTGGGTGCCACCGCCCCCCCTCAATTTTTTGTTTTGTTATTTCTACCCATAAAATTTTTATAATATCTATTTTCGCCCCCCCCCCCCCCCTCCCCCCCTCAATTTTGTTTTTATTACTACTCACAAAATTTTCAAAATATCTATTTTCGCCCCCCCCTCAGGTCACACGATTCTACACTTCCATTCAAGATAGAAATTAAAACTTAGGGTTTTTTTTCTTCAATTACATTCTCAAGAATCAAGATTTTGGGCGGTGAAAATCTATAGATTTCTCATTTCAAAGACTAAAAAGGTATTGTGTTATTTGAATGCAAACCTTTAAAATTTAATTCTAATGTTTTACTATATATTTCATTGGTTACTCTAAAATTTAGTTCAAGAATATTTTTGGTTTAAGAATTCTAACAAATAGATTATGACATCTATAAAACAATTGAAAAGGTTTAAAGAAGAGAGAAATTGATGATATAGTATAGATCAAAGATAGATATTTCATATTTGAACCTAATTATTTATTAAATTTTTTCTCATAAATATAGCGTGTCGTACCGCGGGGGGCCGCACCCCCCTTCAATCTTTCGTCTGCATGAATTATTATTTTTTATAAATGTATCACAAAATCTTGTCCCCCCTCGCTGAAAATCTTGGCTCCGTTCCTAAACGTAGTTAATTATATATTCACCCGTCCCAAATTGAATGTTATATAAAGTATAGATAAATAAATGTCAACTTTGTTATGAATAATTATATGGATGTCCCTGTATACTCCATTACATGATATGATGGATAATCATTTCTCATCATCTTTATGTTATAGTGGGTGATCATTGCTCTTCCACTACTTGTAAATCCATCTTTTCCATTATGTACTCAACTCTTGAAATAATTGTACCTACTATTTTGTGCCTATAAATAGGACATGAAGTTGTATTGTTAAGACACACCAAAATCAAAGAAAGAATTCTTTTCTTAATTCTCTAGTCTTTCTACTTTAGAATATTTGTATATATTTCATAATATTTGGGGTTATTTCATAACACGTTATCAGCACGATCTGTCTCAAGGTGTTAATCATTTTGAAATTTGGTTAAAGATATACATGGGGTACTCAACGTATGATGTAAAATCCATTCAGAGATTTTCATGTGTTATTATGAGTTTGTAAAGAAAATTGATAGACAAGATTTTTAAAACAAAGCAAGAAGAAAAGGTAAAGAAAAGGTACGTATATTTCAATATGTAACAAAATAGAAATATGCAATAATTCTCTTGATGTTTGGAAAGAAGACATGTATATGTGCATATATTTGATTAGTATTATTCTTTTGAATAATCCTATCACGTTGAAAATATTTTAAGAAGTTGAATGATCGTTATGTTATTCATTTTATACTTTGATGATAGTGTTATAATGACGAATCTTGCAAAACTTGACTTTGTGACTTTTGATATTACGAGGAAAAATAGATGTTGAAATTCATCTTGATGCAAATAACTATACTCCATTCCCTAAAGTGAATGTATTGAGCAATATATAAATTCATATATGCAAATAACTATACTCCATTCCCTGAAGTGAATGTGTTGAGCAATATATAATTATTTTAATCATGAGTCTCGTCCAACTAGTTCTGCTACATTCCCTGAAGTGAAAGTAGCAGCACATAACTATTTTAATCATTAAAGAAATCATGGATGTGGACGTGGTCGTGGTCGTGGACATGGTTATGGAAATCGTGGTGGTATTTCAAAAAACACATCTTTCCACCGGAAGTGGAAAAATGATGACGAGAAAAATAAAGGTGGCCAAAATAGCAAACCTGTGGAAAATTTATGCTATCGTTGTGGTGGTAGAGGTCATTGGGCACGTACCTGTCGTACGCCTAAACATCTTGTTATCCTTTACCAAGAATCGCTGAATGGGAAAGGAAAGAAAATAGAAACAAATTTTGTTTTTGAAGAAGACGATTCTGATTATGGCCATTTTGATGACACTCATTTAGATGTTGTTGATTTTTTTGATGATCCTAATGAAAAAAATTGATCACTTGATTGGAGATGGAAGTGTTAAAAAATAAGTTTTTTAAGTTTTAATTCTAGTAATTCATAAATAAATATTTAAGCATGTTGTTTTCCTTTTAAGATCAATCAATGAATTTATTCATATGATTGTCCTTTCTCATATTAAACAATATTGTTTGGTATTGATTTATTTCTTTTTATGTTTCAATAAAGAATGAGTATTTACTCGATCAGCAACAACATCAATAATGAAGATATGTGTCTCGCTGATAGTGCCACAACTCACACCATTCTCAAGAATAAAATAATATTTCTCTTCTTTAGTAATGCAAGAAGCCAATGTTAGTACTATATCGGGTAGGACAAAGTTAATTGAAGGCTCCGGCAGAGCTAATATATTGTTACCCGGAAGAACGCAATTTTATATTGATGAAGCATTATATTCTACCAAATCTCAAAGAAATTTACTAAGCTTCAAAGATATCCGCCGAAATGGATATCATATTGAGACAACAAGTGATGACAATATTGAGTATCTTTACATCAGTAATACAATATCTGGTAACAAATGTATATTGGAAAAATTGCCTGCATTTTCCTGCGGTTTGTACTACACGCATATATCTACTATTGAAACATATGTTATCGTAAATCAGAAGTTTACAAATCAAAATAAGTTTGTTGTTTGGCATGACCGGTTGGGCCATCCCGGATCAATTATGATGCGAAATATAATTGAGAATTCATGTGGTCATCCATTGAAGAGCCAGCAGATTCTTCAATCGAATGATTTCTCATGTGCTGCTTGTTCACAAGGAAAATTGATTATTCGACCATCAACAACAAAAGTAGGAAGTGAATCTCTTACGTTTTTGGAACGTATTCAAGGCAATATTTGTGGACCAATACACCCGTCGTGTGGACCATTTAGATATTTTATGGTTTTAATTGATGCATCAACAAGGTGGTCACATGTATCTTTGCTATCAACTCGCAACCTGGCGTTTGCGAGATTGCTTGCTCAATTGATTAGAATACGAGCACATTTTCCTGATTATCCAATTAAGAAGATACGCCTTGATAATGCGGGTGAATTTACTTCCAAAACGTTCAATGACTATTGTATGTCTATTGGAATTGACGTTGAACATCCTGTAGCACATGTTCATACACAAAACGGTCTAGCAGAATCGTTTATTAAGCGTCTGCAGTTAATTGCAAGACCTTTACTTATGAGATCAAAACTTCCTATTTCTTGTTGGGGACATGCTATTTTGCATGCAGCAACACTTATTCGCATAAGGCCAACAAGCTATCATAAGTTCTCCCCTTACACTTGGTTTATGGTCAGGAACCAAATATTTCCCATCTAATAATTTTTGGATGTGCGGTATATGTTCCAATTGCTCCACCACAACGCACTAAGATGGGTCCTCAAAGGAAGTTGGGAATATATGTTGGATTCGAGTCTCCATCGATAATAAATTATCTAGAGCCATTGGCTGGAGATTTATTTACGGCTCGATTTGCTGATTGTCATTTTGATGAATCAGATTTCCCAACATTAGGGGGAGAAAATAAGCAGCTGGAAAAGAAAATTAGTTGGAATGAATTATCTTTATCTCATCTTGATCCTCGAACAAAACAAAGTGAACTGGAAGTTCAAAAGATAATTCACTTGCAAGGTTTAGCTAACCAACTGCCAGACGCATTTACTGACCTAAAGAAAGTGACTAAGTCACATGTACCAGCTGTTAATGCTCCAGTAAGAGTTGTTGTCCCTGAAGGGCAAAGTAATGAGTCTACTGCACGCCTGAAGCGTGGTAGACCTATCGGTTCCAAAGATAGTCATCCTCGAAAAAGAAAAGGAGCTAAGATGGTCTAATCGAGGATAAAATAACTCCAGAAGAGTCCCCAGTCATAACTAATATTTCGGTTCCAGAAGAACCTCAGGTACCTGAAAATTGTGAAAATAATGAGATCTCAATCGATTATGTTATGAACGGGAAACGATGGAATCGAAATGAAGTCAACGTTGATGATAAATTTGCATATAATGTAGCGCTAAATATGATGAATGATAATGAGGATCAAGAACCAAAGTCTATTAATGAATATCGACAAAGAAATGATTGGCCAAAATGAAAAGACGCAATGAGGGCAGAGTTAAACTCGCTTGAACAAACGAAAAGTTTTTGGACCTGTAGTCCGTACACCTGAAGATGTAAAAGTTTTTGGACCTGTAGTCCGTACACCTGAAGATGTAAAGCCAGTAGGATACAAATGGGTATTTGTGCGAAAACGAAATGAGAAAAATGAAATTGTAAGATATAAGGCACGTCTTGTTGCCCAAGGGTTTTCGCAACGACCTGGCATAGATTATGAGGAGACTTATTCTCCTGTGGTGGATGCAACTACTTTTCGTTATATAATAAGTCTGGCAGTGCATGAAAAACTTGATTTTGCGTCTAATGGATGTTGTTACAGCCTATTTGTATGGCTCGCTTGATAATGATATATATATATATATATGAAAATCCCTGAAGGATTTAATATGCCTGAAGCTGATATATATATATATATATATATATATATATATATATATATATATGAAAATCCCTGAAGGATTTAATATGCCTGAAGCATATAAATCAAGTTCTCGAGAACATTATTCAATTAAATTAAGTAAGTCATTGTATGGACTGAAATAATCTGGACGAATGTGGTATAATCGTCTCAGTGAATATTTGTTGAAGGAAGGATATAAGAATGATCAAATTTGTCCTTGTATTTTCATGAAAAGATCTGGAAATGAGTTTGTTATAATTACAGTTTATGTTGACGATTTAAATATCGTTGGAACTCCTGAAGAGATTTCAAAAACTGTTAATTGCTTGAAGAAAGAATTTGAGATGAAAGATCTTGGAAGAACAAAATTTTGCCTTGGGTTGCAAATTGAATATTTAAAGAATGAAATTTATATGTATCAAGACGCTTATATATCAAAGGTGCTAAAGCGTTTCTACATGGATAAATCACATCCATTGAGCACCCCGATGGTCGTAAGGTCACTAGATGTGAACAAAGATCCTTTTCGACCTCGAGAAAGTGATGAAGAACTACTTGGTCCTGAAGTACCATATCTAAGTGCAATCGGTGCACTAATGTATCTTGCTTGTCACACTCGACCTGATATAGCATTCGCTGTTAATCTATTAGCAAGATATAGTTCTTCTCCTACACGAAGGCATTGGAATGGGGTTAAACAGGTACTCCGCTACCTTAGAGGAACAATCGATATGGGCTTATTTTATTCAAATGTACCCAAGTCCGAATTGGTTGGATATGCAGATGCTGGATATATGTCTGATCCTCATAATGGTCATTCACAAACGGGCTATTTATTTACATGTGGTGGCACAGCCATTTCATGGCGATCTATGAAACAAACTATATCGGTCACATCATCTAATCATGCAAAAATCTTGGCTATTCATGAGGCAAGTCGAGAATGTGTTTGGTTAAGATCCATGATTCAACACATTCGAGGGACTTGTGGTTTATCTTCTGGAAAAATGATCTCGACGATCTTATATGAAGATAATTCCGCATGTATCACACAATTGAAAAAAGGGTACATTAAAGGAGATAGAACAAAACATATTTCACCAAAGTTCTTTTTCACTCATGATCTTCAGAAGAATGGTGATATTAATGTTCAACAAATCCGTTCCAGAGATAATCTTGCTGATTTGTTCACCAAGGCACTTCCTACAGCAACATTTGAAAAAACTAGTCTACAATATTGGCGTGCGTAGACTTAAAGATCTTGACTGATATTGTCATGAGGGGGAGATAATACGCGTTGCACTCTTTTTTCCTTAACCAAGGTTTTTCCCACTGGGGTTTCCTGGTAAGGTTTTTAATGAGGCAGCATCTGATTGCGTATTGAAAGAATTATGTACTCTTTTTCCTTCACTAGGTTTTTATCCCACAGGGTTTTTCCTAGTAAGGTTTTAACGAGGCATATACTTAAGTGATGGACATCCAAGGGGGAGTGTTATGAATAATTATATGGATGTCCATGTATCCTCCACTACATGATATGATGGATAATCATTTCTCATCATCTTTATGTTATAGTGGGTGATCATTGCTCTTCCACTACTTGTAAATCCATCTTTTCCATTATGTACTCAACTCTTGAAATAATTGTACCTACTATTTTGTGCCTATAAATAGGACATGAAGTTGTATTATTAAGACACATCAAAATCAAAGAAAGAATTTTTTTCTTAATTCTCTAGTCTTTCTACTTTAGAATATTTATATATATTTCATAATATTTGGGATTATTTCATAACAAACTTCACTGAACGACATTTTTTTCTTATAAAATACTCTCTTATTTAACGTAATGATGTGATGTCTATAAATTTATTCTCAGTGTTGCTTTTGAAAGTCAAATCGCGAAAACGCCGAACTCCTTTTTATTTTTTAACTATATCTCAATTGATGCTAAGTTATAATGAAAATGCAAATCAAGATAAGATTATAATGTTCCAATTTGGAGGGATCCCACAAGCTAATGTCACATCTAGTATATGGGTCCAAAAAAGCCCAAAAATTTAACCACTTTTGGGAGCCCAAAACGTGAGTGACAACACAAGTTGCTCGCCAATTTGATCACTCCCATGTCCCCACAAAAAGCAAGGTACATTGTACTTTTAATATGACTATATGAGAGTATGGTGAATCAAATTTCGTTCAATTATCAACAAGTTCCAGCATAATTGATAAATAATTGGATTTCTTAAACATTTGTCTAGAGTTCAATTCTTAGCAGTGTATATAGAAAAAGCTTTATTAGGAGAGACAAAACTCATTTCGGTGATCTTTACTCCTCGAAGGGAAATAGTCTCCGACATCCGATTAGGAGAAATCCTAGTATATACCAAAAAAAAAAAATCGTTGAATTAATATGACTGAACAATTATACGATAAATGTAATCCATATACGTTGCAAATTACATTTAAATCTGATCAAACAAAATCTAAATTAGATTTTTCCATGAAATATGATAAAATACTAGAGCTGGTTCTATTTGGTTCATTCTTAACCAATCAGCAAAGAAACATTTTGTTTATGGATATATATCTATTTTTTTGGTTTCCCAAGGGTTTCCACCACCTACCGTAGTGATTAATCCCTTTCGCAGATGGCTTGCACCTCAGAGGGTGAGATTGCTGGCCACAGGAATTCTTTCCATTCCCAAAAGTGAGGACTGAACCCTCGACCTTTGGTTAAGGGGGGAGGAGCCTTTGCCGCTCCACCACAATCCTGTGGTTTGTTTATGGATATATGCTAATTCTCTTTGGTGCATTATGATGATGGGCAATATGTTTTTAAATTGGCCAATTCCAAAATAAAATATCTAAAATAAGTGTAGCTAACACAAGACTTCAACAAGTTCTAAAATCAATTTAAATCGTGTACAACCAATCTATTAATTCTTGATTTATCGGTATATGTATTTGAAACTAGTTAGGATGCTTTATTTCAACTCTGTACATGCTTTGAAAATTGGTTAAGACGATATTTTATTTCAACTCGATATTCAATCTTGTATTTAAAATCATATGTATATGCTAATTATATAATATTTTCTTTAAAATACTCACTTGACATCCACCAACAAAATGAAATATAAGATGAAAATTGAATTAAATAGAAATCAAAATAGATAAGTTGAGGGACACATCAACGTAATTGTTAAGATAGTTCCTCGTCGCCACAATCCAACCCCCTTAAAAATAAATAAATGTCACTAGATATTTTATTTTCTTAAAAAAAAAGGACATAAATAATTTATAATTAGGGAAGATCTAGAGACTCGTGATTATATATTGCACAATCATGTAGATTATTGGGTCCTGAAAATATCTGATGTGAAGCTTGAGGTTATTAAATGGGTCCAATTACATTTCAGAAAAAGCGAAAACATCTTGCATGATTCTCAAGGCTGGGCCTATTACATATTTTTTTATTATGGGACAAATTAATTTTTTCTTTTTCTTGGGTCAAAATAGGACGAACTAATAAATAAAGGGGTCGTCTTCCACAATTTCATTAAACAGCCGATCAAGTAGGATTTTCCATGTCACCAACACAATGGTTGGAGACGAGTTTTCTAATTTTTCAATCGAATTTATTATGGGATTAATTAATTTTTTCTTTTTCTTGGGGGGTTAAAATAGGACGAACTAATAAATAAAGGGGTCGTCTTTCACAATTTCATTAAACAGCCGATCAAGTAGGATTTTCCATGTCACCAACACAATGGTTGGAGACGAGTTTTCTAATTTTTCAATCGAATAACTATAAACATAAATTTTATTAAAAATATAATATTTGGCAAATTTTGATTGGTGTATTTTAATTGATGTATAATATCATATTCAATGGAGACTAATTAAAACATTTATCTTGATATGAAATCTCATCTCCTCTCTCTCTAAACCCTAGCTTTCTTTTTTCTTCTGTATTCCTCCGCCGGCGATGACTTGGTAAAAAAATTGTCTACTTTACCAATGTTACCACCATCGTCAGCGGGTTGGGTTGGAGCATCCTTTTTCAAGTTGTACATAACATTTTCAAATTTGATGAGACGGATATGGATCTAACGAGACAAAGACAGATCTGACGAGATGAAGATGGTGATACATAAGTTTTTACATAGCGTTTAGATATTTTGTTTGGTAATTTATTTTCTCTCTCATATGAGAGTTTGCTTTCTCTCTCGAATGAGAGTTTCGTTTCTCCTTGAATAGGAGTAGCACCCTTGAATAGGAGTAGCACAAAAATTTTCTTGTGTTCGTTTGTGAGTTTTTAAGATTTGTTATCTTCAAGAAACTTGATAGTTGCTGTTTCAGATGTTCTTACTACATCGTTTGAGTCGATATGAATTGTATTGTTAAAAGCGTTGTAAACTTTCGATTGACTAATATATAAGACCGATTTTTCTTCAAGAAAAAAAAAATGGAGACTAATTAAAACTTATTTTATAAGATATTGATGAGGTTGAAGTGAACAAGTTGGACTTTGTATCTTAGTTTCGATCATCTATTACAAAATAATGTCTTATCTCGTTGTATGTATATTCCGCCCGCCCCCCAAAACTATACAAGTAACATGAATTTTATTCACGCCTCTTGTGTATAATAAATAAAATACGAGATGAAACACACTTTTGAAATACAAAATTCGATGTATATATATCTTTGCGAGCTATGAAAAAATGATTTTTTTCATTCATCCTTGTCATATTCTATTTGTTGGAGTGACCACTATTAGTGACGCCCAATTTAAATTTTTTTGTATGGAAAATATGATTTTCCATGACAGATTGAATGCCAGGTTTACAAAGCTATGGCGAAATTTCATTACAAAATACGTATAACTAAGTTCTTGATTGGCGGCTGGGATTTCATAATTTTATCTTGATATATGAATAAATAATTGTACAAGTTAATTCATTATTAATTATGCAGACATATTTGAGTAGAAACTTGAAAGGAAATATGTCATTTCTTTTATGATGGAAAATTATTTGTGTTGTGAAAATTTGTCCACGTACGTTATGCATTCCGATAAATGATTCTATAAATTTAATATTTGGGTCCATGCGACATAATATCAATTACAGGGAAAATATTACAATTGATATATGTATAAAATAAGTACATCTTATTTTACTAGCTAGCCATTTTGGATTTTTTTTATTCCACATAGTATTCCATTTTGTATACCGTATACAAAATCACGTACTTGTATATTTTATTAGCCGCTGATATATACATAGAGATACTTTATATGCATCATTTGAAACTATGATGTGAAATAAAAGATAAAATATCAATTAACAACAAAATTCTAAATTTATAGTCAGGATTATAAATAAAAAATAAAAGGTGTTGAAACATACATGTTCTTATTCAAATAAAACCCTCACTATTATTCTTAAGATATCTTTTAGGAAAAAAATCATGCTTATTGAACGATACATCAGTTGCAACTTACAAGTTAACATATATATCTGATAACACCTCAAACGTGTTTAGCGTTTCCTCTTTTCATAACAAACCCTAAATATTTATCAAGTATTATTATTTTTGCGGAAATTTCTGGCTAGCACAAATTAATACAAACTTAGTTTCATCGCACCTAAGTTTAATTCATAAATGAAAATGATTAGTCACATAATAAATATTTTTTTAATAATTGGACATGATACATGTCATGAATATTAAATTCGCGACAAACAACTATTACAAATCAGCTAACAATTATTACAAAAATATAGAAAAAAATCCACAAGCTTTTTGTATGGGTAGAATCCAAGACCCTCTAATATCTTGGGGACTTAGGTTTGCGAGTGAGCTAAATTTTATCCGCAGTCACGTAACAAGTATAATTCACTTGATCAAATTAAGTCTAAGTTAGAATGTTTTGGGAAATTCGACCAGCTTACGCCGTCCACACCAAAGTGTATTTCACAAACCGATCGACCTGAAATTTTTATTGCATATTTTTTTTTAACAACATATTTAGTATGCATGGGCCAAAATATTAATAAAAGGAAAGAGAAATCTCTCTATAAATAGAGCCTTTTCCCTCTCATATTTTTACATCCAAATTCTTACACACACACACACAATATAAAAAAACACACACATAGAAAGCATAATAAGAGAAATGGAAACTTACACTTGCAACTTAACCATAGCAACTCTTCTTATAATAACACTCACACTCACACACTCCTCCATCAACTCCGGCTGCGCCGCCGCCAGGCCCGCCTCCGGAGCTACCAACACCGAGTTCATCAAAACATCGTGCTCCGCCACATCCTACCCCACACTCTGCTACTCCTCCCTCTCAAGCCACGCAAGCGCCATCCAACAAAACCCTAAGCTCCTCGCCCACGCCGCCCTCTCCGTCAGCCTCGACACCGCCTCCGCCACCTCCGTAGACATGGTGAAGCTCTCACGCGCCGCCGGCATGTCGCACCGGGAGGCGGGCGCCATGCGGGACTGCGTGGAGGAGCTGAGTGACTCGGTGGACCAACTCAGACGGTCCATGGCGGAGATGAAGGAGATCAACGGCTCTAATTTCGGGATGATGATGAGTGATGTTCAGACTTGGGTCAGCGCCGCCTTGACTGATGAAGACACGTGCATGGAGGGGTTCGCCGGAAAAGTTATGAACGGCGCCACCAAGACGGCGGTGAGGCGGAGGATTGTGAATGTGGCGCATATGACTAGTAATGCTTTGGCTCTTATAAATAGTTATGCTGCACTCCATGGTTAAATAACTTTTTAGTTTGTTTTGTTGATTAGACATTTATACTAAATTGTGTGTGTGTATTTTTTTTAAATAGTTTTATTAGGATCAAGTGTGGTTTGGTTATTTATAAGATTAGATTTAGGGTGATTGCGCCATTTATTTTAGTAGTGTTATTTGAAGGTGTGCCTCAAATGTATTCTCATGATTAATTTGGTGTAATTTTAAGTTATTTTGATGCAAATGCAAGAGACATGTTATGAATATGTTTCTCCATCCGTTCGCCTTTGAATATAAAGTGCATTCATAGGGCTAATTGCATTTTTAGTCCGTTATATTTATTGCTTTTGGATTTTAATCCTTTTTTTTTCGATTTGCAAAGTCGTTTGATAACTATCGAACTTTTGACAATTTAAGTCCTATTTTGACCAAAGCCGACCAATTTGGCCAGAATTTACCACGTGTCTGACACGTGGCGCTAACATGGACAAAAAATTGGAGAGTTCCCAATTTTCCCACCAAAATTGACGTTGAATAGGACAAAATTGATAAGGTGTCATCAGTTTTATCTAAGTCAGCGTCCATTTGGCATGCCACCTCATCAATTTTGTCTGGTCTGCATCACACGTGGCAAATTTCGGCCAAATTGATTAGCTCCGGTGAAAATCGGACTTACATTGTCAAAAGTTGGATAGTTACAGAACGACTTTGCAAATCGAAAAAAAAAAATAAGATCAAAATCCAAAAGTGAAAAAGATACAGGGCGAAAAATGCAATTAGCGCTCCATATATACTTGACCTGATAATTCAGATGAAATATAGAGAATTGTATACTATGTATAAGAGAATATATATGTATATGTATGTATGTATTTACCAAAAAAAAAGTATATGTATGTATGTATACTATATATATATAAATATATATATAACTATATATATTATGTATGCTATATATGTATATATATATATATATGTATGTATGTATACTATATATAACATAAATAATACAATACCAAGATGTTGGGAGAGCTTCAAGCTGATCAGCGGCCAAAAGTTGGATGCGTCGTGCCGTAGTACACTGGCATGGTTGATGGTACAGAGCAAGTTGTGTTTATATGTCGGGAAAATTAGACACGTATCTCTTTATTTATTGTATAATTATCAAAAACTCTTTTTATTTTTTGGAAATTACCAACACGTACCTTCAAGGGTATATATATAAGATTTATTGAAGGTAAAATTCTAAGAAATTTTATATACACAATGGTGTGATTGTAAAAATAATTTTAATGACAACGACTTTATGTAATTTTTGAAAAAATAGGGAATATTTGATGATTCACAATAAATAAAAGGTTACGTGTGTATTGTGTAATTCTTCCTTGGCTCTCTTCCGTATCCTAATCCTAGTTCTTATCCTGAATACTTATCCATATTCTATATGCATCAAGACACAAAGCCACGAAGCATTCTTATCCTGAATACGACTCTATTTGGGCTTTTTGTTTCTTACCCTATGATTATGAATGGGCTTCAAATGAACTAATACCACCAAGATGGCCAGCCCACTAATTTGGAAGGTTGATAAGTATGAGACTATGCGTTTGCCTTAGAGTTTATTCTTTTTTTTTTTTTTGAAATCTCAGGGTAAATCTCCGTCCCATCAGAGTAAATCTGCCCATACGCAATAGCCCACAAACCACGTATGGGGGTAATCCACCCTAGGTTACCCATAGGCGATGGACTCAATAAGCACAGGGCCCCCAGGAGAGAATATAGGAGTAAAAACCCCCATCCCCTTCTCCCGGGTTTCGAACCCAGGTGGGTTCTCACGACGAATACCTTATGGATCACTGGACCACACCCGGCCCTTTGCTTCGTTTGCCTTGAGTTTTAGAAACTCCAATTAAACTATTTCACCATTTTATAAGAAATAATAACTTAGATTTTATATGGTATAACTCAAGCTTAATTTACAAAATAAGCAATTCAGATGAAAAATATATATAGTCCAATATTGCCCTGTGAAACACATTCGGCCAATCCCATCTAGACCAAAATTTTGAATATATAATTTGTGACATAAAATACAAGATGATTACCAATTTGAAATGCAATTTGATGTGCTGATCAAATTACAATCTACCTGATTTATATACTTAGAGTCTTTCACATGTGTAATACATCACTTTGTATACTTGAGTCTTTCATATTTGTAATACATCACTTTGTATGCTTGAGTCTTTCACATGTGAATGTGTTAGCGTAAAAGATATTGAATAATTATGTGATAGATGATTTTGAAGTGATTTCAACTGAAATCTTCTCTAGTACATTTTGTAACCTCTATAATTTCGTTCACAAATGTACAATTCATATGTGGTCGAGCTAGACGAGGAAAAACTTGTATACATAGGGTCATATTGAACACTACATGGTATAGTTAAGCCACCCCAACATATCATTTTTGTCGTGGCTGGATTAATCTATACATATATTTTATTGCAAATCGTGTTATCCCCTATTGTACTTCACATACGAACGTCATATATATAAAATATTTCTTTGCATATAAATTTAATATGAATTATAAACACTTGCCGTGCAGACATCATATGTAATACAAGACGTAACATTATTTTACATTATAAGATCTCGTGTGAAAATTAAAGGGGTGTAACCATGGAAATTGCAACCAGTCATCCTTCTCATAAGTAAATAGGCAGAAATGTCCAGGGTAGAAGTCAACCCAACAACATTAATAAGAAACAAAAATTCCTAAGCAAGGTATAAAATGCCGCCGCAGTCACAAATTTTTCATCAAAACTCGTACGTAAAGTGCCAGTTGAATAAGTGTAAGTGCAGATAAAATATACGAGAGAGGAGACTTTTCAGATTAAGTCATCCAACAAAAGCAAACTATATATATATATATACGAGTTAAATACGGTTTTATATATAATTGGAAGCCGAAAATAAAAAATAAATAACCTAATCAGATTTGATTTAATTTCTTTAAGCTGCAGGATTTGCGGTAATCCAAAATCTCTAAGCACATGGCTACCAGGAAATGAAATGTTTGTGTTCAGACATACACGCATTCGGATACGAGGAATTACTGAATCGGACACATTAATTGCTTTGATTTTTGCTGTTTTTATATGTTGCTTAAGCTTCAAAATCTTACTGTATTTTGCTGACAGCGCGCAGCTTAAATTCACACTTAATTTCCTAATTCGTCACGTAAAACCCGTTAAGCAATTCAGTTTGTTCAACTTTCAATTTTCAAGCAATCTAATGAAGTACTAGATTAACACTAATTAATATGTAGTGTAATGTATATACAATTTCATTGTAAGACTAATCAATGGCGGCAAATCTCTCTCTCTCCCTCTCTAGGATTCCGTTAATTTGAAGATAAAGTAATTATAATACTTGAATTTCAACTTTGATCATATTTTTTATTCAATTTTGTGTGTGTATATATATGTGTATCTTGTATAACTCTTTCATTTCCCTCCATTTCAACAACCTCACTATCAAATCTTTAAAATTTGAACACCTCTTGAAACCTTATTTAATTTCCCATTATTTGCATGATTGTAAATAAAACCCTTCAAAAAACAATATATATAGCTATGACAACTAAAATGTCCAAATCACCCCTCTTACTTTGCTCCTATTTCTTGTTCATATGTTCCTACAAAGCATTCGCAGATGATGAAATTACCAAAAAGGACATCAGCTGGTGGTGCAGCACCACCCCCCACCCGGATCCTTGCAACTACTTCATGGGCCGGGACCCTAACCGGTTCGACCCGAAATCCAACGAGGACTTTCGAGCCATGACAATCCAAGCCGCCATGGAGCGAGCCGCCGAGGCACAAAGCCAAGCCAACAAGCTCGGTTATAGGGGCAGGAGGAACATAATGGTCCATAAAGACTGCAACAATCTAATCGAAAACACGATTCTTCAACTAAATACGACTTTACAAAGCATCCAAACAAACGAGAGCTTCACAGATTTCGACGCCCAAACATGGCTCAGCACGGCTTTAACGAACATCGAAATATGCCGAGCGGGCCCGCTCGAGCTCAACGTAAAAGAATTCACTTCCCCAATTTTATCGAACAATGTTTCGGAGCTTATAAGCAATAGCCTCGCCACAAACGGGGCTCTATTGCGCAACTCTGAAACGACGTCGGTTAGTGAATATCATAATACGGGTCAATCCGGGTTTCCTGGTTGGGTCGCGGGTGGTGACCGGAAGCTGTTGCAGGATTTGGCGTTGGCATCGAAGGCGAATGTGGTTGTGTCTAAGGATGGGTCGGGTCAGTTCGGGTCGATTCAGGAGGCGATAGATTATGCGATTTCGACACGGGTAGGGTCGGGTAGGGTTGTGGTGTACGTGAAGAGAGGGGTTTATAAGGAGAATATTTTGATAAATAGGACGATGAGTAAGGTGATGCTGGTCGGAGATGGTGTGAGGTATACTGTGATCACCGGCGGCCGGAGCGTGTCGTCAGGGTTCACTACTTATAGCTCGGCCACCGTTGGTACGTCTTCTCTAACAATTCCGGTTTTAGGGTTTTTTTTACGTAAAACGTTGTTATATACAATGGAGGTCTTTATATCAAATGATCATAATGATTATAGTATCTTAAATCTATGAAAATGCTTCTATGTCATCGGTGTTGCATGGAAAAATCGACTAGACAGAGTCCAATAGTCCTAGTGTCTATCGTTTTCTCAGTAGAGTATATTATGTGCGGTCCTCATACATTATATTGTTATGTGAAAGAGATAGACACAGACACTCGGATTATTGAGCTCGATCTGACATAGAATTACCTTATGTTGCATAGTATAGATTATGTCACATTGACAGTTAGTATACATAATGTGCTGATATGGGGTGATTTATATCTTCTGGTGTGGTGTTCAATATCGAGTCCTAAATAAGTGTTTTCTCTGGATCTACTGCTAACATGCTCGTTCTTACACTTCCATATTATAAATATATGTACATCAAATGGGAAAATACTTAAATGCACTCGGTGTTGCATATATCAAAGGATGTAGATCACGACACATTAATAATACATACATCATGTGTTGATTTACTGTTATCCATATCCCTTGATATTCACCGGCCAGTATAATAAGCATTTTCCTATTTGATTCCAGCATAGCACAAGATATATTATCTCTTTACTTTTTTGTGTGAAGACATGAGGAATATATATGTATGAGATTTCCAATTTTGGCTTCAATTTTCAAACAACAAAAACCATCTATACTTGTCGGAGAGAACACATACGTACACTGGATTTGTTCAACATTAAACCGTGAGAATGATTACTAGCTTTGCTGGTGTGATCTAATCATTTCATATGAAAACATTACGTGTAAGACATCCGTCTTTGGCTTTCAGGAGTTGATGGGACCGCATTCATAGCCCGTGGAATCACATTCCGCAACACCGCCGGGCCAAAGAAGGGCCAAGCCGTAGCCCTTCGGTCAGCCTCCGATCTCTCCGTATTCTACGCATGCAGCTTCGAAGGCTACCAAGACACGCTTTTCGTTCACGCGCAACGTCAATTCTATAAATCGTGTTACATATACGGCACAATCGACTTCATATTCGGAAACGCAGCAGTAGTATTCCAAAACTGCATCATCTACGTAAGAAAGCCTCTAGTCGGCCAGGCTAACACCATAACTGCCCAGGGCAGGGGCGACCCGTTTCAGAACACGGGTATCTCAATCCAATATTGTCGGGTCATGGCTGCGCCGGATCTTAAACCCGTTATTGGCTCGGTTAAGACTTATTTGGGTCGACCCTGGCAACAGTATTCGAGGACCGTGATTATGAAAAGTTATATTGATGATTTGGTTGACCCGGTGGGGTGGTCAACGTGGGGCAATTCGGACTTTGCTTTGAGTACATTGTACTACGGGGAGTATCAAAATTTCGGGCCGCGGGCAGCCACGGAGAACCGGGTTAATTGGACTGGTTATCATGTTGCGATGAGTCCGACTGAGGCGGCCCGATTTACGGTGACGACTCTTATTGCGGGTCGGGCATGGCTGCCTGCTACGGGTGTGCCGTTTATTGCCGGGGTGTAACCTGTAAGCTTACCTATTTATTAGTATGGACTATATATATGGAATTCTTTATTTGTTGATTGATTTTGTACATGTAAAATGCCATTATCAAATAAATTAATGTATACTATTCTTTTATTTCTAATATAGTTACAATTGTTAAAAAATGAAACATAGCATTTTATTGAAAATCATTATTGAATCACCCAAGACGTGTTGATCTAGTGGTATTTACCTTCCACTTTATGTGAGAGGTACTGAGTTCGAATTCAGACTGCTACAAGTGTGGTTCTTCCCTCCTTTATGGAGCTAGATAAAGTCTTTATGACTCAAAATTATAACTATCAACCCGGATTTGTCGGGTTAGATATATAGGGTATCCCTCTTTCTTGATAAAAAAAAAAGAAAAAGAAAATCATTATTGAATCTAATGAACAAAAATACAAAATATCAACAAGATGTAAAAGGGAAAAATTGACGACCAAGGCTTTGGCCTAGTGGTACCACCTCCCACTTGTGAGTGGGAGGTCCTGGGTTCAAAGCCCAGGAGGCAGAGTTGTGTGGCTTTTCCTCCTTTATGGAGTTTGATAGAGTTTTTATGGCTCAGTGAAAATTATCAAAATTTGTCGAGCTAGATATATAGGGTATCCCCTCCCTTTTGTATTAAAAGGGAAAAATTGAACCCTAACTATCAGTTCTAACTGAACGGGCCACTAACATACTAATGGACTATATGATGGGCTGGAAGAAAATAAACCCAATAACAATGACAAAGATAACCCATACTATTAATATCTTCAACAACAATGTTATATGCGTTGGCACAGTGAACATTTTTTCTCTAGTTCGGATTCAATTCAGCGGAATTCAAATATAATTTATAATGTGAGTGAATTATATTTGCTTTGTGATAGTTTACATGTCTTGTAAATTTTATTCAAATTCGGCTAAATCAGGTATGAGTCAGCATTTTCTTAAAGGCAGTGATTTTGGTCTGGAGTTGGTTTGGTCGGATCCTTATGTAATTCACTTATAACCAATTACAAGATAAATATAATTTATTCACCTTGTAAACTGTAACCCGATTCGATTAAATGGGTCTAAACTAGAACTTTTCCTAGTCAGCATTCTTTAATAGTTACCGCCCATATATATCCTCGCCACATATTGACGAGATCTACATATATAATGATTTTTTTCTTTTTTCTTTTTAAATTACAAGGTATCATTCACATCATACTCATGTCACTATTCAATTTAGGAAAATACTATACACTATCATTTTCGCATCATCAAAATTTTACCTCTCCTTTATTTAGAAAGAAAGTATGGATGCATTGGATCCATTGAAATTAGCAAGCAATTTCTTACCAAAATTAGGGGAGGTAAAAAATTGTTGGTATGTAACATTACTCTTTAATTTAAGGAAATTATTATAATGAAAATATTACTTTTGTTTTATCATAGATGTATGTTATTAGTGTAAAATATTGACATCGTGTTATTAATATATTCTTTTAATTTACAATAAACTTCAATTTTAGGTTCTTACATGTGTTATTTGAAAAAAAGTATATAACAAAAATTCTTGTACATATAGAGGACATGACACAGAAAATTTTGGCACTCTTATCCGAGAGTCGAGACTAGATTCTATTTTGCATTTCCCTTTGTCTAATACCTTGGTCATCATTATTCATTAGTGTACATTATTTCGAAAACATTCTACTAATTATTAAATTATGATGAGAGAATAATAAATCTATAATTGATCAACTCTTGTACTAAGTTAATAGCTTTTATTTTATTAAGAGAAATAGTATTTGACTCGTTATAATTTATATGTTATTACAATAATGGCCCATGTCATTATCATTAAAAGACTGACGTAACTTCTTAGCACATAAAATATATTCCATTCTAAATAGTAGAATTAATAATTTCTTCAAACAATATTCAGCTGGCACATAACTGTAAATCATCCTATATCTAACTCAAGGAACAAAATAATTCAACTCTTGGACAAATCTATTAACTATTAAACAAAATGAAATTCAATTAGTGAAAACTTCCAAAAAATTAAAAAGTCAACTGAACAAAAACTAGAAACACTAATAGAATAAATAAAGATAAAAAGTATTTTTCACAGAGAAGGAATTTGAGTATTGATGTGGAGTAATTAGTTTTGGATTGAAGTCAAAAATGTTGTCCATAGCTTTTGAAAACTTGCTCGGAAAAAATTGAGTCCGATCTACTACACGAAAAAAAAAATCCGAATATGAAAAGCTATTTGAAATTAATAATAAAATGAGTGTAATGAATATGTTCCGAAAACATGCATTAATACCTAAACCATATATGTTTATCTTTTATTTACAAAATTACTTTAATACACTAATTTCGAAATTGTTCAATCATATATGTTGCAAGAAAATAAATACATGAAAATACATTAAAAAATTTCACAGAGTCGTGACACAATTGTGTCAACTCTTGTGTTTATTTTTCTTGTTAAAGAAAAGGCCATGGGCCTAATCAACCGCCAACAAGATGCCTTGCTTTAGTTTTCTAATTTTAAAAGAATTATCTTCGAGAATTAAAATCAAAATACATAATTTCTATTTCTTCACTGGCTGCACGTCCTTAATTAATTTTCCCAATCCTCCACCCGTTCGCTTTTTTCCTTCGCAGGTATATGACTTGTACGCGTTTGTTCCCGCACCAAACTCTCTCATTGGAGAAGTCAATATATATAAATATATATACATATATATACATATTGCATATTTTCGTGTCTTATATTTACTATTTGTAGTGTAGGTGGAGAATATATAAATTGAATTAATATATATATATATATATATATATATATTGCATATTTTCGTGTCTTATATTTATTATTTGTAGTGTAGGTGGAGAATATATAAATTAATGGTCGCATTTGACAAATGACAATTGGCATGCACGTTGCTTCCATTTCAAGTTTTAACTATCAATTTGTGCATGCAATTTACATGCCGCCATTAAGCTGCATGTAGCCCTCCAAAGCTGAACTCCATGATATGACCACAACTCTATAATTTTTTACTAAAATAAACATTTTAATTAGGAGGTTTTGATCACCAATGTTCTACAGAAAAATATAATTTACTGTGCATTTTTTGATCCTTTATGTAATTTTTTGCTTTTATGTAATTGTTTCTTGTTCAAAACAAGTAATTCTTTCATGTTGTAACTTTATTTGTTTGATGTTTCAAGTAATTATTTTATGAGAAAATACTTATAAATTCACTCATGTTATGGTCAATTATCGAAAATTTTCTAACTTTTTTGAAATTACATAAAGTCCCCCTCACATTAAGAAATTTTTACAATTACAATCTCTGGTGTATTTAAAAATTCTTATAATTTCACCCATGTAAACCTTACAAATAAAATACTTAAGGGGTTCTCGTTGTAATTTACTAAAAGTCGAGTTTTCTTTGGTTATTAGTGCTAAATTGATGGGTTGTGCATGTAATTCACTCATATTTTCTTTAAAGAAACTAAGGGACCACAAATTATGTACTTTAATTTCCCCTTACATTCATATATATATATATATAAAATGTACTATTCACATGAAATAGTTTTAAACTGATTATTTTTTATTTAATTATACAAATTCTTGCCTTTTGCAACATTCACTTCTTTAATGTGAAATTTTATTATTATTTACGCACACCAAATAAGTCAATAAGAAAACCCAAAATGAAAAAGTAAAAGTAAAAAAGTTGCGCTCCATTGCTTATTTGTCATGCAAATTATTCTTATCTTAATGGGTAAAAGATATATTTTTGGTTTCACATACATATATACATTATTCGATTGGAGCGTAACTAGTATTCTAAACAAAATAGTAAACTAAAGATAAACTAAAATTAATAACAAAACTACTTTATATTCTTAAATTCCATTAGACCAGCCTAGCTAATTATTCCCTCATAAGTCATGACCTTGTGACAAATTAATTACATATATGGATGTAAGGATATCATAGTTTAATCTAACAACCTAATTATATATATATATACATGATTCATAATCTATATATAGTCACATACATATATATATATATATATGGATTTGAATTGTCTTTGTTCATAGTCAACTCTATCATTCTCATCTACTATTACAAACCACGACAACCTGTCACCACACCTTCTGCTTTCTACTATATAAACTCGTTACTTCTTCTCAACTTTACACCCACTCCAAATAACACACCTCAAAATAAGACCTAATTAAGCTCATCATCAACAATGGCGTCTCTCAAATTATTCACACTATTACTAATCTCTCTCTCATGTTTCCTCTTCCCAACCCTCACTGCTAAAGTCCCCTCCGGTGACATCAACTATTGGTGCAACCAAACCCCATACCCCGAGCCATGCAAACATTTCATGACCCATAATCGGGCCCACAACATGCCCAAACATAAATCAGATTTCAGAAAAATGGCTGTTCAATTAGCCCTGGAAAGAGCCATTCGGGCCGAAACCAACACCAAAACCCTCGGCCCGAAATGTCAAAACGAGCGCGAAAAATCTGCATGGGCTGATTGTTTGAAGCTATACAAGAACACAATCGAACAACTCAACAAAACAACCGATCCCAACACGAAATGCACCGATTTCGACGAGCAAACGTGGCTCAGCACCGCGTTAACGAACCTCGAGACGTGTCGGGCCGGGTTCGTCGAGCTCGGTGTAACCGGCGTCGTTTTGCCCTTGATGTCAAACAATGTGTCGAAATTGATATGTAATACTTTGGCTTTGGGCAATAATGAGACACGTCATGAAGCTAGTGATTACTATAAAGGTGGTTTTCCGACGTGGGTATCACCGGGGGATAGGAGGTTGCTTCAGACGACGACAGGGGTTAGGGCGAACGCGGTGGTGGCGCAGGATGGGTCGGGGAATTACAGGACTATTAGGGCGGCGCTGGATGCAGCGGCGCGGAGGAGCGGCAGTGGGAGGTTTGTTATTTATGTGAGGAGAGGGGTTTATAGGGAGAATTTGGAAATTGAGGGGAGTAGGATGAGGAATATTATGCTTATTGGTGATGGTTTGAGGTATACTATTATTACCGGTAGTCGGAGTGTTGGAGGAGGCTCCACCACCTTTAATTCCGCCACCGTTGGTAAGTTTCTCCGCCCATCTCGAACACCACCTTTCTCGTTGTGGAAAACTCTTATATACATCGGGTGTTGAACACCAAATGATGTAGATGCAACCCCATCAACATATGATGCATATCATTGTTGAAGTCGCTTGATCTACACCATAGGGTGTGTACACCCTGCTCGGTGTATGCAAGCATTTTCCTCTCGTCGTTTGACCTACTCAAAGTGTACCTATACTACATACATAGATGAGTTATATTTGACCTCTAGTAATGTTTCAATTCTTAACATGATAAGTTGCTTTTCAAAATTAATTCACTTTAATTTGATGATGTTAGCGATATATTGTAAATACTTTTGAGCATTTTTTAATAAGCATCAGTACAGTAAATTTTTTTTATTAATTATATTTACAATATATTGTCTTAAATAATGATTGTGGGTTAACATTGTTACATTTATTTTATCTGATTAAATATTTTGAAAAAGAATTCATTTTATGATCATTATATTGAAAAAATATTTTGAAGCTTTCCAAAATGATAATTTACTCATAAATTTGGGAGAGGCGTAAGTGAATTTTGAATAAAAATTATTGTCAATTCAAACTAAGATATCAATAGTCACGCATGAGGACTATTTCTTTTTATTTTCGACGCGTTATAATATCATTCTCGACATTCCTAAACAAACTTTTTCCACTTTGAACTTGTCATCATGACTATGATTGATGAATATATGTAACTATATATAGATAGTGTCAACTTCCAAGTTCCAAGTGCTTAACAATTATTAACATTTTATTTAAAAATTGCTTATTTATCCTATAATCTACTGAAGCACGCAAAAGCCTTATTTGTATTTCCTATATTTATAAAATATATATTAATCATACATACATTTATCAATTAAACTTCATGTTTCTCAGCCGTGACAGCCGAGGGGTTCATCGCACGGGGCATAACCTTCCGCAACACCGCCGGCCCCGAAAACCACCAAGCGGTGGCGCTCCGCTCCGGCGCCGACCTCTCTGTCTTCTACCGCTGCGGCTTCGAAGGATACCAAGACACACTCTACGTCCATTCCCAGCGCCAATTCTACAAAGAATGTTACATATACGGTACAGTAGACTTCATATTTGGCAACGCAGCAGTCGTACTTCAAAACTGCATGATCTACGCCCGCCGCCCCATGGCCAGGCAGACACCTACCATCACAGCGCAAGGCCGATCCGACCCGAATCAAAACACCGGAATCTCAATCCATAACTCCCGGGTCATGGCATCGTCGGATCTTGCACCCGTTGTCGGGTCATTTAGAACGTATTTGGGCCGTCCATGGAGAGAGTACTCGAGGACGGTTTTCATGCAGACGTATTTGGACCGCTTAGTGGACCCGGCAGGGTGGTTGGAGTGGGATGGTAATTTTGCTTTGAACACTTTGTACTATGGAGAGTATAGGAATACCGGGCCGGGTTCTGGAACGAGTCGGAGGGTCCGATGGAGGGGGTACCGGGTTATTACCAGTGCGGCGGAGGCGGGGCGGTTCACGGTGGCGAATTTTGTTGCTGGACGGTCGTGGCTGCCTGCCACTGGTGTGCCATTTCTTGCAGGGCTTTGACATATATTGTATTAATTTGGTTTGTGAAGAATTTTTTCATCTCAATTTGTTGGTTTATTATTATTTATGATACTTTGGTTGATTTATGTGAAGTGTTGAATTGTAAAAGTTGTTATTAATTATGAGGTTTTATTATAAAAGTTCACATTAAGGTACTCAACGTTATTTTCCGTTTCGATATTCTATTACAAATTGTGTTGCAATCTTCTATTACATTTTATATATGAACGATATATGTATAAAATATTACCTTAAATATACATTTATTATGAAATATATACACTTGTCGTGCAGGCATGATACGCAATACAAAATACAACTCATTAAAATTGACAAAAAAATCATTAAAATAAGGGAAAATTGTGTTATAATTAATTAATTACTGTGAGAGGAAAGAATTCAGAGTTCTGATAAAAATCATACATACACACATATATGTTGCAAAGCAGCCCCTGAATAACAGTCAACTACAAGTTTACCACAAATGATTGGGCTAGCAAACGGGACGAACTGTGTTAGTTGGGCCTCTAACAACCCAATTCGAGAACAATGGCCACCAAGCAAATTGGGCTGGAATATTATGGATGCGTTTGGAAACACTTTTCAAATGGACTTTTGAAGATAGAAGTTCATTTATGAAAATGTAACTTGTTTGATAATCAAATTTAAATGGGCTTTGGAATACGTCACTTCTCCGAAAGTCTATTTAAATGAATTGCATAATAGTGTGGGTTTTGGATTTTTTTTCCATCACTTCTTATGGAAGCTACTTCAAGTGTAACATTTCCAAACACTTCACATATTTAAAAGCATTTATTTTAAATGTCCATTTTGATAAGTTCATCCTACAAATTGACTTATTAATTAATAAGTGGATCCAAACAATCCTATATCTTCAACATTAAAACTTCTGTAAAATATCCGTGCTTAGGCCTTGGTAGATAGACGCTCCCTCCTCCCCTCCCGCCACATCCTCTCGCTCTTGCTCACTTGTCCCGTAGCCCCTTCCTCCTCCTCCCCTCTGCCTCTTACTTCCTTGTCCGGCCGCCCTTTCCTCCTCGTCGACGCTGTCTCTCCCTTCTCCTCTTTGATTTTTAGATTTTATGTCATACAAATATTATATCTTTAATTCAGATATAAAATTTAAATATATATATATATGTGTGTGTGTGTGTGTGTGTTATGTCAATGATATTTACTAAACTCAAAATATATATGAATATATATATATATATATGTTTGTTAATATTTATTACTTTTATTCAAATTAGTTTAAGAATTTATTTTTTTAAATGATCTTTCATTAAAGACTTAATTAAATTATATATTAAAAATTAAATAAAGAATAAAATGTTACTTTATGTTGTTTTTCTAAAAAATAATCTTGTGTTTTTTCTTAGTTAAATTATAGTAACCAAAATTTTACATATCTATTAAGATCCTTTACTCACAAAACACAAAAATGTAATAGGAAAACAAGGAAAAGGAAACGGGGTTTATGTTAAGGCCTGGCCCAATGTTTTTGGGCCTAGGCCTGGGTAAAATCCATTCGTTGACAGGCTTACTATTAACACTTTTATAAAAGTGTACAAAGTATATTACAAATCGTGTTGCAATCTCTTTGGCATCATCAAGGCTTTTTTATAAATTCTGTGCAAGTATATAAATCACGGGCCCGGTTCTTGATGAAGGGGAGAGTAAAATGACCCTGTTTTAGGATAGTATAGATCCTTACTACCTTATTCCTTGCCGAAATCAGCACTGTAATGAGCACTCGATTCGAGCTCCTTTGCTTCATTCAGTTTCCTTACAGCCTTCATGAAATTTTCATGGATGACATAATCACGCTCTGCACGAATAGCTGACATTCCAGCTTCGGTGCAGATACTACGAAGGTCAGCCCAATTAAAAGCCTCAGCTAGTTTAACGACAGCACCATAATCAATTTCACCATGTTTGGCATGAATATTCAGAATTTCCTCTGTCAACTGTTCATTAGGTAACGGTGTGTATATTACCAACCTCTGGATAGGCTGAAAATCCAAGAATTTCAGAATGTTTGGCTGAAAATTCAGCTTGAATTTTCAGAATCAACTTCGCCGATGCTACTTAACTTCCAACCTGTGGATTTGAGGAGAATGGAATTGCATCACTTGGTAAGAAATAACATTAAGGATTCACAATTTAGTCAAAAAGTTGCCAGAAATTTTCATTGCAAACATGTGGCTATAACCATAATACATATATATAATGATAACAATTTTCAAGATCAAAGGTAGCATATTGTCATCTTTGTACCACCATTTTTGAATCATTTGTGTTTTTTCAAAAAGAAAGAAAAGATTGCATTTCACAACTAAAATTTGGAAAGATTAGCATATTTTTACAAATTATTTGCAAAGAAATTCATGGATTCTTTTATTGCATAGTATAATAGATATTATAAATGAAATTACATCTAAAGCCAACACCACAGAGATTTACTGATTCACAATGCCATTAGAAAAACGGGGAATGCTTGTATATAAGGAACAAGACCTGACAATTCACGTTGAAATTTTGACATAGAACAAATCTTGTGCCTCCAAAGCATTTCATTGAGCAGCTGTTGATAATATCAGGGATTTGAACAATAAACTGATTATTGCAACCTACTGACACATTGTAGTGAAACAAAGGCGATCTTGTATCGGGTCTACTGTACTCTGCAACAGCAAATTGCTTCCTGCAGCGAGGTTCAAAGTAAAACCCCTTCTTTTTTTTTTTTGTCTTCAATAAAAAAAAAACCACAAAATTTTCAATAAAAAGAGTATAAGTTGCTAAAGACAGACGGTGATTTTCACCTTCCAGCACCGAGGGTTGAATTCAAGAGGATCCTCAAATCAGTTAGCATTTAGGTGAAAACCAGCTGCTGCAGCGTATCCTCCATCCTTCGGGTTGTGTGTCCTGCAATTAAACCATTATTCTTGCCGATCAGTTGCCCGTTACTAGTTTCTAGAAAATTCTATAAACATGTTGAATCGAATTCTTAATGAGCACATATGTTAAATACTCACTAGCTATATTTCCCACGAGGAAAATCGTCCGTACCCCCCTGTGATATATGTTATTCTTCAAAAAAAACCCTGCGATAAAATAATTCACAGAACGCCCTCCTATGAAAAAAATAAAGGTACAATTTACCCCCCTACGCGCCTCACTCGCGCTATTTGCGAATTGTTGTAATTTTTCTGTTTTTAGAAGACCAATTTACCCCTAATCTAACACCATTGATCTCATAAGATAAATCTGACGGTTTGTATTAAATACCTATCTATGTATTCAATTTAATATTTTAAAATAATATAAGGTATTTGAATATATATATATATACATATATATATATATATATACACCCCTCTGTGCAATCCTCCCACCACCACCAACCGCCGCTTCATCCCCAAATCACCACCCAAACCCACCACCATTTCCGCTATTTCCGCTGCCAAAACCACCACTCAAGTCCACCATCATTTCCACCATTTCCACCCCAAAACCACCACCCAAAACCACCACCATCTCTTCAATTTCAGCCCCCAAAACCACCACCCAACACATGTAATTTATTTGAGGGTTTAGAAGTTCAACCCAGCCAAAGAAAATTAAAGCAAACACTATTTTTCAGTACGGGTAAATTGAACCTATTTTAACTAGTAAATTGAAGCAAAAATTATATTTTCATTTAACTAAAAATTAAACTTTGCCTGAAGATTCAACAAAATCAAAAAGACACTTTGCATCTCTCAAAAGGTATCACAACGAATTTATTCGATAGAGAGAGAGAGAGGGAGAATAGTAAATCAGAGGCTCCGAATTGCAATAGTAATAGAAGTAAAAGAAGAAGATAAGAGAATTCAGAGGCTCATCCGATCTGAAGGGAAACGAGGACACTTCAGACATGGCGCCGCATTGAGCCGCTGGAAGTGACGTCGGAGAAGTGATGCCGGATTCCATGAAAATGGGTGCTGAAATCTTTGAATTTTGCAGCAGGATTTGAGATCGCGAGTTTGCAAATCGAATATTATTTAAAGCAGTTTTTATATATATATATATATATATATATATATATAATAAGTTTAATAATGGTGGTGGTGGTGTATAGGAGGATGAAGGTGGAGGTTTTGGGGAAGAAGATGGTTGGGGAAAAAGAAGGTGAGAAAAAGAAAAAGGAAACAAAAAATTAAATTAAAAGTAATCATAAAATAAAATTAATAAAATATAGTGTAATTATTTTCAAGTAATTTCGTCTTTACAAGAAAATTCAAAGGCGAAATATGTTTAAGGAGGCAGTGAGTATATTTCTTAAAAATATGAGGGGGTAAGTTGATAATTGTTTTATCACAGGGAGTTTTTTGAATAATAACGACTATCACGGGGTTTTTTTTGAATAATAACGACTATCAAAGGGGGGTTTTTGAATAATAACGACTATCACAGGGGAATAAATTGGATTTTACTCTATTTCCCAGACTTGGAACTTCACTACCTAAAATTTTCAACGAAGTACTCAGTACACAAAAAGAACCCATCCTACTCTTGCATGTAAAACTTCCTATACAATTGCATGTAAAACAAGAGAATATCTCTCCTTTACTCCCCCCCTCCAAAGAAAATGTGCAACCGTTGACTCTAAATGAAAGGAACATAGAACTAAAGCATAATCCCCGTGTTGAATTTAAAGACCCAGCCCCACTAAACTGAATATCATGGAAAAAAACAGAAGCCAATCAATGAAGTCCCAAAAACAAAGAATATACTGAATATAATGAAACTAGGCCCCTGAGGATACCATCACTCTACTTGGCCGAACGTTAAGCAAGATGAAAACATTTGTTGCTCCTGAACCGAGGATCCGACCCAACCTAATGCAAAGAGAAAAAAAAATTAAGAGGAAAGACCAAAATAATTAATGATAAATTTGAAGAATAGTTATTTTCTATAAGTAGGAGTGCCCACGAGCATGGTTTGCCGGAACGCCGCTTTCGCGGCCGGAACGGCCGTTCCGGAACGGGAACGGCCCCCGTCGTTCCAAAATTCACGGGCATCTCGGTTTTGTATGTGGACCGTTCCGGAACGGCCGAAAAGCGGCGATACGGCCGAGATACGGCTTTGGAGCGGCCGTTCCGGCGTTTCTCGGCCACGGAACGGCTGAAACGGTGGAGGAGCACGCCGCTTCTTTCTACCATCTCGGCTAGGCTAGGCTAGGCTACGCATTGTTGCTGCTTGGTTCAACTCTCAGAAATTAATGTAAGAACGCTGCTTGGCAGCTTCAACTTTCAGTTTTTGTCTTCAATTTGTCTCCCTAACTTGAGTAGTAAAGCTATCTCCTAGTTTAGTGCAAAAATGGCAGACAAAGAAAATGAATTTTCACTTTCATAATTCATTCTATATTGGCAGGAATAAAGTGGAAAGAAAAGATGAAAAAGTGGAAAGAAAAGAGGAAAAGACAAATGAAAAAAGAATCCTAAGAAAAAATGATTATTACAAGAAAAGAAAGAAAATAAAAGAGAGAAACATCTGACAAAAAAAAAAAATTGATAAAGTGTGTATAGGATAGAATTAATGCACACCTATATGTTTTTGTTTTTTAGGTGTATTATTGATTTTTGTAAGTTTTCTGATGAGTTAAAATTTACACGGTGCCTCTCTATCAATTTTCTTCTATAAATAAGACATTGTCTTATTGGTTTTTACACTAAGTTTTATGATAAGTTAAAAAATTTATAGATTCCTCTGCATCAATTTCCTTTTTACACTAAGTTATAAGCCAAATTGCATTCCGTTTTATTAGCCTTTGTTGTTCAAAATCTTCCAATTAAGAAAGATAGACATTCAATACAATATTTACTAATTATAAAGTTTTTTTTTTAATAATTTTTGAGCAATTTAAGCAAAAAAATTGTGGAACGTCCGCGACCGTTCCGCGACAGTGCCATGGAACTGGAACGGTGGCCTCCGCGACGAACACCGCGACCGTTACGGCGAACCATGCCCACGAGTCGAGTCGAGCCGAGTTCGAGTTCGGAAAGAAATACAAATTTTGTGATAATATATATTATTATTAACATACATATATAATATTATAAATTATTATATTATATATATATATATTAATAAATAAATAAATACTATATTATATTATATATATTAATAAATGAATAAAATATTAATTTTTATTTCGGCTAGCGAGCCTCCAAATAGGTAATTTGGCTCGACTCGATGCCCACCCTATCTAAAACTAGGACATATAATAAAATGGAAAATAATAAGATACTGTAAAGCCTCACTTACCAATGGGACAATCGAACATACTGAAGTCCGGAAGGAATTACTCAACGCCCACCGCCAGTTGGTCAACAAGCAGACTGACAATTCCAGCAATCATATCTTCACATTTTACCAAACATGCCACCATTTGCAATAAAACTCTCCCGAAATTTTCTTCTGTTAATTATCAAACTTCGCATGGCACGAGCCTCACCCAATTTGTCATCTTCGCATAAAATGGAATACAACCAACGAAGGTTATTTCTGCAAGGTAGATAACCGTGGGCAAGCATATCTTCACATATCCTCAATGCATGAACACTCGACTGGTAACCACAGAGAGAACTAAGAATTTTCTCATAAGAAGATTTTGAAGGCAAAAACCCTCTTTTATGCATCACATGTGAGAGTGACAATGCATCGAGTAGCCTCCCAACTTTACAAAAGCCCCTAATTAAAGTGTTAAAGAGCACTCTATCTGGAACGAACCCATTTGCATTTATTTTATTAAATAATCCAACAGCAATATCAACTTCTCCAAACTGAATATGCCCATCAATGAGGATAGTGAAAGTCACTTGATTAGGATTTAATCCTTCTCTTTGCATTAAATTAAGATGCTCATAAGCTTCTTCCATGCTTCGTGCCCAACAGAACCCAGATATTATACCATTATATAGATACAAATCTGGCGTTAGAGGAAAACTTTTTATTTTCTGAATCAATTTTAGGGCAAAAAATTTCATTTCTTTTTTAGAACTGATCAAAACTTTCAAATCCTTACCCCTTGACAAAAGAGTGCTCTGATGTAGTAAATGAAACAACATTTCCTTACCCTTATCCCCTTTTTTATTCGAAAGATACCATTTTCCATCAAAACCCCGAATATTCCTACAAACACCACTTACCAATGTGATATAGGTGATTAAATCTTGCTCTATTTCACTTTTCTCCATCAAATCAACCAACCTAAACGCGAACTCAAATTCTCTCTTCCTCAAGTACTGCTTAATAAGAGAAGTATAAAGAACAGCATTTGGCATGTAACCTTCTTTCAGCATTCTATCAAGGTATAAACACCCTTTCTTAGTCATATTCTTCTTAACCAATCCACGTATAAGCGCTGTATAAGCATGTAAACTCGGTTTAAGATCATATTCCCCCATTTTCTCAAACAGCTGGTGGGCTTCATTTGCCCATCCGTTCTTCGAGTATATATTAATCATTGTGACAAAGATGGTTTCATCGGGATTTATACCAAACTCGAGCATTCTGTAGAAAAATTTCTCTGCCTCACGAACCATCTTATGCCTGCCTAAACAATTAATTAAAGAGTCATACATAACAACATTTGGTTTGATTCCCCTTTCTTCAACTTGATCTAAAATATCAATGGATGATAAAAAGTCACCATTTTTGCAGAGTTCATTCGCTATAATCGAGAAAGTTGACTCGTTTGGAACTATTCCCTTATCCTGCATAACTTCAAGTAAAGACTCTGCACCCTCAAGTAAACCTTCCTGAGTAAGTAACTTAAACAAGGAATTAAAAGCAGTAGGCAAAGGCGATATACCTAAATTCACCATCTTTTCCATAACATGCAAAGCAGCGTCAAGTTTTCCTCCCATACACAAGGCTATTATATAAATACTAAAACCTGTACTCGCCAAAACAGAGTTACTTCTTGCAATATCCTCCAACAGTGACTCAATTTCAACCATTACACCCCTCAGTCTCACGGAGGCAGAAATGTCAATATTGCAAGATTCTTTGGCAATAGCTTGCAAAACTGTAAGAGCAAAAAATAATTCATCGCCTTCCGGATGGTTCTTAACAAGAGTGAAAAAAAGCACATGATCAGGTACAATCCCACTATCGAGCATCTTGTGGTACAACCTATATACTTCCTCAAAGCGTTGTTCCTTGCAAAGTGCAGCAAGTAAAACTGTATAACAGTGCACATTCGGAGCTATATTATGCCTAAGCATGTCATTAAAGAGCATCAATGCAGAATCAACTTTCTGGTCTTTGCAGTACTTATTGAGCATGACTTGGAAAGTCAATAAATCAGGCTTCAAACCAGAATTTACCATCCTATCATGCAGAATCCAAGCTTTTTCAAACAAACCTGAATCCACAAAACCATGAATCAAAGTATTATAAACATAATTGTCTGGCTCGTAACCCATCTTTAGCATCCTCATAAATAACCTCATTGCCATCTTCACTTTCCTCCCCTTGCAATATGAATTAATAAGAGATGTATACATAAACTCATCCACAACAAAACCATGAGACTCGATCTCTGAACATAGAATCTCGGCCTCCTCCACACGCCCCCATTTACAGAAGTTAATAATCAACGATTTGCACAAATGAACAGTCGGTGCCACCCCCCGGTCTATCATCACATCGAAAACGTGAAGTCCCTCCTCCAATAACCCTCTACAGCACAATCCATCCACCAGCCTATTATAACACCCGAAATTCAACACAACATCGGGCACCTCACTAATTTCACAAAAACACTCATAACTCTCCAAAATCCGGTTTCGCAAGCAAAACCCTTTAATCATAGCATTACAAGCACCAACCCAAGGTATAAAATCCAATTCAACAAGCCTATCGAAGCACGATTTCGCCTCCTCTAATTTCCCGAGCTTACAATAACAAATAACCATAGAATTCAACAGTTTACGGTCCGGTTCAACACCTTTACCAACTACACTATCAATGTAAATAGCCTCAGCCATCATCACATCACCAGAAATAACAAGCTTCCGAATAAGACAACTACAACTCAACAAATCAAGTTCCATACCTTTCGAAAAGGCGAAATCGACGGCCGAGACTGCTTCCGGGGTAGAAGAGCATTGCGAAATGAGCCTTTGAATCACTTTCTGCGCACAGGCGAATAAACCCTGGCTAATTAACCGGTCAGCTAGTGAGAAGCACAAATCTTTGTGGGGCGCTGAAGAAAACGACGGCGTTTGGGGCTCCAATGGCAAAGGGCAAGCACTAAAGGGTCGCCTTCTTCTCACAAATTTGCATAAAAAAGCTCTTATCATCATTTAGAGGCGGCGGCTCAGAGAGTAGTCCATGCGATGAAGATTAGTTTTTTGGTGGTTTTTGAAATAGAAAAAAATTGAATGTAGAATGAAAAACAGATTTTGGAGCCCTAATTTAATTCCCAAATATTCGGCATTCGTTCTTTCTTTGTTTCAGCGGGTGCTCAATACTGATGTAATTTGAGTGAGCTATTTTGATATTCACTGCGGACAGAAAGGAAGGAGGGGGGAGAGACTTGAGTAAAAGTGGAGAAAAATTCAATTTTGGTACAACAGGAGTCGCCCCAAATACGTTTACTTTTAATTTAGTAGGACCTTTTTTTTTTGACAATTTTAATCACATAAAATGGAAAAATTGATAATTTTCCTAAATCTCAATTTTGGTCCCATAAGAGTGACAAGTGAATCTCAATCTCTATTAAAAAAAAATCAAAATATTAATAAAATAATAACAAAAAAAGAAAAGAAAAAGAATCTTCTTGCCCCCCTCCCCTCAAACACACCTTCCAGTCCCCCATCTCCACTGTCGCCGCCACCGAGCAGCTGGGGCGGGGGCGGGGGCGGGGGCGGTGGTGATGGTGGGTCCCCCCTCCCCCTCTCCCAAAAAAACATGACCCCCCAACACTTAAAAGAAACTCGTCGGCGATGGAGGGGTGCCGACGATGGAGTTGGCGGCAGTGGTGGGGGGCAGTGTGGCGGGGCGGGGGATGGTGTTGGGAAGAAGATGAACAGTCGAAACACTGTTCATCTTCTTCCTTTTTTGTTTTTGTTTTTGTTTTTGTTTTTTTATTTATTTAATTAATATTTGAATTGCTTTTTGATTTTTTCTTTTCTGAAATCGTTTATCACGCGTCCCGGTGTGCGTGTGTGTTACACGCTGCACTCCTATGAGACCAAAAGTGTCACTTTTTCAATTTTATGGGACTAAAAGTGTCAAAAAAAATCCTACGAGACTAAAAGTATTATGGGCAACTGCTATGGGGCCAAAAGTGAATTTTCCCAGTAAAAGTGTGATATATATATATATATATATATTTCTTCTTTTGGTAAGTGAGTAAAAATAAAAGGGTAATTCTGCAAACGTTTTCACCAAGACATGTTAGGAGTGTGCAACGAGCCGAGCTGGTTTGAAAAAAAGCTCAACTCGAGCTCGAGCCAAGCTTAACGAATCGAGCTTTTCTATCGAGCTGAGCTCAAGACCAACTATACATATTCGAAGGCTCGCGATCAGGAATAAAAAATATTTTTTTTTAAATATATATATATATATAATATATAATAGTTTAATTATATTTCAGTATATATGATACATATAATATAAGATCTTATAATGGTTGAAATTGAGTCACTGTTGGAGAATATTGGTTGAAATATAATATAATATCAACCCGGGCTCGAGTTCGAACGAGCTCGGGCACATTTTTCTCAAGCTCGGGCACATTTTTCTCAAACTCGAGCTCGAGCCCGAAAATTTGGTTAGGCTCGGCTCGTGGGCACCCCTAATTCAACCCCTTTAAGCACCTGACACCAACCCGACCTTAAAACTTATCTATAAATATATTTTCAACTTTTTCTACAAGGTTAAATTTTTTGAAAATTTAAAATCATAATTAGTATCAATAATCTATAAAAAATTTCAATAAATAAATTTCTATACAAAATTACAATTGAATAATTTTTAATTTAGAAGTCAAATGACAATTAAGTTCATAAATTTATTAACATTAAATGTCGGATTTTTTGGAATGAAAATTTGATGGAATGAATTTTTGAATTGGTCAATATTATCATAAGCTTTTTGGATTGAAAAAATTTATTTTAAGAATTTTTGCTAAAATTAATAACTTTGTGATTCAATTGAATTACCAGAGACAAACTATGGATATATTACGTACTTTTATCTATAATAATGCAAGTATTTTTCCTGAATGAACTGTCGAGAAAGATGGGGTAATTTTGACCCATTTTGAATTATAATTCAGCTCCAACTCTAGATAACAGAATGGCCCAATAAAAGAAATAGAACTGAAAGGCTCAAACTCCAGTTCTTCGGGCTGGATACACTGAGCCCAACCGAAAAATTACATGGAACCACTTGGTAGATCTAAACATACTTACCAAAAAATAAAAAAAATGAATAGATAGATCTAAACATGGGCTGGGCCAGAAGAGTTGTATGTACATATAAATATATCATAATATGTAGAGATACATTCACATACTGGTGAACAATCTTCTCATATATTGTACTATACACATTACACAATGATTATATTTTTTAAATAACAAAGTACCATACTTTTTTTTGATCATTAACAAAGTACTATACATAATGATGAGGGTGTAATATTTCCATCAATTTGTCTACATGTATTCATACTGTATACTAGAGTATCATGTACTCATTGCAAGTATAACATACATCGTGGATAGGGACAGAGCAAAGACGGTTGGTTGGGACACCCGCTTCTTCAACTTTGAGAAAAAAATTATCTTATAAATTTTCTCATCTTCTTTGTATTCGCGCATGAACCCAAGTTTCAGACTCCGTATTTGTTCGAAAATGTGTTTCACTATATATATAAATTTTTTATTTTTATTTTTTTTGGGTACAATTTCACTATATATAAGTCTAGTGAATTATTGAGAAAAATTAGAAGCAAAACAAAAGTAGCTATGTTCGGCATGGGAAATGAGATGCTACCCAATTGAGTATGTGCCGAAATGAGTTTTAAACTGTTGGATCATACATGATGTGGTGATCATTTTACTTTATGACATCATCATGTTCATATTCAGTGATTGACAAATACACTTGGGTATTACCCACTTTGATAGCATGGAATTTCCCGTTCAGCAAATAGGTAGGACTGGTGATGACGCGAGCCGGTAGGGCCCACACAAATAGTAAGAATGCCGCATTCTCATTGGTTGTTACAAAATCAACCAACCACTTAATGCCACGTCATTTCCAGACGGCATTGTCCTGCCTACCATCACCGTTGACGGAGCTGATGATGTGAGCATTACCCGTTATGACAGAACGTCTTGGGCCCTACAAAAGAGCACTTTTATAAGGACTCTTGTATGATACGCCAATGTACAATCCTAAAATTTGAATGTCTATTGTACAAAGTATGAAAAGGGTATTTTGCCAAATGTACTGCTTTCCTTTTAATTATGACGGTTCAAATTCACTTATACAAATTGAAGTTTGTATAAATATTTTTTTCCCATTAATTGTACATAGTATGTGTGAAATCTCTAAAGTAGCCTTCAAACGAGTATTATGCACATCAAAATGTTGTGCTCTGTTAATTTATCTAGGGATAATTGCAGACACCCTTTCAGTTATGGATTGATGTGCATTTAGCCCTCCAACTTATTGAAATGTGCGATTTACCCCCTCACTTATCAAAAATGTGCACTTCACTCCCTCGGACAGGGGCAAAGTGCTACAAAACACATAAGTCAGGGGGGAAAGTGCTACAAAAACACATAAGTCAGGGGTCTAATGTTTATGATAAGTGAAGTGCCTGAATCTGCCCGATCTGCCCGGGGGAGTGAAGTGCACATTTTTGATAAGTGATGGGGTAAATCGCACATTTCAATAAGTTGAGGGGCAAAGTGTACATCACTCCATAACTGAGGAGGGTGTCTGCTAATTCGTCACTACAAAAAGGATAATGGTAACCCCGCTATTATCCCATTTATCTATATGGTATACCAATTTTTCAACTTTATCGTGTCTTTAACCATTATATTTGAGTCGTATTTGACCTTTCCGATCGCGATTAATTTCTAGCACTTCTGTGTATGAGAAGTCCATCCTGAGTCCAGACCCTGAACAAATTATCCTCACTATGCTAGGAATTACCAATATTATGCCATTTGTAAATTCACTATGTCGACGTACATGTCAAAATATCTAAAAACTACATAATCACCGATTATCCAAATGGATTGGTATAATTACTTGACACAGAAATATATACATATAATGTTTATTTATATGTATATCTTTGTCTATTAGTAGCTTTTGGACTAGATGTGTATATAAGAGAAACATGATTGAATTATAAGGGTATGTTTACTAAGTACTTAGTTCTAGTTCTTCTAATTTTTTTAAAATACTAGCTATTTTTTGCAAAGTAATTTGACTTAATTTTTTTTTCTCAGTGCAGAGTAATTTGACTTAATAATTATAAGTTGAGTGTCAGAGAAATTTTAACCGGAATCAAGTTTGATGAAGTCGAAACACATTATATGACAAATGAATTGTATTTATTATGTAATTAATATATTATATATATTGTTCAAAAAACTAATGATATTATAACGTTATTCATATTGTTAGATTAGAGAAAATTTTATAGGGAACTTGTATTAACTTTTTTTTTGTTTTTATTAGGGTTTCCACCGCCGATCGCAGTGACTAATCTCCTCGCTGATTGGAGGCACCTCGAAGGGTGGGACAGGTGGCCCAAAGTTTTCAATAGCTCTCCATACCCAAGGCCGAAGATCGAACCCTCGCCACTTGGTTAAGGGAGGAGGAGTCCTTTTCACTCCACCACGCCCCCTGGGTTGAGAACTTATATTAATAAATAATATATTTATAAGAATACATGTACTTAGTGTTAGATAATATAATATCTTTCCATATCTTTCTAGTATTTATGTTAATTTAGGTTTTTTTATGTTTCCTTGTATTTATCTATTCCTTGTTTATAGTTAGGGTTTCTTGTTTACCAATTACATGTATCTCTATAAATATGTTACTCAGTAATACAAGTTCCCTACGGGGTTTTCTCTAATCTAACATAGTATCAGAGCCATGGCTTCGAGTCATGGTATCTCGATCTCTCGCTTCTGCCATCCTCAAGTCGCCGACCCCGTCCGGCGCACCTTATCTAGTTCAGTTTAGTTTAGGGTAGTTTTTTTTTTCTTTTATCTTTGTTTATGTTGTCGTCGCTCACCCTTGAAAAACGAGGACTTAGAGCCGCCGCCTTTTTATTTTATGCCGTTGCCTTCTCTCTTTGGCCGCAGGCCGCCGCCGCTTTTAGTTTTGTTAGTTGCCGCCGCTCACCCTTTGAAAAGAAGGACTTGGAGCCGCCGTCGCCGCCTTTTAAGGCCGCTGTCTTTAATATTTGTCGTCGTCTTCTTCTCAAATTCTCTATGACCGGATTTCTTTGGTCCAGTCTCAACGTTCAAGAGTCTCACGTTTCGACTGCGGGAGAGTGTTAGATAATATAATATCTTTCCATATCTTTCTAGTATTTATGTTAATTTAGGTTTTTTTATGTTTCCTTGTATTTATCTATTCCTTGTTTATAGTTAGGGTTTCTTGTTTACCAATTACATGTATCTCTATAAATATGTTACTCAGTAATACAAGTTCCCTACGGGATTTTCTCTAATCTAACACTTAGTAAACAAGAAACCTTAACTATAAATAAGCAAAAGATAAATATAAAAAAGCATAAAGAAAGTTAAATCAACATAAATACTAAAAAAATATAAAAATATATTATATTATCTAATACATATGATTTTTGAATACTTGGGTTCAACCAAATTGAGCACCGTCGAATGGCAAAGATCCAACTAATGGCCAATGGGTGCCCACAAAGGGTAATAATATCAGCTAAACCACGCCAGATGATTAAAGCCGCCAACTGAACTACATATATATAGATATAACTATATGGGTCCACACTCCACCATAGCCGACCTGGCTTTTTTTTTTCCTGAACAATATAGCCGACCTATGTTGAAAAGTTGAATTGGCCATGAAACCCTAGTTAGTGGCTCAGCTTCAGAGCTTAGCCGAGCTCTTGCCATCTCAGCCGGCTTCGGGACTTTTGTAATGTTAATTATAAATATACCTCTGTCGGGGACCCACAAAACCAAAGGTTTTAGCTATTAAAAATCATTTTTCTTCAAAAAAAAGAAATATTAAAAAAAGGATTTATATTCGCACCTCTTTTTGATAATCAGACTTCATCCATTTTTATATTTTCATTCTTTTACCAATATACCCTTTTATTTATTAAACAATATTTGACTTAATTTACTTGATGAGTAGCTTTTTTATTAAATAATATTAAAGAACTTTTTTTAAAATATATAAATTTAAATTTTTTAACACCTTGAAGACGATGCCATTCAAGCCATTTTTATCTCTTTCTTTTTTTTCTTTTTAGGAAAGTTAATGAATAAGGCTCCTTTTTCATGAACTTTTTTTCTAGAATTTGTTAAAACAACACTGTTTTATTTACGATGCAAATATAAAATTCATGAAGACAACACCATTTCCATGAATTTTCCAAAATGAAAATAATTATAAAAAAAGTGATGAAAATGGCTTGGATGGTGCCGTCTCTAAGTTGTTAATTTTTTAAAATTAAATTTATAATATTTTTAAAAATTTATTATTATTTTAATAAAAAGTTCATTCACATTTTTAATACTAGAGTTTCAAATAATAATGGAAAGGCTTATTTGTCCATCAATTAAATTATGTCAAATATTGTTTAGTAAATAAAAGGGTATATTGGTTAAAGAATGAAAATATAAAGTTAGGTGGAGTGTGATTATCAAAAAGAGGAGTGTGAATATTAATCCCAAAAGAAAAAAAGGGATGTTTTCAATATAAAGAGTACATATTGCTTTTATATAAAGAAATAATGCATATAAATAGTTCATATTCTATTATATTTTTGAAATCATGTAACTATTTGTATATAGAAAATTTGATCAATTTTGAAAATTTTGCATTTAATAAACTACAAATTATGATTTTTTTTTTCAGAAAAAAGAAATAATGCATATAAATAGTTCATATTCTATTCTATTTTTGAAATCATGTAACTATTTGTATAAATAAAATTTGATCAATTTTGAAAATTTTACATTTAATAAACCACAAATTATGATTTTTTAAAAATAAAAAATAAAATCGTACTATTAACAATATGGATCTCCTATTTTGTATCACATCTAAGTTCTTTTTACAAAAAAATGCATATATATATATATATATATATATATATCCATTTTGTCACTAAATGGTGATTAGTTTTTTCAACCATCCCAATCTCTCCAATCATTATTAATATAAGAGATGAAAAACCCGAGGTGACCAATTTATAAGTAGTTATAAATTATAATTATCACTACCATTCATGTAAGAAATCCCATGTGAGTTCATTATATATATATTAATTTCAATCATCGTAAACTACCCGAAAATTTCTAAATAGTTAGTATCAAACCAATCCAAGATGTATAATTAAATGTCACGGGGTGTAAGACTATGAGCGCTTAAACGGGCTTAAGCCCCGTTTTAGTCAGCTTAAACTCTATTTTCTATCTACATATAGTGATGAAAAGTACATGATGATGACCTAAATATATATTATATATATGATTGTATATATTACATTACAGTGTAGAATGATGACGGTCGGTAGGAAGCGTATTGGTCACGAGGAAGAAGAGGCTGGTAAATTAATCATGTTCTGGAATTATATATCATTCTCTGAAAACATGAATTTTGTACCATTTTTTGTATTTTATGGTTTTGGAGATTTTGGACCAAGTAAAAATGTCATCACTAGTATAGTTACAGAGTTCTTTTTCAATGGAGCAGAGAAAAAGGTATGTGTGTGTGATTAATTTTTATTTTCGGCAATTAATTAATGCACTTTAACCCATTGTAAATTTTAATCATATATTAATTAAAGAAAATAAAAAAACAAACAAAGAAGGTATGAACTGAAAGAGAACCTACAACAAATTGTTCTTTCATTTTCCTCTTCATTTGTTTCAGATTAACCAATGTATAATCATTACATTGAGATATTAATTGAATACGTGCTATCACTATAATTACCAATCCACCAATAACCATTTAATTAAAATAAATAAGATATAAAAATATAGTGACATTAATGGTAAAATTGCAGTATTCGTCTGATATATAGGATATGTACCCTTGTAATCTTGGCCTCATATTATCTATAAACTTGCAAAAGTAGTCCCATATTTTCTCTTACATTTTTAGCCTCGATTGTTAAAATTAGATGAAAATTATTAGTTTCGCCATATAGTCACATAATAGAGCTTTAACTTGCAATTAAAAAACTCAATTTTTTTGTTACCATTTAGGGTTTAGGGTTGTAACTTGTAAGAATCAGGATATTTATACAATTTATTCTAAACCCTTAATTAAAAGTGTGTACATGTCACTTGCATTGGGAAATTCCATCAATTATGGGACCAAAATAACAAAACAAAAAAATTCTCTGCGATTATTTCTATGACTTTGGAAATAATGAGAATAAAAATGCAACAGATCCTATCTTACGAGACCAATTTGTAATTTTTCCTCACATTAGATGCTACAAATACCTAGACGTCTTCATCCAAATTGATTATTAGCTTAATTTAAACAAAAGTCCCTAACCTTATCCCATCCATTTGTGCAGACAACAAGAAAACGTTAAAAATAAATAATCGATCTTAGCCCTCCAAAATGGGTGGAATCATTGTGGTAATAATTGAGAAAATTAACAGTCTAACCACTTCAAAATAAATGAGATAGGACAAAAATTAATTACAATCATTAATTTTAACAAACACCAAAGTTTCTTTTTCACCATCCAAAGTCTTTCTTGAAATAATTACCCGACCCTTTTCATGATACGAAATATCTCCAAATAAATAAAATATCCACCGTGCACATTCCGGGCCCCATTTGCTCATCAATAAGGAACAAGAAATGGTAGGGTCAAGGAACATGGGTTGGACTGATGGGGCCCTATTTACCCCATTTTGACAGATGGAATTTGGCTTTAGGGTTTGAGACTGTTCCATTAAGTCATCATACCCCAAAAAATAAGGGCCCTAGGAATAGTTTTAATGTTGGTCCCTTTTTGGTGTATTGTAGGAGTCTTAGGAAAGACTTTTCTTTGTTTGATTGGTTTGTCTTGTTAGTCCGTTTTGTTGTCCCCCTCTCCGAAAAATTCTAGCTTAAATCCGGCTTTATAAGAATTTAAATGTTGTTCATAATATTATATGATTGATTACAAAGTAAATGAATCAAAGATGATGAGTTCGATCATACTAACTAATTAGTTCGAGCTAGAAGTTTCACTCCATCAAATATAAATCCTTTTAAGAGTCAAATGAAGAAAGCAAAACATAAAAAGGAATTAAATTAATTTTAAAAAGGAAAGAATACTTGTTTATTACAATAGAAATATCTACCCTAACTAGCTTATTACAATCTTCCATGCGTGAGGAAGGAACTAATCTTCAGAGTATTTGCAATTTGTATATAACGTGAAGGGAGAAAGGAAATGAGGAAATGATCATGGACAAAACTTGTGTGTCAAAACTCTCATCTTAATATTTTGAACTTCCAATGAGAAGTTTTTTTTCCTTGTAAGTGTTGGCGACACACAATATAATCACATGAAAGCATTATAATATTTATTTTATGGCTGACCACTCTTAAAATCAAATATACATCAAACATCAGAACCACCTAAGTTTGACCGAACCAGATCAAAACTTGAACTTCCGATGTTCAATAGCATAGACATCCAAATTAATGTGTCAATTAATTAATTTCTTTGTCACGTTTTCATCTTATTTAGATTAAAGATACAAATACAATATGCACACAAACTATATGTTTTTGACCTTTAATTTTATTGGAGTGCGCATTATGTCTCTTATCTACTTTATGAATGTACTACAAGTGTGACTTATCCTCAATCAAGTGCATTAAACTATGAATAAACATTTACACACTTGATATACAATATTTTACAATACAAAATGAAATACCAAATTGGAATAAAAACTAATTAATCTATACCACAACCAAATTGAACTAGCTTTTGATAGATTGGGCGGATTTTGTTAAGGATACAATTTACATTTGTATAATATTAATCATTCCTGAACTAACTTAATTATATCATAATAGGGAAAATTTCAATTTTCGTCCTTCACTTATACCCCAATTTCAGTTTTGATCCTCCACATATCTCACTCATCTAATTGACCCCTCACTCATCTCAATTTCATCAGCTTTGGTCCCCTCTATTAACTCCTCTGTCCAATAGTTAACAGGGGACCAATTTTCCCTCCAAAACACACAATTTTGGAGGCAAGAAAGTCAAATTTCAGCATTTTTTTCTTTAAAATCAGATTTTAATCCAAAAAATTTCATTTTCTTCAACAACTAAACACAAAACATGAGCAACTTATAATCTTCAACATCAAATTTTCGTTCTTCTTTCAATAATTTATGGCCAACACCAACATTTCCCATTTGCCCGTTAAAGAATCATAAAGCTTTGCGGAATTTAACACGTTACCGTTCTTATCGCTCCCTCTCGCTATTATAGCAATTGACCCAAGCAAAAAGACAACGAGGGCGGTTCATTCCTTCACATTTGGTCCAATCACGACATGTCATGCTATACTTCCAAATGGCGAATTCAAACAACTCACGCCCAAAACTAGCAACTCACTCCCCACCACGAGTGACTCTTTATCCGCATAATTGAAACAATCATCACAAGAAATTTTGGGCAATCTCATCCACTTCTTCCTGAAGGGGTTGAATGCCCCCCATCCCCTCGGATCACAAACTATATACACCCAATGCTTCACAATCCCCAACTGCCTTCTCAACTCATACAAATACCCATTTTTTACAAGTGTATTAAATCTCACATTTAAGCACGATAAAGAAGCATAATCTGATCTAAACGCCCGAGCAAGGCACGTTACCGCAACATTGTGATGCAAATCAGGGAGAAAAGAATCACTTGATTCGAAAATCGGACCAAAATCACTTGATTCAAAAACATTGATGTTGAAGATGGTGAGTTGCTCGTGTTTTGAGTTTAGTTGTTGAAGAAGATGAGTTTTTTTGAATTAAAATCTGATTTTAAAGAAAAAATGCTGAAATTCGATTTTCTTGCCGTCAAAATCGTGTGTTTTGGAGGGAAAATTGGCCCTCCGTTAACTATTGGACGGAGGAATTAGCGGAGGGACCAAAATTGATGAAATTGAGATAAGTGGTCAATTAATAAGTGCGATATATGGAGGATCAAAATTGAAATTGGGGTACAAGTGAGAAACGAAAATTAAATTTTTCCTTATCATAAAACGATAAGATCTCTTTATTCCCCTCCCAATTTTACTCAAAACATACACGTGACACTTTAGTAAATTTTCATCTAACAATCGCTTTATATATTTTAAGACCAACCAAAAAATAACTCGTGGAAAGAGTTTCTTTGAAGTAAAGAGGAAAAGAAAGCAAAAAGGGCAAAAATAGACGCACCAAAAAAGGTATGTATACTCTCTCTCCTCTATTCTCTCTCTAGCATATGGTAAATCAAATATATAAATGCAGTGAACACTGACCTATGCAAACACAACATTCTCTACCGTCTCTATCAGTTGCTGGTGGCGGTTGTCCACACGCTGCTCTCTCTCACAGCTTGCCAATTTCGAGCCACCTTTTATCGCGCCACAAAAAAGCTTCCACAGCAATTCAGCTCACTGATAGCGAGAGATATACAATGAAAGCGAATCCTAGCTAATTAATCAACCTAAATTTTCATCATTAGGGTTTCCCTCTCTCTCTCTCTCTCTGGAATTCTATATATATATATATATATATATAGTTCGTTCTTCCATTCTTCCCTTGTTCAGCCATTGGGTTTTTTCTCAGTCATTCACAACAACAAAAACCTTTTGTCGGGATTTATCCGGTTCCAACTTCCAACAGCAAACAGACATTACGTGCAGCTCTACAGAGACTGTTTAAGGGTTCAAGTACCAATTAAAATTGTCCTTACCTTGGACATTTGTTGTTTTCTTGTCTTCTAGTTGTCTGGTCTTTCTGGACTTTTCCTCCTCTACTTTTGGAACAATCTAAGAGCCCATATCAAGGTTTGATTTTAATTTCTTTGATTCATTTTAGTTCAATTTCACATTTTTGTGTGTGTTTGTTGTGTGAAGATAAACTCGCATCAGCTACTAAACTAAACCATAAGAATCTTTTATTGCAAATCTTATTGCATCTCTTGCTTATGTAAAGTATTGAGTAAATGATACATGTACAGTAAAATTTCAATTGCAAGCGTAATATTTCCAATACCTTACCATATGAAATGCAATAGAATTTGTTATAGAAAATCTCAATTAGCCACTAAAGGGCTTAAATTTTTGCGGTCTCAACTTTTTTGGTAATATGAATAATGATCACTACGTACCTGAAGTTGATATCGATCATATATTTTATGCTTAGATAAGAATTTTTCAAACCAAAAAAAGGATCATCATATCTAGATCTAGTTAGGATTATAAAGACACCTAGCTAATACTGTAGTCTGTAGGGAGAGTGATTATGTTTGCAATATTTCATGCAATTATAGCTAGTGATATATAACATGTTGTATTGTTGTTTCTAGCTATAATGACCCCAGCACTATCATATGTATGATTTCAAGCAATCAGGCGAAATGTTCATGATAATTATAGCATCCCTCCATTTATATTGCATGGGGATGTTTTTTTATCTTAGTGGATTTCGTCATGAACTTTTAATGATTTCATGATTGTCACCCTATTATTATGTTAGAAATTTGTCTATATATATATATTTCATGATTATCTACTAGACTCTAGAAGAAGAAAAATCAAACATTATGCTAATAATAGCAAGCATGTATGATTTGTCCCACTTCTCAAAAGAATTTATCACCATTACATAAACTTATTTCTAGAAAATGAGTGCAATAAAATCTCCATTTAGTGGTCAATTAATCATTAAGTAATTAAGACAGAAAATATATATGGTTGATTTTTTAGATTTATTTTTACACATACTGAATCAATTTAGATTAGAAGACAATGTTTGTCTCTACTTTCACATGGTGATAATTTATAATGTATATATTTTATTTCATTTTGTTAACATATATACCAGTAAGACTAATGAAAATTTGCTCAAGACATGAGTAATTAATAAATGAAAATTAATAAATGTATATGAAGTATATCTTGCTAGCTAATTAAATGGCGTATATTATGAGTTGCAGGTCTCAGATTAAATCAAGAGATCATGAATACTTTTACACATGTTCCTCCTGGTTTCCGATTCCATCCCACCGATGAAGAACTTGTCGATTACTACCTAAGGAGGAAGATTACTTCCACAGGGATTGAGTTAGATGTAATTAAAGATGTTGATCTTTACAGAATTGAGCCTTGGGATCTTCAAGGCATGAAATTTATCTTTTGGCAAATTCCATCAACTATTAATTCATTTGGTTTAATTATCCAAAATTTTCGAAAGAAAATTAATCTAATAGTACTATTTGTTGATTTTGTTAGAGCTATGCAGGATAGAAACAGAAGAGCGCAATGAATGGTACTTTTTTAGCCACAAAGATAAAAAATATCCAACTGGAACACGAACAAATAGAGCCACCACAGCGGGATTCTGGAAGGCGACGGGGCGAGACAAGGCTATTTATTCGAAGCGCGAGTTAATTGGGATGAGGAAAACTTTGGTGTTTTACAGAGGGAGAGCTCCAAATGGTCAAAAATCAGATTGGATTATGCATGAATATCGACTCGAGACAGATGAAAATGGAACCCCTCAGGCAAGTGTTTTCTTATAACATTTCATTATCGCATCCATAAATTAAACACTTAATTATCCCATCCATAAATTACTGCTGAAATTTCTAATAATATTAAACCACCAAGTATAGGATATTTAATTTAGACTTAAATATATATGTTGGAAAAATATTGTATGGTTGCACTTAATTGTAGTACTAGCTAAGAAAGGTCAGTGCAGAACCTTCTCATTAGGGCATGGCCATTAGAATCATTACATTTATATCATTATAAGCAATTTACATATTAAGTGGAATAAAATATATATTTGGTTATAAATCTCGAAAAGTACTGAAACGGAAGCAAACTGGATCATCTATTTCAAATTGTGTTTCATCTCCTATTCCACGGAAGAAAACTTCAATTAAGTATCATAACTTTTTTTAATCAAAAGATAATTGCAGCTTAATTAATTAATTGTGCAATGCAATATGTTAGTTACATCTCTTATATATAGACACCATAGCCATTGCAAAGGCCTATTTCTTTTTTCGTACGTACCATTTTTTTATGCAATGTCTTAAAATTTAGGACTCACAAAGGACCAGTTTCACGCGTATATTTGCTTGTCGTCATTAGATATCGTGTAAACAGATTGTCTAGTCCCATGTAAACTGAACTAATATAAATTTCAACTCAGCATTTCTCATTACTTTCCAAAATGAACACAGGAAGAAGGTTGGGTTGTATGCAGAGTGTTCAAGAAAAAAATATCCACGGTGCAAAAAATCAACGAACACGATTCTCCCATCTGGTTCAACGACGATCAAGTTTCATACATGCCCGAAATGGACTCCCCAAAGCAGCACAATTCTCATTCCAATTTGATGCATTACAATTATCCTTATAATAACAATAACGATAATAATACTTCTTGCAAGAAGGAGATCTTGATGGATTTGCAATGTGGAATTATCCCACCTGATCATCATCATCATCAATTTCTTCAGCTTCCTCTTCTGGAAAGCCCAAAAATGCCCTCTTTCGAATCGGGCCTAATAAACGTAAACAATTTGCAGTCATTAGGGCTTACTCAGGAAAATACCATTCATCAAACCCTTGATCAGAATTTTCATTCAGTGTTCAGAAATGAAGAACAGTGTAATAACAATGATCAGGTGACTGATTGGAGGGTTCTTGATAAATTTGTGGCTTCTCAACTCAGCCATGAAGAAATGTCCAAGGAAAATAATGAAGATTGTAATCTGATTGCTGGAAATTATTCGAACAAGCAAGATCGAATGGCGCAGGAAAACGCCTCAACTTGTCAGATTGATCTGTGGAAGTGAATTACATATGCAAGACTGTATAGTGCATGGTATTATGTGGAATTAAAGATTTCTTATATATGTATACAGTTTCTTGTAAATAATAAAATGTCTGAAATTATAACCTAACTGTTGATATATTAAGTTACTTCAGAACTAAATTAACTAGTTAAGATATTAATATTTCTGTAATATATATATATATATATATTATCATATTTCTGTAATATATATATATATATATATTATCAAATGTCTGAAGATGATCACAATGCTGTTGATGATCTGGTAATGCCTGTGTATTGAACTGTACTGCTAAACTTAAAATATCTATTGATTTTCCTTTTTGGTTTTGTAAAAAAAAAAATCGTTTTAAAAACGTTTATGCGTGTGACTCCATTTCATAACTTAATATCATAATATTGTAATCAAGTTTATGTATAATTAAGAATGGCAAAATAAGATTAACATGTAAGAAATTGATGATTAAATTAGTTGAAGAGTTTGGGAATGTAAATCTTTTTAACAGGGCTTCTTAATATGATGTCTCAGTGACTCAGTGTATTATTTCGTATTCTATTGTTATAAATTCTTGCTTAAAAATGTACAAGTAATATAAATTTTATAAACATGTAGTGTATATATATATATATATATATATATGTATATATGAAATAAAATACGAGATTAAACTTCGATGCCACTTTTCGTATTGTGATTGAATAATGGTAATCTTGCAATGCTCCGAATAAAATAGCTAGAGTGAACTCAACTAAAGGAAAAATCTTTGATTTATGGTCCATCACCAAAATATAACGTCACTTAGAAGACATATATAGTGAAATTATTTCCTAGAACCTTTATGCAAAAGGTTTTTCTTACAGATAAGCAAACTCGCTTTGCCTAAGGTTTCAAAGTTTAAAATGAAGGAGGGTAAAAATTAAAATGGTCCAATTTATACATTTTTACTGAAATAAACTTTCTCGTGAATAAGCATTGCATTTTTATTTTTATTTTCCAAAAAAGATCAATAATGCAGAAAAAAAAATTTGACTAGCAACTTGGAAATAGAATTTAAAATGAAGGAGGGTGAAATCGCGTATTAAGCAGCTCCGAGTTTTTAGGAACTCATCTTGGCGATTGTAGAAATACTCTTCGCGGCGGCCCATGTCGGAGGCTTTCTCCGGCCAGCCACCGCCGTCGGTGGCCATCGACGAGCGTTCTATCAAGAAATTTAAGAGAGGAATTACGGGAGACGAGAAGGACTACACCCCATCATCTACAGGTCAGGAACAAGACGATAACATGGATATGAATGACGGAAACGATCTGGTTTCACGTCCAAATCAGTGGCAATCGGGTCGGTTGAAGGAGAATTGGGCTACCGGTATCTGTACTACAACAGGAAAGGAGAAACTACCGGTGAGCACTTGGTACCGGATCTGGAATTTCCGAAAGTGGTTGAACAAGGGAAGGAAAAGGACTTACCATGGCCTAATCTGAACGTTCCGATGGATGCATGGCGGAAGTACGCGGAGCCCTACATGCGTGCGTTGGTGGTTAAGGTACTTGGAAGAACAATGAGCTACACCACCTTGAAGCAACGGATGAAAACCCTTTGGCAAGTCAATTACGAGATAGACCCCGTCGATTTGGTAAAGGATTTCTATATGGTACGATTTTGCTCGAAGGAGGAATATGAGATTGTGTTAGTGGGGGGGTCCATGGATCATCATGGGACATTATCTCATGGTTCGAAAATGGAGACCCGACTTTCAACCCACAACAGCAAAAATATCGTCAACGGTGGCATGGGTTCAATTCCCCAATTTACCTATTGAGCTGTTCAACTCTGACATTTTATATCAACTTGGATCACTCATTGGCAAAGTTGTCAAAGTGGACAAGAATACAAAGCATTCGATTAGGGGTAAATTTGCTCGCATAGGCATTGAGATCGACTTGGGCAAACCCCTTTTTCCGTATGTGTGTATCAATGGACATCCTCAAGCTGTTGAGTACGAAGGGCTTCATTTAATTCGCTTCGTTTGCGGAGCATATGGGCATCGACAGGAGACATGTAGTAAGGGAAAAGACCAAGGTAAGGAGTCACAAGGTAATACGAAGAAGTCAGACTAGGGACCTAATGTTCAACAAGCATCGGAAGCCACATATGGGCCGTGGATGATGGCACCATCTTGATAGCGGAGACAACCGAGAGCCTCAGGGTATGGGGATGGCGCATATAAGCAACAATCTAGTGATCACATGATTTTTACGGCAACAAATAGGAGCGAACAAGGTAAGGAATGAAACACTCAAGGACGGCAGTTGGGGAAGAACCTTAATAAAAAAAATCCAAATCCCAAAGGCGGAAATACGGCTAAGTCCAAGGAGACTAATGGGGGTTCCAGATTTATAGTGTTAATAGACGAGGACGAGGAACGGGTCGGGGCTATCCGAATTCAGAATAAAGGAAGGTGAAAATGGGGTCATCGAGTAGAGCTAAATACAAAGCCAAGACAAGTACGTATAACAGGAACACAGAGGAAGTCACGGTGACACATGGAAAGGAAAACGCCAACCCAAACGTTGAGGTCGATTTGGAACATCTTACACCAATAACCAAAGGTACAACTTATGCTATCCTAAATAATTCTATTTCAAAAAAATCAATTAGTAGTAAGAATCCCGTCACTCAGCACACAACATGAAAACCGAACCACTATGAGTTCGGATTACAACCCCTCCCCCCATGTTAACTTATTTCAGGCGGGACAATCACATGTTAGTTTGAGGAAAGGTTTGGTCTCATCTCCGGAGGTGGATAAAGGCCCGAGCGGGTCAGACACAGAGATTGGAGTGATGCACAACATGGAGGATAACCCACAAGCGTTGGTTGGTGGTCTTCGTGAACATAGCAATGATCAAGGGACCCTTTCTGAGGGGTGGGGTTATGGTACCGATATCCAAGATTGTTCGAATGTTGATGCAGAGATGATCGTGGATATGGTCTACGATAATTTGGGGAATTATATATCCCTCCGAGGTTAGATTATTTATCTTTCCTTACTGTGTAAATATTTTCTGATGAAGATTATTGTGTGGAATTGTAGGGGGGCAGGTAGCCCTAGCTTCGTGAGTACTCTCTTGGAGATGTTGCGTGTATATAATCCGTCTATTTTTTTTCTAATGGAAACAAGGACACAAGGTGATAAAGCCGATGTGATAATTAATCGTAGTCGGTACGATAAGGTTGAGAAAGTAGAGGCCTGAGGGTTCTCGGGTGGTATTTGGATTTTCTGGAAATCAGAGAAGGTCTCACTTGAATTTCTTGAAGCCAACGATCAGAGTATCACAGTCGTGGTTCACACAGCTGGTCAGCATGATTGGATTTTTTCTGCCCTCTATGGCAGCCCTCAACTCGACATTCGGGAGAGTCTGTGGACTCATGTCGAGCAGTTGTCGAGGGGGATTCAGGGACCATGGATGCTGGCAGGGGACATGAATATGGTGACAAACAGTACTGAGAAATTAGGGAGGACACCTATCAGTTTCAGCAAATGCAAAAAGTTTCTTCAGTGTATGGATAAAGTGAGGCTCATTGATCTTAAATTCTCGGGCTCCCCGTTTACATGGGCTAAGGATGGTAATTTGAGGTTACAGGAACGGCTAGATCGAGCTATCTGCAATTGCAATTGGAGGGTTACTTTTCCCGCAGCCTCTGTGACTCACTTACCTCGCATCTCTTCGGATCATTCTTCGCTTCTTGTGGACTTGATACCGGGGAAAGATCGACCCACCAGGAACCGTGTGTTTAGAATGCAAGTAGCGTGGTTCTTTGATAAGAGATTTCAGAATTTGATTCAGGATTCATGGCAGATGGTGGAGGACATAGATATTTTTGACCGACTTACACGTGTCAGGACCAATGCTGATAACTGGAATAGGGAGGTATTCGGTAATATTTTTCTTTAAAAAGGGGAATTGGTGGCTAGGATCAATGGCATCCAACGTGTGCAAGGAGTCCAATTCAACTGTTATCTGCAAAAATTGGAGAAAAAGCTGACTGAGCAATACCAGGATACGTTAAAGCAAGAGGAGATATACTGGAAACAAAAATCGAGGGTGCAGTGGATCCAGGCAGGTGATCTTAATACACGTTTTTTTCATACAGCGGCTGCCACTAAGCAAAATCGAGCAAGGATTCGTGGGCTTTTCAGAGATAATGGAGATTGAGAGATGGATGAGCTGAAACTAAAAGATATGGCGGTTGAGTTTTATAAAACCCTGTACAGTGTGGACATGCCAGTTAGTAATTATAGGTCGACGGCTAATTTTTCGAGGCTAGACAATAGTCAAATTAATTCACTTCTGATGCCAGTGACTAAGGATGAGGTCAAACGGGTTGTGTGGGATGCATCCTACAAAATCCCCGGGTCCGGATGGCATTCAGCCCATCTTTTTTCAGAAGTGTTGGGATACCATAGGGGATTATGTGACACATACGGTGAGTCATGCATTAAATTCAGGTGCTAGACCATCATATTAATGAATCTCTTATAGCTTTAATTCCCAAAGAAAGTAAACTAACTCGTTTAACTAATTTTCGTCCAATCAGTTTGAGCAATGTTATTCTTAAAATAATTACAAAAACCATGTCTAATCGGTTGAGAATTATGATGGATAATCTGATTCCTCAAACCTAGAGTAGTTTCATAAAAGAAGGGAGGCAAACTATTGATAATATCATCATTACACAAGAAATTATTCATAATCTGAGAGTAATGAAAGGTAAAAAAGGTTTTTTTTTTTTATTGCGAAAATTGATTTTGAGAAAGCATATGACTGAATTGATTGGACTTTTTTTAGAAAAACATGCTCGGTGAAATGCGATTCCCCTTATCTTAGATTAGACTTATTTTGGAATGTACCACCACAGCTAAACTATCCCTCTTGTGGAATGGTGTAGCGACAGATTGATTCAAACCGAAACAAGGCTTGAGACAAGGGGACCCCCTATCCCCTTACCTCTTTGTCTTCTGTGTATAAAAGCTTAGTTCATTGATTATGGAAACAGTCCAGGGGGGTCAGTGGCACGCAGTCCGGACGGGCCAGAGAGTTTCGCACTTAATGTTTGCTGACGATCTGATACTATTTGGAGAAGCTTCTGACCATCAGACTGAAGTTATTAGCCATACTTTCAACACATATTGCTCTATGTCGTGTCAATCGGGAAATCTGCACAAGTCAAAAATTTATTTCTCAGGAAATGTCCCTCGGCCACAGGCTCGTAACATTAGCTGTCGTGCTAACCTCACTTTCACAAGGGATCTTGGGAAGTACTTGGGAGCTCTTCTTCATCACTCAAGGGTGTTGATCAAAGATTATAAGTTTATATTAAACAGGGTGAGAAACAGGTTGCAGGGATGGAAATGAACCCAATTGTCGATGGAGGGAAGAACAACTCTGATCAAAATCGTCACTGCTACAATGCTCACATACTATATGCAAACGTTTGTGATACCAATCGGAATTTGTGAAGCAATTGATCGGGTTAACAGGACATTCCTATAGGGCGGAAATGAAGAAAATCAAAAACTACACCTTGTGGCATGGGATTCAGTTTGCAAAGCTAAAGATTCGGGCGAGCTTGGTCTCCGATGGACTCGCGATGTTAACTTATCCTTTTTGGGAAAGCTGAGGTGGCAGATTATAACTGACGAACCGAGACTATGGGTGCAAGTTCTCTGCCATAAATATGTTTATCGACAAAGAGCCCGAGGCCGAAGCTCTACATCACACACATGGAGAAGCATTCAAAAAGGTTTTCCTTTGCTCGGAAGTGGTTTAAGATGGAAGGTGGGTAATGGCAATAGGATCCAGTTTTGGAAAGATAGATGGCTAGACAACATCAAGCTAGAACAATATCTGGAAGACCCAAGACAAGTGCAGGACATAGAGGTAAACGTGGCTAGACACTGGACTCAGGCAGCGGGTTGGAATTGGGATAAACTCTCGATGTTGCCGAAAAACGTAAGAACGGAGCTTCTACAGTATAACCTGGACGAACTCGCACAAGTGGAAGACATTGTTGTTTGGCGATTCACGGCGCATGGCCGATACTCATGCAAAAGCGCTTACGAACAGCTGCTGAATGTCGTGGCTACAATTGAAGATCATCAAGATAGGGAGGCCTGGAAGAGGCTTTGGAAAGTTCGAGTGCCGTATCGCCGAAAGTTCTTTCTCTGGTTAGCTAAGCATAATAAACTCATCACTAAGCATTTGTTAGTTCACCGAGGCATTGTTGACACGGGACAGTGTCCCATTTGTCATAATGCCGATGAGACGATCTTACATGCTCAGTGTGACTGTCCGAGGGCGGCCAGGTTATGGCAGTCTCTAGTTGTGTCGCGTCACCATCGCACTTTCTTCTCCCTTACTAACTCGACATGGGTGGACTGGAATTTATCGACTTGAGGGAGCAGGTAAGAGTGGTCTAAAGATTGGGATATATATTTTACTGAAGCTCTGAATTTTTTGTGGCAGGTTCGAAATGAAATGGTACATGGAAAGGAAGCCCGCGTAGCCCGGAATCCGATGGCACAACTGTTCGTTTACGAGTTGAGAAGACCCTCTGCTCTTCTCGTTGTGATACTAATGATTGTGATAACTTTATCCGTGTTGGGTAGAAACAGCTTGAAGTGGGGCAATGGAAAATTATGTTGACGGGGTAGTCCGTCGGCGGGATGAACTCCAAGCCGATGAGGCGAGTATCGGAGGAGTTATTCGTGACCACCAAGGTCACTAGGTTCGGGGATTTTGTGGTGTCATAGGCACGTCTATGCCTCTAGGTGCCGAATTAGCAGCAATCTTACATGGGCTAAACTTGGCTTGGGACACTTGCCTGCGAATGTGATCATTGAATCCGATAGTATGGAGGCTATCATGAGTATTCGCGATGGCACCAGGGCGCACCACCACTGGGATCTAATTGATCCAATTAGGCGCAAATTGAAGCTGGCATGGCACGTTGAACTAACTAATATATGGAGAGAGGTCAACTGTGAGGCGGGCAGCTTGGCCAAAAAGGGTTTTGATGAAAACCTCTGTGTCATGCAATCCCCGAGCTTGGATCTGCAAAATATTTTGGAGCAAGATCGACAAGGCCTTACTTGGCTAAGAAAAACGACTATAAACTCGGGTCTGTCGGGTTAAATCGTTAGTGTCCCCCTTCTCTTTGTATTTAAAAAAAAATGAAGGAGGGTGAAAATTAAAATGGTCCAATTTATACATTTTTACTGAAATAACCTTTCTAGTGAATAAGCATTTCATTTTTTTTATTTTTTTTTCAAAAAGGGGATCAATAAACCAAATAAAAAAACAATTTTGACTGGCAACTTGAAAATAGAATTAATGAATGCTCTCACACAATTTCACAAATGTTTCAGAAGGAATTTAGGTGAATGATGAAGAGCATATGTAACATGCAAAAATAATTTTTGTCCAATGCATGGCAATTCTTCCATTCAGAGAAAATCTTAGCTCAGACCGAATTCGATTTCCAATCAAGCCGCGACGGTCTTGCATCACTAAGATACTTGTCATATGAATAGAGTACAATCTCGTCTCGTCAGTATGTTCTAAATTAAATCATGTGAAGTTAAAAAAACGTACGGAGGGTCAATAATTTCTTATTTGCATGAAAGATGCTCTTATATTCAAAATATTTGATTGTAATGTGATGATCAATAGTGTAATAGTACCTGTGATTGTTAAAACAAAGCATATACATACACCTTGATTGATCTTCTAGGATCAATAAAATCATAACACAAAAGAAAAAGAAAAAACTATTACCTGTTCCTCGGAGTGGTCTCGAATTCTTACAGAACCTGGAATCGAAGATCTCCAGTTTCTTGCATTTGATGATGAACTTGAACTTGAAAGGCAGCCAAGAAATTTTCAGCTCATGCCAGAAACACCATTATTCCTCTGTCATTTTAGTTGTAAAGTTTTGTTGACAGAACTTCCAAAATATATATATATATATATATATATGAGGAGATATATTAGAATCATGAAAGTCGACAGTCCCTTTCAAGAGAATCCAATTCTTATGTGTCTCATTGACCTTGATATTTGGAAAGGTAACATTTACTTTTTCTTTTATTATTTTTTTTCCTTTTGTGGTAAAAATGGTAGTCAAAAGCATATATTAATACATACATAAATATATATTTATTTTTTCGGATATCCCGATATATCCTTGTCCAAGACTACTCGTGGGGTACGGTCAACATGATTATATGAAATTTTTCCAATGGAATCTTTTGCATACACAATAGCTCAAATTCAAGGTCTCTTAAAGAAGTACTTCCACTCAAACGCAACCTACAACATAATGGTAAAATGCATACATAAATATATAGTCATGCGCAGCAGCGCATGATGACATGTTTGCATATAAAACATGTGTAGAAAGGAAGTTAACATAATAACTAATATGTAGCCTGAAGAAAGTTCATGTGACATGGTATGATTAATGTTTCAAGAATCTGTTTTAACTTTTTTATGTGGAACAAATGATTCCTGCAGGCTTTAACAAAATCATTTAACTTGAGTGATTCTTTTGGAATATCGAGATTTTTTCAAGTGTCAGGCCTTTGTTTGTTCAATCATAAAGATAGTTTTGATTATCTCAAAAATTTCGAATGGCGAGATTACCTCAAATTAAATTACCTGCTTAACGTTCCTATTGTTTTTGTTAAGCACCATATTATCATCAATGGAGCTTATTAAGGTTGCAAGAAGACAATGCATAGGCAAAATTCTAATTTTAGTCCCATAATATCTCGCCATTCTAGTTTTAGTCCCACACTTTATGGGATTCTAAAAATCATCCCAATAATTTGAAAAAATTATAATGTTAGTCCTTTTTTTAATCAACATTAGTCCCATACTTTATTTTGTATTTTTAAAATTGCATTTTGCCCCCTAAACAATACAAGATGTTTAAATAAAACCTAAACAAATATTAATGTGCACTTACCCCATGAGAAATGAAGTGAAATAAAAATATGTTTAGTGGGGTAAGTGAAAAAAAATATGTTTAGGGGGTGTTTAACACATCTTGTATAGTTCAAGGGGCAAAATGCAATTTTAAAAATGCAAAATAAAATATGGGGCTAATGTTGTTTAAAACGGACTAACATTACAACTTTTTTAAATTATTGGGACGTGTTTTAGAATCTCGTAAAGTGTAGGACTAAAATTAGAATGGCAAGATCTTATGGAACTAAAATTGAAATTTTGCCACAATGCATATTAGTTGAATTTACATGTTTTACTGTCTTTATGGAGTATTATTGAAGGTGAAGAATAAAAGGTAACAACAAATGTAACAAAAGAAATCAATGCAAAAAAGCAAGAAAATAATCAACAAAATTTGATGAAAAATGGAATATAAAAAGAAAATGCTGTTTGGAACCATAAACAAATATAATCCCCCCATTACACTATCACCTAGACTCAGAACACTGAAAAATACATGCTTTAGGAAATACTTTAGACAATTTTGAAGCATGTTAATTCCGAATTTTTTTAAAGAAATCCTGTAAACCGGACCAATTCCAATCCAGTAATCCGACGAAACATATACCGAAAACCAAGACGAGATTACTCGCTTCCAACTCCAATTCTTGAACCGGAATGAAAATCTATTTTAAAACAGAAATTACTGTAGTAAATACCACTAGCAAAATGAGGTACAACTTTGAGCCTACAAGTAAAATGGAGGAGTCTGAGGAAATTTTCTGAGGCCTGCAACATAACAAAGGAACATATCGTATCAGTATTACCGTAAGCGAAATAAAAGGGATGTCATGAAATGTGTGTAATTATTATTACTTTTGCATGCGACTGAGGGCGCCACAATAGAGAGCGTTATCGGGCATAGGGAATTCCGTTTTGTTGTTTGTATCTTCGGGGTTGATAATTTTCATGTATGTTTCCTGACCAAGATACCATCTGTCAAGATTCTCTGTCCTAAGATTCCAAACGCCGACATTGTCTAGAGATACTAAGACTGATGTCCATCCTCCAGAGAAAACCTATGCATAAAGAATAATCAGATCATTCACTTCATATAGTTTGATAAATCTTTCAAAGAACTGATTAATTGGACAAGAATGAGATTTATAGTATAAGGAAGATCCGTCGACTATAAGAAATGTGAAGGTTCAAGTCTTTCTTTCCCAAAAAGAATAGGCTATTTGACTCCCGAAATATTAATCCTATCCCCTTTTTTTGTTAGCGGTTCTAAATTCTTTTAGGTTGTGTTTGGATTATGGATTTGGGATTGAGGAATAAATAATGAGAAAGGATAATGATTGAAAATATAACTGAGAATGAGCATAAAGAGATTTAAAATCTAATGCTACTTCTAATCATCCATATAAGCTCAAGGATTTGTCGATGAATTTGAAATTCATGACTTTTAGATCCTTCAATCCAAACAGATCCTTATCTTTCTCATTCTTTTAATATTAGGAATGGACATATGTCAATCAGAGACGGAGCCAATAGGAGGGCAGGACCCATAAGTCGCCCCCCTCATATCAAGTTTTATAAGCAAATTCAACGAAAATCATTTTTTTTTAATACACTTCGTATCTAAATGATCGTCTAACTTAAGGTAAAATAAGATTTGCAACCCTCAAGACTAAGAATTCTGGCTATGTCAGCAGAACTTGAGAAACGGGATTTCCAAATCTAGTGCTAATGCACAAAATTAGCATATTATCAACTAGCTTCAGTCTTGTTATTATGATACAAAAGAAAATTTAATAAAATTATAAGATATCAAGACTAATAAAACCATGTATTCTATACCTGCACGGTAGAGCGAGAAATTGCATCCCACCTATTGTAGGAACCTCGGCTGTTCTCACTCCATTCACCATACCCCATCCTGCAAAATCATTAATTAGATTGTGAGATGCAATATCACACTAAGTATAAACGAAACATCGTATTTATTCTTACCCAACTACAAAAAACGAATAACCATCCAAATGAAAGCTCTGCACAACTGTGTCATTGTTCTGCAATATTATCTCTATGAATCCTTTGTATGTAGCATTGATGACAGATCTATCTATCTTAGGTGCTCTATCACGTGGCCTATCTGGAAAATCAAGCTTGTAAGCGCCTTTGAGTTTGTAGGCGTCTGCAAGCCTTAATGGTGTCTCGGGATTCACAAATGAAATCCCATTATATGTAGCTCGTAATTTCCCGTCAATTTTTGATGGTGGAAGACTTTTGAGCACATATACATCAGTCACATTGATCTGACCGTAATGGAACGAGCCTTGTGGATTAGGACGAGCTCCACTTGCTGTCACATTTTGCCTATAAAAGTGAAACATGGAAAAAACTCAAAAAAAGTTCTTTGAATTTTTTAAAATAGCTCGAAGTAAACTCGATATTTTCTTAGGATGTCAGAAACCAGTATATGTCTTCATAAGTTTCTGTCACAAACTTTTTCATAAGATTTCACTAATAAAGCAATTTATTCCTGAATTTTATTCTAATTTAAGTATGAATCAAATAATTGGAGATGAAAAGGCATTATTGACTTGTTTTACTATCTTTTCCCAATACATATATATCAATTTATTAGTTATAACATGATTTCAATAGACAACTTCACTTAAATACATTATATATCTGTATAAAATTCCGTATTTTTATTGAGATATTAACAACTTAATCGCGAATTTTGCTATGTAAGCAAGATTTTATCGTATTTTTCCTGAATTGTCCCGAATAACACCCGAGTTACGAATTTTAAGATTTACAAATAATACTCGAATCCGAATTTTGTTATTATTATTGGGACGGACTTATATGGCATTGAGTACAGAAAATTTTCTAGCTAATAACAAAGAAACTGTACACACCTGATGGACATAGCCTGGTTAAGTGAATACGATGCATCAAAACCATCATTTGGAGGGTCGGGGAGTGGACCAGAAACCTTTCCTTTTGAGTTGGAATAATGCAAAACCGCAACACCTGTTACTCTTTCCCAGAGTGATTGATTCACAAACCGAGCACTTGCCACAATGTAATAATCACTGCTCGCGTTCTGATCCATGGTGACTAGAAACGAGTAAGACTGGCCAACATGGATATCCAAACTAGTATAGTTCGTTTGTGCTGTGTAATATCCCTCCGTTTCTGCCAGAAGCAAATTATGGTTTTGAATTCGAAAATTCAAACAAGTGGAGACTCCAACATTGTGCACCCGGACTCGATAAGTTTTGCCTGAGAAAGAACATCGAACACAAGGAACAATGATCAATAGTATTAGAACAATTTAATGTAGTATCCATGATAATATCTGCGGGTGATGTTTCACATTGGTCACGGTGTATCGTGATATTATAAGGCGATAAAAGCAAAAAAATGCATTCTAAAAAAATTCTAGGAAATTAGTAAAATTGTAGAAAATATAAATAAATGTCCACTAATTGGTATATTGTAAAGAAAAATTATTGCATTAGATATATATAAATCTAGACATAATGTTAAATTTTAAGTAGAAAGGAGTTGATTGATAATTATTTCACAAGCATTCATGTAAATGTAATAATACAAGTACTAGATCATATGACAAAGCATGCTTACAAAAAATAAGTGAAATTTTCCTTATTAGCAATAACATCCTAGATACCCAGCTTCATCTATAATATCCCGATACAACCAATAATGTCATTATATCAGCGATATCATCCAATATTATCGGATATTATGTTCAACTTCTCTGAAATTTTGGCCAAATTATTTCAAATAAAGTGTCATGAACTTACCGGGATCAACATTAATAGTCTCGTGTTCAATGCCACCCGGTACGAGAGTCGTGTTGTATCTATATGGTCCTTTTCCATTAATAAGAACTCCATCCGGCATGCCCAATTCTTTTCCATTGTCGAGTGTCTTCCTAAGGGACTAATATTTTACACATAACAAACATTAAACAGTGGTATATAACATTTTTCTAAACGGCATTCTTCTCTAAAATCTTGTTAAGAATCAGCATTACCAAAAAGAAAGCCTACCGTATGGTTGCGAGTATACCAATCACCAATTAGGATAACTATATCCCCGTCGGGAGTATCAAACGGAAGGGGGATAATATTTCGATTCGTTATAACAAAAGAACCAAATCCACCAGATGCCCTTTGCATATTCAATGATGGATAGTAAAAGAAGCTGCCAATCTGATCCTTCACTTGAAATTGATAAGTCCAATTCCATTTTGGGGGTATGGGACAATTTGTACCCAAAACACCGTCTTGCCATGAAGAACGACGCATTTGGATACCGGACCTAATGCCAAAACAATTGCAATCAAGTCCTCAATAAAGTTAAAAATTATAATCTCAATTTTTATTTCAGTTCCAATACCATGTGATTAGGAGATTTTCATCCAGCTTGTTCTTCACATTTACTACTACATTGTAATTAGTGGTGACGTTAATAACGGGACCCGGGAATTTCCCGTTGACAGCTATAACCTGCAAAATGCAATAGTATACTATTTAACATCTTCTGGAAAAGTAAACACACTCAACAAAAATTATACTGTATTACGATTAAGAAGCTCGTTGTGAATTTGTACTTCGAGTTTGGGGGAAGGCAAAAATTTTGAGACTGGAAAATAGGAAAAGCAGCAACTGTTATAAATCAAAATCTCCATTAACCTAATAGTACATGAAAGAATGCTGACCCAATTATTAAAAGTGTAACAAAAATATCCAATGATTAAGGAAGAACATAATTCTCTTCAATTAAAATGTGGTCCCTTGAGAACTTTTTAACTTAAATCAAAGTCTCCTTTTACTGTACAACCAATGAAAAGATGAATAAAACGAGTAAATGCACATCAAATAAGAAATAGGGTAGACAACATTTTACGACCAAAACTTAGTCGTTGAGAGCACTTTAGTCCCAATCTATTAAATTAGCACTTTAGTCCCAACCTATTAAATTTAACTCCCGACTATCCAATCTTTGTCAACTGTGACACTAAGGTCCATTTAACCTTCCTTGGTGTAATTTTTTGGAATATTTCATCCGAATTTGTCAAAAATTGTGCACATTGCACCCTATCCTATGACATTTATGCACCCGCTTCCCTTACAATACATAATATGTGCACTTTGCACCGCGACTCGGGCGGACTATTCCAAAAGATTCCGCCAAGTCAAATCGACTGAAGTCTCGTAATTGACAAAGGTTGGGTAGTGAGTCTCAAAATTAATAGGGTGGGCCGGTGGGGACTAACGTGCTCAATTGGTTGGGGTCGAAAATGCTTAGAATACATTTCAGAAAATACATCCAAAAAAATGTAGAGATTTACAGAACAATAAGCAATGTGCAAAACAGAGACTAATAAAGCGGCATACTAAAAATCCTAACTTCATTAAAAATCAAATCAATACCCGAAAATGAACAAACATATAGTGTAAAAAAAAGTTAAATGTAAACCAAAAAAATAAAATAAAAAATATTTATTTCACCTGTTGAGGAACACCAAGTGGAGAAGCTGTAATGTAAGAAAGCTCCATGACAAAGTTGGCAAATGGGTCCGCACCCAAACACGCCCTTAGTACGAAACCAATAGAAATCAAATACAACAACAAACTAAATGCCCCCATTACAGCAAAAGCTCGTCGTATAACAAATATATATATATATATATAAGAATGGTGAAAATGGTTTTGTATGTATAGTTTCTCAAAACTCTCAACTTTCTGAAGGGTCTTTCGTTTATTTCACATTAGAACTGCAAATGTAGAGAGAGAGAGAGAGAGAAGGCCCCGTGCTGTGTTCTGCTGTGGCTTTTCTGTATTTCGTTTTGGCCCCAAAGTGCTGCGTTTTGAATTCTGTGTTCTTTTCTAGTCTAGAAATGTGTGGCGTGATGTGCGCTTACCATTAGTGGTTACTTGTTAAGCCGGTTGAGCTTTTGTGCCACACGAGAACAAGTTAATCTTTACCATTTTCAATTGGAAATTGTTACCACGCTCTAATTTTTGTTATTGACACTTTAATTTTTGTTTTATTTTGTCAAAAGAACAAAATTCATCCTTGATGCTAAAAAAAATATATATATATATATATATATATTAGTGCAAGACAATTGCACCCAGTAATGACTATCAAAAAAGAAAAAATTGCACCTTGTACTATCAGCGGTATACGTGAGTATCCAAAATAAAGTGGTGAACTTTCATAGGCTTTGTCCAAAATAGAAAGGTATGAAATAACATAAAGCCTTTCAAACTTCTCGTAAATTAAATAGTTCTTTTTTTCCTCAACTTTCAAAGAAAGGTTTAAAAAAAATCCTCCCACTAGTTGTTGCGCATACTTTGATTTTTGGTTGTTTTTTTATTGAATCAGCAGTAATGCGAATTGTGCAGCCATTGGTGGTCTCATCAGGGACGAGAAGTGAGAATGGATTGTGGGATTCAGCAGGAAAAGCGAAAATCCGTCAATTGTGGAGGCCGAACTTCTGGCACTCCGGGAGGGTCTTCTTTTGGCATAGGATCAAAGACTGTAAAAGATTATCATCGAAATTGACTCTGAGATTGTTTGGAAGTTAGTTGGACATGAATCTGTGGATGTCCATCTTCTTAGTGGTATCATAAGGGACTGTAGAACGATTCTTAACATGCCTTGGACTTGTGAGTTCCGGCGTGTGGTCCGAGAAAGGAATTGGTGCGCTGATCATCTAGCCAAAGTAGGACACTCGATGTCACAAGCTGGAAAGATTTGGGAGACTGCTCCAGAGGAAGTTCTGGACATTTTATTGGATGAGAATAGCTCTACTTAGTTGTATTGTTATGTAATTCATTTATCTACCAAAAAAAATAAATTAGAATTTTAGTAATTGACATAAGAAGCAATGAACATGATTTAAGAGAGCTTGATGAAGTATCAGAGCTTGCAAATACTAATTTTGTTGAGAAAATTTTAGAATATTTTCAAGGACTCGCTCAATCCATTGTTAATGCAATTGACAATTTTATTTCTTCATATCCCGTCACTCGTTTTTCATTTGCATTTAAATATTATTGACTCTTGAAAACAAAAGTTAGGACTTTTGTTCAATATTTCTCCTAATGAACTATTTATTTTCAGGATACTTTAAGATATTATCTGTCTGAAAACATAGTTGATTATATATTTTTTAGCACTTGTAACATTATATTTTGTACTCGTACGTGATTTATAGAGTTTTCAATTAAAATGGATGGCGATGAATAAAATATTTTTGATTTGTAAGGTAATAAAATAATTATAAAAACTAAATTTCTTATTTTATTTCATTTCAATTTATTTATCTGAATATTGTGGGATGGAGTCATTTTTTATTTGTGAAACCACAATGTAAATGCCAATAGCCTTCTTCCAATTATCTTAATTCATCTTTCTGGATATATAGGCTAAATTTACGTTAAATAGGTCTAATATGAATAATATAATTTATCTTGAAGAATTTTCTTTATACAATAGAGGGTTTTTTATTCCTTTTAATAAAATAAAATGAAAGTTGGAGTATCTTTAACAACTCGTTTTTCAATTTTTAGGTTTTTACCCACGGTAAAAAAGTAAGTGCACTCAATTTTAATTTTATCCCTAGATTATTGACAAGATTGCCCATTGATTAACAAGAAGAATATATTTCAAGATTATATATAAATGTCAAGTATATATAATATTTTGATATATATATATATATATACACTGGGATGTGGATTCCATATTTGGCATCCATACGTGAAATAGAATATCAAATGAATTAGAGGATTCAAATTATTAAGATTTTCTCTTCTTATTTGAAGTTTTATAGGGTTTGTGTAAATCATAATTAAAAAAATTACCAACTCAAGCTTATTAAGTTAGAATATCCTCTCGTCTAGAATAAAAAAAAAAGGAATATGGAGTTAAAACATGTGTTATTTGACCTAAAGTGGATCCCGATCCAAAAGTAATGTCTTAATCACATTATCTTTATTAATATTAAACGAAACAGTCCAAATACAGAAATACTAACACTAAAAAGAGGGGGAGTTGGGAAATAAATAGGAGGAAATCAAAAATGCTCCAAATTTTTATTTTATTTTCAAAGGCAACCGGCTATAGCCAGTCGAGAAGAAAGCGACCCAATCGACAGTCAACATTAAAGCGACGTCGTCTCTTCCCTTTCGCCGCTCATCAACGTTCATAGTTTCTGTACAAAATTCACATGCAAACCAAACGACACCGTTTCCCGCATACGGAGATGTCAGCCCCACTTAAACCAAAGTGGTTTTTTATAAATATTATCCACTTTCACATTTGTTGTCAACTTGTCACACTCCGGTCCCCCGCCAATACAAATTCTATAAGTGTTACTACTACACAATTATGTATGACGACGGTGAAAAAACGGTGATATGAAAACCGTTACATATAGCCTATTTTGTTAAGAAAAAACAATCATTTTTTTACTTTCCCTGATTTTGGCAAAAAAATTGTTGTAAATAATTGATTTTAATGAATTTAATATATCAATAATTCTAAAGTAAAGGATGTAAAAAAATGGTGGCATAAAAATTATGGTATATAATATTTTCCATTACGTAATATCTGTAGTGTACATGTACATATGTGCAATAGTTAATTTGAATCGTACGTCCAAAATGACGGTTCATCTCGTATTTTATTTTCATTTATACTACATATATAAAATTTTCGATGTCGCATAGGGTATCTTTAGTCCTAGGTTTCGATTAGGGATGAAAGCGAACCAAGTTCTAATTGAACTTGATGAAATTTGAAGGCTCAAGCTCGAGCTCTAAGTCTTAGAAATTATATTGCATTTTGATGCAATATGCAAAATTGAGCTTAGAGTTTGAGTTAACCTCTCACCGAGCTAGCGCATGAGTCGACTTGCTCCCGTAGGTTTGAGATCGTATATGGCATTCGGATGCATCTACTTAAAAAATGAGTTTAGTGGGTCTTGCAAGTCTAACCCATCAAATCTCAAATTTGGAGGAGTGGGTCTCGAGTCCACAAAAGCTTTGATGGGTCGAATCAGGTTCTAATAAATCTACGCAGTGATATGATATGTCTAGTAAAAATTGATCATTAATGTTCGATGTCACCTCTTAATTCATCTTGTTGTTTCTTTTAATTTGACTTGTAAAAGGATCCAATAAATACATTTGGTTAAATTTTTGCAATTTATGTTTATCATAATAAATTGATTTTTTTTTTTTTTGGTGATAATAAATTGATATTTTGTTATATCAAGGATCCATAATAACATAATTGCATATAACATGCATGTAACATTTTTCCTGAAAACTAGCACTTTGAGTGATAACGTGCTCTTGACAAATTAAAGGGAATGTAAGAGCCTTCAAATTGAAAAGATTAATTTCGTAACAAAGGGAATGTACGAGGATTCTTTAAACTAAAAAAGATTTTCTTGGATCCCTTTATCTTTTGATTATTTTAATTAAGTAAGTTTGCTTAAAAGACAAAAAAGGAAAAAGAAGAGAGCTAACATATTGCCTTTGGAAACCGTAATCAAATCGCACAATTAAAGGAAAAATCGACAAACAATGCAAGTGGGAATATTATAATTGAGACAAAATGAAGATTTGTCTAGTAAAGAAGACGAAAACATTATTTTATATTAATAAAAATAAAGTAAAAGCAAATGGATGCATTGATGCTACCAAACAACTAACTTAGCAGTCAAAACATGCTTCTTGATTCGTTTTTACTTTATATATATATATATATATATATATATATATATATATCATATTTTTTTGTCATGTACCAACGGTCCTATTATCATGGGGCGTGACATAAACCCATTCTATAAGAACCACATAAATAAATCAAATAATATATATTAATCTACTTCTGTTAAAAATATATATAAATATATATTAATCTACTTTAAAACATCAAATTATAATGTTTTTGCTAATAATAATAGTTATATATTACATAAATTCAAAAAAATATTATGTTAATATACATGGACGGAGCCAGGAAATTTACAGAGGGGGGCGAGATTGTTGTGATATAGCTATATATTTTTTTTTATTTGCCAAATAGACGAAGGATTCAAGGGAAGCCCTCCGCGGTACGGCATGCTATATTTACGGGGGAAAATATAATAAGAAATTAGGTTCAATTACAACTTTTGACATACTTTATACTCCTATATCTCTTTCGTTATAGCCAGTATTTTGGGTTTTGGGGAGGAGGGGACGAACTCAAAGAAAATGGAGAAAGCGTGATATTTTTCGATGTTGAGAGGGCGAAATTCAAATATAAAAAATTTTGTAAGGCAAAAAAATAATTTTTCAAAATTGAGGGAGGGTAAGCGCATCCTCCAGCCCCCCTGGCTCCGTCCCTGTTAATATATGAGGATGGGCTCAACCACGACGCATAGCTAATTAGCAAAAATAATGAAGGGTGGATAAGATATTAAATTGAATGATTGAATACTAAATAACATATACGTCATAAAGCTTTGTGGCTATAAGTATTTATAGTGTTTGATATGCCATACGAGTATTTATAGTGTTTGATATGCCATACGAGTATAGAATTAAAGACACAAGAATTTAGGTAAGTATTTTACTATTGATGAAAGAGGTACAAATTACAATGAATGTCAAAAGTATTGAACTAAAACCTAGCCCCTGATTTTTTCCTAAAATACACGTGTACGCCCTCTTCAGAACTGGCCCTTTTGATAATGGGCTTGCTGCATAATTTGAGTCTAGGACTTTAAGACATATCACAACATGTATAACATAAAATCAAGAGTTTAGAGAGGGAAGAATACGTGTACGTATATTATGTATTGTATAACATATTGTGATAATGTCAAAAGTTTGAAGAGGGAAGAACATGTGTATATTATGTAAGATAATATCAAAAGTAATTACAATAACAATACAGAAAACAGTATATATGACATATATATAAATGAGACCCGGACCTATACAAAATGGGCGACATATAACTATACACTAACAATCGTGATATAGTAGAATCACACCAGTGTGATCTAAGTACCATATTTGAATTACAATTGTAAATAAAATTAATTTGCAAACACTACCCGCAAACTCGACAACTAAATGAATCGAACCCGCCAACCCAAACGACATATATAAATTAAATAAATGAGAAAATTTCAAATACAAAAAATTTAATCAAGTTCTACAAAAACGAGAGCAATTTTATTTCAAGTATATACATAAGAAAAAATGCTTACGTACAAGGGAAATCACATTTAAATAATATAACAAAGTATTATTACAAGTCACTCAATTTATTTTTTCTATATTTTTTACTACTCAGAGGTGAACCCAAGAATAAAGAAATAATGTAGGACAAATTATAATTAATAAAATCACAGCTGATCCAATGGGTAGGGTCGGATATCGGCCGAGCCCATTTTCCATATCTTGATTGATGCAGTGACACTCGCTGCAGTGGCATTGTTAAACAATAAAAGGCGTGCTTCTCCATTTATGGCTTTTGTAGGATAAACTCTCGATGTAATTACTGTTCTTCCTTCTTGAGCAAAGCTCTCAACAATGGAGTGATCCACCTGAGTTTGTTATATTAGTTATGAGTTAATTATATATGTTTCTATTTTAACAAATCTCGAAGTTGATTTAGATACAAGATTATAAAGAATACGAGCATCTAATTTTGTAACGTTCAAATTGAACTAGAATAACTATATAATTGTTACCGAGTTCATCTCATTACTTCTTCTTCATCAAATTTGAATCATAACCCAACTGACACTGGTTAAGCAATATGTATATATACGTTCAATATATTCTATATTTAGACCAGTAATTTGGAGAAGAAATTGGAGAAAAATAACTAATGAATCTCATAAAAGATTCTATCATAAATTTGAACTGTAATCATTTCCCTTCAATTCCGTCACAAATTGCCTATGCAAATACACATATACCAAATGTATTAGGTTAGATTTCAAATTTTGAGGAGTAATGTGATGAAATAGCAACAATTGAAAAGATAGGGGAACCAAATTAGCTCATTAAATATGAATGAGACCAAAATAGAACTACGTGATAAAAAACAATTTGGCCACTTTTCATATTAGGTATAAATTATAATGGACATGTGTATGGTTAATTAATGTATTTTTCAAATGTAGGAAATGAGCGACCAACATAGCAACCCTTCTTCGTGAGTGACATATGAGTCTCCTCATCACTATGAAATATCCGGAGCCATAACCAATGCCAAAACGACGGGCTCATAGCCAGTCGTTTACAGCCTCACCAAAATATTGGTCAAACTAAAATCCCTCCGCGACATAGGTGACCAAGAAATAGCCCACGGTTAAAATCATGTTCTATTTACACATGAACATAAAGGGTTTAACACTATGGCATATAGAAAGCCTAGAGGTAAACTAAGTATACATACCAATGATCTGATAGATAACTTTTCGCCATCAAGCACTGGAACTTTGCTCCCATAAACTATTTTCTCAACATCAGCAGCTTGGGATGACCTGAATTCAACTCATATATAGTTAGAAAAATTTACAACTTGAAATATTTTGTTCAAAAATGCCATAATATTAGTTCCTAGAAAGTTGGTCATAACGAAAACTTAAAAATGCCATCCGGTAGGCAAAAAGACGAAACTAACCTCAACTCATCTGCGCAAAAATGAGTCTCGACTTTGCCATTAGTCCCTTTGGCAATGTAGAAATACACCGGTGTCAACTCAGATAGCGACTCATCTGCAAGAACTACAATGCCAAACGGCCCCAATATTCCTCTATTAGCGGCCCCACCACTTATAGGGCAGTCGTAACCCGTCTCAGCTTCAGAAGTTAACTCAAGCGCCTCTTTATCAATTTCGAATGAGGCTACTATGTCTAGCTGCATATTATAGTCGAAATAAGAGTTGCTTCAGGTTAAATTTAAAATACAGTTTGACAACATTCCCATTGTTACATATATGCTTCTGAGTTTTCTAAGGTAACAAAATGCTTCCTTAACGGAGTCTAAACGAGATTTCTAATGAGAAATACCATAGAAAGCTCAGAGGTATATACGACAATGCGATACCTCTGGATGCATTTTTGTATTTAACCCAAAATTTATTAGCTTTCAATAAAAGATTGTTTAAATGTTTTGGACAAATTAAAGCACAAACCTGTGATGCTGAGTCAACTTTAAGTGGTGTAATAGATCCTGGTCCAAGTTTTATATCATTAAACTCAACACTGTCTGATCTCAAGCTCTCCACTTCTTCAACTGGCCACTGTATTACGTTGGTGCCCGTCTTTTTGTCGAACACAACGGTCCTTGGAATATTCTGGATCAAAGTAATCAATGTGACTCACTTTCAGCATACGAGATCATCTATTGCAAAATCGTCTTGAATCTTCTATTGCATTTAATTACTTCTATGCATTACAAGTGTATAAATTTTTTCCTTAAATACATAAATGAATCTTGCAACTTCAGAAAATACTAAAAATAAACGAAAAATCACTACAAATAAAAGAAAATATTGTACCTGCACACCAGACCATGATTTCAAGATATCAAGTTCTTCAGCATCGGTTTCTCTAATCCAACCCCATAAAATTCTCCTCTGCTTGTTTTGATCATAAAATGTCTTTGATGCATAATATTTACCATAATCATATCTTAGCCCAATCCCCACATCCAATTCCGGGTCATCGGGTATCCACTTGTTCTTAATCGGGTCATAGGTTCCAAGTGCATAATAATCATTCTTATCATCATCCAAGCTTACTTTCATCACATGCTTAATACCCGGCCCGTTAACCGACGTGTCAAGCCCGTTTGACTCGGTCAAAGAAACCGGGTAAAAGTCAATGCACTCCCACATACCCGTGCCCGGGACTTCATGCAAGTATTCATCTAACAAGTCATACTTTATAAAGTCTTTGGTCTCATAAACAAGTGAAATACCCGTTTTATTAACTTTCGAACCAATAGTTATCCGCCACTTGTCACCATCCGGGCTAAGCCAAGCGGTCGTCGGGTCCCTAAAATCCTTATAACCAATGCCGGGTGGAGGGACCATGACCGGGTTGTTCGGGTCTTTGACCCAATTAAGGAGGAGAGGATCAGATAGGTTGGCAGGGTACGCTAGACATTGCACCTGCACAACATCATAGGTGTCTCCGGTGTACAACATCACGATCCGACCATCGGGTAGGATCGTGGCGGACCCGGTCCAAACTCCGTTGATATCGTACCATTGATCAGGGACCATCGCAAATGGGAGATGGAACCAGTTGATTAGGTCCTTTGATACAGCATGGCCCCATGTGATGTTGCCCCAAACAGCTGAATCTGGATTGTATTGGTAGAAGAAATGGTACCATCCCTTGTAAAATAACGGACCTGTCATGTATATATTCGTTTGCTAATTATTTATATTTTTTAAGAAATAAATTTAAAAATATTTTGAAAATTAGAATTTGAATAAACATAGAATCCATATTAATAGTTACATAAAGATTTAAAAACCATAGTAAATATATATTTAATTTTAATAAATTGACACTTTTATTTATAATTACACTCATAAAATAATAATTTGTCTGTAGCTTAATACGGGATAGTTAACTAAATGTACGATTAGTATTATTTTTTATTTTATATCCGTTAATTACAAAATATGAGATACTTGTCAAGTATTTTACCCCGTCTATATTATATGTTTACTTAATTTTATGGGAAATTGAACTTAAACAACTCTCAGTCAAAGACGCTAATACGATTCTTGAACATCCTAATTATGACTATCCCAACTACTAAAGACGTGTACCAAATTACACACGGAAGTTATTTCTTGTCGTACCTAAATTAGCAGATTTATTCTGTACAAGATACGTTTGGATGTGTTAGTAGTTATAATATTAATATATATGTATGCATGAGATATGTTTTATGATTTTGTTATATTCTATGATTGCATATTAATGTATCTATAAAAAAAGAAAAAGATTACATATTAATGTGTATGTGTAAATACTAAATACCATCTCACATTGGATGGAGACACGAGATTTAAGAGGCTTATAAGTTTCAAGTTCCCCTCTCGCTAACGAGATGCCTTTTAAGAACAAACTCGTGAAGCTCTGACCAAAGCGAACAATACCTCGTGCAAAGACGTCCGATATGGAGGCAAGTACATGCCACACATCACATATATATCTTCAATTAATCAATTGTCTATATCCAACTCTAACCAGTGTATGTCCTACATGAACACCAAAACTAATTATTTGAAAAATAAATGGTAAATTAGTTTTAACTGAAATAGTTAATTGTTTTTGTTGTTAGATTTTTGTCTACTTCTGAGATAAGGGAGTGGTTATCATTTATCTTATCATAGTAAAAAACCTTGTATAAGATGTTATGGAATGAATCTAACTTTTCAAGGTTATTATGTTTTGAAATATATATATATATATATATATTGTATATATATATATATTGTATATGAAAGATAAATAGAGAAAAAGACAAGCGGGAAGGGCAAGTGCATGGATAACCCTTAATACGTGGATTAATTTAGATATTCCAACAACTATATGTCCTCCTCCTCCTCATTGGTCCACAACTAAGAATTATGGCAGCAATTATTGTTGTAATAATTAATATGAGGAGGATTTAGGGATGTCGTAAAACACTTGCCCACCACTCATTTCTTTACCATAACCATAATTTAATTTGGAAAAAAAAACCTCAAAATTCACTCGTGGCGTGAAAATATAATATAGTTTAGATATAACCTATATATATATAATTGTTTATAAACAAAGAGTCATTTCAAAAATATTTTGTAAATTATTAAAAATTGTGAATTATTGAATAAGAAATATATACATAAATGAAATGATAACACTATATATATATATATATATAATTCAAGAAAATAAAATTAAATAAAGAGTTTTTGATGACTTACCATCAGGATCTGTGCAGAAACCACGACATTGACGTACGCCAAAAATTATCAACAATATGAGAAGGAAAAAAAATGAATCACAATTATATATTAATATGGATACACTATACAAAAGCGTGATTTAAAAAAAAAATTGTCTAAATAATATGAATAAAAAATGAGGTAAAATAATAATTCATGTATGACATTTAAGAGATATATATTATATATATCCATAAGTTGTACGTTTACCATTCATCCAATTCTTCTCCGGTTGAAAATGATAAGCCGTCCTCTGCCAAGTCAGCATAGCATTTGTCCAAGCGAAGCTCAACTTTCCGCCGCCGCTCACTCGCCGGAAAACCTTCTCCGACACCCCTTGTGCCGCCCCTCGTGACGGCGGCTCGATCAAAGGTCTTGTTGAAGGGTTTTGTTTATTGAGTTTAGCTTGAGGGATTGGTTGTTCTTGTTTGATGATCAAAAGAACTATGGAAAGTAAAAAGAAAGATGAAAATAAAATGGCGGGAAGGAGCTTATTGGACCCGTGGCGCTCTGCTGGTGGCGCGGCGGGGATGGGGTGGTAGGAGGTGGCGTGCTCGAGATCATACGGCGGAGTGGTGGTGGCCATTTGGTGGTGGGCGGGGATGGAGGGAGTGTAATAGAAATCAAAGTTTGATGTTATAATGGTTATGTATATAATATATGGTTGTAGAAGCACATTGATTGGCTAAGATGTGTATTTAATATTTATTTATTTATTATCTTCTATATAGAATTTTATGAGATATATAAATGATGGTGTAATGGTAATTGTTAAATAAGATGAGGTGGATGGATATCTACACTAGGGGGAATTATTGCTTCAAGTATGGGTATATAAATGGAATTTTTTAGGATGAATGTATATTTTAAAATAATAAACTTTCGAAAATTCAAATTTTCAATAATTAAAATCACTTATGTGATATGATACTGTAAATAAATAATTTTGACTATAAAAATTGAAGTCTACAAAGCTCCTAAAAACTCCTCGTATAGACATGATCAAACATGTATGCAACAAACAACATGATTTGACATAACATATGAAAAATCTTTAAGAAAATAGAATTTTATTATCACAGAAAATAGTGATTGAAGATTTGTAGCATCACATTAATTGCATGGAGCCACATATAAACTCGTATATATTATTGAAAAAGATGTTTCGCGAACACGATTGACCACTCTCAATATTGACTAAGATGACACTTTTTATGGGATTTTCTATTATAATTACTATTACATCTCTTAATATTAGCCAATTACATTAAGCTAGAATCACACATATTAAAAAAATTAATATATCATGCCTGCCACTAGTAATTCCAGATCCGTCTATAAATTATAATCATTTAAGATCACTCAGCCACTTTTAGGTATGCATATTAAAGTTGCCCTAGCTAGAAACAAATAAAACCTTTTCTACCTCAAATCTTTATTATATTTTTTTTAAAATTAAAACAAATTGTCTTGAGAATACTTTGTCGTTAATATTAAAAATAATTCTGAATAACTATGTAACACTCTTTCACAATTTTTAATGTCATATACCAAATTAAAAGGCTTCATTATAACCTTATTCCATAGACTGATAGGCACCTACCATATACTTGGATTCCAATATGGTGGTTATTAGCAAATCTAGGTAACCTAACCTAACCGTCCAATTATGGCTAGCTACAATCAACTCCATCGATTTAGGGACGTGTCTGTTTGTAGGAAAATGCTTCAATAGACCGTGTGTTTGTGCATCAAATGGTCTAGATTAAATTGTTATGTCACTTCTTCATTTGAATGGATGCCGACATAGCTTAATTAATTGACATTTGGTGTTGAACGCCAATCTACACAAGAATTTTTCCTAGTTGTGCACCAAAATTGATAGGAACATACAACCTTCTGTCACGTAATGTATGTGATAGGACCATCATGTATTCACGTTAAGTTAACTTATTAATTTGGGCATATATATCCCATATCATGAGCTCCAAGAAAGTTTGTCTCCTTTTTTCCTCTTTTTCCCCACGCTATCATTTATTAATGACTTTGACCTTTACAACAAATAGAGTAATTCTCATGAAGTTCTGCATGATCATAACATTTCTATGTAATGAGGAAGCCCTAATAAGTACCATCAAATCAACTATCGAGATTTTATAAGGACTCACAAAAATTCTAAAAATTAAACCAAGCATGATCTCTAAACTTGCAGAGTTTCAAATCTTATCTAACAAAAGTTCGACCTGAATTATACTTATGTTTGTCTGGATAAAAAGAAACGAGAAACAAGTAATTGTTAGAATATTATGCAGAACATCAAGTCTCAATATAATCATAACCGTCAAACACAAACCTATCATTCCAATAGAATGGAACAATTGAAATTGCTAAGGTTTATATACACCTTCGAAAAACATGATACACAACTAAAGTAACAAATACAAAGTAAAAGTAACATAGACAAATTGAACTTTAAAATGTTTAAAAAGAAACTTTGACTTCAATGGATAAATGAACAAATGAACCCTTATATATAGCCTCCCTTTTCGAAGGCCTACGACGAACAATCAAAATATTGGTGGAAAATTTTGAAGAAAACACTAAGGATAGAGGGTATAAGGGCATCCTAGGTGCTAGAGAGCAAGAAAGAACCGCCATAAATTTAATTGCGATCGTATTCATCACTGCACCTCTGCTCCTAAACCCGTACAGATATTATAAAGATAAAAAACCAAAAAATATTTTCTAAATATTTATAGCCAAAAGCATAGTACTCCTTTTTTTCCTATGTCAAGAGATAATTATAGCGCACTTTTCTTCTTCCACATCACCAACATCTTCAGAAACTCCATCACCTGCACGTGTTAACACAGTATTTGTAAGGTTGAAAAATCTTTGTTGGCCAAGTCATGGTTATTCTTAGAAGGTCTCACGACTACTGGTGGGACCTACACGAGTCCATTATAAATTGTCCACAAAATACAAGTATAAAAGTGGTACCTCAGCTGGATCCCTGAGAGAATAAAACGCATTGCTTTCCTTGGGCACAGAAGAAACTATAATACCATAACCTCGATTACCCTCTCTCAAGACCTGTAAAAGATGTCGTATTAATTTAAAATCTCTCAGATTGTATAATGTGCAATGAATTCTTCATAAGTGTAAAGACTCTACCTTAAATGCATCTTCATCGGTACGATCATCTCCGACATATATGGGAAGAACATCATCGCAGTTCATTAATCCTACAATGTTATGTTGTGCATTTTTAGTATACGTTCCGTTTTAGAACATTAAGAAACTTTTTTCTTTTGAATGAAGGAAGTAATTTAACCAACCAAGTGATTCAAGTAGAAATTCAACAGCTTTGCCCTTGTCCCAGTCGAGAACTGGTCGAACTTCTAAAACCTAAATAAAAAAAATCAAGTATAATTAGAACGTCCAAAAGTAAGAATCTAGAAATCAAGATATGTAACAAGTTGGAGGGAAATTCTTGTATGAACCCAAACCCAAATATTGAATTACACTAAATGGTCTGAACTATGCCACATCAACATATAGCTCAGGGATAATTACATGCACAAGTCCCTCACTGAGTAATTACTACAAAGCCCTAACGTATTGCAAATTACCCTGACACCGCTCTCACGTCCTGACAACTCAAAAAACAGGTATAAATTTTTAATCTGCTTGTTGACAGGGGGCGAATTGCAATGTGCCTTACTACAGGGGAAGTTAAGGTAATTTCTCAAATCTTGGAGTGTTTTTTCACAATTAGGGTCGCAGGGGTCTCTATGTAATTTACACTATAGATTATGCCACTGCTTATGTGACATCATCAGGCCTAGTGCTTTTAAGTTCATAGAGGACACTAACCTATGGCATTAAACACACCAGGTCCATACAAGAATTTTTCCAAGTTGGATGGCTTAAACATAATACCTTCCGACCATGTGTCAAACGCAAACGAGGATAGTCTTTCAAAATTTCGTGGACAGATTGACCAACCGTAGTCCAGCTCTGCAAATGTTTTAAGCCAACCCCAAAAAAGGGTGCAGTTTTCATTAGCCACAAAAAAATATAATACGAGCACTTCATTAGACACCCGGGACCAAGAAACAAAAAATAGTTACCTTCTCATCCACATTACGGTAGTGTACAGAAACACAGAACTTGTTGTTCTCAACTTTTGCACCGGCTATATCTTTTGTAATTTCGACAAGGGATTTAAAAACCTGTATCAAACATAACAATTGAGAACATTTCATGATGCTGAAGAGTAATTTATTTCCGGAAATTATGTGCAACGCTAAGGCTCTATTTGGTTCTTCAATTTTGGTGAGGAAAACGTAAAAAAAATGAGAATGACCAAGACTGTTACCTCGTCGATCATAGGTAAGAATTCACTAGCGGGCTGGAACAAATTAACTTCCTTGCCCTATATACCACAAGTAAATTTTGTAAAATTGATAGATTTGTAAGGAGTTAAATGTCATAAAATCAAGAAAGTATTGATTTCTCATATTATATATACCTGCTTGTCAGTAGACCTAATACAGTTTTTGTAGTCACTGGAGATGGGCCGAACCGGGCCCATGATGTCCATCCCGTGACTTCCAGCATAATATAGTTCGGTTAGTCCAACAAACTCGTATACCTAAATAAAGAAGAAGTAAAAGAATAAAAATAAGAATATATGATATGAAATGATATTACACACTAAGAATCCATCAAAAGCCAGCCAATCACCTTGTCACGGTTTCTTCCACTAATTATTGCCGTGGGAAAATACTTAGCCACATTGCTAACAGCAGCACGCATCTGGAAACAAAGACCATTGTATTAGTACGACATATTCTCTGTCCTAAGGTTGTGTTTGGAGCGAAGGATTTCAAAAGACTTTGTTATTATAATGATTGAGAAAATATAATTCATAATGAGTGTTAAAAGGGTCGGATATCCGTCACAAGAAGCTCATTGGATTTGTTATTGTGGATTTTAAACCTTAAGCTCTCAAATCTTTTGATCCAAATGCGACCTAAAAGCTATAAGGATAGATTCTCACAGCTTTCGACATGAAAGCACAATCAGGGTTGTCCACTATAGGAGATAAAGTCCCATCATAATCCAAGAACAGAGCTATTCTCTTTCCTTTTGCCTTGTCCGCTATTTGCTCAAATAATCCAAGTGCTGACGGGTACTTAATCTGCACAACCAAATACCAATTATTTAGGATAATACTTGGAGGAAGATTAATAGAATAAGTACATACTCCCTTCGCCCAAAAAAGGTTGTCCCCTTTGAATTGTTTTAGGAATTAAAAAGAGTGAACCTTATGCCACTTTGTTCTAAAACTACCCTTTCATTAAACAAAAGATAACGGAAAATTTACCTTCCACAACACACCATGAAATAAATTTAATTTATAATTACAATGAAAATTAATATAGTAACGTAATACAATAAATATTCACTTTTATAGTATGGGACAAACACTTTGGGACAAATAAAAATAGAACAGTGGATATCCTTTTTGGGATGGAGAGAGTAATAAATTAGACGTAATAGTAAAAGAGGGTGAGGAATAATACCGTCCAGTTATGGTACGCAATATCACTATCTCTTAATGTTGTCTCGGTGGTCGACTCTGTTGTTAATTTTGTATTATGAGTGGGAGATGATGATTTCATAGCATCAAACAAGCTGCTCCGAACATCATCAAGAATCCCGGGCCTTCTCCTTGGGATAGTTAGGAAGAGTGTTGAAGAGAAAGCAGAGGCGTTGTGTGAGTATGGCAATAGAGCAGAGTGAAGTCCTAATCTCGTGTTATTCATAGGAGCATTATCAGCAAGAACAGGAGATGTATGGTTCGATTTCAAATCCATTTTATCCAGATTGCAAGGCTCAAATATAAAATCTCCAAATAATTGTCGGATGCGACGCACTTTGTTGTAAAAACTTTTCACTCCAATTTAACCAACCCTTTTGTCAATGAAAAACCACTTCTTCAGAGTATACTTATCGCTACTGGAGGGAAAGCAGTCCATCAAGCAGAAGACATCTGAAGAACAAAAATCAAAGAATATTTTGATAAATGCAAATGAAATTAAGAGAATAAAGGGAACAATCATTATGGTGTGAAGTGAATTCTTACTTTTGCATATCTCTTCTTTCTTACAAAAAGGTTGTTAACAGCCAACAAAATTAACTGCAGATATTCAAGAAAGATTATTATCAGAAGTGATGCCTTTTCTCACATCAAGAATCGCTAGAGAAAGGCAGAATATAACTAGAGAGTAAAATGTAACCAGTAATGACTTAAAAAAAATACTGATATCTATGCAACGAAATATATATGAAAATAATACCATATGCAACCACATAATATGGTCCTACAAAGCAACATGGGAAGCACTAAACAAATGGACCCAACACATTAAAATTCAGAAAATGCAACAAAACTGTGTGATTTATTAAAGTTAAAGAAAATGTAGGTGTCCCCATAATGTTGTTAATATCACTTAATTGTCTGTGACCACCAGATAATTTATCACTCTTGAATGGGACGGGTGCAACAATCAATTACTATTAAAATGAGGGAGCAACTATAGAATTTCCCCTCAGAATAATATCTGTAAAATGAATAATTTTCTGCAGATCAAAATAACAAAGAAGATTGGAAATACTACTTAACAAGATTGTGGCTTCGTTTTATTAGAATCATGGTTCGCCGGAACGGCGTTATAACGGCCGGAACGGCCGTTGGCGTGCCAAAGTTCCAGGTCAACTCGGTTTTGTATTTGGAACGCGTCGGAACGGCCGAAAAACGGCGAGACAGACGGGATGAGGCTACGACGCGGCCGTTCCGGCGATTTAACGGCGCCGGAACGGGTGGAACGGGCATGTGTGGAACAGAACTTGCCTTGCACTTTTCAGTAAATTGCAGACATATCAATGAAAAATTCTACCTTCTGTATTATGATATATGAAGGGCTGTTCCTTGATATATATGCAGCATCCGACGAGCTTATTGTTAATCAAATTTTTTTTTATAATTTTTGAGCAATTTAAGCCAAAAAATTGTGGAACGTCCGTGACCGTTCCGCGACGGTGCCGTGGAACTGGAACGGTAACCTCTGCGACGAACACTGCGACCGTTACGGCGAACCATGATTATAATAGAACGAACGAGCCGAAAACTTGAAAATGACTAAATATAAATAAACTGGAGGTGAAAATAAATGAATACATCACATCAGATTATACTAATACAGCTACATGGGTCGACATAATAGAATCAAGGTTCAGTCTCATGGTCCTGCAGTCGGGATAATAACAACAAATAACTGAAACTCGACATCGTTGAACAAAGACCATGTATTTAGACCATATACATATATGTGTGTGTGTGTGTGTGTGTGAATACAATTACAAAAAAGAAACAACTGGTCTAGAATAAAAGTCAATACATAAGGAAGATTTTTAAAAATGAAAGCAGCTTATTACAGAAGCTAAAACTTTGTACCAAACCTTATGGAAAATTTATTAAAAATGAGATTTTCTCCTAAAATGAAGATAGAAGCTAAAAACAGAAGAATAAGGGGTAATAAAGTATATTATTCAGTACAGGCACATAAGAAAATCTACAAAAATTGAAACTTCTCCCACAATTAACCAACCAAAAAGGAGGGGAAAAGATTAGAATAGAACAATTTCAAAGATTCAACGTTTAAGAACATTCAAGAAAAAGCTATCACATAAATTGCAATACACAAAAACAAGATATCAGGAAATTGAATTCACATATATACAAAAAATGAAAAAATATAACACAAATTCCATGTTATTTTACATTTGCGCATGCATGTAAAATTATATATATATATATATATATATAAATGTATCTCCATACCTGATTTTTCTTCAGCCAAGCTGTAGATTAAGAAACGAAATGTGATGAAAGATTCTGCCAACCGCAAATTAAAACCTAAAAATCAAAAAAAAAAAATTAACGTCAACGAACAGCAACCACACAAAATCATCGTTAACAGAGTCGAGGCTCGAAGAACAAGATTTCATCAATATAGAGAAAGAGAAATGACGTCACCTTTTCGCAGAGAACGAGGAAAATGTATGAATATGGAAATGTATGTATAGGTGTGCGTGTACGTATAGGAGAGAATTGCGAGAAAAGAAGAAAAAGAGAGCTCACAGAGGGAGAGGTATATATAGAGCGATAAAAGAGACGTACACAGGAAGGAGAGAGGAAAGAACAGAGAACCGGATGGTTGAAACCGGAGAGGAGTTTGCTGGTAGAAAGTTTCAATAGCCGCACATTTGACCAAATATAGTAAAGTGCGTACATATATTATATATTTGTGTGGTGGGGAGTAATAATTAGGGATTTCACCTAATTTTGTTAATATTCAATTTGATTAACTTTATGTAATTCCAAATTAAAAAAAAAAAACCTTTATGGCATTCATAATTTTGGCTAGAGGGTTTTGAACACAACCTTCAGTTAGTACAATCCCTGAGTCTGAATCTTTGTAATTGTTTGGAACAAAATCAGAATGGACGTACTTGACTAAGACAAACGACTAACACCCCTGGTTTGTCGGGCTAGGTCGTTAAGGTCTCCCTTTCTTTTTGTATTTAAAAAAAAAAATCAATTTTACCTTAAAGGATCACACTTTTTTCTTGTAATAAATCTTGTACGCACTTAAATTAATTACAAATTTTGTTTAATTTTTTTGTCAACTATGTTAATATAATCGATTAAATTCAACTACCCTTACATGGTTAATGTCGACATTGGTTGGTGGAAATAGGTAGAAGGAGAGGTTATTCATTTCTCTAATCTCTCGGCGAAATTGAAAAATTATTATTATTTTTCAAGAAACTCTTACAAATAAAGGGAACAAAAATTGATGAGATGAAAAAATAGAGCCGCAAAAAGTTCTTGAGTCGATTGAGTTTATTAAAGTCGATTGACTCAGTACAATAAATTGCAGGAGTATTTTAATCCAATAATAATAATGAATCGAGACTAATAAGCTCAGTCTATTATAAAATGGTTCAGAAATATATATTATTTGTCAACTATAGATAGTATAAAAAAATTAGGCAGACCTACTCCTAGATGGTTACACTACCTTAATAAAGAAACTAAGCAGCCTTATTAAATAATTAAATGCTATCTTAATCAAGAAATTAAATCTTATTTTAATTTCCATTCAAAACTTAATTATTATCAATTAACAATAAAAACCGCCCAACTAACAGTACGAATAAAATGTCATTAAGAAAAAGAAATAAAACGTGGAATTACGACTTTGGGGTAGCTAATCCGCGTAGGTTAAACTTGTATTTCGTGTCAGATCCGACGTGGCCACGTTTGATGGTGGGCCCCTTTTCTTCTGGTCGTTTTCCATGCCAGCTGGATTTTACGTCGTCGGTGAAGCCCCAAGTCTTGTTGGGGTTTGCCTCTTTGGACCATAGTGAGAAGGAAAAAAGTGCTGCATTATTGGCAATACTATTGATAGAGATCAATTAAAATTATAGTATGATACCAACTTGAATAACAATTGATTATATAAATATATATGTATATATAACAAAAAACAAATATTATAATGTTGCCAAAATCGATCTATATGGTAAGACGATATATTTGTGCTCTGATGTTGTAGATAATTACTTATTTTGTTTACAGAAAAGGTTAGATAGGGAAGTCGCGCAAAGAGAAGTCCTCCCCAAGGTAGTGTCTCTAGTAGGATTCAAACATTTGTTGTCTCTGGGGTCACAAGCCGCTTACCACTTGGTCTAACCACCTTTGGTATGTTGTTGTTGACTACTGAATGGTGAATATGTGAGTTTAAGCTTAAGCTGCACACGTCACGGAAAATGAGAAACTGCACTTGAGAAATCAAGTTTGTCTACGCACTAGAACGGAAAGATCAAACAATTTCATAGTTTGCGATTGACATGCAACTCCAGAAAATGTGGAGTGCAGAAAGAATTTGAGAATGTGTATATCTTTTCAATAATATAAAAAACACATTATTCGACGATTATTATGCGTCAGTTCAAAACATTATTTATTCATCAATTCAAAGTAACAGCATATCAAATATTCTTCTAGAAGGAATTCTCGATAGCATCCTAAAAACTAAACTAAGTTCTTACTCCGCACACATACTTTGACAAAATCACTTTTATGATTTGAAAGTTTTGAATCATCAAAATTCTACTCACATCATTAAAAGAACTCGAAAAATTACTTTTCGATTGTAATTTGGTAGAGTTGTGGTGACCACCTTCACTTGCGCTGCGACATTGAATTAGTCCATTAGACAACACTATGAATCAATTTAAATATTTTAAACTCTTAACTATCACAAGAATTGCTTCTTTCACCATGAGTTACCTTCCACTTAAAATGGAGCATTTATATGTTTTCAACTCCTGATAACAAGATTTGATTTCTTATTAGAGACACTTAATTCATACAAATTAAAAATGGGTAATTTGGGGACAATATAAACTAGAGTGTCACCATCTTTCATCTTTGTCATTACTCAAAGATTTCGGTCCTTTAAATAACTTTTTATATTAAGAATGGTCTCAAGAACATTCAATTTTTTTTGTTAGGCAAAATTTTGGGTAGAGTCGGCTTCAGTTACTTATCAAATTCAGGACATACCTCTGGGATCAAAAATCGCTTACAGAGGTATTTACAAATTGTCCATCAACACAACTCTCACATCGACAAAGGGAATTGAATCACAACCTTACGAGGGAAAGTGAACCGTCTTTGCCAACTGAGTCGGGTGTTGGCCAAGAACATTCAATTGACAAATGACCAACCCACGTGGTAGTGAAGTGGGCCCATCATTGAAACGTGCAATATCACTTTTCGAAGCTGTTGGGCTGGGCCCAGTCCAACCTGGTAATGGGCCCAGAGACACAAGCATTTATTTGGTCAAAGGACTCTGACAGTAGCAGAGCTGAGATTCACAACAAAATATAGTAAAATACAGCTAAAAGATAATTATACTATTTTAGGTTATTATTTATTAATCCATTAATTTCCAACAAAGAAATGACAATGCTTAAAATGTAATAATAATCATCCTTAAAAGTTAAAAATGTTATAATTATGTTAAGCCACCTTCATTGCTTGAAGATGGTGTGATTTTTTTTTATTTTTTATTTTTTGATTCTGGGGAGGGGGGATACCCAAGCGACTAGCCCGACAAACCCGGGGCAATAGTCGTAACACGGGGCACAGAAACGCCCAATTTATCGATCTCTAAGAGAATATGCAAGTCTTCTGGGAATCATCTGTGGCAATGGTAGTATAGTTTTCGCGATGGAGACCCATTTTGGCTAAATAATTCGCCGGGCGATTAGCTTCACGCCAGCTCCAGTTTATGCCCGCCTGCCAAGGGCGACTAAGCAGCTCCCGAATGTTGTTGATAGTCTCAAAATAGGCGTGAGCAAGAGTGACCTGATTAATCTCGTTAGTAGCTTCCCAACAATCTGTTTCAACCGTAATTCTCTGATATCTCAAGTTCCAAGTGACTTCCAGCCCCTTTTGAATAGCAAGGAGCTCACCATGAAGAGTTGAGTCAGCGTCCATATTTCCACAAAACCCCTGCAGCAAGTCACCATTAAAGTCCCCGCTCAACCCTCCAATTCCAGTAACCCTACGGCCAGTGATTTCATCCAAATAGGAAGCCGCGTCCACATTACATTTGACGTAATTGCTCTCCGGTTTGGACCACCAAACATGGACAAGTTGTTCATCCATGCCAAGATTAAGCATAGAAGCAGCTTGCGATTCCTCAATCCGGTGTTGAAGACTCCTAAAGTCAGCACGGGGCTCGCCATTCACGCCATTATGGATTGTCTCATTACGCACCTGCCAAAGAAAGTACAAAGTCTCAGCAAAGGTATTATCCCAACCTCGGTTCCATTCATACCTGTGGATGGTGTGATTTTGTTATTCTATTTCTAGTCCCAAATTTTTTTTTTGGGTAAATAAATCATATTAAAGAATAGCATACAGAAACAATACAAGTAGTTTATGGAATAAATTTTTTTTCGCCCGAGCTACTTAAAATATGGCAAACAAAATCTAAATTTAAAGGGTCATTCCAATATACTATAGAAATGGTAAAGTACATTTTTTTTTGGTTTTGTTACAATGGTAAAGTACATATAACAATTCGATCATGACAAAACTATGTATTTCAAATAAAGTTTAAAATTAAATTGAAGTGTTAACACTTGAATTAAGATCAAACTTCGAATGCTTGTTTGAAAAAATTTGTTTAAGATAGGAAATAAACAACAAGTTTTTCAGTGTGATAATAATTGAAACTCGAGCAGAGTTCAACTTATGTAGTTAAAAATAATAAAATATGCGTCGGACTCAATTAGATGTAATTCGACTTCGGGTTAGTTAGCAATCAAATCAAGTTTCATTTTTTATTTTTAAATTTAATAAAATTCAAATAACTTCAACAACACTTTTATTCATTTTGATTTAAATTCATGCATACCTCTATATCTAAATTAAGCATATTTAGTTTCCTTAAAAACAAATTTCTCAGTGCTCAAACATAAAAAACTGTGACCAACAAAAATACAAACTACAGCCTCATATATGACAAGTCCCCCTCAACCACCTTAGAGAACCAAATAGAATCAACTTTTGGTAATTTCACTAAACTTCATTAATAAATCCTTTTCCTAGATGGACTCCTCATGCTATGTTTGACCCAAAACAAAGAATCGATGCTAAATGATACATTTGGTGAAAAATACTAAATTGACTCAATTTAAAATGAATATTTTTAAATTTTGATTTGCACCAAAAAATGGATAATCATAGAGATGCAATATAAAAAAGCTAACACTAGTTGGCTCAGTTGATAAGGAACAAACCACTTTCTCGCAAAAGATTTTGGGTTCAATTCTCTCTACCAATGTGAGGACTGCCAATGTGAGTTGCTCTCGTAAACATATCCTGATTTTAGTAGGTGATCGAAATCGACTTTACCTATCTAAGTTTTTTGTTGAAAAATAAATACAAAACATTTTTATATTTTAAAATACTCGATGAATAATACTCGGTGTAATATATAATATATTGGCCCCATGTTAAAAGGAATATATATAACCTTCCATTATGTAATTTAGTTAAAAAAGAAGAAGAAAAAGGAAACTTCAATGATGAACAATGTGCACGCCCCCGTGTGTTTCGAACCAATATTTACGCGTAAATTAAGGAAACCTTTTTCTTTAGTTAGAGAATAAACTACTTGCTTTGATAAAAAAAAAAAGAATAAACTACTTGCAACTTTTTGACCAGATGTGTTGCCCAATCACGGAGACAATAATTTGATGAAATTGACATTAAGCGAGCACAAATCTCATGTAGTTGGAGGTGATTTTTACTTTGGCTGCTGATAATGCCAAAGCAAAAACCCTCTTGCCAAAGCAAACTTCTTCAAATGCCACTTTTATCCTTCATATTCAAAGAACAATATCCAATAATCACTCTCTTTCCTATTAAAATCACAATATCCAATAATCACTCTCTTTCCTATTAAAATCCTTGAAAGTTATTGTCTCTATATATATTAAATTAAGAAACAGCAAAGCCCACTTCTCTTACATTCATCAACACGATTGTCTCCATGTTTTATTTTTAATTTTTGTTGACGCTTACAAACTTTATTTTGTATATAAACTTTTTTTTAATCAAAATGGTTCGATAAACATAAGTAAAAATATATCTACAGTATATAGCCTATTAGTAATTTAGTACAACCAAATAATATCTTTATTTAATATTTACTCTTTTTTGTTTTTGTCGCACTAACCTATAAATTCTTTTAATCCTGAATACCAACAAATAAATATCATTAATTTATTAATATGTGATGTCATATCTTTTGGTTTTATGGTCAAATTTGGGTGGATATAATCTTGCACTAATATCTATTAACAAATTAATCTGTATGTAAAAATATTATTATTTTTTAATTGCCATTGGATATTGTATTAATAGAAAATTTATTACTAAGTAATATTATGGTCTTAATTTGTTCTAGGGCTTCAATTGCAATACTTCTTGCATAAATAATTCTCTTTAATTTTAGATCTTGAATATCAGTTTGAAGCCATCTATATATATTTAATGAAATAAATATTGGTATAATTACATTACAGATTTTTTATTCAATATTATAGTATAAAATACTTTATGATGAGACTGAGTTAGCATATTCTTATGAACGAAAATAACTTCTATATATGAAGTAAAGAATTTGCTTGAATATTTTTGTGTCCATAAGATTTACCTAGAAGTTTTTTTTATTAATTTCTTCTTAATAATTTCAGTGAGTAGAATGACACTTAAAAGAATTGGAAATAGGGAAAGAAAATATATAATATTTATAATTCAACTTGACCCAGTTTAGATAAAGAAAAAAAAATTTAAGAGTGAGTTGGCAGGTGGCACAAGACACGCATAACATTCATAGTCACAACACACAGCACTTAAGGGATTAAATCACTAATTATGGAACTGATTGGTAACTATTTTAATGACCATTGACCGTGGAGGACATAGTAGTCATTTCATTTATTTTGCTCTGCCAAGAGGGTTTTTGCTTTGGCATTATCACCAGCCTTTTACTTTGATTGAGTTTCCATTAGAAAAAATCATTGTCTCTTTTGCTTTAGTTTTCGGTTTTCCCTTGCGTTTCTTATTTTTCCCCCAATTAATTTCACCACTGAGCCGTTGTGTTCCTAATATTATTCGCCAATTATAATATATAATACATAAAATGTGTACTAAACAGTATAATTCAAAAGTAAGAGTATTATTTGTTTAGTTTAAAATCTATACGAGAAACATAAGCATTTTTCTATTATATGTACATATGTATATTGTATGAGTATAACATGAATTTTAACTATCATGATATCTAGTTACAATTTTAATAGTCACTAATATTATATTTTATTATAGTAGTATCGCGTTAATTAGGACTCGTATAAGTATACAAGACATTAGCATTCACAATTTTTATTATTTGAGTACTCATGAATCATGATCACACAATAATCACATTTCTTTGCTGAAATACAAGCACGAGAACCAATGAAAGAGGGGGCGGTGGTGGCAGTCGTGCCCTCAACGTTTGAAAGTACTCTTTTTTAAGCTTAAAACTTTTAATTGTAGAACCCCATCCCCCCCCTACCCACCCTCCCACCCCCTACCGCTCCCCTTTTTTTAGTATTCATCCCGAACCAAAAATTCCGAACTCGTTACATTTTATGTTTAAGTTGTTTTGCTATTATGTTTAAATTTATTTGATTTATTCTTAAAAATTACTCTAAAATTTTATGAGCAATTTCATTAATTTTAACCTAGAGAAACAACTCTTAACATCTTTAGGCTCTGTTTGGATGTGTTTTCGTTTCATTTTCAATTATCATTTTCTAAAATGTATGGGAGAATAAGTTTTTTTATTTTCGTGTGAAAATGTATGGGTGTTTGGTTGTGTTTCTAAAAATTGTTGGAATTGATGATGTATGAAATGATTGCGTTAGTTAAAAGTAATAATTATGTGAATAATATATAAAAAATAATAGGTAATAATATATTGGTTAAATATATTTATAAATAAACATGTTAAAAATCGACCCCAAAAAAAGTATTAAAAATATTCAAAATGGATCTTAAAATCTACATGAGCTTATGAAGGTTAAAATCATATATTTTATTCCATTATAACACCACATTTGTTGCCGAAAATGTAGATTTTTACAAAGAGAGATGAGAGAAAGAAAAATATGAGTGTGATTTGATAAAGTGAAAGGTAATTATTGGGGAATGTGAGTGAAAATAAAAATAAATGTATTTTCAGTTGAAAATAGTGTAAAGTGTACATTTTCATTTTCAAATGAGATCGAAAATGAAAATATGGGTTTGAAAACACAAACAAACATAGCCTTAACATTTCGTATGTAAATAAAATTTAATAATGTAATCTGACCTCAAATAAGCTCAAAGCTCGTACCAGTATGTGACCTGAATTTGGGCTGAGCCAAAAAAGAATAAAATGGGTTAAATTCGAGTCTATGATCAATAGTCCCGGTGATATTTCAGCTAAAGTGAGCTAAAACTCAACTCATAAAGCCCGATTGATCTTACCCGAAAAACTCTAATATGAAGTGTATGATGGGCTTGGCCTATATTTAACCCAATAAACCCGCTATGATCCTAAGAATGTTCAAAATTTTACCAAATAAAATAGAGACACAGTATCGAGAAAACGATAATAAATAAGATAACACCACCCAAAACATAAGCTGAAATACATCGAGCAATCAACAAGACAGCAACATAGATACTTTGTCCAAAGAGAAAGTACAATTAATACGGTATCCAGTTCTCATAAGCAAAGTGATTTAACACATACAAAGAGTGGAGTTTAAAGACATGCTTCAAAAGTTTCAGACGCGGTTGCATCCTCATCAAGCATTCGGACAACCTGGGCAACACCTGCAGCTAGTTCCTTGTTGATAGTGGGATCAGGCATATCGAATGTTCTCCTCCTCATTGACAACGATTTTCCAGCAGGTTGTGGGTCCACTACATCGAGCATCGCTTCCAACTCATCCACCATTGATTTTTTTGCAGCTCGAACCATCAGATCAGCACCCTAAAAACACGGATATAATAAACATAAAAAAAACGATGAGCCTCAACTATAGACCTGTCTTTAATACATGTGGAAAGTGCCCGGTATGGAAAAAATTAGGTCTAGTTCAGGCGGTTCAAGTGTACATGTGCCTAACTAACTTGTGAACTGTTGGATTATATACGATGATGTAATCATTTTGTTCTGTGACACCATCATATACACATTCGAAGACTTGCAATCCACTTAGCATGTACTAAACCATAAGTTGATCTAAGTTTACATGACGCAATTGGAAGCTCACCTTCCATTTCTTACGAGAAACAAGCAAAATGAAATTTGATCAATTTAAATACACACACGCACACATATCTCTGTGTGTGTGTGGGGGGGGGGGGGGGGGGGGGCGTGCCGGCACCGCCATAAGTTGTCGATGGCTTTTTATGCTTATAATAATAAGAAATTGCGAAAACTGCAATATCGGTCCCGTATGTTTCCAAAGTTGTAAAAATTATCTTATAGGATTCTTCTTTTTGCAATTATGGTCTCATCTATTAAAAAACCTTATTGAATTTTATGTGTGGAATGCACACGTTAAGTTATGTACTAATCACATGCGAGACAGGCTACCAAACTAATGGCTTTCGTCCACTTCTTAACATTTGGACTGAAAATGCAAAAAGTTACATCCTGTGGGACTTATTTTGCAAGTTTGTAAACGGATAAAACTAATAAGTGGATTTATCCTAGGGGAGTAATGCTATAATTGTCCATAGGAAATTTCCATAATCTTTTCAAATATATCAATCACCCATCATTTAACAGCAAAACTATTTCCAAAAAGAGAACTAAAAAAGGTAAAGAAGTTTCCGCTACCTCAATTGCATCGACAGTAAGAAGCAACACGATGATCTTTTCAGAGAACCTCTGATTCTCTTCAGCATCACGAGCAATACGACGACGATAAGTGAAGTTGTTGAACAAAGCCCTAATCTCCTTCAACTTGCTCTTGGCAATGGCCAGCTCACGAAGCGCACGTAGAGCCTGAGACCTTCGAATGAGATAAGCCCTGAAACTCTTCTGAATCAGAACCGCTGCATCTTCACAGGACAACTCCTTCCTCTTTCCCCTTCTCTTTTCCACTCTCTTGGCGAAAACCTATCGCCACAAAAAAAAAAAGCCACCATATTGAACAAACATGAGCCGAGGATCGATTTCTAAGCAAAAACTACACATGAACCAATCATTTACATGTATTCATCCTGATTAAGGACCCAAGAACCAAGTAGTTAGGATTGCATGATTAAGGACACGTGTCACAATCTCATAGACCCACTTCTCTAATCATGAATAGTACAGACTGAAACCATTATAAGTACCCCAATCAGAATCGGACAGGCGTTCAAGAATTGATTCCAAATTCTCTCCATTAAGCATTGCATACGCCCTCAAGCATTCGACTCTATATATTCGAGGTCAGATTTCATCACAAATTCCATCAAATAGGTGCAACTTTGATATTTGAACTTGCGTTAGACATGATTTTAAATATAGGTAAATAGGAGTGAAAGATAAATCAAACTGCTCGATACGCGACCCAAATCACATCCCATCTACCACATGACTTCAAGACAGCAAGCAATCAAGATATTATAAAACATTCGCATCACAAAAAACAGTCCCAATCATCGAACTAAAAGCCACATTATTCAAACAATTGACCACTTAAATCACAATAAAATTACGCGAGGAATCGAAACCAACCTGCCTCAAAACGACGGCCCCGTGATCGGACGGCTCCTCATCAATTTCCACAACACGAGCAATGGACCCCACAGCTTTACCCTTCCCTTTCACACTCTCACATTTCTTCTTCTTCATCTTCATCTCCTCCTCAGATTTGCTATCTCCACTCGACACCTTAATCGTGTACGTCCGCTCGTTATCTCCGTCCTTTCCTTTAATCTCAGCCGTCCATTTGTAACTCTTCTCAACCCCCTTCCTCTCCGCCGTCAACTTATACTTCCGATCCTTCTCCGCCGTCTTGATCTCCGCCGTGTACGTATACTTCCGATCCCCAACCACCTCCTTCTTCTTCTTCCGAATCTTCTCCTCTCTCACAATCCGGTCCAAGCCGGTCTCCAGAGCCGCGACTCGGTCGCTGAGCTTCTGCAGGTACTGTTCGCCTGGACCGGACCGGCGCGTGAGGCGGCGCGTGGAGGTGTGGAACGGGGAGTATTCGTCGATCTGGATCAGATCGGTGATAGTTTCGAACTCGTCGAGCGGAATCGGCGGCGCGGGGGTGAGGTTTAGGAGATCGAGAGTGAAATCGAGGTCGTGTTCGACAATGGCGAAGCTAGGGTTTAGCAGTGGCGGGTTGAAAATGGAGGTTTGTTTGAGGAAGGAGGATGGGGAGTGTTCGACAATGTCGAATTTTCTGTATCTATTCATTTTCGGAAGCTCCAATCAAGAACAGCTGATGATGATGAGTTTTGTGTGTGTTGAGCTTGAGTGTGTGTAGCTATGGATGTCTGAATTTAGAGAGAGAGAGAGAGAGGAGAGAGAGAGAGAGGGAGGGATTTTCAGACAGAGAGATATGGAAAGGGGCTTTTAGTAAGGTTGAAGTCAAAAATGAGTGGAAACTGGAAAGGTCCCCACATGGGTATAATTGGTACTTAATCCGTAACGCACACTCGACGCATGAGTAAAAGTTAAATTTGATAAGAAAAATATTTAGATAAATTTAATTACATTTTAATGAAAGGCGATAAATTTAAAATTAAAATAAAAAAGAGAAATGAAATGAAATTTGTAAAGAAACGAAAAAAGAATTTTGTTTTAATATCGGATGTTATAAATCATGTGAATTGCCTCTAAAACAACTTACCAAAATTATTGAGATGTGGTTATGTAGTCACATAGTGCAATATACATTACTCCTAATTTATTTAATAAAATTGCAACGTAACACCAAAACTATTTTATAGTCTAAAGCGAAGTGTTATTTAATTATATAATAGCATAGATATTAGTTAAGTCACACTTCATGAAAAAGTATAAAAATTTATTAGTAAATTTTTTGTATAAAATTAATTAGTTCGAATAAAAAGTTAGAAAGAGAAGAAAAAATAGATAAAAAAGGATATGAGAAATTAAATTTGACTACCATAGACAACATCATAAGATTGTTATTAAGTCATGTCGTTAAAACATATGAAGTTGTATTATAATTACAATATGGTGTATGAACACCAAATTTTATACAACATTTATTTACATGTTACACTAAAATTATTTGTTAGTTTAAAACACATTTAGCTCACTTCAGAGATGATAAGAATGTGGCTTGAGTAGAATGGGAAATCATCAAATTAATGAAGGTTTCATCATTTCTCGATGAGGATGAGGAAAAAGAAGAGAACTTTTCATAATTTTGCCATACAAGTTTAATTTGATTTAAGGAAATGATAATTACATGATTATATCAATATATTAATTTAATAAATTATAAATAGTCCATTGATTAGAACATATAATGGAATAGCCATGTGGGTGGATTCGAACACAAAATCTAGCAAACGTAAAATTTGGAGACACGAGACAAATATTCGAGATTAGTTTATATAAAGTTGTAAATGAGTCGAGTCAAATAAGTTGTTGTTCAAGTTTATTTAAACTACTATCGAGTTTAAATTCGTGTTTGAATTTGGTTTGATTGTTAATGGAGACGAGCTCAAATAATTTTAATCGAATCGAACACGAGTTGTTCTCGAATACTTTGATTTTTGCATATATTTTATCATTTTTTACTAATCAAGTCGACTATAAGCCGAACTTTAAACTTATCAAACACACAAATATATGTTCAAGTTTGATTTAATATATTAACAAACATAACTCACGAACAATTTCACCGAACAATCTCGAATTAAGTATTAATAAATAAATAAATTGGTTCTTCTTTAGGACAAATTATGATAAGCTTGAACAAAGTGTAGACATGATAATATTGTGTACTATGATGTGCATCGGATCCGGTTTTAGCCGCAGATTTCATTTGATATGTCAGATGGCTTCAAATTACAGAGTCTGTCTTATTCGATTAAAGTTACTTCCCAGTTCCCAATCAAACTCCTAATACGAGAAAGGTTATAGAAAAAGAAAAAAAAAGTAATATAAAAAGAAAAATAAGCAGAAAAAATTAAATAATATTATATATTTTTTAATTAATAAATAAATAAATATTATATTTAAAAAAAATCGAAAAATATCATATTGTGCCTTTGGGGAAGGCGCCAGCAAAAGCCCACCTGAAAAAGCCCACGTAAAAGACATAAAGGCTTGATTGTGCCTTGGCCCAAGGCGCTTTCTGACTTGGGCCCATCTGACTGCGCCTTTGCTGAAGACGCAGTCAGGCCGATTTTTTTTATTTTTTTTGTTGTTTCTCAAAATTTGTTTGTAAAATTTTGCACAATAGAACGTCTTTGTTAAGGTTAAGGATTTTCAGGAGAACCTATGGTTGGTCAAGGACCCTTGCATGCATTATGTTAGGTATCAAAGCAAATTCATTCTGGTTTCAAAAGGGACGTCATAAATTATAAAATGGACACTTTCACACTCCAACATTCACACTTGCAGCAAAAAAAATTAGTGGTTTGATCAAATTTTCCTCCTTGCAGCAGCATCTTAGTGGCTTGTTCTCCTTTTCCTCCAAATTTATTTTAAGGTAAATTTTAATTATGTAATTTATTTTCAATATTTCAATTATGATATTAGTATTTTAGTTAGTAAAAGTTTTAATTTAGTGCTTTTAATATAATTTTAGGTTTAATTTTGAATTGCTAAGTTTAGGTACTTTTTAATATAGTTTTAGAATTTTCATATTAATGTAGCTTAATATTAATTTTGAAGTTTTGAATTTGTTATAATTGTAGTCGCCCAATAATGTGTCATCATTTTAGTATAATTTTAAGGTATGATGTACAAGTATATGTATAAATTTAGGTTTAATTTTGAATGGCTAGGTTTATGTACTTTTTAGTATAATTTTGGATTTAGTGTTTCGATAACATTTGACATAATTTTAGTTATAATTTGGATAATTTGACATACTTTGGAAAATTTTAGTATAATTTAGTGTTTTGAGAACATTTGACATAATTTGGATAATTAGGTATAATTTTTAGTTATGATTTTGAATGTATAGTTATAATTTTAATATAGTGTGTATAGTTTAACATTTGACATAATTTATAGTATAATTTTAATCTTTCGGTCCAATTTTTTGTGATTTTATGTTATAATTTATAATAATTAGATACATTAGTGACTAATGTTTTAATGAATTCATCATAATCTAATTATGTATTATTATCACTTATTTTTCAATCCAGGATGGCGAGTACCAGCGGTAGTGGCAATGAGGGTGTGATATACGAGCCTGTAGACGGTAGTCTCCTGACCCAGCAAGCCAATCATAGGTGTGAGCATGGAATTCAATGCTTTGGATAAGGCAACCGCGTGTGAGCATGGAATTCCAATTGCTGTCCAATTTCCACAAGAACAATTTTGATTATTTCAATCTACGTAGTACCTTCGACCACGGCTTTCGAATTGAGTGCAACTAAAAACTTGACCAGTTTGGTCAGAATAAGAAAATTTTCTGACTTCGTGGTTACTGGAAGCACCTGTCTGTATCTTGTATAGTTCAGTAGCTTTTCTTGTCAAGGGACTGTTGCTCTTCATTTTTAAACCATCAACCGCTCAATCACAAAAATACGTGGCAAGTTTATGGAATGTGAATTCCAAAATAGCTGTAGGTGGAAGATGTCGAGTTGTTTTCATCACATTATTAAAGCTCTTTCCCATGTTTGTAGTCATAATGCCTTCGCGCACCCCTCCGTCATGTGAAAGTGTCCATTTTTTTTCTCGATTTTGTCCAACCAAGCTCCAGCCTCTTCATTCAATGCACGAATTTTGTTCATTTCACGTTCAAATCTTTCGATGCTATATGCATTTCCTGCATTAGAGCATAGTTGCTTCAAAGCTTTATTTTTGAAACTGTGGTTAAAGTTCGAAACCACATGACGCAGACAATATCGATGAGATCCTAGAGGAGGGCGAAACGCACGTACAACTTTAGCTCCATTTAATAGGCCTTGATGACGATAAAAGAAAAGGCATACGCCTTCTTTAGGTGGTACAAAATAGTGGCTCATACACCGTAGAAACCAAAGTCAGGATTCATTCGTCTCATTATCGACGATTGCGAATGCAATAGGTAAGACGTTATTATTTCCATCCAGAGTAGTTGCAATCAACAACTTACCATTGTAGCGTGTGTATAGATGTGTCCCATGGACACATATGACTCTCCGACAATGTTGGAATCCATCTATACATGGCTTGAATGCCCAAAACACATACTTCAACACTTTTGGATCTTCATACGCATCTTTGTGTACCCATTCAACAATTGTGCCTGGATTCCATTTCTTTATAGCTCCCAAGAACTTAGGTAAGTTTCTCACGGAGTCCTCCCAAGTCCCATATACAAGTTCATTTGCACGTTGCAAACTGTACCAAGCCTTGCCCTAACTTATTTGACATTTCCATTTCTACTGTACAAGTCTATTATTTGATTGATCTCAAACGCCGGATTTTTTTCCACATGTGGTATATGTTCGTTGGCGATCAAATTCATGTCCAAGTTGGGGTGTTTCTCCCTCGTATTGTCAAAGAGACATGAGTGTAACTTACCGAACTTTGAAATTATCCACATGTTTAGTTTCACATTGAAATGAGCTCGGAGTTCAAATTCGCAATGTTCTTCTTTGTCTTTGTGTTTGCATACCACTTTCCACTTGTTCGGTTCACTGATCGTCACCTTGTACTCGCGTTTTTGGTGTGTTATGTGGTAATCTTTCACTGCTTTTTGCAAGCTCTTTTTGTTCTCAAATACCAAACCCAAACCAAGATTACCTATCCGATAATCATAGATCATATCCCTTGCTTCTAATCCACTTAGTAGACCTAATGAGTCTCCTTCTACTTCGAGATCTTTTGTGGAATAAAATGGGAGTACTCTGTGAAGTCTTTCTTGACCCACTGTAAGAGGAACATCTTCATCCTCAATTTCCTCATCATCATCAGTTGGTATGTAGTTTATTTCTTCATCCATGTCAGCGTCTGAAGGAGAGTAAGTCCAATATGATGATTGAACATTCTCGTTATCCTCAAAGAGATCAAAATGGGGTTCTGCTAAACTGCTCGCCCATGCGTAATGAGAAAAATGAGCGTTGTAGTTCGAAAGAAGCACGGGTTAAAATATGCATATATAACAATAATAAAAAATAGTCTGTTAGGAAATTTCATGTTAGATGTTTTGATGATGACAAGATAGGATTTTTTGTTAGACACCAAATTAATGTAAGTTTTGTTTTTTCATAGATTGATGTATAAGCGTTTGAAAGTTGTAAATTATTAGGCTTGTAATTGTTTATCTTTGTAAGATTTTAGACTAAAGTCTTAGCGACTGAATCGCTGGTAGAATTCTAGGTGAGTCTATTAGAAAAAAAGTTGAAGACCAGCGTCTGAAATCAACCAGAAATAACGACCTTCTGCTTAGCGACCGTCAAACGCTAACAGATCTCTTTCCAGAACTCTTGAATCAAGCACCCAAATACTCAAGCGACTTATGACAGATTCAACGGGAAATAAATTCTCAAGTCATGAAGGACTTAAATGCAATCATCAACGGGCATTTATTTCCAACGGAAAATAAATTCAAATTGCATTAAATGCTTGATAGGAGCATTAAATGTGATAAGCAAACATGACCTGTGGACAAGCCACCTTTTTGACTCAGACTGTCAGAATTTCAGAGATTAAAACTGCTCCCGTCCAATCGGCCCCAGCAGATTTCAGGAATGTCAGAACTTGGGTATATTCACTCTCTGCGTGAATGACACGCTCCTACATGTGTCCAACGGACAGATCTCAAGAAAGTGTCTATAAATACCACCCAAACAAAACCCTAAAAATGATACACGCGAGAAAACTATTATTGAAAAATATTCATATACTCTTGCTGTGAAAAAGCTTTGAAACTCCATAACCAAAACCTTCAAGCTTTTTACATACATTCCAAACAGTCACCAAAATATCTCAAACATATTCTAAAGAAGAAATCCAAATTCCACTTGAGATATTACAAGTTGTTTGATCTTTCCAAAAACAAACAAAACCTTAGAGATAACCTTCAACCTTTCATCCGAGTGAGAAAAGTTGTTGTACCCTTTCAGACAATATTTCTGAGTGAGAGAAGCTTGAAGAAGACAATCTTCATTGGTGCTGAAGTCTGTGAGATCAAGGAGCCCAAGATCATTTTCACCTGTTACTATTGTGTAGAAGATTCTGTGTGAATTCAACAACTCTAAGCAATCAGCGATTAAGATTAATCAATAGAACGCTAAAAACTCATTTCCGCTGTGCTAACCCTGATTAAGCGATCTAAGCGTTGCCCTACTTTGGTAAACAGCTAAAATCACTAAGTCTCAGTTAACTCTATCTGAAGCGTTTGACCCAAGCGCTCAGTACTCCAAGCGTTCAAAATATTTAAGTGATACGAAATTTTTGAAGTCTAAAAAGACTTCAGGGTCTATTCAATCCCCCCCCCCTTCTAGACCCTTTCGTATGCCACTTGGGACCACCATAGTCTATACAAATGTGCATTTGGCCCCAAAATTCATATTTACCTGCATGCACATCAGGAATTGGAAAATTCCATGAAGAATGAGTCCCCAAATTTTCATTATGTACAATTTTAACACCACCATACGCATAACCCGATGTCGAACATCCTAAAAAACAATCACAAAAAATAAAAATTAGAATTATGTACAAATAAGAAATATTTTAAAAAATACGATGGCACAATGTAAATATAAAACATAGATTACTGCTTGCGCATCGACCATTTCGCTTATACCTATATTTAAATCTGGTAAGAAGGGTTGTGAATAAAATGGTGGGAATTGGTTTGGCGTTGGCATCACTTGTGTTTAACAAAGACGAAAAGGGACCCTGGGACTATATTATTTGTTTCTCAATAAAAAATTCCAATGTAGAAACTTCATTCTTAGTATCCAAGAAAAACCACAAGTCTTCATCGTCTTTGATCTCCATTAAATTCTCCCTAATGGTACCCCTTTCTCCATATGAGTATTTAATATAAACTTTCAACAAAAATTGATTCACATCAATTTTGGTTCTGTCATATAACTTTTTCACCAAAACAACAAATTTGATCTTATGGTCTATTCTCAGGTTAGCGTTTGGACGTATACTATCTCATTGAATTCGATTCTTTGATTATCTCAACATCCGAGAATATAATAAGTTTAACAGTACTTGGTCTCGACATTTCTGCAAAATATCAATTATTAAATTATAGTTTAAATAGTAGAATAATGCTAAATTATATCAAAGTTCAAACTATACTTACAAAAAGTCAATAACAAGAAGTTGAAAGTCAAATTATAAACACTAAAATCAATAACAAGACAAAAAGTCAAATTATACTTACAAATTATAGAACTCAAAAAGTTGAAAGTATTCCTAATTTAACTAAAATGCCTAAAATTGAACCTACTAATCCAAGTAAGATACATAGAAATCATATATACAAATTAGAATACACTAAATTCTACTAAACAAGCCACACAAATTATAATACTAAAATAGTATTTTAATTTAAACCCTAACTCAAGTTCTATATTAAAATTAAAAATTAAGGCTCAAATTAGCATAAATTCTACGACATTAATATACACTTCAAATTAACTAAGTCAAAAATGAATTTAACAACAAATACAAACAACATAAATTACAATACTAATTAAAATTTACCCCAATTTAGCTAAGTCCTACTTTGATTCTAAATTATGATTGAAAACTAGGTTTAAATTACCATAAATCTTACAATATTTAAATCATAAACTACAAAATGAAATAATTAACTTAGTAAAAAATAAATTTAACTAAATAATAATAACATTGAATTGAAAAATTACCTGTAAAGTAGAAAAATAATGGAAAAATGGATGTAGAAAAATAATGGAAGAAGATGTAGGAGATTAGTTAAGGAAGAGATAGGAGAATGACCAGATGGAAGAAATATGTAAAGAAAAGGTTGGGCCTTTCGTTAAGGCGTTGTCAGGCGCCGAACGGAATAAAAAAAGAGCTTGACTGCGCTTTGGTGGAAGGCGCATTCTGATTGCGCCTTCACCGAAGGGGCAGTCAAGCTTTGACCACAGTGTGTTGACTGCGCCTTGGGTGAAGACGCAGTCAGAATGCGCCTTCCCCAAAGGCACAATATGGTATTTTTCAAATTTTTGTGGTATTTCTCGAAATTTTTTTAAAATATAATGTCTATTTAATTTTTTCAAAAGCATGGGCAAGGTGTCCATTATCCATTATTTTATTTCCAGTCCGTTCCAAAAAGGATATTCGCTCTTTCATTTTTATTTGTTCCAAAATATCCCAAATATACAAGTATCTATTTATAGTCTAATCTAATTATATTACCCTTTATTTTAACAAAAAAAAATTAATTAATTCATTTTTACTGTAAAACTACAATCATTGATGATATACAACATCAATAAATTAAATTAAAATCATGACATATTGTAAAAGATGATATTATTTATTATATTTTATTTTATCGAAAGGGTATTTTTAGACAATAATAGACTTTTGATAATTGCTAAAATAAATAAATCAAAGAGAACATCTTTTTTGGTACGATGAAGTATAAAATAGTGATCTATTGTTTTTATCTCATTTTCTATTTCACTTATGTATAATAAGTGAAAAAGAACTATCCAAGACCAATACCTAAATTTAAAATGGATTATATAATGTGTGGGTGTCTTATATAGTACAAAGTAAAACATTATTTTAAAATAAAGTTGATGATAAAAAAGATGTACTAAAATAATGCTAGTACTATTGAAATTGAGTGGTCGGGAGAATAAAAAAGAGCATTCACATAGATACATTCTTTTTTTTTTTTTTGGTAGGACATAGATACAAGAGAGAAAAATAAATTTACCTATAATTATGTGTTTTCATATATTCGATAAATGTATACATGAACAATTGAGATACTTATTTAGAAATCTTTGCTCACATTATATTTACTCGCAAATATGTGTTGCAAATCTATAAGTATAATAAAAGGTGTTACATCAATGTATTAACGAAAACTTAAGTTAGGAATATATCAACAAATATAAAGACTTGCATAATGCAAATAAAACACATAATTATTAGCCTCCACTCATATATATTTTATTGAGTCTCTCGTTCACCATAAATACTTATTTATATATAAATATTATACATATATATTATATATATATACCTTACATTATATGTCAGTTGGTTGATAATCAACATTGGAGTTAAATTATCACTATAACAGCGTGTAAATCATTCGAACGGAATAGATTCTTATAAAAAAACTTTCGAGGTTACAAATGAATCAATAATTCAGTATTTGGGACAGTTTCCATACTACTACGTAAATATGTACATGCGCTCCCATATGCACTTGTTCAAATGCGGGGTGAAGGTCACTGAAATTAAAGTTCTAGAACCTGCTAAATACCACCATGATTCAAGTTTACTTATATAATTGCTTGAAATCGCGCATTTAAAGCTCAATTTTGTTTACTACAAGAAAAATATAACGAATTCTTCCCTTTTAATTTCTTGATATATAAGTGGTCGAGTAAAAAGCACTATGCACCCTTAAAATGGCCTAAATATGCACTTTCTATCCCTAGAAAGAATAACCTATACTTTGCACCCTGAAAATCTATTTGTAGTTGCACTGTGCACCCCAAATCTCTCTCTCTCTCTCTCTCTCTATATATATATATATATATCCATGTTTAATAATTTATTATTATTACATGTATATATATATATATATATTTGTATATTTAAGCATTGCTAGCCTAAAATAGGTACAATTGTACTCGAGTTCACCTCAATAACAAGCTTGGATCGTTAGGCTTGGCTCAAACTCGAAATTATTGAGTCTGCTCAGTAGTTTGACTCGATGCTCACTCCTAGTTTTTATGATTTTTATTATGACTTCTTTATATATAATAATAAATTGCATTAGGTGGAGAAAGATATTTAACTTTCAATAATTTCTTTTTTGTTTACTATAATAGTTCTTCCCCACTTAGCAAAGAAGTCGAGAAGTATCAAAGTTAATCTATTTAATTTAAACTTTACCGTTTTTAAGATTTAGCCTTATGTTTCGAAAATGAAAACAAATTAGAATAAGGAGGGATTTCGAGTAGACGATCCCTGTCTCGCGATAATCTCAACTTAGAATTATCTATCGACCCCTGCCTAAATAGGCTACCGGTGGTCCTACGTCTTAAACGAAAAGTTGATTAGAAGTATTCGAACTTCTCTTCATCTTCTTCGAGTGGACCGCAATTGATGAAACTATTTATTGTTTTCGAATGAAATAATAACATAGTGAAGGAAAAATTCAAATCCAGATACAAATTACCTATCGATACTTAAATATGGATACGAGATAATTTATACCTCCATGAGAATCTCTCGATCGAATGTATTATTTTTTCAACCCGCGCGTTCGATTCGCTAATAAATATCTTTCGTAATAAAATAAGGAAGAAAATCGAAAAGATACAGTAATATTCAAGCAATTTAATCAACACTTAAACGCTTAAATAAAATATATCTATTAACTACACTGAAATTTAAGTAATTAATCAACACTTAACAACTTTAAAGTAGATATACTCCATGAATTCTTCGGTGAATTCTGAAAAATTACAGGCAAGTGATACAAGCCTTGAAAAGGCAAATTCCATCGAGTTTTATACTAAATTACATTACGGCTACTCCTAATTTACGCTACGATCTACTCCTACATTACGCTAGAAACTACCCCTAAGGCTAGAGCTAATTCTAAGAGAATTGAAATGTAGAAGTTGATTCTGATGATCTTGTGATGTCGTCTTTCTTTTTTTCTTTTCTCCGCGGCTCCTATATATCTTGTCTTCGGGAACCGTCTTCAACCCACGTTCTCCTTTTTTTGGGAACTGCCGTCAACTACATCCAACCGTCTCTTTCAAAATCTTCCTTGAATGCAGATTATTGGCTATTTGGACTTATTTTATTTTTCAGATTCGATTCTTGGGTTTTATTAACTCAACCCCTTCTTTTCGAATTTCTACAATTTGGGCTATTTGGGCTCTGTATTTCGAAAGCCCATGTATTTTATGGTGTAAACAAATGCCCCCCTAATATACATGAACATTTCGAGTTCATGTGTATTAAAAGACACGTCTTTTGGTTAAAGACAAATTCTCTCTCTCTCTTACTTCAATTTCTCGAAGAATACCTTCTCGAAGACTATCGAGAGAGAAAAAACCTATTTCTCATTCCTCTCGAAATATTCATCTTCTTCACCCCAACTTTTTTAATGGCAAACTCCTCCGTTATTGTGTAGAAAGCCATTCTGATACCCTCTTAATACATCATCCTCCAATAATCATTTCGTTTTATAATTTATGGTAAGCCTCAGGATTACATTTCCCAAAAACTTGTAGGTTGGGTGATACTATATTTGGTGTGTGTATATATATATATATATCGAATATATATATATATATATATAGAGCAAAGTGCAAGCCATTCTTCTCGAAAGTCCCAAAAATTTGTAGGTTGGGTAATATATATATATATATATATATATATATATATATATATATATATATATAAAGTCCAAACTATTATGCTCGAAAGGGACATAAACCATTATGCTCTAAAAGGGAAAAAACAAAAATCTGACATGCCTACCTACTTATATATTCTCGAAGGACATGCCTACGTATATACATATATATATAGAGAGAGAGAGCAAAGTCCAACATTACGGCTCAAGAGAAAAAAAAAGTTTGATATGGCCCACCCCTTTATTCCATCATATTAATATTTATATGTATAAATAATAATATATGTACAAATGCTCGAGCAGTTTGCTCGAACAGCTAGCTTGAGCTTTTTCGGCTCGATCAGTTCGCTCTATTCGGAGCGCTCGAGTTGTTGCGCTGTTACTTTACTAGTTCTTATACACTTTCGAAAGATGTACTTATAACCATTTTTACTTTATTTGTAAAAAATCTTTGCCCGTTTCGAAAGATGGTTTCCTTCTTATTTTTAGCAGATCCTTCGAATGAAGGTGCAACTGTCGAGGTATCTTTAAGTGAATCAAAATCTTTTGAGGTCGAAACAATGAACACCCTCTAAAATGTTCATTGTTCGAATTTAATCGAAACTGTTGATTGTACAAACTGGGCCCCTCGAACATCCTCGAAACTGTCTGGCCTTGAACATATATTCCAATTTGAAGACTTGTGCTCGAGCACAACCATTCGAATAATAAAAAAAAAGGATTTCCATATGGGGTCACATGAACACTTAAACAATAGTTAAAATAGTTAATCATGCTAATTAATAAGCACTCCACTCATGATCCATCTATTAGAAATTAAAAACAAATCAAAATGTCTGATATTTGGTGAACATTGAGCCTTTGGTAAACATGAGCCTTAATTTCGAAAAGGCAGAATGGCACTCGATGTATATATGTCTGATATATATATATGAAGTTGTTGTAATAGAGAGAAAGGGATTGAGAAAGTTGGAGATGCTATGTTTTCAAAGATGACGAATCTGCAAAGTAAAGCTGACAATATTGGGAACATGCTTATCTCATGAGCATGGCACTCGAGAATGGACTCCCATTATGTTTAATTTCGAGCATGTTTAATTTTGAGAATGGCAAGACCCCCACTATCTCAAGTATGTTTAATTTTGAGTACATGATTTTTCGAGCATATCTTATTTCGAGTTAATGATATTTCGAACATGTCTTATTTTGAGTACCTGATTTTTCGAGCATATCTTATTTCGATTTCGAGAATGTTCACCATTTTGACTCAGTTAAAAATAAGCGTAAAATTATCGGTGAGACTTCTTGCCCCCAGTATTATTCGCAAAATGCTGTTCTTCGAGGGGTATCGGGCTCGAATCTCTTCCGACTTCAAATGGACCATCTCAAGACTCGAGATTCTCGAGGATATCCTATAGGAGTTTCGTTTGAGTTAATTGTTCTCGGTACTGATCATCAAATTCTCTTCTCTGACTCTCTCGAGGACCTGCTAAAGTTCGCTTCATGACCCGAACGAACTGTTCGTACATCTTATCTGCTGTAACCTTATGTTTCGAAATTGGCTGAGTGTCACAATCGTCATCCAAATCGTCTCTGAGCGATTCAAAATATTATACAAGAATTTTGTTTCTGAGAGATTTTCAGAAAGTCGATTATCGAAAGAAAAACATGGAAATTGGAAAGTCCCATTTATGCCATCATATGTATAGAGCAAAGTCCAACAATGCTGCTCAAAAGAAAAAAGGGTCTGACATACCCCCACTTACTTTATGTTATTATAATTATATATATATATATATCGAATATATTTATAGAGCAAAAGCCAAGCCACACTTGCTCGAAAGAAAAAGGTTTGATATGGCCCACCCACTTTATGCCATTATAATAACATTTATATGTATAGTAAAAAGAAGACATTTACATGTACAAAACTGCTCGAGTGAGTTCTCTTCATCTTCTTCGATTTTATAAAATTGAAAACTAATGGTACCCAGAATACACATTCTTCGAAATACAAATACTTTCTTCTTCGATTTCACAAAATCGAACACTAACTAACCCCAGATTTGAAAAGGGTCAAAGAATTGTCCCCCAATATTTCTTCCCATATGGGCATCGGGCGTAGCTTGCCCCCTGCATATGGTACTTGAATATTATCAGGGAACGTAAGAATTCCTTGACTTATCATTACGTTCGAAAAGCCATTGTTTCAAGATCGTCATTCGGTTCTTCTCTAGAAGAGTCTTCTGACATCTTATAACAGGTTAATGGAAGTTAAATTCGACTATACTCCCACTGTGGTCGCCATTTATTTGTTTCGAAAATGAAAACAAATTAGAATAAGGAGGGATTTCGAGTAGATGATCCCTGCCTCGCGATAATCTCAACTTAAAATTATCTATCGACCCCTGCCTAAATAGGCTACCGGTGGTCCTACGTCTTAAACGAAAAGTTGATTAGAAGTATTCGAACTTCTCTTCATCTTCTTCGAGTGGACCGCAATTGATGAAACTATTTATCGTTTTCGAATGAAATAATAACATAGTGGCGGAAAAATTCAAATCCAGATACAAATTACCTATCGATACTTAAATATGGATACTAGATAATTTATACCTCCATGAGAATCTCTCGATCGAATGTATTATTTTTTCAACCCGCGCGTTCGATTCGCTAATAAATATTTTTCGTAATAAAATAAGGAAGAAAATCGGAAAGACACAGTAATATCCAAGCAATTTAATCAACACTTAAACGCTTAAATAAAATATATCTATTAACTACACTGAAATTTAAGTAATTAATCAACACTTAACAACTTAAAAGTAGATATACTCCATGAATTCTTCGGTGAATTCTGAAAAATTACAGGCAAGTGATACAAGCCTTGAAAAGGTAAATTCCATCGAGTTTTATACTAAATTACATTACGGCTACTCCTAATTTACGCTACGATCTACTCCTACATTACGCTAGAAACTACCCCAAAGGCTAAGAGCTAATTCTAAGAGAATTGAAATGTAGAAGTTGATTCTGATGATCTTGTGATGTCGTCCTTCTTTTTTTCTTTTCTCCACGGCTCCTATATATCTTGTCTTCGGGAACCGTCTTCAACCCACGTTCTCCTTTTTTTGGGAACTGCCGTCAACTGCATCCAACCGTCTCTTTCAAAATCTTCAACTTGGCGCGTCTTCCTTGAATGCAGATTATTGGCTATTTGGACTTTATTTTATTCTTCAGATTCGATTCTTGGGTTTTATTAACTCAACCCCTTCTTTTCGAATTTCTACAATTTGGGCTATTTGGGCTCTGTATTTCGAAAGCCCATGTATTTTATGGTGTAAACACCTTAATGTGTTGAAAATTTTTCTTGTTAATTTGACAATCTAGCTTTTGTTGGGCATAGATAAATATCTACATCCGTAGTTAATAAAATTATATATGGATATCTATATTATATAGAAAGCATGAGGGCCGATAAAAACTAATTTCGCTGTCAAGTTTTGGTAAAGCCACTTTTACTCTAAAAATTTGACAAGTATCCCATATTATTTCTCTCTCTAAATTTTATCTTAATTCTTTTAACTTTTACTTTCTCTTTCCTTTTTTCTATCCCATTCTCTCACTTCTACTCACACATGTTCTATCTTTTTTCCCTTTCATTTCTCTTCTTTTGTTATTACTTGATTCTTATTCAAAAAATTAAATATTAAATTATTTCATTGTATACTACTTAATTTTCATTCAAGAATTTCTTTTAAATTTTTTTTTCATACGCATCGAGTGTGCTACGCTGAATAGTATAAAGAGAGAGAAAGAAAGAAAGAGTTGGGGTGCATTGTATAATTATAAATGCATAGTGTAATTACAAATAAGTTTGAGGGTGCAAAATGTGAGTTTTTCTTTTTTGAGGTGGAGAATGCCTATTTAAACTAATTTGGGGGTGCAAAATGCTTCTTACTCGTAAGTGGTCATATCTGAAAGTCATTTTCTTAGTTTCAGTTATGTGCCCCGCGCTTCATTCGCTAACTACTTCTATTTTCTGATTAAATGATTAAATATATTTCTTATTTAAATTTTAGATTTTCATATTTAGGAAGAAAAGAAAAATTAAATTTAAGGCGTAATCTACATAATCGACTGCCACAAAATTTTCCTTTCCTTTCAGAAATCACACAATTTTAAGAGAATAATTCTCTATTTTTATGATCTGATTTCCTTTTTTTCTTTCTATTTGTAAATTTTTGTTCTTAATTATTCGAAAGATTCATAAAAGAGCGTTTGTTCATAAATCTGCACAATCAGCTCTGCAATGGCAGCCTCCCAATCAATTTCCAAGAAATCTCAGAAGCCCACATGTAAATTTATTAATAACTTTTCTATATTATTCATCATGTTAGTAATGTTGAATGCAATTTTTTATTTATTTTTCTACATTTTTTTGTTGTGATTTTATGTTTGACAACCCTATTAAACAAAATTTAGGCGTAAATAATTTAATTATGTGCAATAAGTTCCTATTCTTCTTGATTTTGAGTGAGTTTACGGGGTGGGATAGAGTGATTCTTAGTCAGTCCCGAAACTTGTCAACTTGGATGAACTTTCATCATGTAACTGTGCCAATAAATTATTTCGATATTTTTCCAGATTCTAGATTTAATCAGCAAGAACTACCAGCTTGCAAACCAATTTTAACTCCATCACTGGTATGTATGTTGTTTCAGTAATATTACATCTCTGTCCACCATATTTAGTTCCATTGAATTAATTTATTGATTAAGTAACTAAACTTTTATTTTCATCTTATTCAGGTAATTGCAACATGGATTTTTTTTGGCATAACCTTTATTCCATTGGGTCTTCTCCACTTGTCTGCATCTAGTGATGTAAAATTCTACTCTACGTAAACTGTTATTTTGTGTCTATTTATCTCACATAACTATACGACGTTCATTATTTATTTTAGTAATGAAGTCTCTAATTCTTCACTTAAATATTGCGAGTGTGATTTCTAGAGTAGAGCTTGCCCTTTACGTTGGCACATTACTGGTTGATAGTGACCGGCTCACAATACTCAATCCATTGGAGATTAAGGCGTATTTCTTACTTTGTTGATGAGACTACAACGACCAAATTAAGCTATATATCACAACGATCATTGACTAAAGGAATATTCCGATGTGATTAAGCTTCAGTTATTAACATAATCACTATGAACTTCACTCCATCTGATATCACTAAGTAAAAAAAGAAAGTCCAAATATCGAAAAAATAAACATACAACCTATTAGTAGCCAGTGATTGTCATGGCTCTATAAGCCCCTATATAACTACGATTGGTAAAGTCTATATAGATGATTGTGAATGTTTCGAAAAATCAGACTAACTCTTTTTCTTGTGTACTATTTTAGTTAAATTCTTTAATATTAACTCCCTATTTATAATTGTTTTTCTTATGATGAATATACATATAGGTGGTTCAAATTGTATACCGATACGACGATATATGCATCCCTGCATTTTTCTCCAGTCCTTATGTATCACGCAATAAGAGGATTGGATACATCCAGGATCCAAGATCGGACAAAACCTGTGTGAGGACATTGATGGTTAGTCTACATTTCCAAATTCACTTTTATAATGTTAGATCATTACAATGATCTTTAACTAATCTTTTCATCTTATATTATTGTTGTAACCTTAATTTTACACTAAATTGTTGGAGATTATTCCCAGGTTCCAAAGAAGATGAAGCAGCCTATTTTTGTGTACTATCAAATTGACCAGTTCTACCAAAATCATCGACGGTTCGTCCAATCATTTATATGTAATCTCACAATTAATATTTAAAAAAATATAATATTTTATAGTGTAGCTATAAAATATTATAGCTACATCTCTAGCGTGGTTATGAAATTCTCGCCCATCTCGAGTTTGGTCACTCTAGACTCATCACATAGCAAGTGAAATACTCTTCTGGAAAAATATACAAAAATTATTTGGTGTGACCAAATTCGTCAGAGCTAGAATTTTATGGTTTGTTGTCTTAAGTTAATACAAAAGTAAAGGGAGTCAAGTTTCATGTTTCATCTGAACATATGAATTTGTAGAACATACACTATGGTAAGTTGGGTAATGTTTAGGAGGGATAATTGCAGTATTAGTCCCATATATGTTTTTTCGCAACTTTATCCTTGTTATTTATAAAATTGTTAAATTAGTCTCAATCTTACGTTTTTTTACTCACAGACTCATAAACGTTAAAAGATGGATGAAAACTATGAGTTTGGTTACCTCTTCTCAACAGAGTGCACGCCATGCTTGAAATATCGTTCAATATTTGACGAATGTGAAGTAAAATCGCAAAAAATAGAATAGACTATCTTTTGTGACCGATAAATAATGAGACTAAAATTGCGATTGACGTCATTCTATGGGATCAATACTGTAATTTTTTCTGCTTAGTAGGTTCGGACAATCGCAATTGTCTATATCATGGAGTTTCGTAAAGCTCATCATATATGAAGTGATTATGATTGTCCGATACCCTATAACTGAAACATGTCTATGAATACACAAATGTTACACAAATTTCATCTTCTAATCTCTCTCTCACTCTCTCAACTTAAATAATTGTGATTTTGTGCAGATATGTTAAAAGTAGAAATGATGAGCAGTACAGGTCTTTTTCTCAGAATCCCAAAACGACGAACTGTGAACCAGAAACGACAACGGATGATCATAAGCCCATTATTCCATGTGGTCTTATTGCTTGGAGTTTGTTCAATGACACATATACCCTTTCAAGAAGGGGTATTACCTTACCAATTAACAAAACAAACATAGCATGGAAAAGTGACAAAGAACATAAATTCAGTAAACATGTCTATCCACAAAACTTCCAAACAGGACCTTATATTGGAGGTGGCAAACTTAATTGGACCATTCCTGTTAGTCTCCCATTCCCTCTCCTCTTTCTACATTAATTTCTTGATCATATATTTTATGTATGTATGAGGTTGCAAATTAACATCAAAGGGTGGTTCTAACTCGATATCGCAGACTACGAGGTCATGAGTTTGAATCCACTTAATAATAATAGTCAGCAAATTAAATAAAGTGAAGTCTTAATCTTGTTAATGTTTTGGTGACAAAGTCATTCACTTACGAAAATGGTCGAGGAGGGTCGACACTCCCTTGCCTTTTCTTCAGTATTAGTCTGTTAACCAATCACTTCTATTGTGGAAGATATCCAATTTGTAACTGGTTCATATGGTTACAAACTCGTCCTCCTATGGTCAAGGGCACGGAGGGTTGTTAGGCTGGTCGACCCTTCCATATCCTTTGCGCTAGTTTTTCATGTTTTTCATAGTTGATTTCTATGAAACTAGATAATATTGATAGATATAAGGATGGTTGACATTTTTAATCTGGAAAGTTAAAATTGAAATTAGTTGCATTGTCCAATTATATTACTTGGACTTCTTATGTTTTGTTTTTATTTACGTTTGTTTGGTTCAAGGATTTTAGTGAAGAAAAGAAAAGGAAAGAAAAAGGAAAAACTTCTTGTTTTTCACCATTTTCCTCGTCAAGTGGTAAGAAAAAGGAATTGACATAAATTAACATTAAGTTTTTCTCCCATTTTCTTTTCCTTTTCCTTTTCTCTAGTAACCAAACAAAGAAAATTGGTTTTCCTTCCAATTTTTTTTCCCTTGTCAAATTCCTAGAACCAAACAAGCTGTTAATGTTAGGTGAACACTTTTCATTTAGCTTTAAAAGGTACATTTTATTAGATTAGTAATGAAAATATGTCAGCTATTATATTCATATGCATATAATTAGTAAGACATACTGTACTTACATTACATGTAGGCATTTATAACTTATTGACTTGAAGAGAAAAGACCGAATTACGAAAAATTTCAAACGTTGAAAATTACATAATAAAATATTTATATGTTTTTCACCCCAGTCTTTCTCCGACAAATTCCAAGCTCCGCCTATGGTCACGACCAAGGAGCGTCGCCACACTAATCGTTCCCTCCCTTGTTTCTTTCCCTTAAAAAAGAGAGGAGTTTGCAAATAAGCCCTTTTTTTATCACTAAATATACATATGTATTGTGCTCTCAAATATATCATGTTTAATTATTTTCATGAATTGCAATATATAGTTGAGCGAGCAAGAGGATCTTCTTGTTTGGATGAGGCCTGCAGCAGTGCCCAGTTTCAGAAAATTATATGGCAGAATTGAAACTGATCTGGAAGCTAATGACATGTTAAGAGTAGTAATAGAAAACAACTACAACACCTACACTTTCAGTGGTAAAAAGAAATTGATACTTTCTACCACAACTTGGATTGGTGGCAAATGTGATTTCATGGGGCTAGTGTACATCCTAGTTGGTGGAGTTTGCTTGCTCATTGCTATACTTTACATTATTGTCTATCTCATCAAGCCAAGGTAAATTTATTGTTATCATATTATTCTTTTAGTTTTTACACATGTTTGAATAAATTTAAAATTACATCTTTATGTAATTAACGGCTCTCGAAGAAGAAAAATGTCTATCTAGTCCAGATTCTATTTGGCCGAACTAAATTACTCACAAGAAACAAATGTTACACTTGCATCGTGTTTTTTGGAGTGTATATTAATCAAATTATTCTTTTACTTTTTACATATGTTGGAATAAGTTTAAAATTGTTCAAAACTATATCTCTATGTAATTAACGGCTCTCGAAGAAGAAAAGTGTTATCCAGTCCGGATTCTATTTGGTCGAACTAAATTACTCACAGGAAACAAATGTTACACTTGCATGGTGATTGAACATTAACTTTTTTGGAGTGAATATTGATCAAATTATTCTTTTAGTTTTTACATATGTTTGAATAAATTTAAAATTATATTTCTATGTAATTAACGTCTCTCTAAGAAGAAAAATGTCTAGTGCCATCTGTGTCGAGAGAGCACTGAGACTAATACGCTAGCTAGTAATTCCTATCCCTGCTTACAAGGGCCGAACTAAATTACTTACAGAAGAGATGTTACACTTACACTTGCATCGTGATTGAACATTCTTCTTGGAGCGTACATCAATCAAACAATAAGATTAGCTTTTTGTGAATGACTCAAGTTCAACTAAACTCAGTTCGAACTAGAATTTACCACGGAAGAGAAGTATTAGACATGAATTATGATGAGATAGCATGAAAATATTTTAATTTATATTAGCTTGAGCTTCCCCACCCTCCAAAACAAAATTATGTTTCGTTTTCTTATCCCTTTATTTGATATTTAAATTTTAGTGAAGAAGAGTAATATTTTGCTAGCATCCAAATAATAATACTTTGTTCTTCATTTATTTTTAATTATTGTGCAGGCCGTTAGGGGATCCATCCTACTTGTCGTGGAACAAAAATCCAGCATCCACTTTCAGCTAAATCGGAGATAAATACAATGTTTAATTTACTTTCATACGTGTGGAGATGGTTATCACTTGTACCATTTGTAATATTTTTCAGTTTTGGTCCTTGGTAGATTAATTAATTATAGTTTCTTACCCAAAAAAAGGAGTTATTTTAGTAAAAAGGAAACATTGTAAATTGTTTCTTTAAATGTACAAGTGATGTGAGTTTATACACATTTGACATGTATATAAATAAATAAAATAGGAGATGAAATACAATTTTGAAATAGAGGATCCGAAGTGAGTTTTGAGTGCTCTCTGAGTCATGCCAAGAAATATATGCAACCTTTTATAGATTTTTTTTTTGTAATGAAACTTTTTAGGGAATATGAACGTGCTATGACCCCCTCCATTTAATTTTTCTATTGTCTTGAATAAGATACAAGATGATATGTCTGTAGTAAAGTCTTATTCATTGTATGAATATATTATTATATATGGAAAATTGCAAAAATTAGTCCTGTAGTTATAGAAATGACAAAATTATATTAGTCTCGCATTTTTTTTTTTAACTGGTGAAACTGATCTCATATCTATCATAAATTCGCGACTAATTTCAAATAAGCATGGTTTAAATATATCTAACGATTTGCATATTTAAACCATGCATCTCACTAAACAAAGAAACTAATCAATGATTTTACTTGCATTAAAAAATCATTTCAACCTTAATCCTATCAGAAAAAGTAAACGATACACAGGGACAGAGCAAGTGGCTGGTGATTGCACTCGCTCCCAATTTTGAGAAAATTACTTTTTTCACCTCATATATTTTTGATATTTGGAATTTCACCCCCCAAATTTAAAAAATAAAACTTTGTTCCCCTTTCTAATGATTTAAGAAGTGACATATTCATATTCTTTTTTGCACCAATCTGGCTAATGCAATCCCATAACAATAATGACATAAAAAAGGAAAATACTCAAACACATGCAATATATATAATTCTCGTAACTCATAAGCATAATATTAATAAAATTATCTGAAATAAATCTACATAACAACATTTTACTACGTCGGAGGAAGAAAAGAAACTTCATACTGAATTAAATAATCTGAAGAAGAAGAAAATAACTTCACTACACAAATGGCGCCAAAGATCATCCCGCAACCAAACACGCCACTATACTTCACAATTCTTCCCCAAATTCTCCCCGCCGCCGTCGCCGCCGCTTCCTTCTTCACATCCTCATCCTTCACATCAACACAATCGGAGAATTTCTCCGGTGAACTCTCGCCGGAAAAATTCTCTGGCTTCGAAACCGGAGACTCAGACTGACCGCGTACGTCGTCGTTTCGAAGCGTTTCAGTGCAATCAGAACACACCGACCGCGAATCGTCGAGATTATTCGACGCACAATTAGATCTGTACGCATTCCAATCGCGAAATGCGGTTTTCAATGCGGCGAGCCTCGATTCGATCTCGTGAAATTGATCGGAGTTTTCCGGCTGAGAGGCGACCTCCGCCGCGAGGAGACTGTTTAGGAAACTGAAGCGCTGTTTGATGTCGTCGAACGACATTTGATAGCGCGGATCAGATGTGGTTGGGTCAAGTGGAAAGCGGAAAACGTCGAAGAGTTCGGATTCCAGTTCGTGCAGTTTTTTCTGCAGGACTACCGATGAAGAAGATCTGCTCGCCATTTTTTTTATGCAGTAATTTTGATTTGTGTTTTGGAGTTGTGAAGATTGGATAAAGGCGGTTGTTTATTTGAAACCTTTTTTGGCGTGGTGAACTGCCGCGACGGTTATCCTTTTGGCGGTTCTTAATTGTGTTTGAAAGTTTTGGCGACGGTTAATTTTTTATGGAAATTGTTTGTTTTGGGAATTCTCGTTTTGGTACGTTGAACTTTGAAATCGATCGTTTAAGAGTACATATTAGGAAAATTGGCTTTTAAAGACTTGGGTCGTGGTGTTCAAGCTAGGATAAATCCAATAACTCATTTCCACGAAGAGGAAAATGGTATATCATCTTTCAATATATGTATATATAGATAATAGGGAAAAAAATGCGCACACGGGCACACACACACATATATATTTTTAAGGTTATTCTTCTCGCAAAATGTTATTGAAATTGTATTAATACAGGTATAGTTTTGTAGACAAATGATTAGAAATTTTACTATTGGATTATACTGGGATGGATCCACTTTCCTTAGGTTCGGTGATCTTGGATCTACTACTTAGCGGGAAATTCTAGTCCTCTTCCGGCCCGGTCAAAATCATGTGTATTTTATAAAATTAGTTACTAATTATATGACAAATATAAATATACTCTCCTTATGAAATACACTTAGGTGTGGCCAAGTCGGGTCTGGTCTAGAATTTTCCCTAACTAGGAGTGCTACTCTGGTTCGTCCAAAATTTCCTGTAATATTGTAGGATTCTTGTCTAATATCTCATGGATTAAAATTTCCAAATAATACTTTTTTTTTAATAATATTTCGAATAATTATCATCAAATTTTGCTTGCTAAAGATAACTACAAAAAAGAATGTTAGTAATGTGAAGTGACTTAGTCAAAATTGGCACTAGACATACATAATTAATATACGACAATAATTTTGGCTTTTTAACTATAATGACTTTTAGTGACAACAATCTTTTTTTAAAGTGTTAATATTAAAAATTAGTGACACATGTTTAGTGACATCACACATATATTGATAATTATATTTGTTGTCACTAAGTTATCATTAAATATGTGTCACTAGCCGTCAATAATAACAAAAACTTTCTTGTTACTAATTGATATGAGTGATAACAAATATACAATTTTTGTCATTATAAATCGTTTGAAAACTACTTTTGTAACAAAGCATAAATTCATATTATTAAAATTACTTAATTAGTGATAACTTTCAAAATGCCAATTGATATCTTGTCACCTATGATGCACGGACACAGACACAAAACATGTCAATTCTTAAAAAAATTAGAACACAAATACGACTCGCACACGACTATCCATGTTTATTTTCTCTTAATTTCTCTCAAATAGCTAGCTGAGCACGAACGCAGCAAGCGTCCGGTATTACACGGGATGATTTTTTAGAGTGTTTGTACATCATAGCTTGTCACTAATATATAATTTTTTTTTTGTGTGATTACATTCCTAATCAGCAATGAAATCATTTGTAGTAATTTTTGTTGCTAAATCAGTAACAAAGCATTTCCTTACTAAAATATGTTACAATCCATATAAAGTAAATTTGTTGTTGCTGATTTTATTATATTGTAAATTAGCAAGAAATTTTGCTTTTTAGCAAGCAATTCTCATCCTTTAATAGAGGCTTTTGCATATGGCATGCATGAAATAGATTACTTCCAATTGTTCAAAAAAATAAAATAAACTAGATTACTTCCAATTATTTTGATATATACTCATATAAAAACAATATCAAAATAAATGGAATATTTTTTTACATGATAATTTCATGCTTGATGTATAGTTATAACATACAACATAGCAAAACATCACAAAAAATAATCACATCATCATCTCAGAACCATACACAATATTTCATTTGCCACGACATGTATTTCATTTGCCACGACATGTATCGAAATTGATTTTGGTCATAAACCTCAATTTTACTTGGAAATTCACCACATAATTATCATCTAAATATCTATATTTCTATTATATAAAGTATAAGGGTCTAGAGTAATTACCTTGGGCTGTCAAATTCTTGGTGAAATCACTCCAATTCTTAAATTTTGACAAGTGTCCCATTTAGTGTTTTCTTTTAAATTTTATTTCATATATTATTTTCTCTTTCCTATTTTTTCTCATATGTTATCTGTTTCTCTCCTAATATTTCTCTCATCTTCTAATACACGGTTATTTTTCTCTCCCCTCATTTTTATCTCTTTATTATCTCCCTATATACTTATCTATTTATTTTTTCCATTAATCACATTAAATTTATTTTTCACCATATTTTTCTTCTATTTTTTATTTTCTTTTCTCATATTTTATTTAAACTTAATTGAATTTTACTAAAAAAAACTCGATATGAATTTCATATTGGTGCACACGCATAGATTGTGCCTTTACTAACTAGTCTAAATAAACTGAGAACCAAAGATGAGAGACCCTCAAACGAAATTCTTGAACCTTTATTATTGATTTTGGAAATAAAACACACAAATTCTCACTTAATTAAAACAAGGGATAATTACGAACACCACGCCCCCTCCCTATAATGTGTAATTACCAAAATAACTACACAACCAAAATAACCCTCATATTTTTGAAATTACTAACACCCCTACAGGGGCCCAATTGTAACATCTTTAGGGGTCAAATTGTAAAAAATAATTAAATACATATGGAGTAATATTTGTAAGGCGTATCTTACATGAGGGGAGTACTATTTATATAATTTCAGAGTACTATTTATATAATTTCAAAAATAGGCAAGACATTACACTTGAGTAGGTTTGTGTAATTTTCCGTTGAAACAAATACCAAAGAAAAAAATCAACATGCACAAATACAATTTATTTAGAAATAAGTAACGAAATGGAGACTGTATTTTGCATGCTTTTATATATATATATAAGCTATACCCAATCAACAAGTAAACCCAGGTGGAGTCGTCCTTCCACACACATTCAGTAGCAGGCTGAGAGCTATCGGAATATTCAGGTTAATGCCCAGAATATTCGCTCTAATGGCGGTGCAAAGACACACCGCCGCCTCGAGATCCGCCAGCCCCGTCAGCAGGCTGCAGCAAGGGGTGGTCGGAGGGTTTCCAACCACCACTCCCACCAATCCACCAAGCAAATTGGCACATACACCTAGCCTTAAGGCATCTCTAGGGCATCTTGCCGGCTGCCCGCCTGGGGTGGCGCCGCCAGACCCTCCACCAGACCCTCCGCCAGACCCGCCACCAGACCCTCCGCCACCAGACCCTCCGCCGCCAGACCCGCCGCCAGGTCCGCCTCCGCCACCAGACCCGCCGCCAGGTCCGCCGCCGCCACCAGACCCGCCGCCAGACCCTCCGCCAGGTCCGCCACCACCACCAGACCCGCCGCCAGACCCTCCGCCAGGTCGGCCACCGCCACCAGACCCTCCGCCAGGTCCGCCACCACCACCAGACCCGCCGCAAGTGTTGCATGCGGTGGCGGTGAGAACGTAGCAGAGAAGGTTTATGGAGATGAGAATAGTGGCCATTGTTGAAGCTTTGGAACTCATTTTTACTAGTTTAATTTTTCAGAATTTACTTTTGAGTTTGATTTGATAAAGGGATTGATCAATATATGAGCTAGCACTGGCTTTTTATAATGCTCAAAAGATGATTGGCAAAATTTCACTTTTAGTCCCGTTAAAATTTTGTCAAACTATTTTTAGTTTGATAAGAATTTTTTTGACACTTTTGGTCCCATTGGAGTCAAAATGTGATTCGTCCATTTATTTTGGATGAAATTTACCCCGTAAGACACACGTTCTGTTAGTTAACTGCCTTGGATTTAAATGAAGCACGTGAGGGGCAGTTAACTAACACTACAACAAAAAGTAATAATAATGACAAAATTTAAAGTGACAATGTTAAAATTGTCATTAGATATAAAGAATAAGTGGTAAGAATGTTTGTTTTGTCACTATAAGAATATTTAGTGACAAGAGTTTCTCTAAAGTTGTCACTATTGACAATTAGTGACACATGTATAGTGACAACTTAATGACAACACAAATAGAGTGACAACTATAATTATTGTCATTAAGTTATCATTAAAGGTGCGTCACTAATTATTAATAGTGACAATAAATTCCTTGTCACTAACTATCTAGAGTGACAATTTCTATACAAGTCTTGTCACTATTAAACATGTAAAACATATTCTTGTGACAACACAAAAAAATTTGTCACTAAAAATTTGCAATTAGTGACAACTTTAACATTGCCACTTGATATTTTGTCATTAATATATTATTTTTTTTGTAAGGTAACCGAGCGCATCTCACATGAGTAAATTTTGTCCAAAAAATAGATGGACGAGATTAAAAGTGTCACATTTTGACTTCAATGATACCGAAAGTGTCAAAAAAAAATTTGTAGGACTAAATGTGTTTTAGTCGAAATCCATGGGACCAAAAGCGAAGTTTTCCCAAAAAAGATGTGACATTCAAAAAATAGTATAAATAAATAACGAAAGTACCCGGGGAGATACCCGAGGCTTGTTAGCTTAATGGTATTAACTTCCACTTTTATGTGGGAGGTCCTGGGTTTAATTCCTGTTTGTCACAAGTTGTGACTTATCTCTCCTTGTATGGAATCTTATAGGATTTGTGTGACCCATAATTAAAAAATTATTGACCCAAATTTGTCATATCAGGATATCCCTTTCATCTAAAGTTTTTATTTTTAAAAAGTACACTAAAAAGTAATTTTTATATTTTAATTATTATAAAAAAATCATTTTTTTATGATTGTACCACACTAATCATCCGGTAATTAAGTGTAATACATTTATTTTATAAATGGTCACTCTCCTTGAATTAACTTTACACCAATCACACAGGAAACGGAATGCTCTTGTCTCGTGCAGCTGAGAATTTTTTAAAGTTCTAGAAAATTTATCTTTCACATTTCGACTAGGTGGGTTAAGTATCTTGTTAAACCAAGAAATGTTCAATTTATTACTCACTGTGAGCCATTTCTTATATGGAAAGTACTTTTTGAAGTTACCATAATCGCCAAAATGGTAATTAAGTCAAATATCGTGTTCTTTCTCTTTTTCGGGTGATATTTGTGGGCTTTCGGGAGTTGAATTTTTAGATGATTTTCATCATTTATGTGCTCATTAGAGATTCACAATCACATGTATACATATGATGGTAGAGATCATTTCGAGAGCTCAAATCCTGAAAGCTCCCAAGCAGGGACGGAGCCAGGAATTTGAATGAGGGTGGTGAAATTGTTGTGATATAGATATACATTTTTTTTTGGCAAATAGTCGAAGGAGTGAAAGGGGGTGCGGGGGCTCGCCCCCCGCGATACGGTACGCTATATTTGTGGAGGAAAATATAATAAGAAACTATGTTCAATTACAACTTTTGACATACTTTATACTTTTATATCTCTTTTGTTATAACCAGAATTTTGGGTTGGGGGGCGAACTCAAAATAAAGGGAAAAAACATGATATTTTTCTATTTTAAGGGGGGGCGAAATCCAAATATCAAAAATTTTGTAAATAGGTAAAAAAATAATTTTTCAAAATTGAGGGGGCGACCGCACCCTCCAGCTCCCGACTCCGTTCCTGCTCCCAAGTATCACCCCGCTTCTTCGAGGTTATTTACCTCTTTGAACAATTCTACAGTAGAACAATTAATCTTAAGGGATAGGCATACTCATCATGCCTAGGGAAAGTGTGTGTGTATATATATATATAAATAATTATATATATTCAAATTCTTTTTTTCTCACGTAAAACGCCTCCCCGTGAGTTCTTCATCATTTTTCATTGAATTTCTCAGCCGACAGAGACATTTGTCCTAATCATGGTTTCTTCCTTTTTGGGTAATGGTGAGTAATAATTGCTAGCTTTCTTGTATTTAATTTGCAAAGGTCATCCACTCACGGGTCATTACTATAGATCAGAAAGTTATTGGCACATTGTTTTTAAGATTCTAATATGTATCTGGTTTGGTCGACTTCCAATCGATCACGAGACGAAATAAAAAAAATTAATAAGTGGACTTATTGAACACAAAATATGTATGTATCTTCTCGTCTTTTAGTTTATGGGTAGAATTCAAAATGAGTTTCCTCTTGGATTTAAATGGTATTGTTGGTGGTATGATTGGAGCGTACCATTCTTTCTTAAAAAATTGGTATTCCTGTCATGTCAGGAAAAATTACGAGAACAGCAACATTTTGCATAATCAATTAAGGATACAGTAATCAAATTCTAAACCTTCAAAGGCATAGTATCATGAAAATTGCAATTTAGTCCTCAACCAAGCCACTATTTTTTACCAAGTCAAAATGCCCAAAACCAAGCAAAAATTGACATATGGCAGGAAATATTTATTTTCTTAGTATATATGCTTTGTTTTTATTTTCAATTTGGTCCCTTTATTTTCTTGAAAATTTATAAACCCATGAGAGTAATTATACATATTTAAAGAAAAGGGAATCTCAACCCGCTTTTATAAATCTGCATAAAACTTTTTATTGCACTCATAAGTTATTTACATGCTTGTGCCCGGTATTATTTTGAACTCTTAATTTTATTGACTGTCTTAATACTTTAGAAAATTTAGATTATAATAATCAAGAATTAATATTAGAATTACGAAATCAATTAATAACTAGGAGAGATAATTGGGTTAATACTTATTTTAACACACCATCTATAGCACAAGATCACCAAAGCTATATTAAATTTATTTTAGTTTTAAATATATTAATAGCAGCATTTTATTAAAAATAGATCCTTCTAATTATAAAAAATTAGAATATTTAAATCTAGAATATAGTTTAGCCGATAGAACTATAATCTCTTTAGATAAACATAAATTTATTTGTAGATTTGATTCAAATTTTAAGCACAATTTACATTCGGAAAATAAACATTTAAATAGTTTAACGGATTTACTTATATCTTTCGCATCGAACTTAGAAGTAAATAACGCTAAATTTTGTAAAACTTTAGAATCATTCAAAGAAACCGTTTTAATAAATAGAGAAATAATAAAGAAGGGTGAAAATAATAATTTAAATTATATTAAACAACAGTCTGAGGAAACTTTGAAAATTGTTAAAAAATATAATAAGTTTTTCCCTACTAAAGACGAAATAATAGAGTTAAGATATAGTTTGGAAAGAAATAAGCTAAAACAAATAGAAATTGAAACTAAGAAAACTCTAAGTCAAGTAATAGATAAAATAAATAAACTAGAAGCTCAAAGTTTAGAGACTAATAAAATGTTAAAAAATATAGAACGAATAGTTAACGGATGAATAGTATATAAAATAGATTAGAATATAAAAGGGCCATTGAACTAGCAAATAAATACTTATATACGGAAGAAGGATTTACTACCTATCAAGGAACTAGTAATTCAGATAAATTATATCCCAAACTTTGGAATATCCAATTTGCTTTAATTTTACAAGTATTTGAAAGGCTAGATAAATTAGAAAAATTAAGCACTAAAATAGACACAGTATCCCCAGTAATTAAAGAAGATTTACAAGATAGTATAGAAGAAATATTAGCAAATCTAACACTAGACGAGTCTGAAAAATCTAAAAAGGAACCAAAAAAATATTCATATTGGTAAAAAATGTTGAGATCATTTAGTGGTACTAGTAGAACTATAAGTGAATCAAGTAATAAAGAAAAAGAGAAAGGAAAAATAAGTAACACTTTTACTAAAAGAATGTTTAGAGGATCGGGAAGTCAAAGTTCAGCTAGAGAAGTAGAGTTGGAAGAAATAATAGATGTAGAAGAAAATCTTAATTTGTATAACAACAAAGGAATAGATAAATTAAAACCTAAAACATTATACAAAGTAGGAAAAAATGGATTTTAACACAGATTTAATTAAGAAATTTAGAGAAAAAGAAGTAAAAGTTACAACAAATGCTGAAAATATAAGCTTAGTTAGCCCGGAATGTATAAAACAATTAAAACAAAAGTATATACATTTAGGATTAATTATTGTAGGAATAAAAGGATTAACTAGAAAAGGAACCGGTGGAAAAATTTTAGTTTTATTATTAGATAAAAGTTGGTCTGATGCTAGGAGAGCAATACTTGCTAGTATGAAAATAGATATGACTAACATTGTAGGAATATTTTATGTAGCTCCAAATATGATGAAAAGTATTAAGAATATTAATAAAATTACTATAGGATTACAAACTAGAGGATATGAAACTTATGGTGGAAATAACTTAGTTGTTTCTACAGCATTTTTAGGAAGAGTAACTACTTATAGTTTTCCTCAATATAAAATTAACATAGACGGAATAATAGATGGTTTAGCCTCAGTAGGAGTAAAAATAATTAAACCTTTAAATATAGATAATAACGATTTAAATAGAGAAGAATGAGAATTAACCAAACACCTAGATGAAAATGAAACGGTTAAGATTTCAGGAGAAAGTGTAATGTATACAAATAGTAGAGGTCAAACTTCTATTAGATTTCTTAATTATCAAAAACAAGATCCAAAAGAAAACTTAGAAGACTTAGAAGAAGAAACGGATAACGAAACTAAAACATGCTATATGAATATTATAGAAGAAGAAGAAGTCAGAATAACTAGTAGATTTGTAAATTGGGAAATAATATCTGACATAGAAAGTGAAAAGGATGAAGAGGAAGAAATTAGACTATTAGAAAGTCAGCTTAAAAATAATTATAGACCAAAAAATATGGAAGAAATATTAAGAAAGAATTTTGAAATAAATAATTTAAGAGAATTAATAGATGAAATGTATTTTGAAGCAATGAACTTAGATATAAATTTAGAATCAGCTGAAGAAGAATTTAAACAACATTATAATATTGATTTAGTAGATGATATATGTTCAGGAAAAGTAGATTTTAAATATTTCGAATAAACCAGCCTTTGCAATTGAAACACAATTCTTTAATCTAGCCACTCATAATGTTTTTAAAACTTTTGGCAAAATAGCACTTCCAATTAGACATGCGTTCAGACCCCCAAAAGATACTCTATATTACAGAAGATCAAAGCATTCTACTAAATGCATTATGGGAAGTCAATTCACCACCCAGCAAATTATCAGTGTTAAACGCGCTCTGCTACTATTTCGAGAAAGAAAACAAAAATTTTCCAGCAAAAGAAACAGCGGTATATCTAATTATGAGAGGATTGCTCGTTGGAATTTTTACTGATTATCAAATGACGTTACAGAGCATTCAAAAGGTAGCAAAAGGACACTTGGAGCCCTTTAAACAGTTTCATGAAGCAATAGCAGCAACAAAGAGACTTTTAGGCCCAAATTTTTACATTCAGCCCAATGCCGAAAATGCAAAGCCCAAATTACTTTCAAAGAGAAAACAACCTATAAGCCCAGATGTAGAATCACTGGAAGAAGATCTTGAAACCATAACCAATCGAATTACCAACCTTGAAATTTTTTTATCAAGACCTATTAGTCCAACATCAAAATTTATCAACCCATTTAACAAACCCAAGACAAATAGATGTCCCCAAAACAATCAAGGATAAATGCTACCAGTTCTTTTCGGTCCGAACCTTTCATTATCCCTGTCACACAGTTTTAGCCTTACCAGAAGTAATACAACCCATTATTTGGCAGAAAGTAGAAGATAGTTTTTATGCAAAAATGCTAAAAGTAGCTCAAATCCTCATCATTCAACAAATAGAAGGAATAAAGCCCTTAACACATTTATTGCAAGGGAAAGGAGAGCCTATTCGCCATGAGGGAACGTTAAAATTTTATACAATCAAGTATTTTTCATGGCCTAATGTTCACATAGACGCTTCACTCTTCAGAGAAGGATGGATAGATGATCAGTTTATCAGCATACGACAACTGCCACGTAGTATCAAACCCCTTAGCAGATGCAGAAGAACTCAAGATAGCTCTGGAAATAAGAAGAAAGACACAGCGACCATATATGAGACCAAATATGGACTTATCACCAGATTATTAGCTAATTTTTCAAGCACCTCATCAGAGTATTTTTATTCCAGTAAGCTCCAGATGCAGATTCCATATTACAACACTAGGAAAGAAAGTAACACCTAGCTTGGATTATCAGCCCAAATATAATCCAGATCTAGAAGGAATAGAAGAATCCAACCGAGACACATACTAGAAGACAAAGCTATGACTATACCAGCAAGGACAATAATTTGAAGTAGTATTAAATGAAGCAAAATTTCAAAGGAGCAATAGTATAAGAGCAATAATTCAGCAAACGAATGAAAAGCTACAGCAAAAATCAGACAACCAGCTTCAATAATGCATGTTTACTGTACACTTTTACTATTCGAGTTTGCCACCTATGTACTTTTTTACTGTTGAAAGCATTATTTGTACTGTGTGTAATAATGGCAGCTGTGGATGCTAAGTTTTTCTTCAATTTGTTGTAATGTTTTTCAAATCCGAGACCTATAAATGGACCTCTCCCCTCATTGTAAAAAATTGTTAAGACCCACACTTCTTGATTGCTAGAGAATCTCTCCTCCTTTCTTTTAATAAAATATCTACTTTGTATGCTAAAATCTCTTGTAAGTTTTTATTGTTTATTAATATGCATAGTGAGTAGTTTACCCCTAGGGACGAGATTCCCCTACTATTTAAAAATATTATAACTCTCTCATGGTCAAAAAATACAAAAACATTAAAAATTCAAAAACATTAAATATGCTCAAAAACAAATAAAAAATAAAAAATAATGATGAATAGTAGTATTCTACCCTTTCATCATCCCAAAAATATGTTTCCACTGTACAAATTATTGTTTTCAATAATATCTGATACTGCTTTGGGAAGGTTTTGTTTACCGTCTCGGTGTTACTGGTCGGGAGACAAAATGTGCGGGATAATTCCCCCCAGTGTGCAAGCAAAATGGTATCAGAGTTTGAGTATTCTAAGTATGTTCTGTGGTCGCAGTTTAATCTGATCTTCCATATCAGAAAAGTTTTCTCGAGTTATTTATCTATTCAGTGTTCCTAAGTTTAATTTATGAAATAAGTTGAGAATATATTTTAAAATTCAAAAGGGTAAGATAGGTACTTTACTCCAGATCCAACATAAGTCTCCGACTCCGTTGATGAAGCAACCGGATTTACGAAGCAACCCTCTTACATGAGAATTTTGGAAATAAAAATTTGGTAACACTGTTCATTTTTAATTAATTTTGTATGCTTTTGTAAAGTTTATTTTATAAGGATCAAAGTTAAATGTCTTTAAAAGTTACTGGACCCATGTGCAATTAAAAGAAAGTGGTTAGATACTATGCTACAGTACGAGTTGCTATTACCTTAAAGGGATTGCAAAAAGTTGCTATTTGCCTAAATGTCCCCATCATTTGATGGCAAAAGACCCCACATCATCATGTCGCTTGTCGACAATCTGAGATTTCATTTTGTATTAGTTGTGCAACTTCTTTTGTCTCACCAATGTATCATTCTTATTTTTTGATGCTTCAATCTATCGGTAGATTAGTTAGTAGTACTTTAAGTCTCTTGTTGGATGTTTTGTATTGTATTATGGTTTTCACCCGATTTTATTATTAATGAAAATTAAATTTGTCCTACTAAAAAATAATATGCAGTTTTTCCACCTAATTTGTTGAATTTCTGTCACTCCATGTATTATTAACATAAGTTTCCCCATCGATTGACCTCTGAAGATCAATTCTGAACCTCTATTTTGATATAAAAGAATTTTGGTTCGGCTTAAACTTAAATGAAGGTTAGTTTATCAACCGAAAAATGAAAACGAAAACCGAACCAAATTTTTTATTTTCGATTCGGTTCGGGTGATTAACCGAACCGTGCACAGCCCTAAGGTTAGTTTATCATAGTCAACAGAAACGTTTTGGTAACCCAAAATAAAATCAATTCTTTTAAATGTTTTTTTTAATTATTTTATTTTAATAATTAAGAAGAACAATTATTATTTCCATGTATGAATGCTAGCTAGTGATTTTGATCACTAGTTATAAGAGTAACGTGCGAAAAATCTATTCTAAATCGAGTCCAATGATTTTAGAGTTTATTTCTCTCACATAGTAAAATATATTGTGTGCAGTCCCCCTCCCCCCATACTTATGTAAAAAAGATAGATAAATAATACACACTCGAATCAATAGAATCGATTTGGTATAAAATTACCGCGTAACGTGTGACAGAAATTTGCATAGTTACATCATTGACATTAATGTCATAGGACATGACTAAAGAGGTCTTTAGTAAAACATACTATTTATTGAAATAAATGTGATGGTCATAATTATATCAACTGTTGAACCTATAAGTCGCAAAAAAAAAGTATTATGATTTCTGCCCATCTTTTTTCGCTCACAAAGAAAATTCTAGTTTGTAGCTATTTTTTGTTACACTCTATTAATCACTTACAATTTTGATTATACTTATCTAATAATTTAGTCATTTTTCTTTATGGTGTACATTGATCATATAGTAAGTATACTTTACTTGCTTTATGAAAAAGTTAATCCGATCAAATTAAATTCGAGTTAGAATACTTGATGTGAATATCTAGTCTCCCCCTTTTCTCTTCTATACCCTCTCCCCAGCATATATTTATATTAGTTTTGTAGGGAAGGCAGTTAAAGAGGTTAATTATAAGAGAAAATAGCAGATACCTCCCAACCTATGATGTGATGTGCGTTTTATCTTCCAACCTATGATGTGATGTGTGTTTTATCTTCCAACCTATTAAAAACTGCGCTTAACATCCTAACCTATCATATATGTGCACTTAACCCCCTCGGTCAGCTTCGGACAGCACACAGGGAGCAAAGTGCTACAAATCGCATAGGTGAGGGGGCAAAACGCACATCACCTCATAGGTGAGGGGGAATCTGCTATATATATATTTTTTAAATTTAAATATTTTTAAAATTAACTTAACCCCCCTCGGTCAGCTTCGGGGAAATTTTTACTCATTCATCGTTCAATTTAAATCATGCATATTGGGATTATTTGGATTTTTCTTGAATTATTATTTCTAAGTTTGAAATAAATAATTTTCAAATATAAAAATAAGAAAAATAAAAATAAAACATGAAAATAAATAAGAAAACAATGAAAAGAAGTATAAATTCAATTATTCATAATTTTCTAAAAATAAAAAAGACAATTCAAAAATCCGTAAACATAAAAATACATAAAAAAAAAGTATAAAAATAAAAAATTAAAAAAATAAAAAAATTAGTAAAAACCTAAAAATTTCATTTTTTTATTGTTCTAATTTATTTATTTTCTAGATTTTTCAAATTTCAAAATTTCTCTTATTACTTTTCTATTTTTTTATGATTTTTTTTAGAAATTTAGTTGAATTTTTTTTTCTCGGAATTTTCTATTTTTGACCGAAGCTAACTGAGGTGATGTGTGCTTTGCCCCCTCACATAAGCGATTTGTAGCACTTTTGCCCCATGTGTACTGCTCGAAACTGACCGAGGGGGTTAAGTGCACATATATGATAGGTTAGGGTGTTAAGTGCAACTTTTAATAGGTTGGGGGGCAAAGTGCACATCACCTCATTAGTTGGGGGGTATCTGCTATATTCTCTAACTATAAATAGGGTTTCTTTTAGAAATACTAGTCCGTAAAGGCAATCTAGCTCTATGCATGTACGAAAACATAAAATTTGATATAGAGTTTTTTTTTAACAAAAGTTTATGAAGTTTAGATAAAAGATGAGAGAAGAGAATAAAAAAAGAAGAAAATGTGACAAATAAATTTAATGTGATTAAAAAAAATAAAAAAGATAAAGATATAAGGAGATCGATAATATCTCCAGCTATAATCACTTTTCTATAATCATTTAAGTTTGCAAACAGTTTGCTAAATAAATATCGTAACTAAAGGTCATTATTAATAATATAAAAAATATTATTAACTCAGTACACACAACTAATGATAATTTCGACATTATTATTGACATATTTTATCAGTAATATTCATCTTTCGAAACATATTACAAATTTTATTTCTTTGATAAACTAGCGACACGTCTATTCATGACAACTAATCAATGCACATGTTGTAATTTACTAGATTTTACCATTTTATCATTATCAAACAAATGACCTTTCTATGAAAATGGAATACACATTTGCGTCGACATGCATAATTTGGAGATGAATCTATCTCAAATTAATGTTTTGTCTTATTTTTTTTATATAGTGATATGTGTATATAAAATGAACACAAAGATGTTATAAAAGATCCTTAAGATAATTATTTTATGGTAGACCAGAACTTGTCCACCATACGTGTTAATTTATGATGTATATATGGAATGACTTTTACTTATTTTGGGTGAACCGACTCCGAGAGCTCAATCCATTCAATAATTAATTATCCGTGAATAATGACCACTAGCAATAAGTCATTTTAAGTTCCACATGATGAAAGTGAGTGGACAATCTAACAATTTTAATATTATGGTCAAGTTTGGTATGGGGAACATCTTTCTTTCTTGAGTACATTGGGAGATCATTCTTGGAAAAAGCCATTTAGGACAAAATATGATTTTAATTAAAAATATTTACTTTTTATTTTTTTAATTCTACGCTCATCTCCTTTCGTTTATGCCTTAGGTAGTTCTTGAATTCATTCCATGAGGGCGGTAATTTTTCAATCACAGACCCCACTTGAAAATTCTCACTCAAAGCCATTCCCTCGGCATGAACTTCATGTATTATAATCTGAAGCTCTTGGACCTGGCTTACGACGGACTTAGAGTCCATCATTTTGAAGTCTAAGAACTTTGCAACCATGAACTTTTTCAGTCCAGCGTCCTCAGTTCTATACTTCTTATGTAATGCCTCCCAGAGGTCTTTTGACGATTTCATGGAGTGATAAACACTATAAAGTGAATCATCCAAACCATTGAGCACGTAATTCCTGCAAAGGAAATCACAGTGTTGCCAGGCATCATATGCCGTTCTCATTTGAACATCGTCAGAATCTTCAGGGACAGACGGGGCGTCTTCCCGTAAGAACCTTGCCAGGTTCAAAGTAGTTAGATAAAAAAGCATCTTTTGTTGCCAACGTTTGAAGTCAACCCCGCTGAACTTCGTTGGCCTTTCAGCCTGCGCCGGGATACTTGTATTCACCGGTGGTACAATCGGAGTTAGCCTTTCAGTCCGAGCCTGAATTACCGAAATAACTGGAGTTACAACCAGTGTATTCGGACCAGAGCCTGAACCGGACCTAACCCCTGAACCCGAGGCAAAACCAGAAGGAAGACCAAGACCGAGACCAGCTCCAGGTCCAAGTCCAAAGTCGAGAGCAGCAGCAGCATTTTCATTAGAATCGAAATGAGCCATTTCCAGAATGTTCGAACAAGTACAAAAATTAACAACAAAATAGATATAGCTTTAAGCTTGTTGCAAATCTGTGCACTTTGTAAGAAAAATTTCTGAAAATAGTAATACGACGAACAATATGACAATCGAGGCAAGAGATGAACTCTCTATCCTTAAAGCTATATTGCCCCGCCTACGGTGGTACGAGATCGTGCAATTAACTTCCCAAGATACAACGATTATATATTTGTAATTGAACCACTTCAAGAACAAAACCCACGAACTATATTTGCCCAAGAACTCTCAGAATTTTTATGTATGTAGAATGCTTTGAGACAATGCAGAATTGTTTTCTGTTTTTTGGTGTGGTTTGAACACAACCTGGGAGAGCCTTTTTATAGGCAACAAAATCAGATTGAAAACCAAAATAGAAAGCCAAAAAGAATCAGCTAATGAATGTCAAAAGTTTCGGCTCCAAAAGAAACAAAACACTTCAACTTTCGGCTGGAGCAGGTAAGGAAACGTCTGAAATTTTCAGCATGAGAAAGGAACAGGAGACATGCCTTGCTGGTTTCTAGAAGAAGAAATTGGAAATGGGCCTAAATTAATTAAACTTTGGCTCAAAAAGATAAGAAGAGGTCCAAAGCCCAACAACCACACATCTCAGCCAAGGCCCAAAGGCCAAGGCCCAACGACCCGCGACCCGATCCCGAGTCCGTGGTCCGGTCCACCGGACCGCCCGAGTGAGGAGCTAAGAAATTGGGCCAAGACATAATTACATAGCTCTTCCCCCCTTCACACAAAGGACCAAAGTGGATGACCCAAAGGGCCAACCCTTTACCTTTAGGCAAATGTATATAAACTCATACAACTTATGGTTTATATCCAATGTGGGATATACACATTTAAACACCCAACAGTAGCAATTAATTTCTCATTCGTTTCAACTCCGAATTGAGAAATTCGAAATGCTAAACTAATCTACTCTCGGAGTAGAATAAAAATATCCAATACAACTTAGTATCCCCGATACTTATGGTGTTCGAATTTCATACGCAAAAGTGGTGTTCACACACTTTTTCATATACCCACAAATGCCAACATATTCACCAGTCATTCATATATATCTAATATCCAATACTCAATTACAACAATCTATTGAAAAACTAATATCGGCCCAAATAATTGCATAACCAGTACAAGATAGATTTAGGGAATACAAAAGAGATTGAAAATAGAACACACTTTTTCATACATTACTACAACTAATAATACTATTATGTATGAATATATATATAAGCCAAATGTATCATCTTGTAAAAGGAAAAAAGAGATTAATATAATCACATATATTGTTGAAATTGAACAATTTTTTTTCTCAATAAAAGATCATTCATTTGTTGTGAATTGGAGATTTATGTTGTGGAGGCTGATAATCCGTCTCGAATATGTCTTTATCACTGAAAAATGAGGAATGTAAAACCTTTTCTCTAACATAGAGTCGTGGCCTTCTTGAACCCTACAAACATAAACGATGTAATGATTAAATTCATTAAAACACCTTATGTATGTTACTTTAATTTCAAATACATATATAGGATATGTCTCTACAATTTTAACAAGTTTCCCCTACCAATGGACATATAATTGATGTTATAGGAGAAATTTATAAGAGGGAGATCGACGGATATCGAGGGTTGTTGATGTAGTTTGGGGATCCAACGGGTATTTTTTCACATCACGATAGACTTTAAGGATAATTTTGCTAAATAAATATCGTAACTAAAGGTCATTATTAATAATATAAAAAATATTATTAACTCAGTACACACAACTAATGATAATTTCGACATTATTACTGACATATTTTATCAGTAATATTCATCTTTCGAAACATATTACAAATTTTATTTCTTTGATAAACTAGCGACACGTCTATTCATGACAACTAATCAATCCACATGTTGTAATTTACTAGATTTTACCATTTTATCATTATCAAACAAATGACCTTTCTATGAAAATGGAATACACATTTGCGTCGACATGCATAATTTGGAGATGAATCTATCTCAAATTAATGTTTTGTCTTATTTTTTTTATATAGTGATATGTGTATATAAAATGAACACAAAGATGTCATAAAAGATCCTTAAGATAATTATTTTATGGTAGACCAGAACTTGTCCACCATACGTGTTAATTTATGATGTATATATGGAATGACTTTTACTTATTTTGGGTGAACCGACTCCGAGAGCTCAATCCATTCAATAATTAATTATCCGTGAATAATGACCACTAGCAATAAGTCATTTTAAGTTCCACATGATGAAAGTGAGTGGACAATCTAACAATTTTAATATTATGGTCAAGTTTGGTATGGGGAACATCTTTCTTTCTTGAGTACATTGGGAGATCATTCTTGGAAAAAGCCATTTAGGACAAAATATGATTTTAATTAAAAATATTTACTTTTTATTTTTTTAATTCTACGGTTTAATGATAATTTTCATTTATTATTTTTATAGTTTAGTCACGTCTAAAATAGCTAAAATGGTGAAACTCTTTTCACCTAGATTTTAACATCCATATTTACCATTTTAATAAATAATTTTAAAAAAACTTTTGGGTTACCTCTGATTTTGTTGCATTCTTTGAGGCCTTGTGAAGGGAAGACTTACAATCTTCACTTCCTGCATTTATTTCTTATCTCATAAGCATTATGCATAAATAATAGAATATTTAAATAACAAGAAATTTAAAACATGCACATCTGTTAATTAACTATGGAGATACGTTCCTTATATATGAAAATAAAATAAGAAAAAGTATATAAATTCTAGCTCAGACCCGGTTTGGCCGCACTCAAGTGTATTTCATAAGGAGAGTGTATGACACTTTCCATATAATTGGTAAGTTATTTTTTGACCGAGTCGGGAGCGGGCTAGAATTTCCCAAGATTAATGAGGCTTTAGTTAGTGAAATAATTAAACCTGAATTTGCTCCTTTATTGCCTTTATGTTTCTTGCAACACTACAAGAAAACACCCCAAATAGCATTGTAATTTAGCATGGACAATTATTTCGCTGGTGATTAGTATCGCTTTTAGCAAGGAATACGAATTTCGTGGGATCCAATTTCGAAAATTAAGAGCAGCAACGCTAATTGTCGTTGCTGAGTTCAGGAGCGAATTCTTTTCCTTGCTGTACTTCGATGCTGGCTTATATCGAAAATTTTACTTTTGGAGGGAGTTTTCCCTCCAAAAACTTCGTTGCTGCATTCCTTGCTGAATATTTCCATAAGAATACTTTATTATTAGCAGCAAAAAGTTTCCTTGCAAAATGTAAATCGAAAAAATGATCAATCATAGCAACGAAAAGTGACGTTGCTAAATATATGTATGATAAATTAAAAAACAATATAATTATTTTTCTTAAACGTATAACTATTTAATAATTGCATTAACACTAGTTGCCTATATTATAAATAATGTATTTTGAACTAAAGAATGTATAAAGGTTAACCAAGTTATTTGGCCTAGACAAAGGTGGACGGATCACATGGTATAATATATATACATACATATATATATATGACATTAATTTAAATTTAGTACACTAATGTGTACATAGATGATAGGACCACATATATCCAAATGGAATAAGATAACATATAAAGAAATCACCACATTGTCAATTGGGTCCATCATTTCATTGCATTGTTTTTCTCTTTTATCACTATTCTTTTACCTAATAAGCTAAATATGCCCTTACCAATAATCTAAGAGTAAAAAAGAGAAACATAAGAAAAAGATACAATAGTTACCTTTTTTTAAACATAGAAAATAAATTTTAATGCAAGTTTGTCCTATTATATAAAAAATATTCAATTTATAATTTAAAAAATTAAATGTAGAAATTCTAAGATATACCTAACAAATTATTTGTACATCAAATAACTTTGACATTTAAATTTAGGAATCCATACATTTCACATTCAACCATTTTAAAGCATAAAGTTACGCTATATCTATATACATATGGAAGAGAAGACATTTCTGGTTTTACTCAGCAGACATTTTTTACTTAGCCGCTGTGTCCTTTAATTTCAAAAGTCATGTGACTGTGCTCGCTTTAATGTCAAGAGATATTTTTTAATCAGTCGTCGTGTCCTTTAATGTGCTTATGTTTAATAATAATTCTTATGTCAAGAGATATTTTTTAATCAGTCGTCGTGTCCTTTAATGTGCTTATGTTTAATAATAATTCTTTGTACCCTAAAGTTGTTTCCTTATCTCGATGAAAGATCTTGGGCAGATCTTGAAATTCTATATCCTCGATAAAGGTTAATTAAAGTTGTCAATTGGGTCCATCGTTTCATTGCATTGTTTTTCTCTTTTATCACTATTTTTTTACCTAATAAGCTAAATATGCCCTTACAAAGAATTAATTAAAGTTAAAGGTTAATTATTAAAGTTAAAGAATTAATTAAAGTTAAAGTTAAAGGTTAATTTCAAGATAAAGTTAAATATGCCCTTACAAAGAACAATCTCTTCCTCCACCAAACCCTACAAAGAATTTTCAGAGTATAAACAAGGGATATTTGTGAATATCATCTTCCACGAAAAAGGGGAGATATAAACAGAGGAGACAGGGGATCATCTTGCACGAGTAGAAACAGAGTATAAACAGTGGATAGTTCATATAAACCACCATGGAACGAGGTACAATTTCTAATAATGGACTCAGTTTCCTTTCTGAGGATATAATTTTTCATGTTATGGGAAGGTTATCAAAGGATGCATGCATTGTGGAGGCAGCCCGATTGGGTCTTTTATCAAAATATTTTCAACATTGTTGGTATTCCATTCCTACTCTTTTATTCGATATTAACCGTTTCGAACAAATGGGTTATCATGGTTTAGATTTTATTCATTTTGTTAATCGCACTATACTTGAACATAATGAAAGTGTGGTTGAAACCTTGAGCTTTGAGTTACCAATGGGGGCCGAGGCATTGCATTGGATAAGGCAAGAGTGGGTGGCGTTTGGAATAGATCATTCTGTGCGTATACTGAAATTAGTCGGCCGGTTGTCCACTTCACTCCCTAACGGCCTGTTTTTGTCACAAACTCTTGTTCAGTTAAAATTATATCTACCGAACTACATTGTTAGGTGGGAAGATAGATATAATTTACGAAATTTAAAAAGACTCATATTGAAGCACATCGTGCTGTATGATAACACATTTTCTTCCCGCCTTGGAAAATGGTGTCCCGAGTTGAATGATTTGCAGTTATTCAACTGTGATTTTAGAGGACTAACAGAATTTGAGGCATATTTGCCTTCTGTAAAAATATTCAAAATGGCATTCAATCGGGCCCAAGGAAATGTGAATATAAAAGTACACTTCCCCAATGTAGATGTCCTTGTTATTTTATTGAAACAAGATGAACAGGGTCCAGGGCATTTACAAGTATTGGGGTCGTTAGCTCGTTCTTTACAGTGGATAGTACACCGTCATCGACACTACATCGGATCAACTTGCTCGACATACCGAATATTTCGAGAGGTTGTAAAAATGACGAAAGAATTGTTGTCCAGCGAACGAGCATGTGTCCCGGTTGATTTTGTTAGGGTATATCTATCTATCATTGTTTGAATAAGTGCAAAAGCAAGAAGTTGTTTTGATTTCCTTTTTTTTTTTTTTGAATTGTTTGTTTAGAGGTTGGCGCATGTGAAGTCTCTACATCGCATTATGGCGAGGTGCTTTTTTGTTAATATGCACCGCCTAGAGATCAGGTGTTCGAAGCTGCTTGACAATCTTGCTGTCACATTGGTGCTCATCAGTAGATGTACAGGCTTGAATGAGCTTAAAGTCGATTTGGTGGTAATATTTTAAGTTTTATGGTTTGTCGCTTATTAGTTATTACATGGTTTATTAAACACGTTCTTTGTTTGGGTTTCTAAAATAAAATTGTAATTGACTTAACATGTGTAGGGTGCACCATGGAAAAACGCGGGCATTAGTGTATCCAACTACGTAAAGGACTGGAAGTTGCAAGCAATGAGATTGGAGGCATTGAATGAGGTCACAATCTTCAACTTCTCGGGTTCTGATTGCGAGCTAAGCTACATTCTGTACGTGTTGTCGCAAGCAACTGAGTTGGATACACTAAATATCTACTGTGTTAATCAATTTTTTTATGATCCAATTGGTGTGTATAAGAGGGCATCAATTAAAGTGTATGAAGCTACCGCATCAAATAATGTGCAAATTCGTTTCATAAAAGGGGCTTACCCTAGAATAAGAGGAGAATGAAAATTGCACCGAGTCAACTTTGTTGTCAAATGTGTTGAAATATCATTTATACTATAGATATTCGTTTGTATTTTTCATGTATGTTTGAAATAAAAATAAATATTAAATTAAAAATAAGAATAAAATAAAAAGAGTAAAATAAAAATAAGAACAAAATAATATTATATGATGATAAGTAATATATGATGAATGATAAGTAATATTATTCATAAATGGCTACCTATGCCCTAAACCCTAAACAAAACCCTAAACCCTAAATGAATGATAGATAAATAATTTTTGGAACTTTAGATATATTAAAAGATACTTAACATTGTTAATTGGATTAATATTTGAATTTTGTGATTCGGATGATATATATATATATATATATAGCAAAGCAAATTAGTTTATAGACGAAAATGTAAATTAATTTAATTTTCATCTTCAGTCGAAGATGAAATATAAATTTTCTATTATCTTAATTTTGAATAGAAATTGAAGACTATAAGTAATTCAAGTTAAAAAAATATAATTCATATTTATTTTAATTAGATTGAATTAACAATGACTAATATTTAAAACAAAACTAAAATGCTACTTCAAAGAATCAAACCATAGACCACCCTCTTAAACTCTAAGCTCCTTACCACCACACTAAGGCATCTGTTGTTACTTACAAAAGCCCAAAATACTTTTATATCTTTTATCCAAGAGTCAAGACAAAAGAGGGATATATTATTTGGGACTTAGCAAATTTCACAAAAAAATCAGCAACCCTGCTGCTCACCAGATCCGCCGCCTCTGCTGCTCAAAACTCACCAGATCCGCCTCTGCTGCTCGAGCTCCGTCCAGCCGTACGTCGTCAGTTCATCATCATCATCTCATCATCCACCCAACAAAGGCCAACCCTTCTCTTGTCAATCATCAGTTCATCATCATCATCTCATTCAAGCAGAAAAAGAGATCAGATTTGCAAACCCCATTTTCACTCTTGACAGGTATTTATAAAACTTCAAAAACCTGATTTTTCGTTCAGAAAGTGTGTTACTGTTGTTACTCAATTTACGCCTTGTAGATTACGTCTTTTGCTCCAGATCTCAACATAAGAATTGTAGCCCTTTCTGTTAGCTTTAATTTGCCTAAAGAATCAATTCAATCCGATTTCTAATGATGCAGTTATGCCCAAAATACTGGATGCTGGACGGTCAAGTACGAAAATCTCCGAAAATATGTGATTTTGCTGATTATTCCTTCCTTCCAATTTTATATCGAGAAGAAAATAGTTTGCATACTTCATCTTCGTTTGCACTCATCTTATCGTCTATTTAGCTTTTGGAGTTATCTTGTATTTCGTACCACAAATGCATGACTAGTGTGTGACAAATTTCTTAATATAAACTAAGATATGGCCCGTAGTAAGGCATGTATTTGTGAGGTAGGTGGAGTGTGAGATGAAATACAATGTCAAATAGATTATTCGAAATGGTGATTTTTCATGTAATAAGATGTTGCAGATTGTCACATTGTTCTATCATGGAGCCATATGTGAACAATTTTTTATGCATTGGTGACTTTAATTACTCATTCCATTCACTATGCCATATAATTGATGAAGTCACATGTATTGATGCTTTCATCAAAATAAAAATAAAAACTACATGTGTTGATGCTATGGCATTAGAATTGCAGATATAATAAATTGCTTGTTTGAACATGGCATGAAAGCAAAATGGTCCAAGAATTAGAAATTATCTAATGCATTTTGTAATGTATACATTTGATTTGGAAATCTAGAGTTAGTTACTTTTATTTAGTTTGAATTGTTTGATTTTGTCAAAATAAGTAGCCAGACATAGTCATTTATGATTAAAGTGGGAAACATGACAAGAACTAGTGTTCTCCATTAGAGTCTCATTTGACCGGACAAGTTACATGAAGGTAAACTTATGTGCTATTGTGTTTTTGTGCGTTTTGATCACATGCTTATTGATTTTAATAAGTGAGATGTTTTTCAGCATCAACATGATGAAATAATCATATGATAAATTAGTCAATGTTAAAGAATTTATCTTTTACTGAAACATTGGTAAACTATTTGCAGGAGCTAGAAAGATTAGGGAGTAAGTTGAGAAGCCCATAATCTACTTTCACAACATCAACTGCTATGCTTGGCTTAACTTTCTCTTTTAGCCACTCTTCTTTGATTTTCCATGTCATATCTCTTATTCCGATCGCTGGCCCAATGTTTGTGCTAAGAACTTCCTAGCAGGTATAAAAATCTTGATTAATTTGTTATAGTTATTAATATGAATTATGTTGGAAATTCTTTTGGTTATATACTTTTCTGTATATATAATAGGTGAAGCTCCACTTGCCATGGCTTAAATGAAGAAGAAGCTAATAGAATTCGATGTTATTTTGCCTATAGAGCTTGGTTTACTATTGGGAATTATGAAATGTTTCTATATCTATATAAAGTCATCGCTTGTAGGACTTAGATCATTTTTCATATACAGATTGGGATGTATATGAAGAAACAAAAGAAGATGTATGCATATTCAGTTTCAGAAGATAAAAAGTTAAGCAGAAAGAGAAAAGGACGAGATAAGAGTTCGTAAGCAACACAACTTGTGTCTTGATGATACTGCTAGCTCTCCTATCTTTATCTTTCCCTTGCAGCAAGTTCAAGAAAATCCCTTGCAGCAAGTTCAAGAAAGACATAGCCTTAGATTGCAGTTGACCATCAAATTTATTCCAAAATTAGCTTATAATGTTTTGAGTTGATATTCAAAGAAAAAGAACTAAAGGAAGTATTACTTGAGTGATCAGACATAAAAATCAAACGATTATTTGGGGTGTTTGTATTAGGAATTACTTCTGAAAGTATTGGAGCATGTTGCAGATTTGGTGTTAACAATTGGACGTTCTTACGTATGGGTTTGCATTTTTTTGTAGTATATACAGTTGAGATTTACTCTTTTTTCCATTTCAGGTTACTGATGAAGTTGGAAGATCTTGAAGGGATGATCATATTCTTGAAATAGTTGTAAATGGAACTATAGTTGAATCTTCAATTTGGACATAATATTTTAAATAATAAAGGTACATAAATTGTAAGGTATTTGTTTCGAAAATGAATGTTTTTGTTGATTTAAATTAATTGGTTTCATAGATTTTTAAATAGAAGTTTGATTTTTGATATTCGGTGATGATTATATTAAGTGCAATGATTGGAATTAATTTAGAATTCGATGTTAATTTGATTGTATTGTAATTATTTGTAATGAATCAGGATTAATAAAATTAATAAATGGAATATGAAAAATATTGAGGGATTTAGAGATGGATTCAAAAACAGAAGTATAGCTACGAATAAAAAATAATCAAATTTTTTCGTGGTTGAAGCCCTGTTTTCTTGTAGTGTAGCAACGAAATTAGCAATATAAAATTTAGCTGCGAATAAAAAATAATCAAATTTAGCAGCGAAAATATTCCTAACTAAATAATATTATTTAAATATTTCGTAATATTTTAGCATCGAATTTTGCAACGTAATAGTTTCGCAGGTGAAATTCGATATTATATTAAATGATTTTTTTTAATTATTTTATTTTAATAATTAAGAAGAACAATTATTATTTCCATGTATGAATGCTAGCTAGTGATTTTGATCACTAGTTATAAGAGTAACGTGCGAAAAATCTATTCTAAATCGAGTCCAATGATTTTAGAGTTTATTTCTTTCACATAGTAAAATATATTGTGTGCAGTTCCCCTTCCCCTACACTTATGTGAAAAAGATAGATAAATAATACACACTCGAATCAATAGAATTGATTTGGTATAAAATTACCGCGTAACGTGTGACAGAAATTTGCATAGTTACATCATTGACATTAATGTCATAGGACATGACTAAAGAGGTCTTTAGTAAAACATACTATTTATTGAAATAAATGTGATGGTCATAATTATATCAACTGTTGAACCTATAAGTCGCAAAAAAAAAGTATTATGATTTCTGCCCATCTTTTTTCGCTCACAAAGAAAATTCTAGTTTGTAGCTATTTTTTGTTACACTCTATTAATCACTTACAATTTTGATTATACTTATCTAATAATTTAGTCATTTTTCTTTATGGTGTACATTGATCATATAGTAAGTATACTTTACTTGCTTTATGAAAAAGTTAATCCGATCAAATTAAATTCGAGTTAGAATACTTGATGTGAATATCTAGTCTCCCCCTTTTCTCTTCTATACCCTCTCCCCAGCATATCTTTATATTAGTTTTGTAGGGAAGGCAGTTAAAGAGGTTAATTATAAGAGGAAAATAGCAGATACCTCCCAACATATGATGTGATGTGCGTTTTATCTTCCAACCTATTAAAAACTGCGCTTAACATCCTAACCTATCATATATGTGCACTTAACCCCCTCGGTCAGCTTCGGACAGCACACAAGGAGCAAAGTGCTACAAATCGCATAGGTGAGGGGGCAAAACGCACATCACCTCATAGGTTGGGGGGTATCTGATATATATATTTTTTTTAAATTCAAATATTTTTAAAATTAACTTAACCCCCCTTGGTCAGCTTCGGGGAAATTTTTACCCATTCATCGTTCAATTTAAATCATGCATATTGGGATTATTTGGATTTTTCTTGAATTATTATTTCTAAGTTTGAAATAAATAATTTTCAAATATAAAAATAAGAAAAATAAAAATAAAACATGAAAATAAATAAGAAAACAATGAAAAGAAGTATAAATTCAATTATTCATAATTTTCTAAAAATAAAAAAGACAATTCAAAAATTCGTAAACATAAAAATACATAAAAAAAAGTATAAAAATAAAAAATTAAAAAAATAAAAAAATTAGTAAAAACCTAAAAATTTCATTTTTTTATTGTTCTAATTTATTTATTTTCTAGATTTTTCAAATTTCAAAATTTCTCTTATTACTTTTCTATTTGTTTATGATTTTTTTTAGAAATTTAGTTGAATTTTTTTTTTCGGAATTTTCTATTTTTGACCGAAGCTAACTGAGGTGATGTGTGCTTTGCCCCCTCACCTAAGCGATTTGTAGCACTTTTGCCCCATGTGTACTGCCCGAAACTGACCGAGGGGGTTAAGTGCACATATATGATAGGTTAGGGTGTTAAGTGCAACTTTTAATAGGTTGGGGGCAAAGTGCACATCACCTCATTAGTTGGGGGGTATCTGCTATATTCTCTAACTATAAATCGGGTTTCTTTTAGAAATACTAGTCCGTAAAGGCAATCTAGCTCTATGCATGTACGAAAACATAAAATTTGATATAGAGTTTTTTTTAACAAAAGTTTATGAAGTTTAGATAAAAGATGAGAAAAGAGAATAAAAAAAGAAGAAAATGTGACAAATAAATTTAATGTGATTAAAAAAAATAAAAAAGATAAAGATATAAGGAGATCGATAATATCTCCAGTTATAATCACTTTTCTATAATCATTTAAGTTTGCAAACAGTTTAAATGTGAAAAAGTGATAAGTGATCAATAATATTGGATATAAAATCTTTACGGGCTTCACGAGAGCTCAATGGGGCAAATTTTTGGGCCCAAAAACTCGGATAGGACATCCAAAATAAATTTGCCATGGGTTGGATTTATAGAATTAATTAGAGGGTTGGTTCAATCAAATTAGTTATTGATGAGATAATGTATATTCACCAACTATGCATATTCACCAATCATTCATATATATCTAATATCCAATACTCAATTACAACAATTTATTGAAAAACTAATATCAGCCCAAATAATTGCATCACTAGTACAAGATAGATTTAGGGAATACAAAAGAGATTGAAAATAGAACACACTTTTTCATACATTACTACAACTAATAATACTATTATGTATGAATATATATATATATCTATATATATATATATATATAAGCCAAATGTATCATCTTGTAAAAGGAAAAAAGAGGTTAATATAATCATATATATATATATATTGTTGAAATTGAACAATTTTTATTTTTTTTCAATAAAAGATCATTCATTTGTTGTGAATTGGAGATTTATGTTGTGGAGGCTGATAATCCGTCTCGAATATATCTTCATCACTGAAAAATGAGGAATGTAAAACCTTTTCTCTAACATAGAGTCGTGGCCTTCTTGAACCCTACAAACATAAACGATGTAATGATTAAATTCATTAAAACACCTTATGTATGTTACTTTAATTTCAAATACATATATAGGATATGTCTCTACAATTTTAACAAGTTTCCCCTACCAATGGACATATAATTGATGTTATAAGAGAAGTTTATAAGAGGGAGAACGACGGATATCGAGGGTTGTTGATGTAGTTTGGGGATCCAATGGGTATTTTTTCACATCACGATAGACTTTAAGGATAATTTTGCTAAATAAATATAGTAACTAAAGGTCATTATTAATAATATAAAAAATATTATTAACTCAGTACACACAACTAATGATAATTTCGACATTATTACTGAAATATTTTATCAGTAATATTCATCTTTCGAAACATATTACAAATTTTATTTCTTTGATAAACTAGCGACACGTCTATTCATGACAACTAATCAATGCACATGTTGTAATTTACTAGATTTTACCATTTTATCATTATCAAACAAATGACCTTTCTATGAAAATGGAATACACATTTGCGTCGACATGCATAATTTGGAGATGAATCTATCTCAAATTAATGTTTTGTCTTATTTTTTTTATATAGTGATATGTGTATATAAAATGAACACAAAGATGTTATAAAAGATCCTTAAGATAATTATTTTATGGTAGACCAGAACTTGTCCACCATACGTGTTAATTTATGATGTATATATGGAATGACTTTTACTTATTTTGGGTGAACCGACTCCGAGAGCTCAATCCATTCAATAATTAATTATCCGTGAATAATGACCACTAGCAATAAGTCATTTTAAGTTCCACATGATGAAAGTGAGTGGACAATCTAACAATTTTAATATTATGGTCAAGTTTGGTATGGGGAACATCTTTCTTTCTTGAGTACATTGGGAGATCATTCTTGGAAAAAGCCATTTAGGACAAAATATGATTTTAATTAAAAATATTTACTTTTTATTTTTTTAATTCTACGGTTTAATGATAATTTTCATTTATTATTTTTATAGTTTAGTCACGTCTAAAATAGCTAAAATGGTGAAACTCTTTTCACCTAGATTTTAACATCCATATTTACCATTTTAATAAATAATTTTAAAAAAACTTTTGGGTTACCTCTGATTTTGTTGCATTCTTTGAGGCCTTGTGAAGCGAAGACTTACAATCTTCACTTCCTGCATTTATTTCTTATCTCATAAGCATTATGCATAAATAATAGAATATTTAAATAACAAGAAATTTAAAACATGCACATCTGTTAATTAACCATGGAGATACGTTCCTTATATATGAAAACAAAATAAGAAAAAGTATATAAATTTTAGCTCAGACCCGGTTTGGCCGCACTCAAGTGTATTTTATAAGGAGAGTGTATTACATTTTCCATATAATTGGTAAGTTATTTTTTGACCGAGTCGGGAGCGGGCTAGAATTTCCCAAGATTAATGAGGCTTTAGTTAGTGAAATAATTAAACCTGAATTTGCTCCTTTATTGTCTTTATGTTTCTTGCAAAGTGCCTCTTCTTCCTTTGGTTTTGAGCTGATTGTAGGAATTGTTTTATCAATTGTAGTATCCTTTGAATTTGGACTAATAAAATTCATGCTAACTCTAAGCTTCTCCTGATGATCAATCTGCACTTCGTAGAAACATTTATGAAATATATATATTATCATCATGGCTAGCTATTTATATATGAAATTCTTACTTTACATATATGTGTGTTTGATGTCTCTATTTCTCTTAATTATTATAACAAGTAAATAGACATTAATTAAACTGCAAATATACTCATATATATATATATATATACTTGATGAACGTAAAGACCTCAAAGTCTATAAAAATAAGATGAGTAAAGAAATTCAACTTGATCCTTGAATATGTAGCAGGAGATAAAAAAAATTATATATATATATATATATATAGATACCTTGTCAAGAGGAAACTTTGAAGTAGCCAGTCCAAGTCTAATTCGAGCATTACATGCATGCATGAAGAAGCACATAATTAAGATGTAAGAAGATGATTTCATGAGAAGCATAGTTGATGGGTGATGATGATATGATAGGTAGTATGAGAAAGTGTGAGAATATAGTTTAAGGTTATATATATATATATATATATATATATATATATGTGTGTGTGTGTATATGTATATATGTGTGTGTGTGTGTGTGTTTGGAGCCTCTAAGAAGTTGTGACACTTGACAGTCTTGATTCTCCAAGTAGCGGCGTACATTTTTTTTTCAAGAGTTCTTCTTAAGGGTTATTGGAGTTTAGAATCTCAAAATTTACATTAAGTATAACTCATGTTAAGGAATTTGTATACGCACTACAACAGAAAAGTAATATTTGTGATAAATTTAAAGTGATAATATTAAAATTCACTTAATATTCATAATGAGTGACAATAATTTTTGTATTGTCACAATAAAAAAATTTAATGACGAGAATATGTTTAAAGTTGTCACTATTGACAATTAATGACATATGTATGGTGACAACACAAATAGAATAACAATTATAATTATTGTCGCCAAGTTCTCATTAAAGGTATGTTACTAATTGTCAATAGTCACAACAACATCTTGTCACTAATTGTTAAAAATGAAAATTCTATATAAATCTTGTCACTGTTAAACATGTAAAACTTTTTCTTGAGACAAAACAAAAATTATTATCAATAAAAAATTTTAATTAATGACAACTTTGAAATTGAAAATTGTCAATTGATATTTTGTCTCTAATACCTTTTTTTTTTTGTGACAGTAGTCACAAACAAATAATTATAATTATTTCGATACTTTGAATCAGTTTGAAGAGCAAATTCTTCTTCCGAATGTGAAACTAAAGCTATAGCCTATATAGGTCATCTATTGCAAGAGACAAGAAAAATTGTAGCGATGGAAAGACAATTCTATGATATATTGAGAGTATTTTAAAATGTACCATTGTGTCCATATTTTTCACATATTGTGCAAAATTTACATACATTATATCTCAATATATAAAAGATATAAACACAAAAGATAACACTCTCGATCCACCGTCCACCATAAAAAATTATTCCAACAATGGAACATGCAGTTGAGTGTGTTTGAAAAGACGTATGAAATTCAGGTGGATTTGTCTTCTTTCTCATCACAAACTTCACATTTGTCAACAGTTTAATCAGGCCCCATTCTACAGTTTTTTTTTTTTATGCATGAACAAATGGCTACGTGTCAAACCAAATCATATATTTCAAAACGAATTTTTACGTCGTATTTCATTTTAAATTTCATTTTTTTTGGTTGACTGCCACAGTATCCCGGATATTATCGGACTAATCTGTTGATCGACCCGAGTCGCACATTTGGTCTGGTGGGTGAGTCTCCCAACTGGGGTAACTGCGTACACAAAGAATCGAACCCGAGATTTTGTTTAAGCGGAACCAAATTATTTACCACTTGGACCAACCCCTATTGGTTAAATTTCATTTTATATAGATACGATATCAATGTTTATAAAATTCATGTGAATTGTTCATTTAAAAAAAAAAATAATTGGTACACCTGTATTAAACAATTGAATACGAAATAAAATATCATTTATTATAGAGAAAAATCCAAACCGATAGTGTTTTATTGCACAACTATAAAAAAGATAAGTATTGACAATGAATATACGTCATGGTTTAAAGGCTCACGATTAGCTTGGTCGTGGTGGATGTTTCATATTGTCACACTAGCATCAATTGTGGTGGAAAAAAATTCTTGCTATTTTAAACTCCAACAAGACATGGTGAAAAAATGTTATTCTAGTATTTTATTTTTTTTATTTTTTTTACAATGATTGAAAAATTATAGTCTTTCAATGTGAGTATACAAAGGTGGTGGTTATGCAATGTTGGAGGAGAATGGGGATAAATTGTAAACAGTTTGATTGGGACGGGGCCATTACATGGATTCGAAGGATTAGCAAAGGCAAGTCAATGCTTTGTGGCAAGAAACGTGCTATGTTTGCTGCTATTATATATACTTTATGGTTAGAAAGGAACACACGAATTTTTCGTAGTAATAGTGAAGATATTAATACCGTGATAGAGAAAATTGTGAATGTGGTGAATTGTAAATATGATAGTGGGTAGAACCAGGTATGCCTGGGTATGTTTGTAAAGGTTTTTCGAGTTAATGAAATACGCTTATTCGTTCCAAAAAAAAAAAGAAAAAAAAAGAAAAATTATAGTCTTTGAAATGAATAAAATATTGACAATGACAATAAATCGTGGGTATTGTTTTGACCATACTTATAGATACCACGGTTAAAGCTGAGATGGAACCATGGTCAATTAATTTTAATTATGTCAAATGAGCTTTTCACAATAACCAAGTGACATGGCAAAAATCAAATTTTTTGTAGTGATTATAGAGTGAAGATGTAATGATTTATCAAAAACAAAAAAGAATGATAAAATGATTGCTCTTTGTTTTGTGGATCATAATTTGAACTTTGTTTTAGTATATTTTGCAGTCTCGCTTGCCCTTTTTCGGCATTGGTCTAACTAAATGTAAGTGATATTATATATTTATCACATTATTGATATTTATTTTTAGAGTGCCTTTTTTATTTTTTTGGGAGATAATAAGTTACATGTATCAATTATATCATGAATATGAATCATCAATCAGTCTATACTACTAATATTAAATTACTATAGCTAACAACTGCTAATAAATAGAAAAAAACTCACACGTTATCGGTGGGAGTAGAACTCAGATCTCTAATATCTTGATGCATCATCTTTTTAGTGAGCATTTGATTACATAACAATTAACATATCGTGTATATTTATCATGTGATTAATTGGATTCTGTCTAACATGATCAGGAAACAAATTTCCGGCCCAACCCATATATATATGAACTCCACTTGCATTTGCAGCTCCAAATCCCACCCACTGCATGTCTTCTAGTTCTTGAATCTTGCTATATATATATATATATATATATATGGACTTCTCGAGATTTAAGGCGGGTCTCTGCCCCTTTGTTGTTTGCTGCCTGCTAATTACCACCTAAATTCAGCGTAAAAAGTGAAAATGGCCGTTGTCGTGTTTTAACAGCTGAACTAAACCGTCGTCTGCTAATTCGGTTTTGTTGTCTGGGAAATATATATAGGCAGAATGAAAGGAGAAACAAAATTCAAGTTGGAAAATCGAGATTTTTTTAATGAATTAAAATATAACAAATTACAACAAGCTAATAACTATAGTAATCAGCTAACAATTACTATGAAAATAAGAAATGCCCACACGCTTTCCGTACGAGTATAATTTAAGATCTTTAATATTTTGGGACTTAGTTTCGTCAATGGAGTTAGTATCTATAAAGCACGGACACTCCGAAAATTATCCCCGGCCACACGCCGGACATGATACGCCTCCTTCACTATGTCTGACACTACCAAATGCGTGTCCGACATGCTAATGACATGGTTGGCAGTTTTCCTAAGAAATTATAAAGTTCGGGTTTCTAATTGTAAATAGAAAAATTTCAAAATTTCTAACTCTAATTCTTGAGCATTTGATACTTTGATTCTATTTGTAATTGTTTTGTAATTTGTGGCTGTTTATATTTTTTGTTTTGCATTCGTTATTGACTTATTGTTGATAAGTAGTTGAATTTTTTCAAACATATAGATATTTACAAAGAAGCAAGGAAAATATAAATTTAACAACAAACAACAACATTTTTATAGTTTATTTTTTTACAAATTATATTGAAATTAAAATCAATATCTAATATATGTATTTATGTGTATATATATATATTTGACATTCGTGTTTGAGCCGTATCGTGTCCTAAGTTTTTGGAAAATGCCAAGTTATGTGTCCGTATTGTGTCGTGGCTGTGTCGCTATGTCACGTGTCCGTGCATCATAGGTTAGTATTCATCTGCATTTAAAAAATCGAGAATTGAATATGGCATTTTGGTCCATGAATCTTGACTAAGCACACTGATGTCCCCAATTTGTACATTATCAAAAAAAACTGTCCCCAATTTGTTGACTGAAAAAAGAAATTATAATTTATATTTTCGGAGAAAGACTCCTATGATTAAGGGCTAAATCAAGTTGATCGAAAACATGTAATCCTAGTATCAAATTACAATTTTAAAGCCAATTATATCTTGCGTAAGTGTCAATCTTGAGACCGATTTGAATATTTGATTTATTATTAGTTTATTATAATGAATTGATCATCGATATTATTAATTTCTTGTTCCTTGTGATGTAGCGACACATTTACTTCAATATAATAAAAAATTATTACAATTTCAAAACTCAACGAACCTCAAGCATTTCATTATATATGTACTGCAGCACATCAATTGATTACGAGAGCCCTAATACTAAACATCTTTTTTATATGTTAGGCGTATTAACATAGTTATCATTTCAAATGTTAAAACACAACCCCAAAAAGAGTAAAGAACTTTCTTTTATGTATTTATCTCTACAAGTGAGCATTGTCCCACACAAAATGACTAGCTCTACGACCTCAGTGATATACGAATTTGATCTGGGTCGTATTTCGTCGGATCTACAACACAACACAGAACAGCACGGTACCCGAAGTTAAATAGATTATAGACTGCACTCTCATAAAGAGCTGCCTACGTACCTCTTAAAAGGATCAAGTCTAACGTAATTCAATTTGTGTAAAGAGTCTTAGCATGAACCTCGTAATTTATAAATGGGTCTGCCTAGAATCTAGATCGAAGCTCGTAGCTCGTCGTACCTCTACAGGTCGTAGCTTTATAGGTCGTACCTCTACAGGTTATAGTTCTATAGGTCGTACCTCTGCAGGTCGTACCACTATCGAAAGAGACCACTAAGGTCATATGGATTTTTAGAGAGAAATATTTGATTGTTGGAGAGTTGATTGTCCCCCCACTTTGTTATCATTTGAGGGTATTTATAGAGATATTCTATAGGAGCATATGGTTCATAGAGATGATGCCACATGTCATAATTCTACGGTCAATATTTAGGGTTGTTGGTTCGGGTTATGAATCGTACCCGACCCGACCCGTAAAAAACACGCATACCTTGCTCTTAAAATGGACTTTTCCATTGGGCTTGGGCTTTATAATAGCTTTTAGGCCTTTTCACATGAATAAAATTATATGCCTAATTTTGGGCATATCATCTAGTCCCCCACTTTGTAAGTTCTAACTTCGTAATGTAATTCGAGGTAAGAGCTAACGAAGTAGCCGCAAGTCTTATGCTATGCGCCATAAACAGTCTATTTGTGCTATTAATGCAATATTAATTTATTTTCTAGTATGTTGCGCCTTTTATTTGTGCTTTCGATAGAGGTACGACCTGCAGAGGTACGACCTATAGAGCTATAACCTGTAGAGATACGACCTATAAAGCTACGACCTGTAGAGGTACGACTAGCTACGAGCTTCGATCTAGATTCTAGACAGACCAATTTATAAATTATGAGGTTCATGCTAGGACTCTTTACACAAATTGAACTACATTAAACTTGATCATTTTAAGAGGTACGCAGGCAGCTCTTTACGAGAGTGCAATCTATAATCTATTTAACTCCGGGTCGGGTCCTACCCGTGCCTCGACTGTTCTGTGTTGTGTTGTAGATCTGACGAAATACGACCCAGATCAGAATTCATGTTATTCAAGTGAAAAACTAGAGACTTAACTGGTAAACACCGTACTAGTGAATGCTGGAACGCAATCGCATACATGAAAATAGACTAAAATTTTTTTAAAAAGAGAACGCTAAGCTTTGAGAAAAAATAGCACTTATTCTATACTCTAAATCACAAATACACATGTAACAAACAGTAGGGATAATCACTCAGACACAAAGCCAACTTCACCAGGCATATTCATGCAGAGTGAAATTGTTTTATTTTCCCTTATAAAACAGTCGCTATTTGCACATTTCCTCAAGGAATAGTTTTATATGCCGCTTCTATATACAACGTTAAGGCTTATCATAGTATGCATAATAAGTCGCACGACCAGATAATGTCATGCATTTCAGGCTTTAGCCTCCACTATCAAGGTCCCAAAGAACTATAGAAGTGAAAAAGATTAATTAGTTCGGAGCAAAAGATTATTCACAGTGACCTGCACAGAATGCGTTTGCTGCAAATCCTGCAAATTCCAGTACATTGAAAATGAGACTATGCTTTCAGAAAGAGGGGAAGAAAAGGGAGGAAGGGAAGGATGGGGGGGTGGGGGAGTGGGGACTAGAGGAGATATTTCAAAATGCAGATTAATAAAAATCTCAAAAATCAGATTCACCAGTAGGTTCAAAGTTGTTCTGATATAAACATGTGTGATTGTTTCTCAGTTTCGTGAATCATTGGTCAAGTTAACTAAGACTATGTTCGGTTCTTGGAGTTTGGTAAGGAAAATATCATGCATGCTTCAATTTATAGTACTTCGTGCCTTATGTTTTGATCATTCTCATTTTCCTCACTGTAATCCAAGAACTAAACATAGCGTAAGGGTGTAATTCTGGGGAAATCATGGCTCAAGATTATTACCAGATGTTTAATTTTGAAAAGAAATAGTTGGATAATTAGGACTTGTAGTTAGTTGCCACAAAGCATGAGAAATATATTCAAGATTGGCCCAAAAAACTGGGCAAATATGGATTTTCAATAAGATAGCGTAACTTTGCTTTTGGTCCCATTTTACGCAATTTTGTTCTGGTTCGAAGTCTAAATCTTTTTAGTACATATGGTCCTTATCCAGTGACACCTTTTGTTTATGATGGAAAAAAGCATATGAAGCTCAAACTTCACGGGTGGGAACTAACGGCCACGTGAGATTGACAAGCTTCTTTCTGCTAAAACATGGTCCCGTGGGAAAAAAGACCAAATATGACAAAAATCAAAATCGCATAAAAAAGGGAAGAAATGTATACACCTTATCTTATGGGACCACAAGTGCAATTTTTGCCCGAAAAACCTCAAAGTTTAAAAATTGAACTGAACTTATATACCTGGAAGATTATGTCATCAGGGATATGGGGCAGCACTTCCCGAACTGTTTCAGCCATGACGATTATATTTGCTAAGTTTTCACTGATAGATTGTGAAGGGGACCTCAAATGCAAACCACCAGTAGGATACCGTGCCGAATCAGAAGGAGGGACGGGTGACCTGGATGTACCGGCTTGATTAGGGTTTGGAGGAAACAGACTCCACGAAGCATCTTCAAGGGCAGTTTGGGCATAAGTTTCTCCAACAGCTGCAAGTTGTCTCATTACCATCTGAACTCGACTAAATCCAGATGGGCCAGCTCCGTCTAAACCCAACCAACTTGAATCAGTTCCAGTCCTATTAGGAAAAGAATACAGATACAAGATCAGCGAACTATCATTAATTCTGCATTTTGAATGACAAAAAGTCTGGACAGAGTAGGCTGACTCAGATAAACTGAAGTGGAAAAAGAGATGCATGAGGCAGGGGTACCATATTCACTATTTCAATAAGGAAAGAACATGACAGATAGCAAGTGCATAAAACTTATTATAAAATCATCACTCAGCTATACGCCCATGCCTGTAGTCAACCTTCCTCTTAATAAGAAATCATTCTCAAATAAGAAGATCTGCCAAAATGGTAGAGAAGCCCAAATAGTACAAGCAAAACCCTAAAGCTATCTACCATCTATCTCTGAGCTACATCAGCAATAAATTGCTCGTTTCACTTATATGAAGAAAAAACGTAGCCATGCATGAAATCATTCAAAAGAATTTACAGAGAAGTGGGGGCAAATGACCTCCAATCACCAGTTCCCGCATTCTGTGACTGGCTCGGAAAGACTCCAGGAGGCGGATCGGGGCCAGGAAGATTTGGCCTATCAAGTCCAATACTCATTTGGCGAGCAAGCTGCTCATCTCTTAAAATCTCTGTAGCACTGGTATTCACCCTTTCAGATCTGCCAGCAAAAAATGGCTTCCGACAAGTGGGGCACGAGTAACTCTCAGTTAAACCTTGGTCCAACCTGTCATTATGTCGATTGAATTTTACTGTTCATGATAAGAAGTGATGGAAAAGAAGCATTTAGGACAAATATTACATCACCCATACCAAGATCTCAGGCATGCAAGATGGAAAAGATGGTTACAAGACAGCTTCTTAGCTTTTGCCATAGGTTCCTGTTATGCTTAAATGCATCAATGCTTGGACATTGAAATACCAAAACAAGATATAGACAGGAAAATAGTTAATATTACCCTACAGATTGCACACTCATCATCATATACTCGGAGCTCTTCAGATGTGGCATCAGGAAGTGCGCCATGAAGGGTTCCCAGCGCTATACGCAGTTTGATGAAACCTTTAGCACGTTTCACAATTGCACCTAAAAGGGCCTAAGAACAAGGAGAGATAATATAAGTGACAACCCGTAGGATGACAACAACGCAACACCTGCAACAATAACAGCTACAAGAACATGATCAAGGGGATTACACGGAATGATAATTGCACTAATAGTTAGAAAGCAAATATTTACACGAATATTCATGAAAAGGACAGCATCTACAAGATGAAACGCCATGCCATGAAGCCGCCAAATATGCAGATAATGAGCAAGAGCCATGAGCATTGTCATCATGTCCAGGAAAAACCCCAAATTCCGGATGAGGATGCCTTTCCATTCCCCCAATGAACCTAAAACTAAAGTATAACATCAGAAAAAACGGCAAGACAGGGAAATCACAAGAAGACTCAAAGAAGAAATGTCAAATTTAAATAAATTCAAAGCAAGTCTTAAAAGAAGAACAATATGAAATACAATCCGAGAACCATGGCCATTCACTTGCCAAGTACTCAAGCTCCAGAAAAATTGTATTCACATTTGTTCACTTCAGTATGACATGTTCATGATTAATTTAATAGCTCAATTGGATCAACCATAACTCCTAATCTGAGGACAGAAATTTAACTATGAAGTCATCGCTTCTCTGTGTCACAGAAACCAATGCATTTGCAAAGCTGCAGCAAATCTAAAATTAGAATAAAACACCCAGCATCAAGCTTCTTATTGAAAACCAAATCATAGGGGAGAAAAAGAAAAAAAGAAAGAGATGGTAATGTAACCATGGAGCATAAAATCTCTAACTAGTATAAAGACAAGGGTACCTATATAAACAAAACAATGTACTTATAGAAGCTAATTTTGGAACACACCTGTGGTGGTTATATCGAAGATTTTGGATAATCGGCAATTTGCACTATCTCCTGCAGAGTGATGCAACCATATTTCAAGCAACTGAAACCCATGAACCACAATGGCCTACAGATTAAAGATAGTAAACTGTCAGCTAAAATGGTGCACCATATGAAATGTCTTTAGTCTTACAAAAAAGTCAGCGGTACCTGCAGTGTCTCAAAAGCAATGCTTGAAGGCTCAAACAATAACAACAAATATATTGATGAACTAGCTGCACTGTATATTGTCAGACATAGCAATATCCTGCAACAATAGACCAACGTTCAGTCAGATATTTCAGATAAATAAACATAATGAAAACATCAGAATCTTGTAAAGATAACTTCAAAAGTTTTGGATGATATCAGTTTAACATTGAGTGCAAGAAATCCAAGAAAATCCTTACGTGCCACAATAAACATGTTCTGTCAGAATTAGTGATTGATGTACAAGCATCAATTACCAATTGACATCTCTATGGCCCTTAAAGTTAGTTACTTCCTGGTTTTCTTACCTGTATGGCTTAACTACATTTCTTTGCGTGTGGTCTGCCTTATCTTTAGAAAGACCGGTTAATCTACAAAATATGAAATTAGCCTCTGGTATTGACTTAAAGTGGAATATAGGCTCAAAATCCACAGAGCATCTCAAGCATGAAACAGTTCAATGGAAGGGGTGCAAAGTAAAACGTTTTCAGTACAAGGCATCTTGAGTGCAAGTTGCAGAGCAAGAAAAGGGAAGCAAGGTGGTTAGCATCATGAGATGGTAGGATCAAATAGCTGTCTGCAAGAGATATTTAATTCTGAAAGTAAGGGTAGGAAGCAAAGGGAAGTGAGAAGCAAGCAACACCAAGATTACTCGGAAATGTACATTGTGTTTTATGTCCAGAAGAAAGAAAAGAGGAAACAATGCAAAAGATGGAATTTAGTGGCTTTCATACAACAGAGTAGGACAATTATGAGCAATATGAAGCCTTAGTGAGGTTTTCTGGAAGTCTGGCGTAGGTGAAATTGCGTCTGGTCTTACTTGAAAATTATTTTAAGTTAGTACAACACCTCAAGGAGATGACACAGCTGAAGAACTGCAATCAGGGAAAATAAATTATATTGTACATCTCTTTACTTAATAGGTAAATGCCATAATATGAAAATGTAGCGACAACATTAATATTGCCAGATCAGAGGGCTTCAACAAAATTTATATGCCCACAAAGTATTACAATTTCAAGATTGTTTTCGATAATTAGCTTCCAATAGCGAGAATATTAGTGCTACCAAATCAGAGGGCAGCAACAGAACTTATATGCCCATATAACATATTACAATTTCAATATTGTTTCCAGTAATGACCGTCCAAGCTAGATCAAGAAATAAATGTCACTAGATGCATTTCAAGTTCTACAACTCAAGATTAAAACACCAAAGAATCTCAAACATACATGCAATAGAAAGAGCATCAATGAGTACCAGAGCAAGTCAATGGAGAAAACAAGTAACAGCGCAGAATAGACACGGAAGTACGTCCATGGAGTAGCAGAAGGAGAAGCATTCAATTTTTCAAGTCGATCCCTAGCTAGAGCTTGAAACATCTGCTCAATGTGCACGATTAATCCCACCATATATAAGTCATCACATAATCGATGGATATATACTGCTTGGACAAAAATTGAACGAATACCTTCAAGAAACAAAGCACTCCTAACCAAGTCGACCATAGACCTGCTTGAAAAATTGTTGGTGGAACTACCAGTGGAAGAAAAATTCCCTGTCAAAAGCTAAATTATTAAACCCTTTAATGCATGAAAAGCTGGTAAACTTTTCATAGGATAATCATGTATGAGTGCATATTTTACCCAGAGGGAGAGGTCAACAAAAAATTACGAGCAATAAGGTAGTTCATTAGCAAAATGTACAATAGGTGTCCATACAGCCAACCCCATGTAATGATGATATAAGGCTTCCTACCCTTGAGTTCAGAATCAAAGTGTAAATATATGTATAGCCACTGAAGACCATACTAAGTTCTTCAACCACCAATCATGTGTAATGCAATACAAAAGCAGATTACGTCTTGGTAGCTTCACAATCAACAAACTCACCATTGGTAGATATAAAAAGAAAACGTAAAAAGAAAAGGAGGAAGAACAGATGATGGAAACGACAACACATAAATGAAGAAGGAAAGGAAGCGTGGAGGAGATGAGAGGACACAACTCTTTGCCGTCCAATAAATAAAGATTATGCACATCAACGAAAAATTTGACAGGCTTACATAAATACATGATTAAGGTAATTTTATGACAATCGTGTATAAGTGATGAGTTGTGGTAAACAAATAATTTGGGTTGGGAAAAAACGAAGTTGATATACCGAATTGATAATAGACGAACATTTACCGGGTATTAACAGTCTATTCTAGAGCAGCATTTCAATTTAAGTATGAAATTTTAAAGGAAGAAGTGAAAAAGGCATACATGGTCAAATTTGAGATTGCCCAAAAGGAATCTAATAACTATAAGACAATGCAGTTTAAACCAAAAATAAAAGTCAAAGGATTTAGAATTTGAGAATTACAACTCAGGAATACCCCAATAAATTGTTTTGGAGATCAATGACTTTAAAATTTCTAGCAAAGTTGTTTTCCCATCCTACTTGAAGCACAAAAATGCAATCATTCCTTTCCCAAAAGTAGCAAAGAGCTTCTAGAATACTTCCCAGGGAAAAAAAAGAATATAACACCTGGATGACAAGTTAAGACCACGAACTCTTCCTATCAAGTCAGGTTAAAGTTGCAAATCCCATGTAGATATTAATTGCAGCAAAATAAAATGTTGCATGTTAAAACAAAATGCAATTAATGTAAGATTTACCTTGTAGATAATGTAATTAACGAGGCGTTCAAGCATATTCCGGATCTCGGATGTATATAACTCTGAAAAGAATATGGTCTGCAAAAAAAGAAAAACTAATGTGGTCAAGTTGGTAATAGTGCTTATGCTGGCCAAGCAATCCAAGTGATACAGATCTAAACCATGTCTCTGATAAAGAAGTTGGAAACCTTAAAATATCGCCTACATAGTGCCTATACTTGCATGCCTGAGTGCAACCGATGCGCAACATACCAAGAAGCAAGAAAGAACTACAGACTATTCCGCAAGATGCCAGGTTAGATAGGCATTAAAATATCTGCCCTTTTTTGAGAAGTGACAATGGTTATATCCACAAAATGACATAGCAGTATAGAAGGATAATTAGATGAGGCTATTTAAATAAGGTCACGAAAAAAACTCAAAGAAGCACAAGGAAAACAAAATGAACCTCTCCTTAAAAGTACTCGTGTATCTCTCTTTCTCCTTATTTTCATGCTTTTTCCCTCTTTCCCTTTCTACGGTGTGTAAGTAGATGTACATACAAGAAAGGTAGCCATTTATGTCATCTTTCTCCTTTTCTGAACGCATCTATAAGCTCACTGAGCTCTTTCATTTCATGGTTAAGCCCGTATTGAGAAAGGAAATACCATAATCAAAATTCAAGTTGATTACATAGCAAACAAGCCTTATTTGTTCAAGATCGAGATACATGTAATTTTTCTCCATAAAAAAATCTAAGAAGATATGGAAACCAAAACTAGGTTGTGATGTACAGATTTTAATGCTTGTCCTTTCGCTAATGGAACATCTTACAAGCATTAGAACACAACATAACTCCCTTCATCATTGTGAAAATTTATTCCTGGCACTCTCTCTTTCAGTCCTCACATCCCCAGCCTACCTAACTAGGGATGGCAACGGGGTGGGTATAGCAATACTCGTTACCCGCCCCGTTAAGGATTTTTCATACCCGGACCCGGTCATTACCCACCCCGCCCCGGACCCGGCGAGTCCGAGTCCTACCCGTTAGACCCGGCCGAATTTATTTTTTTTTTTTTTTGACATTTTTTAGTCAATTTTATTCTCACAAACGCATTCAAAACATATAAAATAAGTAAATAACATCGAATTGATGATTCAATGTAAACAAATTCACTACAAGTCATTCGATACTTAAATGCGAAAAAAAATTCAAAACGACTACACAAGTACAAAGTTCAAAAAAATTAGATATATAATGATTGATGGTTTGTTGTTGAAGGGTAGAATCATTGAGAGTATTTTTTTGATATAATTTATAAATATTAATAATAATTAGATATATAAAATTAAAAAAATAATATTATGTTAATAAACCAGGGCGGGTCAGGGTTCAGGGCAGGTATCGACTAGACTCGTTACACGCCCCAGACCCGGCTGGGTCTTGAATTTCGATACCCGGCCCCCTTTTTTTGGACTCATACCCACCCCAATAGGGGCGGGTCTGGGCTGGGTACTCGTTTGACCCGGCCCCATTGCCATCCCTATACCTAACCCCCAACCCACTAATAAAACCATACCTAAACAATGATTCAACAAATAGAATTTTCAAAAATTACTGATATATTTAAATACTATAACCTCCACATACATTCGATGCAATTTAGACTAGTTTTACAACAAACAGAATGTCGGTTCCATGTCAATCAAGTATAAATAAATCCTTAAGAAACTAAATGATGAATCAAATATGTGGGAGAAACTTACCTTTAGGCTTAAAATTATCAAGATAAATATGTTAAGGGCAAAATTGGCCACCAACACAAGAGTGGTGTATGAACCCAAATGCAGTTCCAAGGCACGGCTAGAATTCTCCGAATTGATAAAATCATCTGCAACCAAGCCATCTGATTTATATTTCTCAAATGACATTTCCGTCCAATAGTGGAGGCCAACAAAGCTCATAATGGTAGAAACCACAGAAACGGATAATAAGTTCACACCCATGGGAAATATATACAGCTCTTCCACCAAAACCAAAATCCAAAATTTTCATGAGAGCAAATGTAGCATTATCCGTCTTCCCACAGAACCGATCATAAAACTTAAACAACGGAGAAGCACTGAGTATAGCTTAGGTAATAGTACAGTTCCAATAGTTCCCCTCCAAATTATTCAGGGAAAATCTTGAATAAGAGCTCCTGCAAAAAGCAAGATAGGGCACAGTCAGAACCTGAACAAAAGCATAAAGAGGCCTAATGCGTTTAAAAATGCAAAACAAAGTGCTGCTTCTTTTTCCTAGCCTCGCAATTTCTCAAGCAGCAATATGTAAAATCACAAAAAGGAGTAACACTGGACAGAGCAATCAAATTGCTTAAAATTCTCAAGGAGCAATATGTAAAATCACAAAAAGGAGTAACACTGGACAGAGCAATCAAATTGCTTAAAATAAGGTCAGGAACTTCCAAAATAAATGATCGGAGTATCTTTTCCACCTCAGATTGTTACCGTGTTACGTATATTACCAACAATGATGCGTGTTTCACTCTCTAAGAGACCAAAGTAACCATTACAACTCTATGTCCATATATACAGTCTACCCATAGGTAAGAAACTAATGAATCTTTACTTATTAAAACATGTAAATCAATACAATGATCATTATTCAACTAGTACTATCTCGAGCAAATAAGTACAGTAATCAGTTTTAAACCATATGTTATATGCCAATTATGAAAAACGTAAAAGAAGTGGCGAAACAACTTTATAAGTAAAGATTCGCTTTTAATAGAAGGAGTTTAAAGTTGAAGACCACGACTTTGACTGACTTGAACTCTAACTAGAAGGGCGATACTGTAATTAGTGGCAGTTAGCTTTTGTAACAGAATTTTAATTTCTTTCTACGTTTGTTTTACGCTTTTTTCTGTATAAAAGGAAAACATGCTGAATCAATAAGGTTTATGCTTTTGAGTGCAAATTGATTAAAGCTTCTCTCTCTTAACTCTGCAATTTAGTTTTATGTAAGTCCTTCAGAATCGATTATTGTATTGGTTCTCTAATTTATCTTGTTGATTCTTCCAATTAATTTGTGGTCTTCATCACCATACAAGTATCAAAGCTCATTGCATGCTGAAAAGCAGAATTATCGAAGAAAACACGCAGAAATGAACAGAAATTTGCTATAGTGCAACTGTCAATTATTTCTTACTATAAACCTCTTTCAGAAAACAGTCACGCAAGTCAAACCCTAGAGCATACAAATGGGGAAATTCCATATATTCATACAAATGAAAGCAACAGAGAATAAACAATCCAACAAGGAAAAACCTAAACTGATTGTATGATTGCATCATAAACATTAAAAAGTAAACACAGGTTGAATCGATACATACATCAATCGACACGCAGAAAGGAGTATAAACGCATATATACAAGCAATCGATGAGTCCGGAACGGAAACAACAACAACAAAAATATGAATTTTCTTACGAATTATAATCGATAATTTGAAGGCATCGGCAAATAAGCAGAATCTTTGAAATTTATTCGCTCTCCTTCATGTGGGAAATGAGACTTTTTGCGGGAAAGGTATAATTGCGGGTAATTATTGGGATATATATATGATAAGATATAAAAATCAGAAATAAACGTAGTAATAACTACTAACTAGTGAAAATCAGGAAATGTGAGTCGGACCAATATGTTCAAATCCGTTTTGATATTGGCTTAAAAATGGCATTTGGGCTTTCGGATTATCGAGTCGAGCTCAAATCGGATTTGATCGAGTTAAAATTTAGTTGGGCTTTAATAATTTGATATTTATACACATAATTTGTCATTTATTAACTAATAAGCGAAGTTTAAATCGTGCTTCAAGCTTATCAAATGTTACGTTAAATTAATTGAGCTCAAACGAGTTTTTAACGACCGATCTCTCGATTGTTTCGAATAGTTTAATTTATTAAGTAGTATATCTTTAATATGTCTTTACTAAAAGGTCTTATTTGGGAAACCGTAGTTTTCTGTTTGTTGTTTCCTTTTCTTTTTTGTATATTTTACTTGTTATACTTTTAATAAACTTAATTAAGTATTATTCCAATTTTATTATCTCTAATTTTGATGCAAGAATTTTATACTTTAAGCAAATATAAGATGCAAAAATCACTATTATCATTCTTCGTTATTTTTGTGCATTAAATTAAGATTATTATAGAATTATCTTGGAAATTAGTATTCGATGAATCACATTAATTTTTGTTAACTCCAATATATATTGTATATATATTAGGGTGAATTACATGCACACAACACACTCCCTCACTTTAATGCTTATTATTAAAACTACCTAACTTTTAATAAATTGCAACGAAACTTCCTCAAGGGTCAATTTATAGGATTTGCAAGGGATGAAATTGCAATAATTTTTAAATATATAGAGGTGTAAATGTAAGAATACCTTAACATAAAGGAGAGTTTATGTAGGCCAGTGATTTTTGTTAATTTGCACCAACTGGTCTATTTATAGAGTATACAAGAGGTGAAATTGTAATAATTTTTAAATATATAGAGGACGCAACTGTAAAAATACTTTAACATGAGGGGGAGTTTATTTAATTTCAAAAAATTCAGGGAGTTTTGGTAATTTACACTAAAACGAGTGGACTTATCGTAATTTCATCTAGAGAAAATTACATGGACACCCCCTCACTTTAGTGCAACATTACCAAAACCCCCCTCACCTTTTCAGAATTACATAAGTATCCCTTATGTTAAGATATTCTAACAATCACACTCCCTGTGTATTTATAAACTCTTATAATTCCACTCCTATGAATCTTACAATTAGAACCCTTGAGGGAATCTTGTTGTAATTAACCAAATGTCAGGGGGGTTCTGGTAATTAACACTAAAGTGAGGGGGTATGTGCATGTAATTCACCCAAAACTCTCTCTCTCTCTATATATATGTAATCTCTGATCCAAAACAGAGCTTTGCTTGACCATGTCGCATTTTATCAAACATCATCCAATTTGGGGCACTTCAATCTCACAAATAGAAGTATCAATCAAGCCGAGCGAGCCGACCCTGGTCACGCTCACGCTCGGCTTGATATTATGTGAGCTTTTATCATCAAGGCTTGAATTTGCACGAGCTTTTTATTTCAAAGCTTGGGTTCGGCTTGAAAAATAGTACAAGCTTCGAGCCGAGCCCGAGCTGGCCCGAATTTGTTCTCTTTTGAAAAACTTTAAATAATAAAGTAATCTAATATATAAATTGAAAAAATAACAATCTTAAAAACATAAAAAAATCAACATCAACCATATTCTAATGATAAATCATAACTAAAATGTACCTTGAAAAAATCTCATTTCATTGAAATATATGCTCCACGCATCATTTAAGATTGAAAAATATTATAACTAAATATATGATAAACTTACTTACAAAAAAAAAAAAACTTTTGTCGTGAGTTGTGAGGAGAAATAAATAAAATATAATTCTTGAAAATAAAAGTTAGCAGCCCTCCAATGCCAGTTTATTTGAATTGTCATATGTTTGTATTGGATACGGTCTGGTAGGTTAAATTTTTTACTTTTTTAATTTCTTGATTATAATGTTTTATATTAGGAAATTTTAGAATTGAATGTTGATTGATTTTAATTATTCTATTTTTTAATTTTAAATCTTGATATTTTCTGTACAATCTAGAATTATTTACCAAAAAAGTACTATATTTTACTTTTGTATATAATATATAAATATATATATATATACATGTATATATTTTCTTTTACGAGCCCGAGCCCGAGTCAAGTCGAGCCTACTCTCACTCACGCTCGGCTTGAATTCAAATTCAAGCCTTATCCTTGGGCTTTAGCTCGGCTTGGGCCCGACTTGTATAAAGCTCGACTTGAAAATTATAAGTCGAGCTTACGAGTTTCGAGCCGATTTGCGCTCATTGACTGTCCTACTCACAAACTCAAAAAATTCCCCAAAATCAAAACCCTAAACCCTAAACATTCATCACTCAAAAAATTCCCCAAAATCAAAACCCTAAACCCTAAACATTCATCACTCATTCTTCTTCACAAATCACAATTGTGCGATCGATCGATGGGTATAATTAGGGGCAGCTTTTCATTGATAGCTGGAACAGTTTGCGGAATCTATATAGCGCAGAATTACAACGTTCCCAACATCAAGAAGCTCGTCTATGAAGCCCTTTTTACTGCCAAACAAGTCGAAGAAAAATACCGCAAGCCTAAGAAGCCTGGCGACGACGCCGTTTGAACATCCTCCTCTGCAGTATAGTGGATTTGATTGACCTAATTACAGGTTTACACCACACAATTATTTCCAATCTTTTTTCAATTGTTATAAGTTTCGTTTTGTGGATGAATTGTCAGTTTTTTGCTGGAGCTAGTTAATATTAGTGTTGAATTGATGTAAAGTTGCATGAATTGTTGGTGAATTTGATCGGAGCTGTTTACAATATATTTCATTGAACTGGTTTATTGATAAATACACACACACACATATATATATATGAATGTTGAACACAGTACACAAATGTGCGAAATTTATATTTCCTTGGTTTAGACTTTAGAGTTGATAAATCTTGAGACTAGATATTGAACCAATTTCTTAACCAGAAGAAGCAAAAGTTTGAAATTTTTTGTCACAAATTTCAATTTAGAATATGAATCAAAAGATGTTTCCTCGGGCCTATGTGGCAGCAATTGCCCTGGTGGTCGGGCCATAGTGGTCGTTTGGGCTTTTGTATTGTTCTCAATTTGAATTGTGCTATAGTTTTTAGCACTCGGTCCTACAAATTCTCACATTGATTCGCTTTATTTACTTCATATCTTAACTACTCGAAGCATTTTAAGTCTATGCTCCAGGACACAGTAAAGCGAGCCTCAAACACTTTAGTCGTCCTCTCAGTACGAATGTGAGCAAGATTCCACCTTACTGGATCAATAGCCTTAGAATCATAAGTAGCATATAGAGCTGGCTTTCCGGATACAAGTTCAAGTAACACTATCCCAAAGCTTTAGATATCAGAATCTTGGGAAATTTCTTCGGTCTTTGCGACTTCCGGGGCATAATAGCCGGAAGTCCACATAAGCAGTGGTGTTTCTCGACGTTGCCAATCCAATACCAGTGGCATATCCATATTTCTTACCATTGACCATGAACAAGTTGACCGTGAACAAGTTGGCTCCCATCTTCTGTTTGCTTGTGGATATGAGCACAGGTGATACTATGATGGTCCCGGTCCACCATACACTGTTAGGTTATGGTGATTGGAGTGTTTTTAACCATCATATAGGCCTTGGTCTGCCATACACCATTTGTTTAGGGTGATGGAGGTATCTTTTATCATCGTACTCTTTCATCCAACGGTGTATGGTGAATTAGGTCCATTGTTTCTCGTTCTACCGTAAAATCACCCTTGAGCAATTCCTTTTGCTGCACCTACAGTAATTCTTAGTCAGGCCTCCCAGTATAAAGCGATCTTATTCTTGCCTTTTCTTCCTACAAAAAGAAACCGGAAATGCATATTAGAGTATAATCAACTTTTTTCTTGTGTAGAAAGCTGCCCGAAGTGTGATGTTTACTTACGTACCATGTGGCATATTTCTAGATAAAATGTAGTATTTTGATAATCATAGACGATGAAATTTTGATGCCCTTAAGTTAGTGACATTTCCGTGCCTTAACTTGCCAAAATCCTTCATATGCAGAAGAGTTTCTTTGATTATAGGTTTCATTTGAATCAACTTCTTCGCCACTATTGTGATTCCTTCTGAAGATTTTATCTCGTATGAAGTCCCGAATGTTCCGAATTCTATGGCCTTACTAGACAAGTCCTTAACGTTATGCATGATCATCGTGTGTAACAAATGCTTGGTTTTCTGTGTAACTTCTTTTTCTTTCATCATACTAATATCATTCATGCACAATACATTAGCGAGTATATTATATGTAGGTATTTAAACGAATCAAGTCGAGCCGAACATATTGTTGTTCAAGATTGTTTACATTATTATTGAGGTCTGAAATTTGTGTTTGAGCTTGTGCTTGTTTTGTCGGTCCAGCTCGAACAAGATTTAATTGAGTTGAACACTAGTTGAGCTTGAGTAGTTTGTTGTACTAATCGAACATTAGTCGGAACACTAGTAAATTTGTCATCATGTTTTATTAATCGAGCCAAGCTCGTGTCAACTTCAGAACTTGTAGGGGGAAAAGGCTTGGCTTGTTATGTTAATGGATGAAGCTCAAACGAGCTTATAATAATTTACCTCAAATCGAATATCGAGTATCTTGATTTGTTTTTCAAGTCCTAATCATAGGATTTATGATGTTTTCCATCATTCATAATAATGAATAAACATCTGTGAAATGGGCTTCTGTCGAACTTTGGGCAACCTCCTTGATTTGGTTTGGCCATTTCATGTTATTTTCTTTTTAATTTTATATGGTGATTTATTTAGAAAAAAAGAAGAATTGGGCTTTCTGCATGTGGAACAGAAATATTATTGAAATATACAGTGCTAAGTGAACTCCAATACAACTTCTACGGCCTTCAATTATTTCAATTTTCCAATTTTTCCCGACTAAGACGGATAGAAAGAGGAAGTTTTATTGAAATTATTATTCGCTCTGCAGATATTATAAACAGAGAGATTAAATGAAATTAGAAAAAAAAAATTAAAAAATTGAAAATTTACCAGAGCACCTTTTACAAAATTTAGTATACTCAACAACTCAGAAGTTTACATGTGAATATGTGTAGCATCCCAAATTGGGCATATACAGTTGCATATAGTTTTGAAATAGGTAAGGAAATTTACCAAAACAAGGTGAAGGGAGTGCAGAAGGAGCAAGATTAGCAAGTTCCTTGAAGGTATATTTGTCGAAACAAAATCTTCCTTTACCACTCTTCATTATGTACTTGTTGCGCATCTATACATGTAGCGATAATATTAGATTATTATGTTACATAAATTTGAATAATCAGAACTAAGGTTCTATTGGGTATGATCTTATTATAATATTTAAAATGAATCCAAATCTAAGGTTCTATTGGGTATGATCTTATTATAATATTTAAAATAAATCCAAATCTACGAGTCTATCTCTTTCCTATGTGTACAATGAGATGGATAAGTTAGTTTTGCTCCATTTTGCCATGTTTACATCTTTCCATATTTATTCTTTTAAGTTTTCCCTATATATGAGAGTTGCTATATATTAATTATAATTTTTGTGTTTTTTTTCACTTCCTTGATTATAGCTAACTTTTACTACAAATTATTTATGTATTAAAGTCGAACTTTCTATAATTATATTTAGACCAATTAGTGTTAATTTCTTTAAGTTATTTTTTCATTACTGGTTTTTAGTATTCATGCACGGGCCAATCTTATTGAACTATATTTTAACAACTTTTATTTTATGTATTATTACTATATAATGTGTAATATATCGTATGCATATGTAAATATACTAACAAGGTTATTTTACCATTTTGAATTTCTAAAACTTAACTAACTCCTTAAAAACCGCCCACCACTAGTCTTTGTAAAACACGTGAAAATTAAAATCCTAAATTAAACGCCTGTAACATGTATTCCTTCCTTCCTTTAAATCTATATCATAACCACCGCTTATATACCCTTAAATATTTTCATAATCAAATATTCATTAATTTGGTTTACTCTAATTAACTATTTCAAGGTTACCATTTATATATTATTATCTAATCTTTGTTTTAAAAATACAAGAAACTTTTCTTAATTTTTAAAAATAGTTACTAATTTAAATATTGATTCTAAATCATATTATGCACATGTTATAAAAAAGTCAATCAATGCCGGCCATGAAGCCCCTAATTCTAGCTCTCATTTACAATTTTCAGTTATATCACCTAAATGCAAAGACACATTATTTATATGATCAACCTTTCTTTCCACATTGTGTTCTTCAAGTTGTGAGTATCCTTCACTTATGCTACAGTTGCTCTATCCAATAATTTTAATATATTTATTCTTTTCTCTATTTGACCGCTTAGATAATTGTTGTCTTTTTTCTTCTCTACCTCTATACTATCATATTTTTTGTGAGTAATTGTTTATTTTCTATTTGAAGATGTATCTGTCGTGTTTAAATTTTTTTCTGATATGTTTAATTGTGATTTTTCGGAAAGTAATTTACAGGATAAATTTTGAAGTCGTGGATTTATAGTAAAATTAATTTTTAACTTTTTGTAAGTTAGGATTTTGATCAAACTGTTAATGTAATATATTTTAATTCACTATAAGTGGATTGCATGTTAAAATGATAAATATATGTTGCTGGATTGTAACAAAATTTTTATGATTTTCTACTCATTTTATTAATTTGTATTCTCTGTTATAATTGATGTTAGCAAAATTTTCTGAAGTTCCATTATGAGCAACCATTTTTGGCCCTTTTACATTTTTCATGTGATAGTACTATTTTGTTGAGATGTATGTATAATTTTATGTAACTTTTAATATTTAGCGACTCTTGGTTTTTCAACATACGGAAAACATAAAATTTGTTTGGTATTGTTATGAGGACCTTTAATATAAAAAAAATTGCACCAAAAAAATGTCTCTTATAAAGCTTAGACAACTTGAAAGAAAGACGAAAAAACTTTAATAACAAATTTGGTATTTGGTATACTCTGGAGTTTGTGTATATGATGATAATAGTATTTAACCGATTAAATTGAAGAAATGAATGTTTTATTAAATTTTTTGCCCTTTAAGCTCAAGTATGATATTCTCTATTCGAATCTTACAATTGTAGACATTACATCGTGTTATTCCTCCTTTTAATCTACAATTATAATTATCATTTTCATTCCTTGAGAATTTTCTTAATTAAATATCGTTATGATATATATGTATCTTATGTATTAACTTGGCATCAATACATTTTAACGAATTATGGCTGTAGGTATATACATCCACTACTTTACATTTCTATTACATTTTACAATAAAATTCTTTAATTTTCGCCATGAGTGGGTAAATCAATCGTCAATATCAAGCTAACATAATCTTATCCAACTTACGAAGTAATAGTCCCTTGATTTATGTGAATTTAAATATGATAAATGTTACTCTTCATATTGTTATAACGTAAGTGACAATATTCAAGTTTGAACTTTTCTCCAATTAGTCATTTTTCCTCTTGATTGTATTGCATTGTAGTCTCTCCTCTAATGATTTCCTCCATTCAATAACTCCTATAATGTCTCCTTAATTATCTTGATAACGTTTTTCTTAAATCTTATATATTCAAAAGGTATCACGATTAGCTATTATCGTTATCGATAATGCCCACGTTTTACTTCCTTTACCTATTTATTTTATCATTTGCTCTATATATATTTTCTGATCATTTTCCCGTCACTCTATTCCAAAAAGGTGCAAGACCTTTATGCATAAGAAAAAGAAAATAAACATTTTCTTAATAATCTCTTGTGATTTGATACTTTGAGTTTGTTGCTTTCTCTTTTAAAATTCGGTTCCACGGAAGAGGCAAAGCATTGAAATTAGAAAGAAAATCGAAATAGTTAGGAAGAATAAAAAGCAATTTAGTGAAGTTGATTGTAGAAGAATTTGATTGAGAGTGATAGATCTTCAATTTAATTATTCTCAATGTTTGTAATAAGTTTTTACTATCTTATTTTATATATTTTAATCTATTGCAACTTTAATTTCGTAAAGCTGATTCAATCATTTTTTATCATTTTATTGTTTTTGAATTGAAGAATCACAATGTGAGGAAGGCTTTCTTATCAGACATTAGCTAAAGATGAAATTAAAATAAAAGTGAAATAGTCATTAATTTGTTTTTTCTTTTCTCTTTCAAGCCTAATACGAATTTGATGCATTTTGCCGCTGGTGTTATAACTTTAATAGAGTACTTTGATGCAATTGTGACATCATTATTATGAGAATTATCATTTGCACTTCATTTTCATGGTAATGTATAAATATTTTTTATCCTAATTTTAAAAAGTTTATAATAATTAAAATGGCACTTAACAATTTTTTAATCTATTCCTTTTTCCTATTTATCGAATAATAGATTTTCTTTCTCCAAAAACAATTAAAGTATTTCTTTTTTGTTTATTCTATTTTTTACCATGTCAAGTGAAATGGATATTATGGTTAAGAAAATTATTCAATTATCAGAATTATTGAGCACTTACTAGTTTATTATTTAATGTTTATGGATATCAGTATATAATTATGTTCCTCTTGGTACTATGCCTTTAAAGACGATGGAAATAATATTTTTTTATTTTATTTTTGGTTTGAAAAATGATTGAGTTGGTCCTTCAAGAGAGTGAGACGGTACAATCACGGGTTAGCCTTACCTTTTTCTGGGAATTATTCAAAGGAATTCTTGAAATTCAAAGTATTCATTTATCACAATTATTCATGTAATGAAATTTCTTTAAAACTAGTCACTAATGTGTAGTCGTAAAATATTAGAACTTGACGCCTTGAACTTCTTAATCATCACTCAATTGATCCTTCAAGAGTGTGAAAGGATACATTATACAATCAACTTCAAAGCCTTAGCTGGACGTTTCTTAAGACTTCTTTTTTTCCTATTGTTTATACTTTGTATTTATAACCTAAATTGGTTTTAGACCTTTAAGTTTGGCCTACATAACATTGATTGTGAAATTGCAACTTCATAACCAAGTAGGGGACCATATTGGTTTTAGATGTGGATCCGAAAGTGCCGTCTTCATAAAAAAAAAGTAGAGCAATGGGTGAGTTTGATTGAGTTCGACTAGGCGATGATGTGAGCGCTACAACTTGATCTTTGAGTTTCGAAAATTTTGAATTCTATGTAGCAATTATAATTTATAAGTGGTTAATGAATTGAATGTTCAAGTACTTCGAAAAATTGTTGATTCTAACAGTGAACGTGTTAGCATGTTTGAATTTAGTATTGTTATCCAAAAGTGAATATGAGAAAATAGCACATTTAAATGTTATATAGCGGAAAAATTGTTTAAAAGGTGTGATATTTTTTTCTAAATAAAATGTGAACGTGATTGAATGATAAGTCAATGAAGTTTTCATTTTCTTGTTTACCTAAACTTTTTGAGAAAAAGGAAAAATAAACACTTATTTGACTTATCACTTAATTAGTGGAATATGTTGAACTTTGATGGCTCCTACAAATATAAATATTTGATGGACCTGGAAGAATTAATGGAGTGGTCCAAGTTTCTACATATCACCCAATTTTCAAAATGTGCCATCAGTATCGAGATCTATAAAGTATCGACACTCAAAAATCCTAACAACTTGTTTGGTTCTAGGAGTTTAACAAGGAAAGGAAAAGGAAATGGAAGGAAAATCAATTTCCTTTGTTAGGTTACTAGAGAAAAGGAGAAGGAAAAGAAAAAAAAAATGGGAGAAAAAATTTAATATTAATTTGTGTCAATTTTTTTTTCTCATCAATTAATGAAGAAAATGGTGAAAATCAAGAATCTTTTTCTTTTTCTTAATTTTTTTTTTTTCACCAAAGTCCTTGGACCAAACAATGCGTAAAGTCCTAAAGCCATCAAGTATTATGTCAAATACGTATTGAATACCATGTCGACAATAAAACAAAACAATCCACATGGCTAATGATGTGTTAATCACTTTTTCAACGGAGAAATACCTAAAACTAATTGAAGAAATAGTACTATCTGAATTAAGTTTATGACGCTTGATCCGGGTTGTAAATGAGTAATGAGTGGAGCTGAATCAAATAAATTGTTGCTTATGCTAGTTTGGATTTTTATTGAGTTTTAAAATTTGTGTTTGAAATTGATTTGATTGTTGATCAAGCTAAGCTCAAGCGAGGTTTAATCGAGTCGAGCACGAGTCAAACCCGAGTAACTTGACTTTTGTACTTTTTTTTATCGTTTTTCTCTAATCAAGCCAAACTTTAAAACTTATCGAACCCCAAAACTTATTCAAGTTTGATTTGATATGCTAGCAAATCGAGTTCAATCGAACTTTTAATAATCGAGATCTAATCGAATATCGAATAAATTGATTTTTTTAGCCCTACTCGTGAAGTACAGAGTTCAGATGGCACCGCCATTTCAACACTTATTCATATTCTATAAAATTTAAGACCCATCAAAATACTAACAAAATAAGTACCTAAAAAGTAGAAACATGAAAAAATAGTTACGCCTCACCTAAGTTGATTTATTTCTTCCCATATTCTTTACATATCCTTTAATAGATACATATACTAATTATTTCCATAAAATATAGATGGATTGAGAACCTTTAAAAGGAAAAAGAACAATTGAAATTGGACGGATATGGTATATCATTCTTGATACTTGTATCACAACTCAAAGAAAAAATGACAATGCGCACTCTATTGATATTCATTTCCCTCTTTTCTTTTTCTGAGGTAAAACCAATGATCCCATCATATGCATACAATTATTTACAAATGATTCCATATTTTTACATCTCAAAACAATGAACTGTGAAGAAGGATATATAAAACACCCCTTCTGTCTAGATCTTGAACTCGAAATCTTTTACCGTTTGCTTTCATAAACCTCAACTTACGCTATTATCGAGCAATCGATCATACCTCCATTACAGGAGGCCTCGGCCTACAAACTTCTTGCGTTCGCGACCCTTGAATCTTAGCAGCCACCTCAGCCACAACGAGTCTTGTAAGAAGCAAACCGGCTATAAGGGCTGCACCCATTAGCATTGTGAAAACCGCGCTCCAGCTCTTAGCTGAAATGTATCCAGTCAGCAAAGGCCCAATTGCAGCCCCAATCGAGCCTGTTCCATCTATAATAGCAGTAACGGTGGCTAAGGCCCGTTTATTGCCCTTTAACGAGCTGTGTGTTCCTAAATCAGCTGACACTGCAGTTGTAATGAGAGCATAAGGCCCGTTCACAAACATTCCCGTGATTAACATGAGTATGATGTTCATTGTCATTGAGACGTGCCCGTAGCTTCTGTAGAAGTAGAGAGCCGGTATGGAGCAGTACATGAAACTTGCTGCCGTTATGGCTCTCGCATCTAGACGGTCAGATATGTGGCCAGCTAGGATCCCTCCAACCACTCCTCCAACATCGAACAATGTAGATAAGTTTCCTGCTTCCGCGTTCGATAAGTATCGCCCTTCGATAACTGTAGAATCACAAATGAAATTAATGCAATGAGTTTAAGGAAGCTATAGAAATAAATCAGTTCAGATTATCTCTTCCAGAGTAATGTTTCATCTTTATATTATTCCACATAACAAATGCATGTTAAGGGCCAAATGTATACTTAAGGAAATATTATGTACTGCATCTATAATGTGAAACGCCAGATAAAACACCAAATTGGAATAGACGATTGAAGCTGGAACACAGTTTTAGAATATCATCTACCTGTGTGGCTAATGTAGAATGGGAGCCAATATAGGAATGTATAAGCCACCAATTTAGCAAAGAAAAGGCAAAGAGCAAAAGGAGCGACCCCAGGAATTCTCCATGCTCGTAAAAATCCCACCGCATCCTTATCATCCGACTTCATTATCAACAAAGGTTCCGTTATCTCCTCACCGAACTTCTTTGGAGAGGGCATTTTATCATCATCATCAGCAGCAACATCATCATCTATACTAACTCCAACGGCCTCAGGACTAACTGGTAAGAAAAAGAACAACACCAACCCAACAAAAGCAATACCTAAACCCGGAACAACCATGGACCAACCCCATCCATACTTCAACAAAATCGAAGCGACAACCGAACCCGTAATGTTACCAAGAGATGTATGAGCATTCCAAATACCCATTATAAGCCCTCTCTTCTTTTTCCCAAACCAATTGCCAACTACCGCTACCACGGAGGGCCAACCAGTGGATTGAAACAACCCCGCAAGCATTTGGACTATTAGGTAGAAATAAAAGATATGAACATTGGCCCAATATCCAACTCCGAATAGGGCAGTAAACAAGCCGGTTCCAACCATTCCAATAGTCAGAAATATTCTAAGATCCATTCTATCACCAACGTGCCCGGAGAAGTACATCCCCATGGCATATACAAAAAGGAAAGCCACATCAAGCTCTCCAAGCATTACCGTTCCATCGGAACCGTTAAACGGGGCCCACCCTGCTCCAAGAATCCATGAATTACTAGTCTTTTCTAGAGGCTTGTGAGCATAAGCTCTTCTCCATGAGAATGAGGATTTTAAGTCTACATCAGGGGATTGAGGATCAAGTGCACTTTTAACTATGCTGGTCGTTTTTCGAGTAGCGTGGTAGGAAAAGTAGGCGAAAAACGTTACAATTAGGACAATGGCTTGATGTGTTTTGTAGGAAATTGGAGATTTTTTTACGTGTTCTACAAATCTGATTCCTGGTGGCTTGTTGTCATTTGTTTCTAGAGCTGGTTCTGCAATTGAACCCATTAATAGCTTATAAAAAAATTCCCTTTTGTGTAGAACACAAAACTGGAAACCTGAAATCGAATGGAAAATTGCAGCAAAATCAGATGAATTGAACTATATATGAATTATAAAGAGATCTAATTCTGTATTAATTTTAATAGCAAGTGAGATATATAACACTTTTTTTTGGTAAACAAGTGAGATATTAATACAACACAAATAGGCCTAAGTGGCTTACCACATCATTTTAATCACCAAATTCAATTTTATTTAAGAACAGTAAAGATTAGAGACCAGATTGACTAAATAAATAATCAAGTGGGGCATCTGGAATTCTCTGTTTATTATTCTGAATTCTACTTTAAACAGTAATCTATCTATCTATCTATATAATATATATATATATATATATACAGAAATATACAAGTTCAAAGTTACTCGTCAAACGATTCCCCTATATTCCAGGCATATTCTTTACTCGAAACCACAAATAAATACAGGTAAAACTCAGAAACATGAAACTTGACGTAAAACACAAGATCAAACCTTACACAAAAACAATATATATATATATATGTGTATGTATTTCATACAGCAAAAAGACGATGAATTATTGAATTTCCCAACCATAAATGCAACAAAAATTCGTACAGAAATGGAAAAAAAGATATCGATTTAATCGAGAGAGGGATTTAAAACATGAAATTATGAGTATAAAATGCTTTAATTTACCTGAAAATTAATTTGAGCTCCAATTTTTTTCTTTATCTGAAGTAATAATTATGAGAAACGGGAAAAATGTAGTACGTATCTGTATATAGAAAGAAAAGCTGATACTGAAAGTGGAGGATTTGCAGGGGGGAGATTTAATAGCATGAAGAGGAGATCGCATATTCCCTAAATACCCCTGCGAACGTTATAATTGACTGGCCAATTAGCTTTCACTTTGATTGCTAGTGGAATTAGTTGATTGACATATATGCCCCTCGGTTGGGGATTTAAATTTATCATCCAATTACAAGGACAAACTAGGAAACTCACACTTATATTATTGGGAAATTCTGGTCTGCTCTCGGTTTGGTCATATTTAAGTGTATTTTACAAAATAAGTGACTGATCAGATGACAAGTGTAATATATACATTCTACTTGTAAAATACATTTGGGTGTGACCGAACCGGGAGCTAGCTATAATTTTTCTATATTATTTGATTGATTTCATGTATAATTCAAAAAAAAAAAAAAAATTGTTGTTCGGTGTTGGACATTAAGTGGAATAATATTTAAAAGTTTTAATTTTATATTTTCAATTGCGGGCGCATGTTTAATACTCAAATTATATATTGATTGTGGATTGCGTGACAAACATTAATATAATATAGAATAAAATATAAATTGGAAAGAAATCAAAATAGTCAAATATAGTTTCGTACATTAAAAGATAAGCACAAACCCAATGTTTATTAGTTTAGTAGTATCAATTTTTACTTTTGTGGAGGTGTTGAGTTCAATTTCAAACTGTCACAAATTGTGATTTTTTTCTCTTTATTTGGAATTTTATTGGGACTGTGTGGGTGTGACCAATAATTAAAAAAATTATCGGCCTGAGTTTATCGGATCAAGATATTCCCTTTTGTCTAAAATTAAAAGCACAAATTAAATTACAAAATAGCAAGTTAAAGAAGACACCACGATTTCATTGTGAAATCTAATCAAATGAATTGCATATAAAATTGTCAAGGTCTTGAGATAAGAAGGGACATTTCTATCAAAAAAAAAAAAAGAAGAAAAAAAGAAGGGACATTATTTTTCTACAAGTACTTTTTGCAATTGCTATCATAAAAAGGGACACTAAATATTTTCAATTTTTAGAAATACTGAGATAAGAAGATACAATGGTGTGATCCTAGTATGCCCGAGTAGTAATTGGCCTCAATCCTCTAAAGTCTAAATCAACTCATATATATATATATATATATATACCCACACACTTAATATAACTCAAATATATTTTTATTATTTGTAAATAGCTTAATTCTATGATGAGCAACGTGAACATATTTGATAGACATTTTCCAAGTTCCAACAACCGAATCAATTTTTTATTTTATTTTATTCAATTGTTTTCAACCCAATTCAATTATAGCTTTTCTTTACTTTTCTAGGTAACTACGTCCAGAAACATGTTTAATGTGTTATTTTAAAAACAAAAAAATCATAAAAGTTTAATGCCCAACGACTAAACTAACGTACCTCAAAGAAGACCAAACCGAAAAATATAAAAATATTCATGGAAATTGGAATTGTATAATATGTCATCTCTTTAAGGAGGTCCATCTTTTCACTTCTAGTGCTTTTCATATTCGGAACGCAATAAATTCAATTTGCAACCACCTTTTCACCGTCTCGTCTAATAATTCATCGTATAATCATTATTTATTCTTTCTTAATTTCCAACAAATGTTTAGCTTGTCGCTACTTTTGCATGTAATTATTATTAATATTACACTATAAGAAATTTAATGTTTGCCCATTTCAATTAGACAGTGAAAAATTCATTTGTCATGATCAAAATCGAGTTCTCACAGTTTTGTCTCGGCTGTAACTGTTGTATTTGTAAGCATGGGTAAAACATTATCGACAATCTATAGCCATTGTCAATTGTTTTGTTTATTGCAAAGATTATGACTTTTAAACACTGTAAAAAAAGTGTTAGATTATCATTTCTTCCACCACGATTAGTTAGAGTTTAAAATATTTAGCGTTTTTTCCCATCACGGCTGACATCAATGTGGCTATATGAAATGTCTACAAGTCGCGACTTTAGATTGTTATAGACTACAGTTTCAAATTAGGACATATATTTTCATTGTTAATACTTAATTTTTTGATAGTATTTGTTATAGTAATACTATTATAATTATACTACATATAATTAAAGAAAGACTAATTAGAGAATTGCCTTTTAGTTTGACAAGCAATTTTCATAAAGGAAAATTGTTATATGCATAGAGTGTTCATGCACATGTAGTTGTTATAGTGTCACTTTATTTACAGATAGATAACCACATATATAAATATATGATCCCTCAATTAATTAAACCATTATTCATGCTTTTTCATTCTTTTCATAAGTTATTTTCCTATAATTTTCTACGACCTCTATTTTTTCTCTCTTAATCACATTTAATTGTACTTCCCTATCTTCTTTTTCCTATGCTTCATTTCCTTTCATATATATATATATATATATTTACACATGCACTAAGTACGTATGTCATACCAACTTCTAATATTAAGAACAATAAATTGCGCAAATCATTGACATATATATATATATATAATTGAGTTACGTACCTAGAAAGGAAGGGAAATTTCTAGGATTATTTGTGTTGGTGTACGGGAAGACAGGTGTCTTTTGCGCCAACCCTAAATTTCAATTTCAACCCTTCAATATCACAAACAGCTTGGAAAGGAAATTGAATTCGTTTGGTTTTATCTTTAGTATTTGACTTCATATGGGGATTGAAAGGCATATAAACCTAGCTAAAATTTGAACTGCACGTATATATATATATTATATAAGCAGTACAAATTTTGAGCCACAAGCTCAAAATTTTAATCCTAAATCTCCTCAACCACGAGCTGTCTATTTTAAACAGGCATGCAGTACACTTGGTCGAGCTTGAATATGCTGATATACATATATATATATATATACATATATATATATATATATATATAATGTCCAGGCACTTTATCTTTAATTTGGTTAGATACTTAGATTGTAACCTTGAAGAAAATGGGGAGAATGTGATATATATCGTACGTGTATTGCATATATATATATATGTACTTAACTTTTTATGCTATATATATATAGACCTAGAAAACACTTCTTTACATATTCATCTACTGAAAAATTCCAATTTAAAGTGGTGGACCATTTTCCAAGTGTCTTTAATTAGTGTTGATTTTAAGACTCTATTTCGAGAACAAACTCAGAATCTAATTACATAAGAAGTTTGCTTAGAGGTGTATGGATTATGGAAAATTAACGAAAATGACTAGAAAAATCCAGACATTTTCACTTTATAAGTTATACCAAGCATTCAATAGATGTTGCATAAAAAAAAAGAAGCATTTATTAGATGACCTATATGGCTGTATTTTATTATTATCACTCTGACAAGATAACTAATTTCGGGACACAATAAATATTACGTGGTTCAAATGCAAATTAAGATAATAATACAAATATATATGGAAAATTGCACTTTTGATCCCTTAATTTTGATATTTTTCAATTTTGGTCCCATTCGTTACGAATTCTCACATTATATTCCATAAATCTCAATTTTTCTCATATTTGGTCCTGTGGAAAGACTCTATCCAATATTTAACGGTCAACTCTGTTAGTCAACATTTTGACTGGAGTTTCATGCACAATTCGTGCATGAATGCACGTGATATTGAATATAATTCGTGTGTGAGTGCATTCATTCACGAATTGTGCACGAAAACTTCCGTCAAAACATTGACTAACAGAGTTGACCGTTAAATATTGGATAGAATCCTTCCATGGGACCAAATGTGAGAAAAATTGAAAGTTATGAAATATAATATGAGAATTCATAAAGAATGAGACCAAAATCGAAAAAGGCCAAAGTGATAGGACCAAAAGTGCGATTTTCTCTATATATATTTATATATTATGTGGTTCCCCTTTCCTTTGGTATAATATTAAGACAGTCAGGTTTCCACATTTCACAAGCGTGCATGTTTCATGCTTGAGATCTCTTGTAATTGGTCTGGTGGTCAACGTTTTAGCTTTCTATTTCACTATTATTATTCACCAAAAAAAAATTACTATTATTACTAAAATAAAATAAAATATTAATGACATAATGTCAAGTGACAATGTTAAGATTGTTGGTGATTAAACATATTAAGTCACAATAAATTTTATTTTATCACAAAACAGTGATAAAAATTGTACACAAGTTGTCACTTCTTAATAAATAGTGGCAATAAAGTTGTCTTTTTTCTTCTTCTTTTTTATTACATAAAGTTGTTGTCATTATTGACAATTAGCAATATATCTTAGTGACAAGTGATGACCAATATTGTCGTCACTCTATTTCCGTTGTCACTAAACATGTGCTACTAATTATTAATTGAGATTCCTATAAAAAAAAAAAAAATTGAGACAACTACAAACAGCTCTTGTCACTGATAATTATTCTTGTGATAAAACAAATTAAAATTATTATTTTCAATATGTATATTAGTGGCGATTTTGACTTTATCGTTTCAAATTTTGTCACCAATATTATATTTTATTTTAGTGTAACATATTATAATTCCAACCTTACTGAGGAAGTAGAACTTGTTAATGTCTTTATAATCAAGATTATATTATTGTTTGGCGGAGGTTGACACATCATAATATTTTATAAAATGAGGACAAGAGCCTTAGTGTATTAATCAGGCTGTTGTGGTCGAGTTGATCAAATTAGATTATACATCCCAGTAAAATTTATCAAAAAGAATATTTTTTGATAATAAATTTTACTTTTTTTATTTTCCGAGTAATCATCGTGAGTTTCAGTAATCTTTTTTTCATAAAAAAATAAAAGAAGGAGAAAACTATTACTTGCGGTTAGTATATTTTCTCACTGCCAATAATTGACCTAATTAAAAACAAAATCCCTCTTTTCCCATCTAATTATAAACTTTCTAAACCCGTAAGATCCTGGGGGCAAAATAGTCAATCCAGTGCCTGCCAATATAATAACAGCTCACGTAATTGCAAGACACCCTAACCCCACAGCAGGGGTAATTTTGTCATTTCGGTAGCCGGCTTCATAATGGGAAGAAAGGATATTCGCACAATAGGTAGCATAATTCCTTTCGTGTAAGTGTATATTCTCTGTGTCGATTCGATCCCTCTCCGCCATCCATCGTCATAAGCGGTGGGACCCACATAAATCCTACGTGGAAAGTCGTGTGCCAAGAAATGGATGACGTGGAATTTCTCTTGTAATTTTTAGGCCCATGTTGAGGGGCACGTGCGCTGCATTCTTGGCTCTCCCGTGAATGCTCGTCCGATCAAAAGAAAATAATAATAGAGAAAATTACAAACAGACCCCCCTTCCTTATTGTAATTACCAAAAATTTTCCCTAGTTATTGAAAATTATCAACACATCCTCTCAAGAGTCTATTTGTAAAATTTATAGGGGTAAATTTGTAAGAATGGTTAAACACGTAGAGGTGTGATTATAAGAAATTTTTAACATGAGGGAGTATGTTGGTAATTTTCAATAAGTGAAGGGGGTATTAGTAATTATATACTAAGTGAGGGGTCTGTATGTAATTTTCCCATAATAATATTACTATGGAGTTTAAAAACAATTAAGTAGTAATTTATTTGGTTCTTGGCTAATTAAAGGTTATGAGTTAATTTTGTTTTTAGGTAAGAATATGTGGGGCATCCATTTGTTTAGGAATAATTAATTAAAGGTTGGAATACTGTGAATGACTAAACTAAAGGATTCTATGTTCGGAGGTTCTAGTTTGGAGCGTACATAGGATTACGAAAGCAAAATGGATAGAGCTTGTATCGCACATAGTTCTACAACTTGATGTCGTGGATCTAAATTTGTTTAATTATAAAAAATATCAGAGTTAAGCGTGAGTCGTGCTTATTTGTAGTAGAGTGTATTATAGCTCAAACTCAATATATGTAACTATTACGAAAGATCATGACTTCTATTTGATTCATGACATATGTCATCATGGGGTGGACGTAGGCTTTGCCCGGGGGGTGGCAAGTGCCCCACTCAATTTTTTTTTATTAATATATATACTATTTTTTTGTTTTAATTTGTAAATTTACATTAGTGCCCCCACTCAATTTTTCAAAGTGCCCCCTCAATTTCAAATTTCCAATTTTCACTAGTTTTCATTGGTAATTGTTAATTTGTTATTGAAGTTACTAGTTAGTGTAGTCAAAGTGTTTGATTAAATGCTTGAGTGAAATTTAAAATTTGATTTAACTTACTTTTAATCTAATTGGTTACTAGTTAGTGTAGTCAAAGTGTTTGATTAAATGCTTGAGTGAAATTTAAAATTTGATTTAACTTACTTTTAATCTAATTGGTTGATTAATACAATTTTGAATTTATTTGTTTGTAGTAAAAGTCTAAGTGCTTGTAGACTTGTAGTAAAATTAGTCTAAATGTATTTGTAGTATTTGAATTTCTCCCCCCCGCCCCTCAAGATCGAAAAATATCACGTTTTCTCCCTTTATTTTGAGTTCGGCCCCCCCAAAACCTAAAATCTTGGCTATAACGAAAGAGATATAAGAGTATAAAGTATGTCAAAAGTTGTAATTGAACCTAATTCCTTATTATATTTTCCCCTATAAATATGGCGTACCGTACCGCGGAACTCTTCGTTTATTTGGCGAAAAACAAATTATACAGCTATATTACAATAATCTCGCCCCCTCGATAAAAATTCTGGCACCCCCACTAGACCCAAATTCTAGATCCGCCACTGTATGTCATTCAACCAATTTATTCAAACATAAATATCATATTATTTAGATATATGTGATAGCTAAATTTATTTTAGAAAACGTCATTTCGGATAAATTGATATTTGTCGTGTCAAATAACTTAACGGGACATGATTAAATAAATATAAAAGCGTTTTTTTCCCTAATAATTCCCGTCAATTATAAGTTTAATAAAATTAACATCCCTATGAGTTGTTGTATATCATTATTTGTGTCCAACTATTTTGAGAACTTATTTTATTAGGAACTAAAGTAAAGTTCGAAAACCATCTCAATGTTGTTGGAGTTTATAAAATGTTCTCAGTCATTTGCAAAGGCCCTTAAATATCAAGCATAATATTCTTTCTTTTATCACGGAGACAATACTAACATTTTTAATAATTGAATCACACATATATGTTTGTATCTACATAAATTCTATACTTCAATTATTTTCTCCTCAATCTTGACAATGACAATACTTCATCATCCTTCAACCCCATGATTAAATTCGTTTGGGCAGGACAAGGGTGCATATAATGGGCCGTTTGCGAAACTAAAACGAAGTTTCGTCTTTTGTTTTTATTCAATCTAAGTTTCACATGTCATAATTTTCTTATCCCTAATTCTTATGGGGCAGGTCTTGTGTATATATAATTATTAATTGTATTAAAATCAGAATGATTTGGGCCTATTATATTTTTTTTGTCGATTTCCAATGTTGGATGGTATGGCGCAATCTGATGAAAGACGTCTCAATCTAGATAAATGGAAATGTCCAAACATATATATATTTTTTTGATAGAAATGTCCAAACATATTTATCTTGGTCTATATATTAGGAGAGTGTCCTGCCAAAACTTAAAAGGATTTTGTGGTTATATTGGTATCGACATAATTTTCACACTTTAACTTTTCTAATCTTCCACAAAATTTCCTTTTCTTATATTCGAAAATGAATTAAAGGGGTAAATGAGTTGAGTTGCACTAGAATTTGGAACACGAATCAGATGATGTATTTTCATGAGCTCGATGTCGAACACGACAAGTCATGTAAAAATATTATTCTACCAAGCTCATGTAATAATTTCAAGTGATACATCACCATCCATTAAATAAAGAAAGGTTTCAACACATTATAGATGTACGAGTTTGGGCGATAGCATTTAGAGGTCTGGAATTCAAATTTATTGAATCTATAACTTTTTCGTTATTGGGAAATTTTCATTCATAAAATAATAATTTGTGTAACCAAGAAAAATAAAATAAAATAAAATAAAATAATTTCATGATAAGTGCTTTCACTTGAGTACTTTCATAAAATAAAATAAAATACTTTTACTTTAAAAACAATTGTGGTTGATAAGTGCTTTCATTTAATTTTTTTTTTAAAATTCAAGAAGAAAAGGGATAACCTGACCGACAAACTCGGGCCGATAATTTTTAATCACTGGTCAAGCAGATCCTATAAGACTCCAAATAAAAAGAAAAAAATTACAACTTGTGACAATTTGGAATTGAACCCAGGACCTCCTACATAAAATTGTCAACTCTAATAATTTCATGTAAATTTAATCCCTGGACCGAATTTTCAATGTTTAATGGACTTGGGCCTTAAACTCAGATAGTCAGATCCATTGTCAAGACTTAATATTTGACCAAGAACTATATTACTTTTTCAAACCCAAATAAGTCCTAAAAGGCTAAAACCGTGAAACCAAGTCCGACCCGACCAAGCCCGCGGATCCTTCATTTTAAGAAAACAGAAAGAAAAAAAGGTGTGCGTCTTGAGAGAGAGATTTGAGAACTATTATGCACGAATACTCTTAAAAATGACTCCGTGCAGTGATGTATTCGTATTATACCCGTATTTGATACCGCGATACTTTCGGATACCTTGTCTAAACCATTTCTGAAGTGTTTGAAAATAAAAAGAAAAAATTTTTTTTGGATACCGTATCTGAGACAAATTTTAAAGTATCCGACACGCATTGCATACAAGACATAACCTTTTTTTTTTAATATTATTCAATTAATGTTTTGACTTTCTGAAGTCAAGTGAAAGGAATACTAGAACGAATACAATTATTTTTTTTTTGGTTGCTCATCCGATTCACCGGAGCTTTGCTCCGACTATATCCGGATCCGACCCGCGTCGCACACTTGGCAGTGGTGGGTGAGTCTCCTAGCGAAAGTTTTCTGCATTCACAAGGTCTCAAACCCGAGACCTTGCTTAAACGGAATCGAGTTGCTTACCACTCGGACCAACCCCGTTGAAAACGAATACAATTTGATTATGATGATTTTGAAGTGGTTTGAAATTGTTAGGCATATTTTTTTGATTGGTCTATTTATCTTATTAGTTGGATTGAAAAGATAAAAACATCGAAATTCCAAATAAAGTAGGCTGGGGCTTGCGTTGAAATGCATCAAACCAAGCCCAAGCTTTGAATGTGAAAGTTCGTTTAGTATCAAATTGAGCACGAGCCTAAGCAAGCTCGGCTCACTCGACTTAATTGATAATCCTAGTTGTAAATGGAATTTGAAGAAGTGATTATGATCTTATGCATTTCCCTTGCAGGAAAAATAGGTTCTGCTACGACACATTTAGACTTGGCGACTCGACTGAAAATTGGTTCTGGGTGTGAATGGGTTTTCTTGGTTTTTTTTCTTGTTTTTGTCATTCAATAATTCATCTTAGTCTTTAAGATTGAGATTTGTGAATTAGTTTTTCCTTTTTAAATCCTTTTCGGTTGGTTCAGCAATTCAAGTGTTAGTCTCGGTATGTTTTTCCCAAAGTTGGCATGTGGTTTTTGTATTTAACATATAAATAATTTTAAGTATATTAAATATATAGTTTAATACGAGCCAAGACGCAATTTAAGCAAGCTTACTTTGGTTAACACTCCGTTTAAAGCTTTATCCGTGTTCGATAGCAACCAAATTAAACTCTAATAGAATTTTTGAAATTTGATAAAAGAAATTCAATCAAACTTATAATTCTCATTTAACTCAACTCGACTCGCATACCAAAAGCAATAGTAAACACTCATAAACCAAATGCAATTTTGCCGAAAAGAGCTGCGATCAGCTCCTTTTTTCTATCCCATATCAAAAAAATAAAAAAGTAAAAGCTCCTTTATATTCATAAATACACACATAGAGTGTGTGTAATCTTCTCCATTTAAAGTTTAAACCATTTTCTAAGGTCGACGTCGATCGACTTTCTAAGCATGAAAATGGATTTCCAATCATATTTATCTTGGTCTAAGCAAGTAAGCATGAAAATGGTAATCTTTTCCTTTTTTTTTTTTCTAAATCATAATAGAGGTATGGAGTTTACATGAGTCTTGGTCAAACCAAGTTTGAGTATATATTTTTATGAGCTCGAATTCGATGAGTCTATTTATAAATGTATAGTTTATCTAACCCTGTTAACAAAAAATGTGTATGTGCCTTTTATTTATAAATTCACGTAGGTAAATATACTTGATACTTGATAGTCATAAATTAGCATCTTTCCTATAAACTTGGCACATGCTAAATGTATGTCATAAACTAATACTCAAATTCTATTCTACCAAAATTACTTAGTAATTTTATTACCCATTCAATAAAGAAAGGTTCTAAGGCATCATTTAAAGTAAAAGTTAATTGAAAGGATTCAGGAGGTACGGAATTTGGATTATTTTTTTTTTTTGAATGACGGAATTTAAAATTATTGAGTTTGTTTTTGAAAAATTCAATAAATATTAGAGAGAGAAAGAGTGGCCGAAGGACGACTCTTAAGTCTTAAGCAATAAGATTCTAGTCATGTTTGTTTTTGAAAAATTTATAAAAAGTAGTTGAAAAGTTAAAATTGAGTTTGTTTGCAAAACTTGTTAAAAAATAGAAAAAATAGAAAAAGCTAGTAAAAGTACCTAATGACATACTTTTAGTTTCTATTTATTTTCAGTTTTTTTCTAGATAAGCATAATCAGAAGCAGTAAAATCAAATAACAAAAAGCAGTTTAAACCCGGAAAACGCTCAAAGTGCCCTTTTTTTGTTAAATTTTTGCAAAGAGGCTTTCCGAATCACCATCTACCTCTATTTTATATACTTGGTGCTTCATATATTATTACTTACTAACAATAATAAACAGATACATAGTGATTCAGAAAAGCAAAGCAAAGCAAAAGAAACGATCATGTGGGTGCTGCTGATATGTGGTCTGGTTCTTTACGGCTTGGTGAAGCTATTGTTCTTCCATGAAGACACTCACGACCTCCTTGATATCGATTCTTCCCACTCCGATGCCCTCTTCGCCGTCGCCAAAACGTGAGAACGAACATCTTCTTCTTCCATCATTCAAAGTTTGATAACTTTTGTGTTTCTGTGTATCTAATTCTATGGTGTTTTCTCGTGTGTGGACCTACCGACCGACCATCGGACCATGCCGTACCATAATAGGTTGGAAAAGCTTTATAAGGGATCCAGCAAAGTCCATGTCGGCCTTCAAATTCCAGACCCGGATTCCGCTTCTCGCCAGACTATCGATCTTGTTCTCGTCACCCCTCAGTAATTCTCCTTTACTCGTCCGTTTTGTTCTCTCTTTTTATTCTTAACTAACATTCTATTGCATCTTTAAGTTGATACTTAACTACCTAATATAACTGAGGATCAGGCCAAATCTTTTTTTCTTTAAATGTTTAACGGGACTGAATGATGATGGTGTGCATTTGTCTGCTGGGCGGCAGTGGTGATTTCTGTAAAGAATGTATCAGGTTTTGTTTCCATTGATAAGGATGGTAATTGGATGCGCACCGATGATAAGAGCCATAAAATTGAGACTATTCCCAATCCTGTAAATTACTTCCCTCCCTCGTTTCTGGTTCACACATTCTTTTTAGCATCCATCAATTCTTGAGAGCTTGTAGTCTGTCAGTTAAGAAAAATGCTCAATTACTTGTATCCCAGCATTAAAATCGAGTTTTCTCCACCACGGGCCATCTGGGGTTTTGCACATCTACAACAATTATGAAGTAAATTTTGATTCATTATGAGCTCAAAACGTTGTTAGGTGAATTTGTCACTTTTGTTTATTACTTTCCTTCTCATGGTGCTCCTTTTCTATCCATCAAAGTAGCTGTCAAGCTGCAATTTACTTGGTAATGAGCTAGGTTCCCAAGTTAATGGTAATTGAACAGATTATGAGTTTGCTTCTTTCTAGATATTAAAACTGTGACAATGTACATCCACCGCTAAAAAGAGCTACCTTCGCCATCTTTAGTTTCTTCTTCGCTGTTGGGCCAAACTCTCTGCTTCAATAACGATAATCTGCCCCTAAGAATTGTCATCATGTCAAATGCAGGCATCATTTTGGGCTGGTGTCTAAGGCATTTTTTTGTTTCTTTGTCTCTAGCAAGTTTTTAGGCTATAGTGTAATGTGGTTTTCTGCTATTCATTCAGGTAATGGAAACCAAAAAATTAGTGTCTATCCTCGAAGAATATCTTGAACGAAGGGGAGTTGCTCTTCCGGAAGGATATTTATCTTTTAGAGTCCTATGTCCAAACCCAAATTTTCGGTATGCTTTTCTTTCTCTTCTCTTAACTATGTCTTGATGGTGACTAGAAGTTGTAGAGTCAATATTTTGTCATTTTTACACTTTTCCCTCTTGGCTAGAGTTTGATAACTTTTGTGTATTTCCACGTGGATTACTGGTACGCTATCCTAAAAGACTTGATATCCTCGATCTATAACATTAGTTAAATTTCCGAGGGCTCCTAAATGCTTGCTCATGGTATTATGAACATTCAGAAAATATAAATATTTGACACAACATCAGGTGCTAAGCTGTTCTAAATTCATAATCAGAGTATCTCCATCGGCAAAATAAAGAATTTTAGAGAGAAATACATAAAGGTGTAAAGCTCAATTTTCAGATGTTTTCAGAATAAGTTGTACAGTAATATTATACAAACTAGATGAGATCTTCCATAAATAGGATGATCTAAAGTGCAGATTTTTTTGGAGAGAATCTCTCAAGAGAATTAATAAAACAATCATCAGTATCTCTGAAAATAGGTAACTGCCTATTGATCTCCTTGACAATTGCAATGATATAATCTAGAATCTAATTCTAATTCTCTACACTCCCCCTCAAGCTTGGACTATAAATATTGAACAAACCAAGATTGGATTTCAGCTCCTCAAAGTGTAGTCTGGAAAGTGATTTAGTTAGGATGTCTGTTGTTTGAAGTGAAGTAGGGATGTACTGTATCAAGATAGTTTCTCCTTCTATTTTTTCCTTGATGAAATGGCGGTCTATCTCAACATGTTTTGTACGATCATGATGAACCAGGTTCTTTACCATACTTATAGCAGCTTGATTGTCACTCAACATCTTGATAGGATCTTCTGTTGCAATCTTAAGTTCTAGTAGCAATCTTTTTAACCATATTCCCTTACATATTCCATGCGCCATTGCTCTAAAGCTTCTGCACTACTGCGAGCTACAATGGGTTGTTTCTTGCTGCGCCATGTGACGAGGTTTCCAAAAACATAGGAACAATATCTTGAAGTAGATCTCCTATCAGTGACAGAACTAGCCCAATCCGCATTTGTGAAGATCTCAATATTCCTTCTTTGTGTCTTCTTAAAGTAAAGACCTTCTCCAGGAGATGTTTTTAGATACCTGAGGATGCGATACACATTATTCATATGTTCCTCTGTTGGGTTGTTCATGAACTGACTAGCAACATTAACTGAAAAACCAATGTCAGGTCTAGTATGTGAGAGGTAGATTAGTTTCCCAATGAATCTTTGATATCTTCCTTTGTCCACGAGAGCACTTCCCTCAGTTGTGCTTGGCTTCTTTGCGCTGTCCATTAGGGTATCAGTTGGTTTACAACCAAGCATTCCTGTTTCATTGAGTAAGTCAAGGACATACTTGCGTTGAGACACCGAAATACCCATTTTTGATCTAGCTATCTCCATCCCAAGGAAGTATTTGAGATTTCCAAGGTCTTTAATTTCTAATTCCTGAGCGAGGAAACTTTTTAGTTTGCTTATTTCCTTCTCATCGTCCCCTGTCAATATTATATCATCCACATACACTATAATGATAGAAATTTTCCCTTCAAGTGAATGCTTTACGAATAATATGTGTTGATTGACATTGAATGTATCCACATGTCTTTACAACCTTGGTAAATCTATCAAACCAAGCATGTGGTGACTGTTTAAGACCATAAAGGGACTTCTTTAGTTTCCAGACTTTGGTAGTGTTTTGCTTAGTTGCAATACCTAAGGAATGTCCATGTAAACTTCTTCCTCTAGGTCACCGTTCAAGAATGCATTCTTGACATCTAGTTGATATAGAGGCCAATCATGATTGACCGCTAGAGATAACAAAACTCTTATAGTATTTAACTTTGCTACTGGTGCAAAAGTTTTCTCCATAAAATTGGGTAAAACCTCTTGCAACTAGTCGAGCTTTGAATCTCTCAATGCTTCCACCTGCCTTGTACTTGATAGTGAATATCCATTTACATCCCACTGTATTATCTTCTTTTGGTAAATCAACCAATTCCCAAGTCCCATTTTTTTTCAAGTGCTCGAATCTCCTCCTCAATTGCTTTCCTCCATTCTGGTTTTTAAAGAGCCTCTTGGATATTGTTGGGAATATGAATATCTGTGACACTTGTAACAAAAGCACGATATAGTGGAGATAAACTCTGGTACGAAACAAAATTATAAATAGGATGATTCGTGCATAATCGAACTCCTTTACGTCGAGCAATTGGCAAGTCTAAATCATCAATATTAGAATTAGTGTTAATTGAATGTGTTTCATTTGAATTTGAATCATGAACAATATGATGGTCAGTACTTGGACAAGTTTGCTGCTCTATATCCGATTGAGTTTTCTTCATTCTCGAGTATGCAATGAGCTCTTTGTTACATGCAGTCAGTGGCTGAGGAGGTGAAATAGACACAGATTCTGTGGTGGGGTTATTTGGGTTTGGAATTGAAGCTGGTTGGAAAGTATCAGGCTTGTATGTTTGATATTCTAGCATAATTTCTGTTCTCAAAGCTGGTATTCTTGTAGCAAAGTATTGTCCCCCTGAATATCTGTTTTGGAGTAGTAGGGCTGATTTTCCATCAACGTAACATCCATGGAGTTATAGAACTTTTTGATAATAGGATAATAGCACTTATACCCCTTTTGATTTGGAGAATATCCCAGGAAAACGCATTTGTAGCTTTGGGATCTATTTTACTGCGATGGTGTGAAGGAATATGAACAAGGGCCGAACACCCGAAAACCTTGAGCGAAATAGATGAGATTAGCCGAGTGCTAGGATAGGATTTTAGTAAAACTTGGCAGGGAGTCTGGAAGTTTAGGACATGAGAAGGCATTCTATTTATCAGGTGGCAGTGAGTGTAGCGTCCCCCCACAATATTTTTGGAACATGAGAAGAAATCATAAGAGCCCTTGCTACATCTAACAAATGCCTATTTTTTCTCTCTGCAATCCCGTTTTGCTGGTGGGGGTGGGGGGGGGGGGGTTGTCAATACAGTAGCTTTGGTGAACAATGCCTTCATTTAGTAAGAATCCCCCAAGAATAGAATTGAAATAATCTCGAGCATTGTCAATTCTTAAGATTTGAATTTTAGTATTGAACTGCGTTTGAACCATTTTGCTGAAATTTATGATAATTTGACCAACCTCTGATTTTTCTTTCATCAAAAATATCCAAGAAAGATGAGTACGATTGTCAACAAATGAGACAAACCATCTAGCTCTCGTCACATTTTTTATTTTACATGGCCCCCAAGCATCACTATGAATCATAGAGCAGGGATGAGAGGTTTTATATTTCTGATCAGGATAAGAGTTACGAAGATGCTTAGATAATTAGAAAACTTCACATTGATAAGTACTCGAATCATTGAACAATGAAGGGAATAACTTCTTAAGATACTGAAAACTAGGGTGTCCTAAACGATAGTGCCATAACATAATTTTACTATCTTTATTAGAGCTAAAAACAGAAAGGGATTGTCTTTGACTAACTGCTAATTGAGATTGTTGCTCAAAGGATGTTACTCGGAGCATATAGAGTCCCGAACACATCTCAGCACTGCCAATCATCTGTCCCGAATTCAAATCCTGGAAAACACACAAGTCAGTAAAAAATTTAGTAACACAATTCTTGTCCCTAGTGAGTTTACTAATAGACAACAAATTACAGTCTAAATTTGGAACCAAAAGAACAGATTCAAGGGTTATTTTGTCTGAGATAACCACAGAACCTGTACCGGACACCTTGAAAAAAGAATCATCAACTATACGAACAGTAAGATTCTTATGACGAGGAGAAATTTTTGAAATAGTGTGGCATCTCCAGTCATATGATCAGAAGCTCCTGAATCCACGATCCAAGATCCTAACTTCCCGACTTGTTTAGCTATCAAAGCATTTAGAAAGTTACCTTTTTGTGCCACAGATCCGGTTGCAATGATAGAAGTGGTGGAAGTGGACAACTGCTCTTTAAATCATTTTTGGAGTACCTCCAATTGTTCTTTATTGAATGGACTAGGTGAAGGAGATGCAGGGGTTTCCTCGGTAGAAGTAGCATTGCCACGTATTTCTCGATCAGGCTGTTGACGAGACGACTTCCAATCTGCAGGTTTCCCATGAATTTTCCAGCAAGTATTCTTTGTGTGATTGGGTTTTTTACAATGATCACACCAAGGATGGCCATTTCGTGACCGATTGTCATTAGCAGGATAAGGAGGCCCACGAGCAGCAAGGGCGGAACCCTCTGGAGCAAGCTGATTTGTGCCCATCATGACCTTTCTTTTGCTTTCTTCTCGACGAACTTCTGAAGCAACTTCTCGGATATTAGGTAGAGGTTTGATGGCTAAGATTTGACCACGAACTTCATCCAAATTTTTGTGCAAGCCCAACAAAAATTTGTGAATGCATTTCTTCTCTACAATTTTCTTGTATTTGGCTGCATCGGTTGGACACTCCCATTTGGTGGTTTCATACATGTCCAATTGTTGCCAATAACGAGTTAGCCGACTGTAGTACTGAGTGACAGATAATTCGCCTTGATGAAAATCATGAAGGATCCCTTCAATTTCGAAGGCTTCTGCTATATCTTCAGTATCCGAGTAAGTCTCCCTGGCGGCGTCCCAAATTTCCTTTGTTGTTTCATAGAGGATGAAGTTCTCTCCAACCTCATTAGTCATGAAATTAATTAACCAGGACATGACCATGTTATTCTCGGCCTTCCATCCTTTAAACTTCGGATCCCCCGAAGCAGGTTGACTAGCTGCTCCAGTAAGATAGTCATTCTTCCCACGACCACATATGAACATCATAACTGAATGAGACCATTGGAGATAATTTTGGCCATTCAATTTGTGTCCAGTAATGAGAAGGCCAGTCTGTTACGTGCTCCCAGAATCATTGGAGTCTTTGGAACTGGCCATCTTTGAAGGAATTTAAATGATGAATCAGTTTTGCTCTGGTACCATGAAAAATTTTAAAGAGAAAGACATAAAGGTGTAAAGCTCAATTTTCATATGTTTTCAGAATAAGCTGTACTGTAATATATAAGCAAACTAGATGAGATCTTCCCATAAATAGAATGAACTAAAGTGCAGATTTTCTTGAGAGAATCTCTTACGAGAATTAATAAAACAATCATCAATATATCAGAAAATAGGTAACTGCCAATTGATCTCCTTAACAATTGCAATGATATAATCTAGAATCTAATTCTGATTCTCTACACGAAATTAAGTTTAGCATGCATGCATTGAAATTTGAGTAGCTAGTGAGCTATATGCTTATGTTGGGTGCTTTTGTCCATCGTTAAGTAGCATGTAAGCAGGTGGTCATATAGCACCAAAGGAAAAATTGTTAATTGGCGTACATGTAAAACTCCAGTATATTTCATGAAGTTTCCTTCAGTGATCATTTGCCTTTCAGAACATGAATATATAGTTCTTCATTGTTTAAGTTTCGTGCAATGGTTTACATGGCTTATAAAACATGAATAATTCTTTGCTTTTTAAATTTAGACTTATATAACACAGAGAGACCGAGATGCAATGTCCACTGTACATCACATGTTTGTAACTATGGGAAAATAATAGGTCGAGTTGAAACAATTTCGTGCTAGTTTGTTAGCCTTGTAAATGTTAGTCTTAGTTATCAATAGCCCACTTCTTTGTCTATGTTTCTAACACTGCTGCTTGTCTATGTTTCTAATACTGCTGCTTTGTCTATGTTTCTAACACTGCTGCTTTTCTTGCAGTTCCATTCATTCAGACTCTTTTCCACCAGAGGTCATTACTTACTATCAGTGGCAACAATCTTTAAAACCTGAGCTAAAAAATGTATATTCTGGATGGATTAATGGTGCACTTTTTGGTGGAAAGAAGAAAATGCAGGAGTCATTTTCTGAGAAGCTTAATCCTGTTCTCAGCACCGCCCCCATTTGGGATAGGTCTGTTAAGTTTCATCTTCGTTATTACACATTCTAATCAGTTCTCATGAAGTTGGATGGATGAGGAAGAAACATTTTGGTGCGCGTTTTACCTTTTAACGGTCACTGAATGAAAAGATGAGTTAATTAATAAAATTAGAAGTATACAGAGTTAGAAAATAAAAAATTGTGAGAAAACATGAGAGTTTTAATTAGATTTGAAAATGCAGTGGTGCTTTGCGAGAGATAATAGGGGAATGAATTTCGGTTGTGATGTATCAGTCGTTTTCCAAAATTCGCTTTTTATTTGTCGTTACAACCTTATCCTTGGAATTCATTACGACTGCTGTTCTAATGCATTTTTGTGTTTTTTGAGAGAAAGCGGTAGCTGTTCTAGTGCATTAGATTAATAGTTTTTGGGTTTCTCGTGAAGATTATTATTTAGTTACCATCAAGTACGTCTATTTTTAGATTTGACTTAAGTGTTGGCTTTGCTAAAATTTGGTTTAAAATTGGCCTAATATAATGCCAGGTTAGAGCTGAAAGGCAACAAGTATATTCTGGGAGAATTTGTTGAATTCAAAGGGAAACAAGAAGACCTTCAGGTATTAGGAAAGATCAAGAGAGCAAAAGTTAGTCGTGTGACAGTTGAGGAGATGGGCATTTTTCGTTTCGGTAATACCTTTATGTATCTTTTCTCGTATTTGCAGTTTAACATTGTTTTGAATTTCTTGAAGTAATATTTATGGTTCATGTGACGCCCAGCTCTATCAACTGTCAGAGTTTTGTACGCCCCTCGCGATTATCGTGTTGAAGGATCTTCTTCTTCGTCTTCGTCTTCCCGGAGGGAAGAAGTTACTGTTAAATCAAGCAGTACAGAGGTAGTTTTTCAACCACAAAACTCTAGAAAAAGGGGCAAGTGTATGCTGTCTTCAGTTATTTCCATGTCGCTGAGTGCCTGAATATGAATACTAGTAGCTACATGCACCAAGGCATAAGAATATGTTTATGTTAGAACATGCCACTTCCTTCCAAAATGATGTAACAGATGATGATATTATTTGTATATATGTATGATCCTTTATGTATGCATCACTTATGGCCATGATTAAGGATGAGATCTTTGCTTACGACTCGTGCTTCAATATTTGCTCTTTAGCCCTTCTTTATTTAATAATTCTGTTGTGGCATATTGTAATATTATGTATTATGGTGCGGGGAATTTAGAATAATCTTAATAATCTCTATCTCGACTATTATAAAAGTACGAGTGGTGTTTTGAAACTTTTGAAGTACCTAAAATAACCCCATGTAATTCAATTTTTTAATGGCAAAAGAGTCAAAAGCAAATAATATAAATAAAGTTTAAGTATCTACAAGACTACAACCTAGGTTGCACGGATATGGACACGGGAATACTGATACGACACAATACGGACAGGACAACACGAATTTTAAACAAATTTAGGATACGACATACCAGAGATATGACTATATATAATATACTTTATATATATATATATATATATATATATATATAATTATAGGAATAATTGCATAAAACCCCCCTGTGTTATTTTGGAAATGCTAAAAAACCCTTGTATTAATGAAATAGACTAATCACCCCTGTGTTCCTAAAAAGTGTGCAAAAAAGCCAAATTTTGTTAAAAAGATAGAAGAAAATATGTATCTTTTGGGTGAATTAACACTATCTACCTTTTATAAAGTATGAAAAGTATATAAATGACAAATGAATATGTCAATAAAGGTGAAAAACACGCTCATTTTTTAATGAAATTTGGCTTTTTTGCACACTTTTTAAGAACACATGGGGTGATTAGCCTATTTCGTTAACACATAATTTTTTTAGCATTTTCAAAATAACATAGGAGGGTTTTATGCAATTACCCCTAATTATATATATACAATTAATGATGTACAAAAAAATAATAATTAATAATTAATAAAAAAATTAAAACTTAAGCAAGTCCAAACCCAACCCTTTAGAATTGAATGGACGACGAATGAAATATTATTTTGAAGTTAGAGCTATTATCTCAAACCAAAAGAATATTAAAATGGTGAAAGAAAAGATTGGATTAAATAAGTTACTCATGTTAGTGATTTAGGTCCTCAAGTTTTGAAAATATAAAAATAAGCCCCGTCGTGTCATAAAACGTGTTGGACACTTCTCTACCCGTGTCCAACCCGTATCCCTTTGTTTTCTTTTTAATTTTATTTATGGGCACTCTAACGGGTGTTTCGGACACGTATCGGTGCCTTGTCCGAGGTATATCCGTGTCCCCCAAGTGTCCGACATTGCATTATGTCATTTTTAGGAGTATCCGTGCATTATAGACTATAACAATAAAAAGTATAATTACATTATGAGTCTTTATCATGAAACAACAAGATAATAATAGAGGTTGGATTACATTAAAAACACTATGACTATGTTTGGTTATGTTTTGGGATGGTATTTTGGTGAAAATTTTTTTGGGACACGTGCATATTTGATGAAATTGTGTTTGATTTTACTTTGAGAATCAATTTTTAGGGTTTTTTTTTTGTGAGATAGTATTTGATTTTGTTTCCAAAAGAAACAAAAGTTATTGCACCAGTCAAATTATGAAGGTTTTGTCTGTTGATAATTCGTTAATAATTGAAAGTTAGAATATAATATTAAGGTTGTAATAATATTTATATAGATGAATATATATATATATATATATGGTAGTCTATGGCTTATGTATATACATAAAATATACCGTATATATGTACAAATATATATACACATGATATATATACGGTAAAATATATTTATGTATGTTCTCGATAAATATATACATCTTATATATATTCCTTATATATATATTTGCTATACATATATAATATAAGTAAAAAAAAATTATGCACACATAAATATATATATTAATGTACAAGAGGAAAAAAGATGAATCAACATAGTAGTGTTGGTGGAGTGATAAACAGCCTACACCCCTGTACGGGGAGAACACAAGTTCAAATTTTGGGAAGCGCACTTGTTAAAAGGGAGATCAACCTTTAATGCTATGATCTCCCAGGAACTAGTTTTGGACCTCAAATGAGGTTTGAGGATACCTTGAATAAACTAAAAAAAAAAAAAAAAAAAGATGAGAGAGAGAGAGACAAATGAGAGAGAGAGAGTGGAGTGAAGAGAGAGACAAAAAAAAAAAGAGAGTGAGAGAGATTGAGAGAGAGAAAAGTAGGGGAAAAGACAGAGGGAGAGACGCGGGAGAGAGAAAAGTAGGGGACATTGATGCAGAGAAAAAGGTGAATGGCACATGAGGGGAGAGAGAGAGATGCAGGAGAGAACATTAGGGGAAATTGATGCAGAGAGAGAAAGGTAAATGATTATTATCTTTTTGACCAAAAAATTTACATATTTTCTTGCCCAAGATTATTTTAATCAAACTCAATTGAACCAAAAATTTGGACCAAATAAGTTTGGAAATATATCCAAACATTGCCTATAATTCTCATTATGAAAAAAAACGACTAATCAGCCCAATGAGAAAGGACATAACAAATATTTTTAAGAAAAGTGATACCCCTTAACAAAGATATGTATTACAAATTTAAAGGAAAAAGAATTATGGCATTGCGATTAAAAAAAGAAAAAAAAGGAAAGAAAAACGGAAGCAATTTGAAGATGAAAATATGAAATTAATGAAACCATCAAGTGGTTTAAACGATTTATGCCATTGTTTATATTTTAATTTTCAAGATTATATAAATATTGCATTGAGTCAACAAAAATAAGTATCACTACAAGCATACAAAAGATAACTTATTTATCAGTACTTAACATTTAAATTGGTATAATTACACTCACCTCCCTGAGCTAATTACAGTGCCTCCCCTCAATCATGCATAATTACAAACACCCCCCTGTCAACCTCCGTCTTACAATTTTCTCCTTCCATTCATTTTTTTAACTGAAAAAGTTGACATCATCGTCATAAAAATTTATAAATCCAATTTTACCCTTACATCAGCTTGATCTAGGTTGACTATTTTATTGGACCAACCATAAAATGAATAAAATGAGTTCTAATTGAAACAAATTTGTAATTGCTAATAAAGAAAATATTTGATTTAAATGAATAATGAAATTTAAAATTATTGGAATGATTTAGAGAAAGGGCCAAAATGTTATTTATCAATTCTGTTAGGGTTTTAGATGGTTTGTTGACAGCAGGGAGAGGTATTTGTAACTATGCATAGTCTAGGGAAGGTGGTTGTAATCAACTCATTCATTACCAGATGTCAGTGTAATTATGCCATTTAAATTTAAAGAAGTAATTAAAATCTATAAAATATTTAGGAAAAATTACTTAAAAACCTTTAAAATAAACTTTTATGTCCAAAAAATCCATGATAATATTTGTCAATTCAAAAAATCCATTCCATCAACTTTTCATTCCAAAAAAACCAATATTTAGGGTTAACAAATTTATGGACTTAATTGCCCTTAGCCTTCTAGATTAAAAATTAATCTATTGTTGTTATGCAATAAAATTTATTTATTTAAAAATTTTCTATTGATAATTGATACTAATTATGATTTTAATTTTAAATTTTCAGATTTTTTAATCTTTTTAAAAAATTTAAAACATATATTTATAGATAATTACCATATTAAAATCAAAAATAAATTATATACAAATATTTAAAAAAATTAATATTACAAAAGAAAATCCGTATTTTATGATTCATCAATTTGAAAGAATCAAAACAAAACGATACATTAAGAAAAAATAATTAATTAATTATTAACTTAATAAATGAAGGGGTAGTTTAGTCCAAAAAGTTGTTAATTCTGACTTTTGGGGTTTTTGGAATGAAAAGTTTGTAGAATGAGTTTTTAAGATTGAAAAATATTTTCATAAATTTTTTGAATATGAAAAATTATTTTAGGGGGTTTTGAGTAATTTTTTCAAATATTTATAAACTTAACGCGCCATTCGAGAGAGAGAGACAGAGTGGGGCCGAAGGAAGACTCTTAAGTCTTAACTCTTAAGCAATATGATTCTAGCCCGGTTTGCTTTAGAAAAAGTTGTAAAAAGTTGTAAAAGCAGCAAAAAATTAAAGTTGGATTTGTTTATAAAATTTGCTAAAAAAATAAAAAAAGTTAGTAAAAATACCTATTGACATGCTTTTAATTTTTATTTATTTTCAATTTTTTTTTCAAAAATAAGAACCAAAAGCAGTACAACCACACTGCAACAGCAACTTCAATCCAGCAAAAAAAAAAAAAGCCTTTTTTTCAGTTTTTGCTTTAGTGCTTCATATATATATATATATATATATATTATTACTTACTAATAATAATAAACAGATAGATAGTGGATTCAGAAAAGCAAAGCAAAAGAGACGATCATGTTGGTGCCGATGATATGTGGTCTGGTTCTGTACGGCTTGGCGAAGATATTCTTCTACCAGGAAGACACTCATCGCGACTCCAATGACATCGATTCTTCCCACTCCGATGCCCTTTTCGACGTCGCCAAAAGGTGAACGAACATCTTCTCCTTCTTCCATCAATCAAAGTTTGATAACTTTTGTGTTTCTGTGTATCTAATTCTATGGTGTTTTCTCGTGTGTGACCTACCGACCGACCATCGGACCATGCCGTACCATAATAGGTTGGAAAAGCTTTATAAGGGATCCAGCAAAGTCCACGTCGGCCTTCAAATTCCAGACCCGGATTCCGCTTCTCGCCAGAATATCGATCTGGTTCTCGTCACCCATCGGTAATTTTCCTTTACTCATTCAAATGGTGAAAGACGAACCAAGCTGTTTGATACTCGATTTGAGCTTGATTGATAAAAGCTTTGTTTGAGCTCAGTTTGTTAATATTTCAAACTAAGTTTGACCAAATTTTTTTTTTTATGTTTGATAAGTTTTGAATTTCGATCCGGTGAAAGACGAACCATATCTCACCAGATTTGATGAAAGACTGAATTAAATTGTTCGATACTCAACTTGAGCTTGATCAATAAAAGTTTGTTTGAGCTCAATTTGTTAATATTTTGAATTTATTTTGAACAATTTTTTTGTATTTGATAAGTTTTGAAGTTTGATATGTTGAAAGACAACTAAACTGTTTGATACTAGACTTGAACTTGATCGATAAAAGCTTGTTTGAGCTCAGTTTGTGAACATTTCAAATCAAGTTTGAACAATTTTTTTGTGTCTGGCAAGTTTTGAAACTCAGATCGAGCTCGGCTCAATTAGTAAAAAATAATAAAATCATGTACAAAAGATCAAACTACTTGAGCTCGATTCGTATTCGGCTCGATTAAACCTCGTTTGAGCTCGGTTCGATTAATAATTAAACAAGCTCAAATATAATAATTAAACAAGCTCAAATATAGACTTTAAAACTCGATTGTATTTCAAACTAGCTTGAACAATATCTCGTTTGACTTGACTTGGCTCGTATACATCCCTTCTCATCCATTTTGTTCTCTCTTTGATACTTTACTACCTAATAACACTCCTCAAAAGGAGGAGGCGGCCAATTTTTTTGTTATTGAAATGTTTTATCGGAACTGAATGATGATGATGTGCATTTGTCTTTTGTGCAGGGAGGCAGTGGTGATTTCTGTAAAGAATATATCAGGAGTTGTTTCCATTGATAAGGATGGTAATTGGATGTGCACCAATGATAAGAACCATACAACTGAGACTATTCCCAATCCTGTAAATTACTTCCCTCCCTCATTTCTGGTTTAACACATTCTTTTTAGCATCCATCTATTCTTGAGGGAGCTTGTAGTCTGTCAGTTACGAAAAATGCTCTCAATTACTTGTACCCCCCCCCCCCTCAAAAAAAACAAACAAACATTAATCTCGAGTTTTCTCCACCACGGGCCATCTGGGGTTTTGCACATCTACAATCGTGAAGTAAATTTTGATTCATTATGAGCTGAAAACTTTGTTAGGTGAATTTGTCACTTCCGTTTATTACTTTCCTTCTCATGGTGCTCCTTTTCTATCCATCAAAGTAGCTGTCAAGTGCAATTTACTTGGTAATGAGATTCCCAAGTTAATGGTAATTGAACAGATTATGAGTTTGCTTCTTGATAGATATTAAAACTGTGACAATGTACATCCATTCGCTAAAAAGAGCTACCTTTGCCATCTTTAGTTTCTTCTTCGCTGTCGGGTCAATCTCTCTGCTTCAATAACGATAATCTGCCCCTAAGAATTGTCATCATATCAAATGCAGGCATCATTTTGGGCTGGTGTCTAAGGCATTTTTGTTTTTTCTTTGTCTCTAGCAAGTTTTTAGGCTATAGTGTAATCTGGTTTTCTGCTATTCATTCAGGTAATGGAAACCAAAAAATTAGTGTCTATCCTCGAAGAATATCTTGAACAAAGGGGAGTTGCTCTTCCGGAAGGATATTTATCTTTTAAAGTCATATGTCCAAACCCAAATTTTCGGTATGCTTTTCTTTCTCTTCTCTTTATTATGTCTTGATGATGACTAGAAGTTGTAGAGTCAATAATTTGTTATTTTACACTTTTCCCTCTTGGCTTAGAGGTTGATAACTTTTGTGTATTTCCGTGTGGGTTACTGGTACGCTATCCTAAAAGACTTGATATCCCTGATATAGAACATTAGTTAAATTTCTGAGGGCTCCTAAATGCTTGCTCATGGTATTATGAACATTCAAAAAATATAAATATTTGACACAGCATCAGGTGCTAAGCTGTTCTAAATTTATAGTTAGAGTATCTCCATTGACGAAATTAAGTTTATCATGCATGCATTGAAGTTTGAGTAGCTATTGAGCTATATGCTTACGTTGGGTGCTTTTGTCCATCATGAAGTAGCATGTTAGCAGGTGGTCATATAGCACCAAAGGAAAAATTGTTATTTGGCATGCATGTAAAGCTCCAGTACATTTCATGAAGTTTCCTTCAATGATCATATGCCCTTCAGAACATGAATCGTTCTTCATTGTTTAAGTTTCGTGCAATGGTTTATGTGCCTTATAAAACATGAATAATTCTTTGCTTTTTAAATTTAGACTTGTATAACACAGGGAGAACGAGATGCCATGTCCACTGTAGATAACATATTTGTAACTATGGGAAAATGATAGGCCGAGTTGAAACAATTTCTGCTAGTTTGTTAGCCTTGTAAATGTTGAATCTTAGTTATCAATAGCCCACTTCTTTGTCTATGTTTCTAACACTGCTGCTTTTCTCGCAGTTCCATTGATTCAGACTCTTTGCCACCTGAGGTCGTTACTTACGATCGGTGGGAAAAGTGGCAAGTGCAGGAGACATTTTCTGAGAAGCTTAATGTTGTTCTCAGCACCGCCCCCGTTTGGGATAGGTTTGTTAAGTTTCATCTTCGTTATTACACATTCTAATCAGTTCTCATGAAGTTGGATAAGAAAGAAACATTTTGGTGCGCATTTTACCTCTTAACGATCACTGAATGAAAAGATGGGTTAATTAAGAAATTAGAAGTATACAGAGATAGAAAAGAAAAATTGTGAGAGAACACGAGGGTTTTAATTAGATTTAAACATGCAGTTGTGCTTTATGATGTATCAGTCCTTTCCCGAAATTCCCTTTTTATTTGTCGTTGCAATCTTATCCTTTGAATTCGTTATGACTGCATTAGATTAATTGTTTTTTGATTTCTCGTGGAGTATTATTTACCACCAATTATGTCTATTTTTAATTTTGATTTTAGAGTTGGCTTTGCTGAAATTTGGTTTAAAATTGGCCTAATATAATGCAGGTTAGAGCTGGAAGGCAACAAGTATGTTCTGGGAGAATTTGTTGAATTCAAAGGGAAACAAGAAGACCAGCACGCATTAAGAAAGATCACGAGATCAAAAGTTAGTCGTGTGACAGTACAGAAGACGAGGATGCTTGATTTTGGTATTTCCTTTATATATCTTTTCTCGTATTTGCAGTTTTGTCATAATTTTGAATATCTTGAGGTAATATTTTGGTGAATCTTTATGGTACATGACACACAGCTCATCCAACTGTCGAAGTTTTGTGCGCTCCTCGTGATTACCGTGTTGAAGGATCTTCGTCTTCGTCTTCGTCTTCACAGTGTGAAAAAGTTATTGTTAGATCGAGCACAGAGGTAGTTTTTCGACCACAAAACTCTGAAAAACCGTGCAAGTATAAGCTGTCTTCAGTTATTTCCATGTTGCTGAGTGGCTGAATATGAATAGTAGTAGCTACATGCACCAAGGCATCAGATGTTTATGTTAGAACATGCCAGTTCCTTCCAAACTAATGTAACAGATGATGATATTATGTATATGTATGATCCTTTATGTATGCCTCACTTATGGCCATGATTAAGGATGAGATCTTTGCTGACGACACGTGCTTCAATATTTGCTCTTTAGTCCTTCTTTATTTGATAATTCTGTTGTGGCATAAAATATTATGGATTATGGTGCGGGGAATTTAATAATCTCAATAATATCTATCCCGACTATTATAAAATTATGGATGATTTCTTGAAACTTTTGACGTTCCTAAAATGACTCTTATGTAATTCAATTTTTAATGGCAAGGTAAAAAACAAATAATAAAAATAAAGTTCAAGTATACTACAACAATAAGAAGTATAATTACATCATGAAGATAATAATAGAGGTTGGATTACATTAAAAAGGCTATGATTATGTTTGGTTATGTTTTGAGATGGTATTTTGATGAGAATTATTGGTGAGAAATTTTTTGGAATATATGCATTTTTGATGAGATTGTGTTTGGTTTTATTTTGAGAATGATTTTTGGGTTTTTTTTTTTTTGTGAAATAATGTTTGAGATTATTTTCGAAGGGAACAAAAGTAATTAGTTAATAATTGAAGGTTATAATATAATATTAAAGTTGTAATAATAGTTATATAGATGAGAATATATATATATATATATATGTATGTAATATTAGTTGATATATATATATATGTTTTATAATTTTTATTAATATATAAAAATAAATATGGTTTATGTATATACAAAATATATACGGGAAAAATTCACTTTTGGTCTCATAGGAATCGCCCCAAAACAATTTTAGTCTTTAGGATTTTTTTTTATTCTTTTAGTCTCATAGGAGTCGAAAAGTCACACTTTTGGTCTCAAACGTTAAAAATTGGACCATAAACCCACCGCCACGCTGTCCCACCGCCACCGCCACCTCTCTCGCCGGAACCTCCAAAAATCCCCCCAAAGCTCGATCGACCCACCCCCATCCCGTTGGCCTCCTCTACCCATCCATAATCCCGTCGGAGTGGAGCTTTGGGTCGAGCTTTGGCGGTGGTGGTACCCTTTCCCCACCCTAAACCCACGCTAAGCAAGCACGCACACATACATATCTTTATACACTCCACCCACCCACCCACCCACCCACCCACCCACACTCATCCTCACAATGTCAGCAGCCATGGGATTAGGGATGTTGCTGGGTTGGTGCCCGGGGGGGGGGGGGGGGGACTGGGGGAAGATGAACAGTCATCGGGGGAGGGATTGAAAAAGATGAACAGTCATCTTCTTCCTTGTCTTTTTTTTTTTAATTAATTAATTAATATTTTTAATTTATTTGATTTTCTTTGTTAACGGCGCGTGTGATTCAATTGCCAATCTTCGTCTATTTTTTAACGCTTGGAACTAAAAGTTTCACTTTTTGACTCCTATGGGACTAAAAATGTAAAAAAATAAAATTTACGAGACTAAAAGTGTTTTGGGGTGACTCCTTCAGTATCCTACATATACTGTATATATGTACAAATTTATATATACATGATATATATACGGTAAAATATATTTATGTATGTTCTCAATAAATATATATATCTTATATATATAAGTACAAAAAAATTGTACATACATAAATATATATATTAATGTACAAGAGGAAAAAAGATGAAGGAGACCGAAAGAGAGGAGAGAAGATAGAGAGAGACGCAGGAGAGAGACAAAGAGGAAAGAGAGAGAACAGATAGAGAGAGAAACGCAGGAGAGAGAAAAGTAGGGGTCATTGATGCAAAGTAGAAAGGTAAATGACACTGGAAGAGGGGAGAGAGAGACGCAAGAGAGAGAAAAGTAGGCAACATTGATGTAGAGAGAATGGTAAAAAAAAATTTGGCTATACCAAGGGTATACATCGATAATCGCATTGACTATTTCCTTTCGCAGGTGGCAGACATCTCAAAGGTTGTTACTGCTAGCCAAGGAAATTTGCTTCATTCTCAAAGTCAAGGATCAAACCCTTGACGTTTGGTTAAGGGTGGAGGAGCCCCTACCGCTCCACTACAACCTTAGTTGAGAGAATGGTAAATGATTATTATTTTTGGAGCAAAATACACTTTGTACCCATGAACTATTCACTTTGTCTCATTTAGGTCCCTAAACTATTAAATGTAATAAAAATGGTCCCTAAACTATCAAACATAATAAAATTATTCATCAACTTAAGGAATTGTTTGGCTAGATTTTTTAAATTGATAAATAGTATAATACAAATATTATTTTTTTTATAGTAAGTACTTTAAATATTTTTATATAATTTATTGAAAGAAATTTTCTAAAATCTCCGTAAAATAAACTTTATAACCAAAAAAATCTTTTACAATATTTTTCAATCTCAAAAACTCATTTCACCAATTTTTCAAATAAATTTATGGATTTAATTGTCCTTAGCCTTCTAGAGCAATAAAGAATCAATTGTAGTTTTATCTAAAAATTAATTTTATGTAGAATTTTATATCCATAATTGGTACTAATTATGATTTAAAATTTATATTTTTAAATTTTTAATCATCTTAAAAAAATTAAAAACTATATTTTAAGCTAGCTTTAACTCATGCCAAGGCATGGGTACATGAATAATGAAATAAAATAAACAATAATGAATAATCAATTGTACTCAATCCTCAACGGAAATAGACACCAAATATAAATTAAAAATAAATTAAAATATATAAAAATACTTAAATTGCTTAATGTACAAAAATAACATTTGTATTATACTATTTATCAATTGAAAAAAACTAGCCAAACAATTCCTTAAGTTGAGGGACCATTTTGTTACGTTTGATAGTTCATGAACCATTTTGTTACATTTAATAGTTCAAGAACCTAAATAAAACAAAATGAATAGTTCATGGGGTATAAAGTATATTTTGCCCTTATTATTTTGACCAAAAAATTTACATATTTTCTTGCCCAAAATTATGTTAACCAAACACAATTGGGCCAAAAATTTAAATCGAAATGGATTTGGAAACATATCCAAACATAGCCTATAATTCTCCTTATGAAAAAAGGAAGCCCAATGAGAAAGGACATAACAAATATTTTTAAGAAAAGTAATACCCCTTAACAAGATATGTATTACAAATTTAAAGGAAAACGAATTATGGCATTGCGATTAAAAAAAGAAAAAAAAAAGGAAGGAAAAACGGAAGCAATTTGAAGATGAAAATATGAAATTAATGAAACTATCAAGTAGTATAAATGATTTATGTCATTGTTTATATTTTAATTTTCAAGATTTTGTAAATATTGCATTGAGTCAACAAAAATAAGTATCATTACTAAAAACCATACAAAAGATAACTTAATTATCAATACTTAACATTTAAATTGGAATAATTACACTGACCTCCCTAATGAATGAGCTAATTACAGCCCATCCCCTCAATCATGCATAATTACAAACACCCCACCATCATTCTCCGTCATACAATCTCTTCCCTGTTCACTTTTATAACGAAAAAAGTTGACATCTTCGTCATAAAAATTCATAAATCCAATTCATAAATCCAATACTTGACTTAAATTAATAATGTAGTTTAAAATTATTGGAATGATTTAGGGAAAGGGTAGAAATGTCATTTTATCAATTCTGTTAGGGATTTTGGATGGTTTGTTGCCGCCGGGGGGGGAGGTGTTTGTAATTATGCATATTCGAGGGAAGGTGGTTGTAATCAACTCATTCATTAAGGGAGGTCATTGTAATTATGTCAATCATTAAAGAGAGAGAGAGAGGGGCCGAAGGAAGACTCTTAAGTCTTAAGCAATATGATTTTAGCCCTGTTTGCTTTAGAAAAAGTTGTAAAAAATAGCCGAAAAGATAAAGTTGAATTTGTTTATAAACCTTGCTCAAAATCAGAGAAAATAGAAGAAGCCGGTGGTAAGCAAAAGCAGCCTCATTCCACCAAAATAGGTCGGAAAAGCTTTATAAGGGATCCAGGAAAGTCCATTTCGGCCTTGAAATTCCAGACTCGGATTCCGCTTCTCGCCAGAATATCGATCCTGTTCTCGTCACCTATCAGTAATTCTTAACATTCTATAGCATCTTTAAGTTGATACTATACTACCTAATAACACTGCTCAAAAGGAGAAAGAGGCCAAATCTTTTTTTATTGAATTGAAATGTTTAACGGAACTGAATGATGATGGTTGGATGATGATGTGTTGTCTTGTGTGCATTTGTCTGCAGGGAGGCAATGGCAAATTCTGCAAAGAATGTATCAGAAATTGTTTCAATTGATAAAGATGGTAATTGGATGTGCACCGACGATAAGAACCATACAACTGAGACTATTCTCAAGCCTGTAAATTACTTCCCTCCCTCATTTCTGGTTTAACACATTCTGTTTAGCATCCACCTATTCTTGAGAGCTTGTAGTCTGTCAGTTACGAAAAATGCTCTCAATTACTTGTTCGTAAAGGTGTCAAAAGGGCTTAAAGGGTCTGATCGATCGTCCCGTTAGGCCCCTTTGTTTGTGGGAGGCCGGATTGAACCATCCCTTTACTTAAAGGGGACGGGCTGATCCGGCCCCTTTAGGTCTCTTTTATTAAGGGGCCAGGACTTAGGGACCTTAAGGGGCTTTAAATGGACTCTCAAAGGGGACTCAAAACTGAATCCCTTTGGGCAATAATTTTTTTTTATTTGTATTTTTGTTTATCATTTTATTTTAACTTCTAATTCCCAATTTGTAAATAATAAATTGTTAGGTGTATGAATATTGGATAATAGTAGTAATTGGATAATAAGAGTAATGAAAAAATTATATAGTAAGGGGATAATAATAAGCGTAGTAAAATTAATTGGATTATCATCAAGTTTGAGAATTGAAATAATCGAGGGAATAATATGAAGATGGGTGAATAACATTGGAAGGAAATTGGGGGGTGTTTATAGAAAAACAATAGGATAGAAAAAAAAAAAATTTAAAAATATATTGTTGTGCATAACAAAGCAACTGTTGTGCATAACAATATATTGCACAACAATTGCTTTGTTAACGGTCAGCATTGCTGAGTTGCTGACCGTTAACAAAGTGTGCAACGGACCGTTGCACACTTTGTATATATATTTTTTTAATTAAATTTTATAAATTATACTTTTTATAATATATTAAATAAAAAAAATTATTAACGGGATGGGACGGGACGGGACGGCTCGTTAAGCAAATCCATTTAAGGCTTGCCTCCTAAGGCGCTTTTGCCTAAAGGGGACTTGGCCTTCGGCCCCTTTAAGGCCATTTTGACACCTTTACTTGTACCCCTCCCCAGCATTAACATTGAGTTTTCTCTACCACGGGCCATCTGGGGTTTTGCACATCTACAATTGTGAAGTAAATTTTGATTCATTATGAGCTGAAAACCTTGTTAGGTGAATTTGTCACTTTCGTTTATTGCTTTCCTTCTCATGGTGCTCCTTTTCTATCCATCAAAGTAGTTGTGAAGCTGCAATTTACCTGGCAATGAGGTTCCCGAGTTAATGGTAATTGAACAGATTATGAGTTTGCTTCTTGATAGATATTAAAACTGTGACAATGTACATCCATCCACTTAAAAGAGCTACCCTCGCCATCTTTAGTGGAATTCAAGCAATATAATGAATCACGAAAAAATTCCAAACAGTTTGGAATAAAATTACACTGTTTGAGTATGGGTCATTTTTCGTCAAGTGAACGAACCAACTCAGTAGGTTCAACATGTCTACCATGATCCAAAATAATGATATTATAGACTGCACTTGGTTACTTGACCAAGTTGCCTACGTACCTCCTCGGAAGATCAAGTCTTACGTAATTTAAAGGTTAAGAGTTTATCTATTGGATCGTAGGTTGTAGGTCGTACTAGAAGGAGCTTCAATTTATAGAGGGAACTTCAATTTATAGAGGGAACTTACATTGAATCTATAGAAAGAGATCACAGGGTCGTATGGATTTTTAGCGAGAGAAATATTTGATTATTGGAGAGTTGATTGTCCCCCTTCTTTGTTATGACTTAGGGGTATTTATAGAGATATTCTATAGGAGCATATGGTTCACAGAAATGATGCTACATGTCATGATCCTATGGTCAATATTTAGGGTCGTTGAGTTGGGTCATAGATTGTACCCGACCCGACATGTAAAAAACAAGCGGTTCCTGCTCTTAAAATGGACTTTTCCATTGGGCTTGGGCTTCATAAAAGGTTTTGGGCCTTTTCACATGGATAAAATTATATGCCCAATTTTGGGCATATCAATAATGAATCACGAAAAAATTCCAAACAGTATGGAATAAAATTACACGGTTTGATTATGGTTCTTAATACACTATCCATATTAAATTTATATAAAAATAAATTTATATACAAGCAATATAATGACCAGCTTGGTTTTGTTCTATATCTCTCTTATGATAATAGACTAGGAATACATTTTTTTCCAAAAAATGCATGGAAAGTATTTTTGTTTTACTTTCTAAGCGAAAAAAATTAACGGTTTTTAAGAGAAAAATCTCCAATGCACTAAACAATTCATATATCAGTCCCTATCCACGTTTCCACACTCTTCACTCCCTACTTTATCTATTTCTTTTGTTTGAACTCCCTAATCAATATGTAAAACGACAACAATGCCCCTTCAACATAGAAAATTACATAATGTCATTATCTTTTCTTTCCATTTTTTCTTTTCAAATAATAAAGACCCTACCTCACCCCAACCCCACCCCCAACTGCCGCAGCCACTGGCGGCGACACATCCGACTACCGACGGTCACCGCCGAAGATCGGCGCACCACCACTGGAGAACCACAGCTACACCGGAGCCTACACCACCTTTTACATGAAGACTAAAGAGAACAAGAAGTATAGTTAAATATAAGATGAAGTATGCTTAAAGTACAATTGACATATATATACAGTGAAGATGAAGTATGAGTAAAAAGAACATGAAGTATGATTATAGTAAATTATAGACAAATTGTACCTTACGTTTGAAAATAAATCTATTTCATACTAGATATTTTTTATAGTGTGTCATACATTTCTAGAAAACCCCAAGTGTCTACCATGAAAGAGAAAAAACAGTTTATGATTTTGAGCATCGTACAGTGTGTTATGGACTTTCTCGTGAAGTCGCGCAAAATTGTCGGTAAATTTTAGCTTACGTTTGAAGCCAAATCGTATCATACTAGATACTTTTTGATAATATTTCATACATTTACAGAAAGCTATATATTTTTTTTACTATGAAAGGAAAACACGGTTTATGATCAGATAACTGTTATGAAACATTACAAAATATATTGAGGCATTTTGTAATGATTTAATGAAATTACAAAATCATCATGTAATAAATGTAACAAGGCCATGTTTTTAACAAAGTGATTGAGTAAGTACAGTGTGGTGCTTCAACTACAATTTTTTCTTCCCCTTTTGTTGATGTGTGTTTTAATTTGTAGAAGTCGAGTATGAAATGACCCATTTGAGTGCATTATTTTTCTTTGGCTTTTTATCTTCATTGATTTTTTCTTGTTCATTTCTTTCAACGATGATAATATATAAGAATAATTTTCTTTTGTAGCTCCCAAACCAGGCTCAATTTTCTTGTGAGGCAATACGAGACAGAGACTTTGGCGGCCGGTTTGACCCTAGACAACAAGATGCAAATCAATACAAGAAGCAAGACTCACAGTTTGGAAGAGCGCAAGTATCTTCGAATCAAGGGGTATATTATTTCATTAAACATGCTGTACTGGTCTTTTCCAGTAGTTGCTTTTAGAAACTGTTTAAATTCACACGAGATCTTCTATTGCCAAATGGTGTTGCATCTTGTATTGCATATCATGCATGCCAGACAAAGGTATATAATTCATATTAAATTTATATTCAATGAAGTATTTTATACACACTTCATTTATATATGAAATGCAATAGGAGATTGTAACATCATTTGCAATAGAAGATCCGAACTGGTTTAAATTATGGGCGACCCCTTGCGGAACTCAATATTTAGTGTCATGTTACATAAGAGTGCAAATTAACCTAATTATAGAGTTCTTCTCTAGGTTAACATATAAGTTTTTAGCATGTGGGATCCGCAGTTGGCTGTTTTGTTCTTGTACAGGTAGTTTGTTTTTCCGGTGATCAGTTTCAAGTGTTCATTCAATGCCAGCTTCCTAGAGACATTAGTATATTGAAAGGGTTATTAAATGTATTCAACAGTTACCATGGTTTTAAAGAATTTTTGCGATCTTAGTTATATGAGCATGTAACAATCAAGAATTTCCGACATTTCCGTGTCTTTTTCATGAACTAAAATTAACATGGTTGCTGAGATGTGTTATAGTAGTGTACTGTCATATAACTATTTCTTCAAAACATTATTGAGCATTCCCTATATTGCCCATGAAACAAACAGGTTGCACCTGCTCTAATCAAGGCCGATGTACCATGGCCCGTGCGTAGGGGCACTCTTTCTCACGAGGAGCGTGTTTTGAAAACAGTGAAGGGGTAAGTAATCCTCTATACATCTGCTACATTTGATGAGTACATGGTTGCTTGTTTCTATTGTAATCTTTTTGTTTTTTGGTTTCTATCTATGAGGTTTGTGGCAGATTTAGTAGTACATGTCCTTGACCACATAGCTCGTATACTTCCTGTCGTGTGCTTTGTACATGCTACTTTTTCATTGAGATCTGTTGAATTTTCGCTTTGTAGATACAAAATCGAGAAAGTATGATAGTTGTTGATTTAATTGATTATTAGCTGATAAGATCTTTCTATATTGCTGATAGATTTTGACCAATGTTCTAGCCTAGGAGTGTAACCTTGTGGTTTGTAAAAAGAATTCATGCTGAGCTTTATACGTTTCTTGCAGCATACTGAACAAGCGGACTCCTAAGAAATTCGATCTTCTCAAGGGTCAACTTATCAACTCTGGTATCACAACGGCTGATATGTTGATGGTACTAGTTGTGGAATTAGTAGTGAACTCAGGATTTTAACAATTTTTCTTGAAGTGATTTGGTCCAATTGCTCGCTGACCATTTTTACATTGTATTCTTTTTCCTAAATCTTATGTTGTCTTTGTCCACAGGGAGTTACCTCCTTGATATTTGACAAGGCTGTACTGGAGCCAACCTTTTGTCCCATGTATGCGTTGCTTTGTTCAGTTCTCAAAGAAAAGCTTCCTCGATTCCCATCAGATGAGCCTGGCGGAAGAGAAATTACATTTAAGCGAGTTCTCGTGAATATGTGCCAGGAGGCTTTTGAAGGTGCTGAGCAATTGAGGGAAGAGGTTAGGCAGATGACAGCACCTGAGCGAGAACAGGAACGAAGAGATAAAGAAAGGTTAATCAAACGTCGAACACTTGGAAACATTCGTCTAATTGGAGAACTTTGGAAGCAGAGGATGGTCCCAGAGAAGATTGTTCATCATATTGTTCAGGTTTTTCTTTTTTTACCTCTCTCTTCTATGTCTATGTATATCTAATGTTTGAGCGCTCAGTATCCAATCAATATTGGATTTCTTTACTGCAGTACTCTTTCTTTGTCATCATACCCTATCTATATCTATCTATCTATATCTATATCTATATCTATACTATACTACTATAACTATAACTATACTATACTATAACTATATATATATATATATATTATATTATATTATATATTATACTAAAAGTGTGGATAATTAAGTGTTTCTTCCAATTGTGAATTGACTAATCTAACCCCACTGATTTTAATATATTAAAATTAAATTAATTAATATTAGTTAATAACTATTACATAGACATAATACCACAAAGGTTTCTTCCAATTTTGAATTGACTAATATAACCCCACTAATATTAATATATTAAAACTAAATTAATTAATATTAGTTAATAACTATTACATAGATATAATACCACTAAGACTCTAAATTTCGTAACGGCTCTTCATCTCCATAAGCACATTCACGAATCACTTCAAAGGTCATAAAGAAATTTATGTGGAAACACTAAATTAAAATGAATGTAATAGTGGTATTAATTAAGACCATCACCTACCCAACTTCCAACTCAAGTAAATACCAGCCGCAGAGCCCTTATTAACCCATCTAGACCTTACCACTTCTATCAAAATTCTATCGCCTATATTAGTGACATTGTCGCACGATCAGCAAAACGATTGGCAATTGGTGTGAAAGACTGGATTAAAGATGAATTTTGTTGTTTGAGTAACTTTTGTAGAACTCATTGGAATTAAAAAACACGAGTTGATGCAAAAGTCTCTGGTCCTTTGCCAACAAGGTGGGAATTAATTTTGATTATGTTGTTGGAGACTCTTCTGGTTTATCATGTTCATATTATATTAATTTATTGTGGCGCATAATAATTATTTGTTGCATTATTTGAATAATATTTGTCTATAACCATTTATTGTTTTATACGAATATTGTTCAAGTTTATGTTTTTAAGTTTCTTTTTTAGTTTCTCAAAAAAGCAAAAAAAATTATTTAGTTAGCGTCCAACTGGACAAAAACTTAGTAGTGAAATTGATAAGGGATGTTGTGATTTTGTACTCATACTTCAATTTTGTTGTTTAAATTTCTTAAAAAGAAGATCGTATTAAACGAAAATTTTCGTTGTCTTATGAGGGTGATGATAAAGAGTTTTTTGTTTTCTAATTCTTATTGGATATCGATGTTAAGAAAATAGTTAATTATTTACTTCAATTATTCTTGTGCTATTTTTTTTGTAGCTTCTTTTAGTATACATATTTAGTACCGTTATATTCTTTTGAGTTACCTATAAATAATTGATTTATGAAATTAATAAATTTCATTTTGTAGCATGTTAAAGTTCATCAACAGAGTATTGCATGATTCATCATTTTTTTTTTAATATCACGAACTTTTATATTTGTTCATGGATAATCATAAGGAGTTTTATCTTCAAACTTTTAACTTTTTTTTTTTTTAAAGATTTGGTGACAAACTAGTCTACGTTTTAGACATATTATGCATTTTTTAGGAGTTATGAACAGATTATGCTTGGATTTCATAAAAATAAAATTATTGATTTTTTACTTTCTTTATTTGGACCTGTTGCTCTCCTTTTCATATTGTCGTAAAAACCATATAATGTGTTCACTGGAACGATAGAACTTCCATCGAAAAAGTTGTAAAAGAGATAACCGTACCGTCTAATGTAATCAATAAGATTATTAGAATTTCATACTGAAAAGGTTGTTCAATTGTATAGGAGATGAAGAGTTGATAGTTGTTAACTTGACCAACAAATTATATAAGTTTCGCAAGATGATATTGGTCAATTAACTGATATACGCCAATGAATCGGCTAAAATGATATTTTCTTACTAAATTAAATACGAATAATTTGTTTAATAATGAATTATCGTTGTATTTAAATAAAAAGTTATTTAATTGAATTATGCGGAAAAATTCTTTTCTTAATCTAGAATAGTTTGTAGCCACTTTTTACTTTTCTTACCACCTAAATCAGGAAGAAGTGATATTCTGACTAGACTTTGTTTCCATTGTTAATCTTTGTTTTCATACTGACGAATAAAATTTATATTTTGGAATTTTTTTACTATAACTTTGTTTGATGAATATAAATTGTTAGTGTACATTCGTAAAACTGAATGTGCTTACATATGACTCTGTTTGACCACTTAAAATGGTATATTGCAAAAAGGTGTTGTATCTTATGTTGCATATCATACATAGACAAGTGTATATAATCCATATCAAGTTTATATTCAAGAAAATAATTTATACACATGTCATTCATATGTGAAGTGCAGTAGGAGATTGCAACAGTATTTGCAATAGAAGATCCGAACTGTTGTTTGACATACTTTTGTGTCAAGAGATCTAAAAATTCCATAAAAGTGAAAATATGATAGATCAATGTTCACAAACTCCTTTCTAGACAACACCTTTCTTAGTCTAGAGCTTTCATGGATTATATATCCACCAATGAACTTATTATGAGTCACGAGACTTGTGCCACGACTTACCTTTGGTTCCATATGACAATGCATGCATTCATATAAAAATGAAGATTTTGCAGTCAAGAAGGAGAACTTCTATGAGGGTCTTAATGCGTTGGTAAAATTAAAGAGTTACTTTTTGTTAGAGTCATATGTAGAAGATATCAGTTAGACATGCAATAATAGAATTGTTTCCACCTATATATGCATGTGAAATAAACTTTTCAGACAGAAAAAATGAGCTATTTCATATGATTATAAGTTTAAAACTCAATTTGGCATTACAATTCAAAATCGATCAGTGTAAGAAGTAATATCCATATATAAGACCTAATTACTACAAACAACTTAATTAATATACATAGGACCTAAGTATTACATACAGTTTTACCTCTTAACTTAATAGATCAACATAATGCTAATTGTCTTAGTTGTCGGTCCAAAGGAATTGATATTATCGTGTAATTTCTTTAATGATATTATTATTTTTCTTCTAAAGAAGTATGGTAGCCACAAAAAGGAAATATAGATATTCAACAATCTCTTTTTGGTTAAAGTTCTTTATGGTAATTTCCAATATTAATTTTTTTAAAATAAAAAAAATGGTGTGTTCACGTGCAACGCACATGCTTTTTGCTAGTTTACTAAGTTCTCTGATAACATGGGGCTTTGGAGCAGGAACTTTTGGGCCACGATACCAAGAGTTGCCCTGCGGAGGAGAATGTTGAGGCAATTTGTCATTTCTTCTGCACCATTGGCAAACAGCTTGATGAGAACCAAAAATCAAAGCGTCTCAATGATATCTATTTCAATCGCTTGAAGGATTTGTCGACAAACCCTCAGCTGGTTGCACGGTTCAGGTTTATGGTTCGTGATGCTATTGATCTTCGTGCCAATAATTGGGTTCCAAGGCGGAAAGAGGTGACCTTTTATAGCTTGCTTGCGGCTTTGTCATTTTAATACCCATCTCTCTCAAAGCTTTTATCCTGATTTTCTATATTAATTCACCAGGTGAAAGCAAAAACCATCATTGAGATCCACTCAGAAGTCGAGAAAAATCTGGGATTATGTCCCGGTGCTACCGCCAGCATGAGAAATAATCGACCTAATGCTTCTGCAGCTCAAGGTAATATTAGTCCGAGTGGCTACTGTTTTGTCGGAAAAAACAAATTGACTAGGGAAGGATTCGAATCGTCGATCCAAGCCCCGCGATAATTTTTAGCTTAGAATTATCTTTTAACCCCGCTTATATTTGCTATGTGGTGGTTTTAGACTTCAAATTACTAATTCGGGATTGACGTGAATGAAGGAATTGATCAAGAAATAAACGTTAATCAAGCAATTAAGAATTTGGGAACAAATCATACCTCCATGAAGAACCTTTTTTCGTCAGATTCCCTTGATTAAACCTTCAGATTACAACTGAGAATTACAACTAAACAAGTAATTAAAGAGAACTAAACCTAATTATGCCTAACACACAAAGATTAATCTATTACTACGTCTAAGGAACTAGAAACAAGAAATACAGAATTTGATTTGGTTTTTGTTGTTCTCCCTTTCCTTCTCTTTCTTCTCTCATATATATATATATATATATATATATATATCTTCTTCTCTTCGATTTTCTTGTAACTTCCACGTCTTCACCCTTTCCAGAAACTGCTGCTAACTCCCCTTTCGAATTTTCTTAATTTGGCGCCTATTTGTTGTTGGGTCCATTCTCGACCTTGGGTCTACTTTTCTTTTTTCATGACCCTTGGGCTTTCTTTAAATCTAGCCCATACTTTTCTTCGAATATCTAAACCCTCAGACTTTAGGTTTTATTAATTACAAGCCCCTTTTTAGGTTTTATTAATTACAAGCCCCTTCAATTTTATTTAGGTTACACCTTCTTGGCCTTATTCGAATATGGGCCTAATTTTGATTTTAAACTATGTGTAAACAAATGCCCCCCTAATATACATGAATGTTTCGAATTCATGTGTATTAAATGACTTGTCTCTTCACAGGAGACCTTTGGCATTTCGGCGGCTGCAGTTTGTGACCACGGACGTGTCCTTTTCTTAATGAACCATCACCCCGGTCTATTCAAATTCATCATTGCCTTTTAAAGATAGGGGCGTGCCTTTTCATGTTCGGGCGTCTATTTCATATATATATCATATTCTTTTCTTTTTTGGCACTATTACAATCTTTCATCCTCTTCTACTCTTCAGAGCAAAAAACAGAGAAAGCTATCTTTCGCCTTTGTATTCTTCGAGCTTCTTTATTTTTCTTACAAAATTTTATCAATGGCGGCTGCTCAACGCAACCTTGATCTCCATAACCTATCCAACTTAGTTTCTCGTGAGACCCATCTGAATTGCAAGGATGCCCAGTGTTTATATGCCGTCATCCAACATTTCATGGCGCATTATCGAGACGCCAAGGTGTCATCTCTTAAACGTACTCACGGAATTCAGCCCTGGGCTACCCTTCGACAAGGCGAATAGATCGCCCATCTAGTTCTGGGGCCACGCTTTAAGTCACAAGCTTTTAGTCCTTTCCCCACGGGCAGTCCCGATCTCCTGGGGGTTTTTCCTTCCTTGGATTCCGACAGCCCTCTTTTTCTGTCTACGCCGATTGACTTTGAGTGGAACAATTCGAGCAAGCCCACCAATGGCTGGATTGGGGCCGTTGATGCATTTCCTTGGTTCGAGCAACTCGAACAATTTCATCGAAAATGGGAAGGTAACCGAATTCTAGGGTTAATTCGAATGGCCTGTTACCCCATCATTCCCTTCGAGCAGGTGATGACGAACGCATTGGCGTATTCATGACACCCTACCTATAACTGCTTTGTTTTGCCCCGAGGGTTCCAAATGGTGACTCTGGAGGATATCGCTCTTATCACCGGATTATCTCCTGACAGCATCTGTCTCCCAACTGGGGAGGCGGTGGGTGATGCCCCTCAGCGATTGGAGGCCGTCGAGCAATGGTTGAGGATACATGGAAAAGGCAAAGGTTTGAACATTGCCTATACTAATTTAGTCAAACATTATATTAATTCCTCATATCCTGTTACACAAGTCGAGAAGGTATTATTCCTTAATTTTGTCTTCTCTCGACTGTTCATGAACGCTGGTTGTGCCGTTAACAAGACCTTCATCACCCTGTCATCCAATATCTCTGCAACTCTGGGACCGCTCAAATTGGCCCTCCTCCTGTTGGCACATTTCTATCGGATGATGTTCCACTTACATCGAGACCCCTCGAACGCCAATAGGTTATCAAGCCCTTTATGGTTATTGACTTGCTTAGCCTTTTTATACTATCCAGAGTTGCTCAACATTAGGTCAGCGGAGGCCCTCGACGAGCTTATTCGAGCAGAGATTCAACGTGGTCCGAAGAAGACCTTAGGGTACCAGTACAAACCTATTTCATCTTGGGTTTGCTATGGAGAGGCCACCATAAAACTGCTGATCCCCCTCGAACGGGTATCTTACCTCTTGGTATTAAGCACAGTCCTGAACCTTATTCATATAGGGATCTGGTGCCCCTTTTTCGAGTTGAGACATGGGCAAGAGACAACCCATTGGGCCCATGCTGCTTTACCCGTTTGATTAAGGACCATAGATTCCTTTAACCTCTGCACCAACGGTCAAGGCTACTAGAGGTCGATTCTCTCTTTTCGAGACCTTTTTTTGGCAGATAATGCGTCCGGGGTCGAGGTTTATAATCCTCAGGTAATCTTACTTATTATTGTGAACGTCGTTTTTTTTAACCCTGTTTGCTTATTTCTTCTCACTCGATCACATATGTTTGCATTTCCAGCTCTGTTCACCGCAGTTTGGTATAAACCAAAGCTTTGCCTTGCCATTCCTGGGCACATTGAACCGCCCTTGGTTTGATAGTAAGTACCATCCATCTACTTCTCATCGAGCCAGGGTAGAGGCTACCATTCGAGATAAAACTTCCTGCAAGATGCCTCTTTCTTTCATCCCCGCCTTTTATAGGGTTCTTCAAGTGGAGGCTTGTTTTCTCGATTTCTGGAACTCAGTCTTAAGTCATTTTTACTTGAGACGGATCATTCGAAAGCAGATCACTGCCCTCTGGCAACTTTTGGCCGGTGTTGTCGATTTATCCCCAATTTCGAAACACCTTTCATCTCAGGTATTAACACCTTATCCTCTTTAATTCTTATGTTTTGAATGTTCTATTTACTTCGCACCTGATATATCCCCTTTTTTCTTATCTCAATAGGTTTCAGATTACATCATCTCTTATGCTCTGACTTCTGGGTGGAGATTCGACCAAGGTGACTTCCTAATCAGAGATGTCCGAGGATCATCTCCCACTAACCAAGAGCCATCCCAATCATCCATGCAAGTGCAAAGGGCTGAATCTTTCCCTGTCGTGGCGGGGATCGATCTTCCGGCGAGTCCTCTCATTGAAGTGGGGTCGCTTCCCGAAGTCCCTGCTGTTGTCACTCGAAAACGCAGGGCACCTAGGGCTCCTCGAATTGTGCCTCCTAGGCTGCGGGACGAGGACGAGGAAGAAGATGAGGACCTATTTTCACTCAACCATGATGCTCGCAAACGTATCCGTTTGCAAAAATTTCTCGAGGTTCAAGTTTAGTCTTTTATTATCTTTTAACGCCTTTTTTTTGCCGCTGTATTTCTTTAAAGTCTTATTACTCATAAGCATTATTCTTGTAGAGGTCGATTCGAGAGAGGGCGAGTCACAATCTTCGATTCCAATCACAGAAATGCCCCTGCCTGAGTCTTCTCCGGCAACCCTTGTTGACCATGATCAAATGGTTCTTGATACAGGTGAGCTTCCTCGAAGGTCTTTCGTTGTACTTTAATCTTTCGAAACGTTTTTCTTTCTAATTTTCAAAACACATTGTTCATCCTTCACAGCAGCCCCTGGTGACAAGCTTCATAATTCTCTTATTCGAGCGGAGACCATTGATAGTCCAATGGAGATTACCCCCAGTTCTTCAACTATCCGACCTTCAGGTAATTTTAATTATTTTGCAAACTTATTCAATTTCTTAGATTTCGAGTCTTTGGGTTATGCAAGTAAAGTCCTTAAATTTTTCTTTTAGGGACTGTTTCGACATCTTCTAATGGCACCCCAGTTATTTCGAGTTTGCCGTCTTCCATTCGATTCTCATTGGCTTTGCTGATGGGAATCTCGTCTACTATATTTGTAGACCCATATATTTTTGGCAGGCTCAAAACGAATCATCTAGGCGGATTGAACTTCCAAACCTTATCAGGTCCCTCTCAAGTTATACCATCTTCTGTCCATATTGAGGAAATCAGGGATGACCAAGTTTCAGTTATTCCGTTTGAGTCTATATCAGACCCATCCTCCTCGAATTTGATAGGTCCTATTGTAGCTTCTTCCTCTCAGAGCGAAGGTATAGTCTTGGGACAGTTTTTTATTTATATAATTTCTTTTTGTCGATTCATTTTTCTTATAATGATCTATTAATTTCAGGGACTGAGGAAACCTCCGAGGAGATCATGACTGACCCAATTTCTACTCCTCCTTTCGAACCGCCATCTACTGCATCTTCTTCGAGCATAGTAGCAGCCGCTACATCTTCGTCTGAAGGTATGATTTAAACTTCATGTTACTTTACATATTTTCTCTTGTTTTAATATCATTTCGAGTAACATATTTTATCGTCTTATAATGCAGACGCCTTGGAATTTTCCAAGGTAGGATTCAATGAAGTGCTCTATGATATAAGGCTTCGGCCTTATGATCTTGAATTAATGGCTAGATTGCGCTTTTTCCTAGACGAAGCGTCCTCGAGACTAGCCGAATCGTGGCAGCCCATCTTTCAATCAACCCGTGGAGTGCTCGAAAGGAGTTCTGCTTCTCTCAATGCTTCACTTGCTCAAGGCTTCAATCCTTTCGAGGCGGAAGTGTCTTCTTCCCATACCCAAAAGGTGGATCAACTTCGAAACCAGGCCACCACTCTAGAAAATACTCGGGTTAATCATTTAAGAGAGATAGCTTCCTTGGATGCACAGATAGCCCATCTCCAAGCTCGAAGGGATCGACTTGCCAACTCGGTCGATAGTATTAAAGAAAATTTAGCAGCTCTTAGTGGCCAAATTGATCACTTGAACCGACAATTCAAAGAAGTGGCGCAATCGGCTCTGCTCGAAAGGGACGCCTTTGAATCTGCCTTAGACATTTTATCTACTTCTTTTAATTTTATTAAGTCTTGAATTACTCTCGAAACATGTAATTGACAATTTCCTTGACTTCTTTTATCTAAAATTAATTCAAGAAGTTTTTTCCTATTTCGCGTATTCTTTTGAGTATAATTTGTTTATGAGATTCCCACATTGTTGGGATACATTTCTTTAAATATCTTGCATTTAATGCTCGCCCATATTCTTCTCCACTCAGATAATGAAGTTTATATGAATTATCAGATAACTTTTTCGAAATTAAAAATGGCCCTTCCCATTTAGGTGACCATTTTCCAAAAAAAATGATCATTCGAACCTTCCGGCAATATCATTTTCCACACTACGTCCCTTGTTTTGAAGAATCTCTCCTTAACTCTTTTGTTATAACTCTTCTCAGCCTTCTTTTTTTGAAGTTCAATTTGTTGTAAAGCTGATACTTGTAATATTTCGTGATCCAATTTTTCAATGTTTATGTTCTCAGCATATTCTTTGGCTGTGAGCTGTGTTTGCTCTAAAATCTTCTTCGATTTCACATTGATCTCCATCGGTATTACCGCCTCGTGACCATAAACCAACTGAAAAGGGGATACCCCAAGACTATCTTTCTTAATCATCCTTAGGGCCCACAATGTATCAATTAGCAATTCGTGCCAACTTCTTGGGTTATTCTTTATCATTTTCGAAATGCAGCCCTTAATTAATTTATTTGATGATTCGGCTTGCCCATTTGATTGCGCGAAATATGGCGTAGAGTTTATTAGCATTATGCTAAATTGGGTCAGGAATTCGAGCATCTCCGAGCTGTTTAACACTCTAACCTGATCGAATGTTATAGATTTCGGAATCCCGAATCTAGTTATAACATTTTCTTTTATAAAGTCTATCACATGTTTCGATGTAATATTTTCGTAGGCTTTAGCTTCGACCCATTTTGTAAAGTAATCGGTTGCCACTAAGATATAACGGTACCTTTTAGATGAGGCCGGTTTGATTTCACCAATGATATCCATAGCCCACCTTCGAAATGGCCATGGTTTGATATTGAATTTAATTCAACTATGGGTTACCTTAGCATTTTCCCAAACTTTTAACACTGTCTGCAGCCTTTAGCATACTCTATACAGTCTCGAGATATTGTGGGCTAGTAATACCCATACATATGTATCAACCATTTCATTTTCTAGCCTGCTTGATGTGCCCCACAGATACCTTCGTGTGTTTCTGCCATTGTGATCAGGGCATCTTCTAAATCGAGACATTTTAATAGAATCCCTTGAGAATCTTTCCTATATAATTCTCGCCCATCATAGAAATAATGGTGAGCCATTAATTTTAGTTTATTCGTAAAACCTCCTTTAGATGGATTTTTGAGGTAATCAATGATTTCGAGACGCCAGTCATCTTTTTCTTTCATAATATCAATTTTATTAACATGTATCTGCCGCTCTTCAAAAGATATCAAAACCCTTGGTTTGAGTTGGATTGCCGATTCGAGTAAAATGGGGTCAACTTTATACCCCGATGCCATTTGGGCCAAATCGTTCGATATTTGGTTATTTTCTCTTGGGACATAACTGACCTTAATAGACTCAAAACACTTAAATAACTCGTGAACTCGGGGCAAATGAGGATATTGCCAATGGGCTTACACATTTAAATACTCCCTTTACTTGATTTATAATTAAATGGGAATCACCCTTTAATTCAACATTTTTAGCATTCATTTCGAGTAGTACTTCTAATCCCAGAATAAAAGCTTCGTACTCGGCTCTATTATTCGTGCAATCTCCTTCGATTTTTGCGTACATCTTGGTTATCATCATATCCCAACTCCCGCTCTATCTCAAGTATTGGATCCATCGAAATATAAAATCCAAGTAACTAAGTCCATGAATCCAATTTCGAAGATATCTGATACTTCTCCTATTTTCGAAGGATGATCAACAATGAGATCTGCTAATGCTTGTCCTTTTACGGCCTTTTGTGGCACATAAATCAAATCGAATTGGAGCAAGCCGAGGCTCCACTTGCTTAACCGACCTTTTACGAGAGGTTGGTTCATCATAAATTTAATGACATCTGTCGGTGATACAACTTCTATAAGATATGCAGAAAAATAATGTCTTAATTTTACAGAGTCAAAATAAAGACTGAGACACCATTTCTCGATTGAAGCATACCTTTTTTCGGCGTCATTTAATAACCTGCTCAAATAAAAGACTGCATGTTCGAATCCCCTATCATTTTCTTATACTAAAAGGCATCCAATCGAACACTCTGCTGCGGATATATATAGCCTTAACTTTTTTCCTTTTCGAGGAGGAATCAAAACTGGAGGTTGGGTTAAATATCTTTTTATGGATTCGAAAGCTTCTTGCTGTTTTTCTCCCCAAATGAAATTTTCTCCATCTTTCAATCGTAAAAGTGGCGAGAATGCCTCAGTTTTTCCTGCTAAATTTGATATGAACCTTCTTAGGAAATTAATTTGTCCCAAAAAACGTTGTAACTCCTTTTGATTTTCTGGAGGTTTAGCATTCATGATTGCTTTAGATTTGTTTCGATCCACTTCGATACCTCGATTATGGATTAAAAATACTAAGAAGTTCCCAACTTTTACTCCAAAAGCACATTTCAACGGATTGATTTTTAAATTAAAACGCCTCATTCGTTGAAAGGCTTCGATTGGAGATTTGATATGCTCCTGATGAGTTTGTGCCTTGACCACAATATCATCAATGTATATTTCCATCGACTTCCCAATAAAATCATGAAACATATAATTCATAGTCCTTTAGTAGGTTGCCCCAGCATTCTTTAAACCAAAAGGCACGACTACCCATTCGAAAGTGCCTATAGCACCTGCACATCGAAATGTTGTTTTGTTTCTATCTACTTCAACAATTTTTAATTGATAATATCCCGAATATCCATCCATAAAGGACATGAATTGATATCTAGCCGCTTTATCAATTAAGACGTCAACCATCGGCATGGGATATCCGTCCTTCGACGTAGCCTTGTTCAAGTCTCTGAAATCGATACACACTCGTACTTTACCATTCTTTTTAATTGTAGGAACTATATTTGCTAACCATTCTACATATCTGGTGGGCCTAATGAATTTAGCCTCGACCAACTTTTCGATTTCCTCTTTAATTGCTCCCATTAAATCGGGTGATAACCGTCTTGGGGCCTGAATAATTGGCCTAAAACCAGGTTTTATAGGCAACTCATGCCTAGCTACTGCCATATCCATCCCCGGTATTTCATGGTGAGCCCAAGCAAAACAATCCTTGTATTTAAGTAACACTTTGATTAATTTTTTTTTTTTTGTTTTGTTCCATCTTTGAACTAACATAAGTTACTCTTGGGTCGTCGAATGTTCCCAAATTAACCTCTTTTAATGGATCTTGGTTGTCTTCCCTAATATCTTCATCAGATTCCAAAATTCCTTCTTCAATTACATCTTCTATGTCTTCGTTTTGGTGTTCGAAATGATTAATAGCATGTGAACTTGAATTTAAATCAAACCTTTCGGATAAGTTAGCACAATAAAAACAAAATTTTGAATTAAGCCTTTCGATTGCTATTTGTTTAAAAGCCTTATCTACTACAGGTGATTGTTTCGTCTCTTCCATCAGTAAAATAAACAACTTTTTCGAAAACAACTAGTCTAAGCTACTCCATTTAGACTTGAGCTAGCTTCTTCATTACTTCTTCCGCAGACTGTTCTTCGATTTGTCCTTCTGCTTTGTCTTCTTCGCCATCTACTCCCCTATCCTTTTCGATGATGGGGAAAGATGGAGCCCTTCTGCCTTTTACTTCGAGGTCTTTGGCACAATACCTAGTATTCACAATTTGAGTGTCAACCAAATATGAATTGCTTTCGGATTTTACCACTTCGAATTCGTCACCATTCCAACATATTAAAATTTGATGTAAAGTGGAAGGTACACAATTATTTTGATGTATCCAATCTCTTCCAAGTAACGCATTAAATGATGAATTCGTATTTACCACAAAAAATGCAGAATAAGAACTTTTAGATCCTACTCTAATTCGACATGGAAGGACACCCAACACTTTTGTCGCTTGCCCCGAAAAGCCATAGACTGCCACATTAGCAGCCACTAAATCTTTCGAACTTTTGCCTATCATTGCTAGAGTGTTTTCAGGTAACACATTAACAGTCGCACCATTATCTACCAAAACTTTGCTAATCTTGATGCCCTCAATTTCGACTTGAATATAAAGCAGTTTCATATGATTATTATTGATCGTTTCCTTTGAAAACAATAATTCAATAAAGCGTTCACTTTCATTATCTTTCTTAACAGACTTATGATCGATAAATTTGAAACAGGATAAGTTACCTCTCTTTGGAGCCATCAATGTCTCCAAGGTCTTTTCTTTCTCATCCAATTCGCCCTCTTTCGCAGCAAATTCTGCTGGTAAGATTGTCACCATGTTACAGTCTTTTCCTTCTTCAAAATTTAGAGCCCTTCGAATAGAGGCTTCATTTCCTTTAACTTCGCCTTCGTTTGTCGACTCCTCACCCAGCATATCATCCAGAAGTATGTTCAAATCATCGTCTGATTCAAAATCTCCCAAGTTATCTTCATCATCTGCAATGGCATTCTTCTCTTGGTGGTTCGTATCCTTCATTTGATCGCTCAATTGATCAATTTCTTTCTCGAACTCATCATCTTGTTTCGGTTTTTTGTCTACCTTAGCTTTCAGAATTCCCTTAGCGAGTACCTCTTCCTCGATTCTTATGTTGGCAATTACTATTTCTTGTTGCATCTCCATGGCAATAGCAGCCCTAGTATAAGCTACTTGTTGGGCTATAGTCTTCGGGTGACTGTCCTTTCTCTTCTCGAGATACTCACGCTGTTCAAACCCTCTTATAAACGGTTAAAGGGTGACTCCTTTCCTGCCTGGGGAAATCTCCATATCTCTCGTCCTCGAAATGCCCTTTGATTAGGCATGAGCCCGAGGAATCGATTTCCCATCTCGTGCCTTGGCCTCTTATTCCACTGATCCACTTTCTGGTAAGCAGGAACCCAATTCGGATCATTTGGGATAACTTGCAGCCTTACCAATTCAAAGTGAAGTGTATTCGAACAATTGGTGCACAATGTTTTCTGGAGTTTCACCAAATTGTTCACCACCTTTGGGGGAACTTCGAACTTGGTCTCGAGCGCCTGTTTGTAAGTTTTTGCCTCATGTTTTCGATTTTCCTGCAATGGTTCAACTTCCACCTATTTTTCTTTCGTCTTTTCAACCTGGCACAAGCCCAAGATCCGTTTCTTCGTAGAGGATAGGTTAGTCAAACTTCTTTCGAATTGTTTCGCCACAAAGCGCCTAAAAATTTGGCACTGATCGGTGGTATGGAGAGTATTTATATGCCACCTGCACATCCCTTCGAGACCCTCGTCTTTGACCTTTGGGAAAGTCAGGATTTTCTCATGAATTAGACGATTGAAAGTCCTATTCGCCAACTTTGCTTCATTAGTTGCCTGAAAATCAACATAATCAAGAGTATTAATTTCGAGATTCATAGCAGGAAAAGGATCTTCATCTATATTAGCCTTTTGAACATCAAGAAAGATAAGCTCTTTTGAATCTATCTTTTCTTGAATTAAATTTCGAAACAAAATACAATCGTTGGTTTCATGTGAAAAAACATTATGCCGTTTACAATAAGGTTTTCCCTTTATTTCTGCTTTCGAAGGGATCCTATGTTTTCCTTTGAACCTAAGTTTTTTATTTGCTAGCAACCAATCGAATATTTGTTCAGTATTTGTTACATCGAAAGTGTAATTCTTTTCTTTTTTAGTTTGTAACGAGCCCGTGGCCACACACTCTTTCTTTTCGAGAGCTCCACATTGATAAAGGGGGCCCTTTTAGAACTCTGCCAAATCAATTTCATAGGCATCTTCGAATGCCCATGGAAGGCCCACTTTGAAAGCATTCAGGCCCTGATGTTTCCTATGACTCTCTTCCCTAAGCATATTTCCGTACCTAATGGCGCTTTCGGCCAGGCTTCTAAAATCGGAAAAGGGCATACCATCAAACCTTAACCTGTATTCGAAAGACATATTCTGCTGTGCTAATTGGACAAATTTAGACTCGGGTATATTAAGGTGACATTTGACTCTAGCCTTCTTAAAGCGTGAGAGGAATTCTTCAACCGACTCCCCAGTATTTTGGCTAATTTTATCAAGATCACTCATTGAAATCCCTGGATTCGTTCGAGCAAAATGGTTTTGAAATTGGAACTACATTTCGTCCCAATTATGTATGGAATTCGGAGATAGGCTTATATACCAATTAAAGGCAGACCCTGTTAATGAGCTAGAGAAAAGCCTTAGTTTGAGAAAATCTTGGTCTGAGGCCTCTCGACATTGACAAGTGAACCTAGACAAGTGCTCTAGAGCAAAAATATGACCATCTCCCAAAAATAAAGTAAAATTGGGGATCTTATAGTTTCGAGGGAAAGGAAAATTTCGATCTATCCAGTCAGGATATGGTTTCCCAGGAATCAATCTATGATTCCTTCGAAATCCCGGTCCATACATCCTTTCGATAATCATCTCGATTTGATCTTGAAAGGGATCTTGACACTGTCCCCTCATATTTCCTCATATATGGGCATTGGGCATAGCTTGCCCCCCTGCATATGGTATTTGGAAATTATTTGGGAACAAAAGAACACCTTGGCTCATTTGCGCGCTAAGAAAGTTAGTGTTTCCCATAGTAAAAGGGGCATTCGAAACCGCTGGGTACGTTTGACCTTGTGTTTGGTTTTACCCCCCAGCATATTGTCCTTAGGGAAGGCCTGTACTTGTCTCGAAATTACCAAAATTATTATTTGCCATCGGATACCCCGAAGGCCCTGGCCCATAACCAACTGGCGGTGTAGGAAAAGATGGCCTTGAAGGTTGTGGCTGGAACTGACTCGGATTAAACATTTGAGGATTATTTGAAGGAGGATTATTCAAAGGAAGACGTAAATTTTGAGTAAAATTTTGTTGTCTTATTCCTACCTGCCCCCCAATCCCTGGTGGATTCAAGAAGTTTAATTCATTTATGGGAGAAGAACTCGACGTTTGTCCTGTTTCAAAGCAGCTATTCCTATTTCTGATTTCTCTAGGGTAACCAGGTGGTGGTTCTCCTAAGTTGATTTGTCTCGCTCGAGTCCTAGGTTCGACTGATACTAACTGAGACACTTTTTCTAATAAAGCGTTATGTTTTATATTTTTCGATTAACGGTTCAAGAGCAGTAACTACCTGAGTAGTTATCATTCTCGAGAATACATCACAAGTCTGATTAAAATTTTTCCCTAATTCGGTTATAACTCGGGTAACTTCTCTAGCTAGACCCTCTTGAGTACTTACAACAATATCTTGCACTATTGCTGTAAATATCCGGGCAGATTCTTAAGCCAACACTCGATATTGATTGTTGAATTGTCTCCTCTGATCTTCTCGAGCACCTATTAGAGTTTGTTTCATGACTCTAACAAATTGCTCATATATTTTATCTGCCCTGACTCTGTGTCTCGACACAGGTTGTGTTTCGGGATTCTCATCCGGTTCATCTCTAGCAGATTCTTCTGACATTTTATAATCGTTCTATGGAAGTCAAATTTTTGATCTCCCACTGTGGTCGCCAAAGAATTTGTTTCGTCCGAAAAAACAAATTGACTAGGGAAGGATTCGAATCGTCGATCCAAACTCCACGATAATTCTTAACTTAGAATTATCTTTTAACCCTTGCTTATATATGCTATGTGGTGGTTTCAGACTTTAAATTACTAATTCGGGATTGACGTGAATGAAGGAATTGATTAAGAAATAAACGTTAATCAAGCAATTAAGAAATTGGGAACAAGTCATACCTCCATGAAGAACCCTTTTTCGTCAGATTCCCTTGATTAAACCTTCAGATTACAACTAAACACGTAATTAAAGAGAGCTAAACCTAATTATGCCTAACACACAAAGATTAATCTATTACCACGTCTAAGGAACTAAAAGCAGAAATTCAGAATTTGATTTGGTTTTTGTTATTCTCCCTTTCCTTCTCTTTCTTCTCTCATATATATATCTTCTTCTCTTCGGTTTTCTTGTAATTTCCACGTCCCTCTCCAGAAACTGCTGCTAACTCCCCTTTCGAATTTTCTTAATTTGGAGCCTATTTGTTGTTGGGTCCATTCTCGACCTTGGGCCTACTTTTCTTTTTTCATGACCCTTGGGCTTTCTTTAAATCTAGCCCATACTTTTCTTCGAACATCTAAACCCTCAGACTTTAGGTTTTATTAATTACAAATTTTATTTAGGTTACACCTTCGTGGCCTTATTCGAATATAGGCCTAATTTTGATTTTAAACTGTGTAAGCAGCTACCCCATGAACCGGCCTGGACAGGTGGCATGATCCCGGGGATGCCAGGAGCAAGAAAGATGCCCGGAATGGATAACTACAATTGGGAAGTTCCTAGGTCGTCTCGTTCTATGCCAAGAGGCGTTGGTCCAAACACTCAGCCCTCACTCATGGGAAAATCCCCATCACTGAACCAGCGGATTCATGGGTGGCAAAACTAGTGCACTCCTGCAGGGCAGTGGTGCACCCCTGCAGGGCAGTGGTGCACCGCCTGCTCGCCCACCGGCCACCTATGGACCCTGCACCTCAGGCTCCTGTTCCATTCAGACAAGCTTCTGAAAACAACTCTCGTAGTGATTGGAGAATATGGGAAACCAAATATGCATGGCCTGAGTAAACCGTGTTTTCACAGGGATAAATATAAATTTATCCACCTGGAATAGCTTACTGTCAAAATTTTAATAAACTCATTTGTATAAAATTATTTATACATATATTTTCAACGTGGAGGAAACAATATTTGAAAACTGTTTGTTTGTTAAAACTCATATTATATTCGTATAAATACATGTATGTACAATAATTGAAAATGCTTTCTTCCTGTATACAGTTGAACTTAACGAAAAGTACTCATATTTTTTAGTTGACCCGTTTAATACACGTATTTACGCTTCACATATTGTACTTGACGAATAATACTAGTAAAAAAAATACTAATTTTATTTAAAATTTGAAAATTAGAATAAATTTATAATTGTACTAATTGAGTTTAAACAATTAATTAGAAACTACGATTGTTAATAATTTGTTAAAATATAAATAATTATCAACCAATAACTCATATAAAATATCAGTTATTTAATTTTAATAGCCAAAATTCATATTATATAATGAATTAAATATTTAATTTTATATTTTATATAATCCTTTATCAAAATTAAACAAGTATGTTAGCGTGATTTTCTCTTAAATACAAATTTTAATAGCGTGATTCATTATAAATTAGCTATATAAATTGGCCATATAAAATTAGTCAATCACTAATATTTACACTAATATATACAAATTTGATAAATACGCAGATAATGATTCTACTGTTAATTTTTTCACTATAATAATTAAAAGACACTTTAGAGTTGAAACAGAGGCACATTAGGCGTGTTCTGTTTGCTAAAAGGGAATTAGATTTAGGATTTCTGAACTTTTTCTATTTACAATTTGTACCCCGCACTTTTTAATTTCTTAGAAAAATTGTTAGCCATGTCCTCGCTGTGTCGGACACGCACCGGGTCGTGTCCGACGCAATGTCCAAAATTCTACTTTATTTTTTTTATCATGGACACAGATTAGCCGTATCCGACACGTGACAGAGGAGTGTCGGAGGCGTGTTGTATACGATACGCGCCCGTGGATAATTTTCGGATTGTTCGTGCTTTATAGGACTGACAAAGAAATCTATCTTGTTTTAGATATCTCGGTTGGTTTCACATAGCAGAGACTTTGCATTTTGACTTACAATTGTAGGAAGAACATCGAGTTATAGAAGCCAAAATAAGGATGAGGCAGCAAGAACTTCAGGATGAAGAAGAAAGGGTTATGAAACAAAGAGAAATTAGTTCTTCTAGCAGTGTGAGAGGACCAAGTGAAGTTGATTATTGCTCGGCTAGAGGTAACTGATTTGAGCCTTATGTAACATCTTTGCTGTCTTACTCATTTACTCATTTACCCTTTCCGTATGCACCGATGATAAGAACCATACAACTGAGACTATTCCCAATCCTGTAAATTACTTCCCTCCCTCATTTCTGGTTTAACACATTCTTTTTAGCATCCATCTATTCTTGAGAGCTTGTAGTCTCTCAGTTACGAAAAATGCTCTCAATTACTTGTACCCCTCCCCCAGCATTAATATTGAGTTTTCTCCACCACGGCCCATCTGGGTTTTTGCACATCTACAATTGTGAATTAAATTTTGATTCATTATGGCCATGATTAAGGATGAGATCTTTGCTTACCACTCGTGCTTCGATATTTGCTCTTTAGTCCTTCTTTATTTAATAATTCTGTTGTGGCATATTGTAATATTATGATGCCGGAAATTTAGAATAATCTCAATTATATAAACTAACGATCTGATAGTTTGAATGAAAATGAATAACTATTGGCATAACAAAATAATAAGGGATAACTACACTCACACCCGTTCAATGATGGGTTAATTACACAAACATCTCCTCACTAATTGATAATTACAAACACAGGGATCTATTTGTAAGATTTACAGGGGGTGCAATTGTAAGAATTGTTACACACACAGGAGGTGTAATTGTAATGAAATCTTTAACATGAGAGGGTGTGTTTGTAACTATCAATTAGCGAAGGGAGATTTGTGTAATTACCCTATCATTGAGGGGGTGTGAATGTAATTATCCCAAATAATAAATACATCAGATGTTGGTACATATACTTGAGTATGACCAAATTCATTGTATAGGGAATAATCCCTTTTCCGCTGCCATGGCATCAATTACAGTGCACTTTTAGCCGGGTTCAAAGAATCAATTAAGGGATCCTCCTCATCTATAATCTATAATCTATATCTATAACTATTATAATTATAAAAGTATGAATGTTATGAGATGATTTAATTTTTTTGTAGAGACTACAATATCTTTATGTGAATATTATGCTAGAAAAAAAAAAGTGAGGTTCATTAAGTAAATAAATTTATTGTATTAATAATTAAGTTAATCTATCCTTTTAAAAAAATTAATGTTAGTTCATTGTATGCACTACTGTAATAAATGAGTCAATTTTTTCAATGTATATATTCATAAGTAATTTTGTATCTACTTTTTCTTATTAGATATTATTTTATATTTTTGTAAAAATGATTGATATGTTTAAGTAGTGAATAATTTTCTGTATTTCACCATGTAATTCTTTTTTGATTAATGAGCAACATAAATTTATTCAATGGACTTTAAATAAATTATAGGGAAAATCTCATTTTTAATATCGTAATTGACCACCTGTATACTTTTGATACCATACATTTTTGAAATATCCCTATTGATACAAACTTCACTACTACAGAAATGACCTATAACAGCGATTTTTTTGGGCCTATTACAGCGGTTTTGAACTGCTGTCATAGGTACCGCTGGCATAGGTCAAAACCATATGACAGCGGTTCCGGAACCGCTGTCATAGGTCACCCTATGACAGCGGTTCTATAGAAACCGCTGCAGTAGGGTGACCCTATGACAGCGGTTTCGGCGGAACCGCTGTCATAGGGTCATTTATTCAAAAAAAAAAATTAAATTGGACCCTATGACAGTGGTTCCGGCTGAACCGCTGTCATAGGGTGGTTTATTTATTTTTTTTTAATTTTATTTTATCGTTTATAATGTTGCCATGTCGGAATGACACGAAATTCGCACGGTCATAGAGAAACGGCATTCTGAACAAAACGCAAATTTATCTTGCGCTCTCGTGATTTTAGCCATCCGAGATTGTTTAAGGCCTCAAATACGCGTTTTATTATAAAGATACGTATGTTTGTAATAAAACGCGTATTTGAGGCCTTAAACGATCTCGGATGGCTAAAATCACGAGAGCGCAAGAAAAATTCTTGCGTTTTGTTCAGAATGCCGTTTCTCTATGACCTTGTGAATTTCGTGTCATTCCAACACCGCAAAATTTCAACCGAGAAATATTTTCATAAATACACAAATATACGTACACCCACACATACACAAATATACGTACACCCATCAACATATACACAAATATACATACACCCATCAACATATACACAAATATACATACACCCATCCACATATATACATACACAAATATACACACACCCACACATACACAAATACACCCATTAACATATACACATATATGCATACACCCATGAACATATACACAAATATACATACACCCATCCACATATATACATACACAAATATTCATACACAAATATACAAACACACACATACACAAATACACATACACCCACATATACACAAATATAAATACACCCACACATACACAAATATAAATACACCCACACATACACAAATATACATACATCCACACATATATGCATACACCCACATATACATACATCTATATATACTCTATGTGTGTGTGTGTGTGTATATATATATATATATTTATATTTATCTAAAAAAAATACCAAAACTAAATGGAAAAAGGCGGCGGCGGCGGAGGTGGGCGGCGTCGGCGGCGGCAGAGGTGGAGGTGGGCGTCGGCGGCGGCGGAGGTGGGCGGCGGCGGTCCTATACCGAGAGAAACCGAGAGAGAGAGAACTAGATCGAGAGAGAAGTAGATCTAAAAATAGAGAGAGAAACCGAGAGGGGCGGCGGACGGCGGCGGTGGTGGTGAGAGAGTTGAGAGAGAGAGAGAGAGAGTGAGTGAGTGAGAGTGAGAGTGTGAGAGAGGGGGGGCCGGTTTGAAATAAACCCGCCCAAAATTTGAACTTTTGGCAGCGGTTCGGGCGAACCGCTGCCAAAAGTTCAATTTTATTTATTTTTATTTTTTTTGACACCTATGACAGCGGTTCGGCTTGAACCGCTGTCATAAGTTCGAACCGAGTGCCCCCTATTACAGCAGTTTTCAAAACCGCTGTCATAGGTGCGCTGTAATAGGACTTTTTTGTGGTAGTGCTTTGCCTATTTTTATCACTTTTGGTACCTCCGTTAACTTGGTAATGGAAAATATCACATGCCATCCACCTGGCCGTTAACTCGCACTTGTTGTGTACGTGCACATGAAAATTAATAGGAAAATCTCATTTTTGGTGCCAAACTTTGTCCATTTGTCTCATTTTCGGTACCATTGTTTGGTGCCACAAATGAGATTTTCCAATTAATTTTCATATACATGTTCACAACATGCGCGAGTTAACGGCCACGTGACATTTTCCGTTACTTAGTTAACGGAGGTACCAAAAGTGATACAAATAGGCAAAGTTTGTATCAAAAGTGAGATTTCAAGAATGTTTGGTATCAAAAGTGTACATGTGGTCAATTACAGTATGAAAAATGAGATTTTCCGTAAATTATATCATCTGTTACAAATTTCAAAGTGTATTCCAAATGAATTCTATAACATGAGAAAATTTAAAAATCAAATTTGAAGGGAAAAAATGTTGGGTTGTTGGCGACGTATCTTATTTTGCTTGCTTTACTTACGTTGACTCTTAAAATTCAATTAAAAAACCTAGTTGAAAAGATAAGTTACATAAAATTGTAAATAGTGAAAAATTATTTTTAACATTATAAAAGTTCACAAAATATGTAATTGAAAAGGAATATGAAAATATACTAGGAGAAAGAAATTTATTACACCATATAACCTCTCTAAACAAATGAGACTCCTATTTATAATTTACCTATTCGATTTTTGTTTTTTTATTTAATAACAAAGAATCATGGAATTAGTATTTTTATTTTTATTTATCGTTAAATTCGGGTTTTCTGTACTCTCTAGCATTATAATAAGAATAAGTTAATTGGAGAGCAAATGAGAAATTATTTAATTTACAGAATCTACAATAGTAAATAGGGGTCAACTTTAAATAAATTTGGGTTGGTGTCTCACTATCTTTCCTTACATAGTGTACATGATCCTTGAAAATTCACATAATCAATGAGATTGAATAATAAATTAAACGGACATTATATTGGATTATCTTACATACTTAACTTTCTTATTGTTACAAAAATTACATTTGAGCAGTCCCCGTATTTGTCATATATAATAGTTTTTAGTGTTTTGCATTTCTCAACATTTTTTGAAAATTAAAAAAAAAAAATTTGGTTACACTGGGAAAAAAAAGAAGAAAAAGATCAAAACAAAAGTCTAAGCAGGTTCAAGGATCAAGTCCCAGAGCTCCTCGGTAGGGAGTGTCCCAATTTTGCCAAGGCATCCGCACATGCATTCCCTTCCCGTTTTGTGTGTTGTAAGCGGCTATTCCATGGCTTCCTCAAGAGTTGTCTGCAATCTTCAAGAATTCCTCCAAGTGGATGATTGGAGGTATCGGCTCTCAAAACAAGGTTGACTACCACCTCCGAGTCAATCTCCACGACAATATTCCCAAACCGTTTGTCCCAAGCAAGACAAAGACCCCCTCTAAGAGAGAGTAATTCCGCCGTGTCATCTCTTAGAAGACCTCCCCCTGTCGCTTGTCCCGTAGAATCCCAAAAACTCCCATCCGTATTCAGTTTGATCCAACCCAAAGGTGGAGTATGCCATTTCACCTCAATATGAGTATGTCTTTGAGGAATTTTCTCAACTTTGAAGGCTGTCTCAATCTCCAATGCCAGGCGCTTCAAAATAAAAATTGTTGCCCGAAGCTCTTCTGATTTACCCGAGTACACGAAGTTATTACGGGTTATCCAAATCGACCATGAAGTTGCGAGGAAAACCGTTTTCCAAGGAAGTTTCGGCAGCACCATATTATCAAATTTTTTGTTAAGGTTCGAGCTAATCCAATTAACTTGAGGGATGTTCATGAACTCACGAAATTGGGTCGGGGCAATAACAACTTCCCACAAAAAGCGAATAAAAGAAAAATTAAGAAAGTAAATTTTCTGTGAAGCTCAACTGCTCAAGAAGGGCCCCTCGTTAGTTACCGTCGGCGATTTGATCAACATCCTCCTGAAATAATTATATGACCACTATTATCCGATAAGCACCATTAATATATATATATATATATATATATATATGAACAACCATTTCAATATATATATATATATATATATATATTGAAATGGTTGTTCATATATATATATATATTGAAATGGTTGTTAATATATATATAGGGTCAAGATCGAATACACACCCTATATTAGATAAGATATAAGACCCAATTTACACCATTGGATCCATTAAATCCAACAGTCCAAAAAAGAAGCAAAAAAAGGCTGAAAAATTGATCTCAATTGGATAAGGGGTATAATAGTAAAAAAGGAAGAAAAAAAGGCATAAAATCTCCCCTAAAATCTCCCTTATTTACGTTATTGAGCAGACACGTATAGAGAGAGAATTTCTGTATGTATAATGCAAGTGTATGTATAATCAGAGCAAGAAACATCACAAAAACCCACTTGAACATGGTAGAAGGAGAACCTGGGAGTTTCTCTCTCTAGATTTTCATTTCAAAATCTCTCTATGCAAACAAGCCCCGACTCAAGATTTAAGGGGCCATGTTTGGTATGTCTAATTCAAGCTCACGTAAAACACTGAGAATCAAAGAATACCTGTCTATATAGTTGTGTATAAAATTTACAGTGTATAATGGTTTGTATTGTAGTGTATAATAATAAATCTAATCTATAATCTGTTATACATATAGTTGTGTATAAAATTCCTGTATAATAATGAATCTAATCTATAATTTGTTATACCATTCTATATAGTTGTGTATAAAATTCACGAATCTAATCTACAATCTGTTATACCATTCCATATAGTTGTGTATAAAATTCACAGTGTATAATGGTTTGTATTGTAGTGTATAATGGTTTGTATTGTAGTGTATAATGGTTTGTTATTGTAGTGTATAATGGTCCGTTACAGAGAAATAAAGAGAAACCCATTTGTTAATGATGATTTGCAGACTCATAATTGATAACAGAAGAAGAATTCAGAAAAAATTGAATTGAAAACAGAAGAAAATGATGAATAGGGATTCGATTTCTGCACATCCTTCGATCTTTACAGCGTCGATCTCGAATTTTGCTGGAAAACAACTGATTTGATGATGAATTGAAAGAGTAAAACGATATCTCGAATCAATTTTGCTGCAAAACAACCGATTTGATGATGAATTGAATGGGTAAAAAAATATCTCTTATCAATTTTGCTGATATATGTGATTATGGAAAGAATATAATGAAATCGGTTATGGCACGTGAAATTGGGGATTTGATTTGATACTGTGTATTAAATTGAATCTGTTAGTTATAATTTAATGACTAACATGCCCTTTACATAATTAAAACAAATTATTAAATCAGTTAAATGTGTTAAATGTAGACCTTGGGATCAAATTGAATCAAAGGCCTAGATTGGGTCTTATATCTTATTTAATGGCAAGGGATGTATTCGATCCATATTCTATATATATATATATTTAAACAAGAAATTTTATTTAAGATATTATATAATTATTTGCTATAATAAAGATGATGGTAATTTAATCAATATATCATAATGGTAAGTACGTTTTCATAAAAAGTTTAGTGGTGTATTGTCAAAATATAATGTGTATGCTATAACACCTAATAAAGAAAAATATTCAATAGAAAATATTAGTTCTTAATATTAGAATTCATTAGGGGATCTTTGAGCTTGCCGACAGTTTCAGGTGAAGGATTCCAAGTAAATGTAGATTCTCAAATGTTGTTAATTTAATTATTTAATTAAGCAAGGGTAGTTAATGACTTAACGTAGGGCCTCAAATAATTATTTAAACAAAGGTGATAATAAATCTAAGTAAGGGTAATATTACAATATCATAATTGGAAGAAACATCATCCATATTTTTATAGTAGTATAGTATAGATATAGATATAGATATAGATATAGATATGTGTGTGTGTGTGTGTGAGAGAGAGAGAGACAGAACAACGAAGAACTAGTGAACTATGTAAATAAACACTTTTGTTTTGTTTGCTATTTTGTTGTTATTTCTAAATCGATTGGAATATGACGGAAAATCATTTGAAGTATATACTACTTTTTTTTTTTACCTTGTCATTACCTGGAGTTGATCTCGAGGAATTGTATTGTGATGCTCGTCAATGTAGCTTGTTTTTGTCTGGTGCTGCGGGTTAGCTGTTTTATAAGGAAAATGATTTGATGCATTTCGCAGCACATCTTTATTGTTTGAATAAACACGATAACAAAAGCATAAAGATCAAACATGTAACGACACAAGAATTTATGTAATTTGGCAATTGTCTAGGACTTTAAGACATATCACAACATTTATGAAGTTCTTTTAAGAATGAACAAAGAAATGTCTCACCAAGTCAATGTAAACCAGTTTTATTATAGCTGAACACAGAATTGGGATTTCCACCTTTGAGTTTCAATAATTCAAGACTGCACTTGGTGACTTTTATCTAGCCTTTGATCAATTAGGATTCGTCTGCATTTTCAGAGCATAATCTTAGAGGAAGATGTCTAGGATCTATGATAACTGGGAGAGGCTGGTGGCAGCTGTTTTGCGCAAACAGCAGCTTTGGCAACTTTTTCATGAGCAATCCAGGTGCCCGAGCATCTGCTCCGACGCATCGGGTTCCAGTTCTAGCTCCTTTCGTGATGCTGACTTTGACTTTTCAAGTCCTGACAGTTCATCCACATATTGGATGCAAATAGAAGACGCGGTCGCAAATTTACAGAAATCGCTTCCAAAGCTGGTTTTCCTTTCAAATTTTAGTCCTCCTTTTGATGTTGAAGATGTGTTCCTTGGTTCTGCTAAGTTAATTGGGCGGGGAACGTTCGGGAGTACATATACGGCTTCAATGGGTAATGGAGTAAGAATTGTGGTGAAGAGGCTGAAATCTGTGAGTATTTCTGAACAGGAGTTCAAGAGCCACATGGATATTGTTGGAAATGTCAGGCACAAGAATGTGGCCGCATTAAGGGCTTACTATTCTTCCAAAGATGAGAAGCTTATGATATATGATTATTACAGTAAGAATGTCTATGCATTGTTACATGGTAAGTTGAACTCTGCAACTTTTACTTATATTATCATGTTTTTATCCGAGTTAAGAAAATTCTGTAAAAACTTACATATTTATCAAATTCTTTTAGTAAAATGTTTGGCAGAAACAAGTCACTTCATCATGGCTGCATGTTTGGTTACACTACGTAAATCAAGATATGAGATTGCACCATCTAATTATCGGATGTTCTGTACGTATCTGCATTACCACCCTCCAGTAAATAAGTGCAATTTAACTCGATTTCCCTTTCTTGTCTATATGAGCAACAATTTGTTGGGGTGATTGATGAAGTACATATTGAGGTCAAGAGTATAAATATATGTTCATGTCCTCTTGCTTCAATTTTTAATGGCAAAATATCATCAATTAGACTTATTTCATTACATGCATCTTAAATTCTCGCCACTGATCTAAGATATGTTCGTCCAATGCCGTCTGCAGGACATACATATTTTTACCTTTAGTAGTAAGAATGCCCTTTAGTCACATATCTTTTTTCTTGCTTCAATCATCATAAAGGCCATAGGCTGGTAAGTCAAATGTGTGAAATATGAGTTATTTGATGCATCTTCTCATGCTCCCAGGAAAAACTGATTTAATCCGAGCTCATGTAGACTGGGAAACCAGATTAAGAATTGCGATTGGTGCAGCTAGGGGTATTGCTGAAATACACGCACAAAATGGCGGGAATCTCATCCATGGAAGCATAAAAGCCTCAAATATTTTTCTTAATTCAGAACAATGTGGCGTTGTATCAGATGTTGGATTGGCAAAAATGATAGAAACCACATTCATGCCAACAGCACGGTGCTACGCTCCAGAAGTCCAGAATACTCAAAATGTTTCTCAAGCATCAGATGTCTATAGCTTTGGAATTCTGCTACTTGAACTTCTCACTAGAAAGTCTACCGTACATGTCCCTGGTGGGCCGGAGGTTGTCGACTTAGTCAAGTTGGTTACTTCTGTAAAAAGCAAGGAAAGAGCTGCTAAGGTATATGATGTAGATCTATTGAAGAATTCTACCATAAGGGAACAGATGGTAAAAATGTTGGAAATAGGAATAAGTTGTGTAGCAAAATCCCAAAAGAAGAGACTTAAAATGTCTGAAGTAGTGAAGATGTTAGAGGATATCAGTTTGATGAACCCAATAAATCGTGTCCCATCAAAACTAGTATTTGTTTGATATCGCCAATAAATGATACGATATCGTTTGATTAATCTTGAGTAATAAGCAATATAAATGAAGAATATTAAATATGAGAAATAGAGAGAATATCCTAATTGCAAGAGAAATATTATCTTGTGTATGTATTGTGTGTGTTATTTTACACATACAAGAGCTATTTATAACCTAGGGTTACTATTTATTATGGGCTTTAGGCTTTTCATACTCACTTGGGCCATCTTTAAATACAAATCTATTCTAAGCCCATGACTAACAACTAATAAAATATATTTGGCCCAATTCAATATTCAATTCTCTATCATCTAGTCCCCCAATTCTTAAGCTTAGGTGTGCCTAAGCTCGCATAAGCTTGAGAATTTACGATCTTGAGCTTCGAATAATTTTTCAACGAATCCATCTCTCTTGTCTCGATGCGTCTTCAAAAGAGGAATTTAATATTATTGCTACTAGTTTGTTGAGTGTTGGACTTCAAATGGATTCTAGGCTTGAGGAGCTTGAGTTTTGGGCTGCATCTTTAACTTTAAGCTCTTGCTCCTCGGATGATAGACCTTTATTCCTCGGATAAGTGGCTTGACCTTTAGACCTTTAACTTTAAGCTCTTGCCCCTCGGATGATAGACCTTCATTCATTGGATAAGTGGCTTGACCTTTAGCTTTAAGCTCTTGCCCCTCATTCTTAAGGTCGAGGTCTCACGCGAGCAATATAGCTTGAGAATTTAAATCTGGGTCCTATCTAGTTTAGGTTGAGCACGTAGTATTCCAAGGTCGGAGATCTTGGGCACCTAGTCTTCCAAGGTCGAACATCTAATATTCCAAGGTTGACAACTTGAGTGCCTACTCTTCAGTGTTTGTTACCTCCTCTTTAGGAAATCTTTTTCCTTTGTATTGGGACGAGCCCTTGGGTAAGATAATTGGGCATGCTTTCTATGGTTTTTGAAGTGCCAAAAGCAAGTGAAATTTCGAAAAGGCTTTCAACGAGGCTTTCACTTTGAGGTTGTGCATGTTAGACTTTGAAGTCATGAATGTTAGACCTTGAGCTTGGATCTTCTTTAGATCACTTGGAGGTCGTGCATGTTAGACCTTGGTGTTCTGCACAATGGACCTTGAACCTCAATTTTCTTTACATCACTTAGAGGTCGTGCATGTTAAACCTTCCTGACCATGCACGCTAGACCTTGAATTTGGATCTTCCTTTGCCTATTTAATTACTCTTATTCAGACTTTTTCATTTGAATAGTCTTCTTTAAATTATTTTGAGTCATTCTAAGATTTGTTTGCTTTGTTAGTCTTTTTTTTTTATTTTTTTAGACTAGTCTTCAAGACTTGGTCTTTTTTATAAGACTATTTTGTGTTCTTTTATGGACTAGTCTTCCAAAGTTAGTCTTTTGTAAGACTATACATGTGCCCTCTTCGGACTAGTCTTCATGATTTAGTCTTTTTGTTAGACTATTGTTGTGTCTTCTTCAGACTAGGCTTCATAACATAGTCTTCTTATCCGACTAGAGTGTCCTCTTCGGACTAGCCATCCAGACTTAGTCTTTTTTGTAAGACTATTTTTTTTTTTTTTTAGTCCTCTTCGGACTATGCTTCAAAACTTAGTCTTTTTGTAAGACTATTCTTGTGTCCTCTTCGGACTAGCCTTCAAGACTTAGTCTGTTTTGTAAGACTATTTTTGTGTCCTCTTCGGACCGGCCTTCAAGACTAAGTCTTTTTTGTATGACTATTTTCGTGTCCTCTTCGGACCATGTTTCAAGACTTAGTTTTTTTGTAAGACTACTCTTGTGTCCTCTTCGGACCATGCTTCAAGACTTAGTCTTTTTTGTAAAACTATTTTTGTGTCCTCTTCGGACTAGCCTATGAAGGTTTGCAACACTGGTGCAAGTAAGAATTAACACAAATATCCAAAATAGTATAGTATTCATAAGTAGACTTGCAAGGCATACATTGCAATTTCTTTGAAATATAAATTCAAAACATAAAGATAAAAATTTAAGGCTATTAGCATTAGAATTTCTTTAAATTTGCCATGTTCCAAGGGTGGGGAAACTTTTACCCTTCCACTGTTTGCATCTTGTATACTCCATGTTCAGTTGTTGCAATGCTCTAGGGCTCTGCGCCCCTGCTCTTTGCTCGACCTTGGTTTCTCAAAACTATGGTTCCACCCTCACTCTTCATAAAATTCATCTCTTCCTCACGTATATACTGCTGAGCCATAAGGCTAAGCTCTTCCATGCTTTTAGGAGCTTCGAGAGATAAGGCTGAAGCAAAGGGACCAAGCTTCAACCCGATGATCAAAATACTGACTATCATCTCAAAGCCCACATATGTTACATCTATGAGTTCGTTGCAGAACCTCTCGAAGAAAGTCCTCAACGGTTCATCCTCTTCCTGCTTAATGGCCAATAGATAGGTGACCGACTTCTTTGGCTTCTTCTTGCTAGCGAAGTGGTACGTGAACCTTCGCCCCAGTTGCTTGAAACTCACAACGGTTCCAGGTGGTAGAGATGTGAACCACTCTTGGGCTCGTCCTTGCAATGTAGTTACAAAGACCCTTGCATTTACGGCCTCCGACTGTCCAAGTAAGTCCATGATATTTTGGAAACCAATCAAGTGCTCTTCCGGATCTTTAGTCCCGTCATATTTTGGGAGGTCCGGAATGCGAAAGTTTGGTGAAGTGCGCTCCTGGAGGATATTCTTGTGAAAGGGGGAAGCACGTTGAAAAGTTAAGACTCTCGGGTGTGCGACCCTAGGTTGCACGGTCTCCGACTTATACTCATCTTCCTCTTTCCAATTTGGACTCTGGTAGATTGAATGTCGTTCGACGTCCGGCGGTTCCCTCGCAAACCCCCGAGCTTGGCTAGGCAGGGGAGGTCTACTCTCAGCCTCATCCGATATCACTATCTCCTTTCGCTCCCTCCTAGGCACAGGTCGTGGAGCTTGAGGTGGTGCCCGCACTTCCGGATCAACACGCGATAGCGGCACCCCTCTCGACCTTGGTTGTCCCATGCTTATGGATTCAAATTCGGGAAAAAGTTGACGTGGGGGTGGCATAGCTTCGGGTCTTACCGTTCGAACTCGATCTCTGTTGAAGGTCGGATCCGTGGCCGGGTTGCGCCACACGTTAGACTCCAACCTGCGAACGGGTGGCTGGGGATGCACTTGCTCACTCCACTCCACGAACATCTTATGCAAATCCTCTTTTGAGATCTGGATGATTGGGCTCGCGGAGGTTCCTACCCCATTCCCTCCCCCAGCTGGTGGTGCGGAAGGTGTGACGACCGGTCTTGTCTCTCCTTCAAGCTCTTGCCCAGGAGTTTCAAGAACAGCTGCCTTGTTCTTCAAGTTGTCCATGACTTGCCCAGAAAACCAGCTCCAAAAATCCTCAAACCCACCAAAAATCAACTCAAAAATCAACCAAACAAATTTAAAAATTTCCCACAGACGGCGCCAAATGATATCGCCAATAAATGATACGATATCGTTTGATTAATCTTGAGTAATAAGCAATATAAATGATGAATATTAAATATGAGAAATAGAGAGAATATCCTAATTGCAAGAGAAATATTTTCTTGTGTATGTATTGTGTGTGTTATTTTACACATACAAGAACTATTTATAACCTATGGTTACTATTCATTATGGGCTTTAGGCTTTTCATACTCACTTGGGCCCTTTAAATATAAATCTATTCTAAGCCCATGACTAACAACTAATAAAATATATTTGGCCCAATTCAATATTCAATTCCCTATCATTGTTGATGATCCTAATCCGACGTTTGACCTTCAGGATATGTTAAGGACTCCTGCTGAGGTGCTTGGGAAAGGAACATTTGGGACTTCTTATAAACGAACTTTAGAAAATGGAAATGTAATCAGGCTGAAGAGATTGAGGGATGTAACCGCTACATTGGACGGTTTTCAGCAGCATATGGAGGTCGTCGGAAGAATGAGGCACGAAAATGCCGCTGACGTAAGGGCATATTACTTTTCTAAAGGAGAAAAGATCTTGGTGTATGATTATTACAATCAGGACAGTGTATCGGCTTTGCTACATGGTACGCAGAACATCATATTTTGGGGCAAATGATCTGTTTTGTTGTACATAAAAGGGTAAATTACATAGACACCCCGCATGAGATTCTAATAACTAAAAGCTGATTTTAATTTCATCTATTGTCAATAAAAACAAATTTTAATTTCAACGTCTGTGTTTAGAGTTGTTATAGGATCTAATAATGGGTGTTTAGGTAATTTTTAAAACCCTAGGTGCTCGTAGTAGATACCTAATAAGTGATGGTGTGTGTGTAATTATCCCTAAATAAAATTTGGAAAAGTGATTTATAATTTTGTGCATTTTCTCCAAATTTGCAGGAAAAACTGGCACCGGTAAGATACCCTTAGACTGGATCACCCGATTTAAAATTGCAGTTGGTGCAGCTAGGGGTATTGCTCACATCCACAAACAAGATGGTGGGAAGCTTGTGCATGAAAATATAAAATCCTCTAACGTTTTCCTCGATGGACAAAAATACGGCATTGTCTCCGATACCGGACTCGCAAAAGTGGTGGGCCCCGTCCCACCGTCAGGTGTGCTCAATCCAGGTTATTGCGCCCCGGAAGTCACAGACACCAAAAAAGTGTCCCAAGCTTCTGATGTTTTCAGCTTTGGAGTTATTTTGCTTGAACTCATCTCAGGAAGGCCTTCCCAATACACCTATGATGGCGTGGTTGTTTCACTAGTTAAACGGACGAAATCCGTTATTCGTAATGAGTGGTCTTCTGAAGCGATTGATTTGGAGCTCTTGAGATATCGAAACATTGATGAGTCAATGTTGCAGTTTTTGCGAATAGGAATGGATTGTGTTGCCATTGTGCCCGAGCGCAGACCCAGCCAGGATGTCTGAAGTGGTGAAGATGTTGGAGGAGATTAGCGGGATCGAACCGTCCGTTGAATCGGCATTGGATGATCCAATGGAGGATAGAGGAGGGGGACTATCCATCGAATCTAGATTGGAAGATCTATTGGAAGAGCTGTTTGTTTCCCGAGCCCATAATACAAATGCATAATTACACAAACTCCCCCTCACTTTAAGCCTAATTACCAAAATTCCCCCACTTTTGGTAAATTACCATAACTCCCCCTATCCGTAAAAGCTGAATAACAATTTTCACCCACTGCCAGATTATAATTTCACCCCTGACATGGGTTGTGTTGGTAATTTTCAAAACCTCAGGGGACTTTTGGTAATTACACAATAAGTCCGAGGTGTGAGTGTAATTATGCCTAATATAAAATAGAAGAGTCTTTTAGATTTGAATTTGTGAATGGATTTTCTTGGTTTTTTCTCTTCTTTTTGTCATCCAATAATTCCTCGTCTTTAAGATTGAAATTTGTGAACGAGTTTTTCACTTCTTTTTGGTTGGTTTAGTAATTCAAGTGTTAAGTCTCTATACGTTTTTGCTGAACAAGCCGCAAAGATGGACATGTAGTTTTTCTTCTGTTTAAGTGAATGAAAATATTATGTATATTTAACATACTAGAAAGTATCACGTGATTTGCACGTGGTGATTCGATGAAAAGTTAAATTGAAGTATATACGTCTAGTTTATTGGCAAATTAATTATTGCTTAAGAAAATAATTGATTATTTAGGAGTGTCTATACCTTTTGTTTATTTGTTCTGTAGTCCTATATATACATCACCATGTATTTTTAACTAAATTTATTTCAAGAAATTAAACTTTTGATAAAATAATATTAGTATTATTTGTTTAGCATATTTATGATATATGCATAGATCATCAGTCTATGTATCTTTCCTTAGTTGCCAGTAACATTGTTTTTTTGTGCTTCGCACAAGTAGATTCATTTTCTTTTATTTTAAAAAAATAATTTTTCAAAGTTGAGGGGAGGCGGGTGCCCTCACCAGCCCCCCTGGCTCGTCCATATTTCTACATGTAGTAACACTGAATACATTCTTTATTATGAGATTATAGAGATAAAATAAATGCAAACAACCGATCACATATGAATACTCATGTCTATAAGTTTTTTTTGTAAATTAAATAAAGAATGCATCCTATTTTCACTGAAATTACATCCTATTTTCACTCAAATCACTTCTTTGATTTTATTTTCAATTACATTTTTATATTTGTTGTTCATTTTCGTCACTTCATTTACATATGAACTTCAAGTTTTATACGACCAGAAAAATAAAAGAACTTCTACATATAATATGATAATTTACTCGTGCAAGAATGCTGTAGATTTAACTTATCTATCCTCATATACATATCAAGCATGTTTTTCTATTTTTCTAATAACTTCAAGCACATATAAACTTCTAGATATATAAAGTCATAGTTCATTTATGCAAACATGCTATAGGTTTGACTTATGTCAATATCTACATCTCACACAAAATATTTACTAAATATTTACTAAATTAAAGTGTATTGCATATGAATTCTATATCATGAGAAAATTTAAAATCAAATTTGAAGGGAAAAAATGTTGGGTTGCTGGTGACATATCTCATTTTGCATGCGTTACTTACATTGACTCTTAAAATTTAATTAAAAAACTTAGTTGAAAAGATAAGAACATAAAAGCGTGGCATTGTTCACCCATGCCATTTTTGGCATGGGTAGACCCCATTTTTGTCCCTGTTTTTATTTTTTTTATTTCAAATTAGTATACTAATTTTGTATAGTTACAATTAAGTCCTATATAATTAGGTTCCTAAATTTTAAAATGTTATAATTAGGTTCTATGTTTGTTATTTTTTTACTTATTATAAATGATTTTAATTTAATTATAAATAATAGGTATATATTAAAACTAGTACAAAATGCATATACCATATAAGTTAAAACATTAAAATATTCATTTCAACATAGATTATATTACATAAAATATCAAAATACACAATTTTTGAAAAAAAGAGTAACTAATAATAAGACTAATAAATTAGATAGACAACAACAATTTAATATGGTGGTGAATCAGTATTATAATAAGACTAATAAATTAGATAGACACTATTTAAATTAAATTTTAATAATTTATTATTGAATAGTTATTTATTATTATTAAATTACGAAAATCTAATAAATTGTAATATCATAAAACAACACAATATATGGGATGAATACGTAACAAAAACTTAAAGTTGAATATAATTTGTAAAATATGAGATCAATAGTGGGTTTCAATAAATTATTTATTTATAATACCAAGAAAAGATAAATTAATAGAAGGGCAATAATGTCCTTTCACAATTGAAAGAAACAACTTTCAAGATCCATACTTTTATAGTAGTACTAGTATAAAGCACGTGCTTCGCACGTGAATGCCTGATTCTTCTATTGAATTTTAGGAACCAAATGCCCGAATATTGTAACAATCCATTGTTGTAAAGTGAATTTTAATAATCATAATAATCGAATATTGTAAGAATCGAAAAATAAATAAAAATATTGTAGATGCTCGCTCCAAAAAATTTGTATCAAAATTCAATGTTTGAATTTAAATTTAAACTTTATGGTTGATATAATGTTTGTTACTAATACATTTTTAAGAAGACTAAACCAAAAATATCCTCATTCTTTATCTACTTTGATCTGATTTTTGGTACTTCCTTGCCGTTGTACTTTTTTGTCAATTTTCTCTCGGCATAATAACTTGTTTCATCATCCCAGAATAAAAATATTTTTTTCATTTACACATGATCTACAACTCATTGTTGTCTATTTCGGAAACAAAATTTGTCTTCCAAATTTTAATGTTGGAATTTTAGTTAGTAATGTTTTTCATTGGAAGATAATATGATGCCTAAAATATCTAAATAAATACTCTTATTTTTGTTTCAAAAGGCAAATAATGCTAAACCAATACTAAACACGAAGGTGACACTACTGATTTCCCATAATGTAGTACTATTGCACAGTTCACTTGGTTCGTCTAAAGTTTGGGTTATGTTTAATGTCTTATAATTGGGATTGTCTAATATATTTAAACCCATTATAGAGATGGGCTAACCATGGATGCGGATTTACGTCCATCAACAGACCCGACCCAGTTCCTTTTCAACATGTACAGCTGCCTTTGACAATTAGTTTATTAAAATTGTCAATATAACTTTCTATCAAGAACTGTTTATGATACAAATTAAGGCCTATAGTTTTCACTTCACAGAGCTTTACGCTGTTTATCGCAATATAAATTACTAAGAATCATTTGGTCTTGTGACTTAATCTTGGGTCTTGACATCCACTTCTAGCTTATTGCAGTCTATTCATATTGTAAAATCGTTCAAGTTTGAGGATTTAAAATCTCTAACATTAGGTGTTTGTTTCTTGGATTTGAGAAAGAAAATTTATGAGGGTAAAATCTATTGCATAGGGCTACAAGTGACTCATTCAAAGCAGGTGTAGTAGTGGCTTGGTAGAACAACTAACCATTACTTCTTTATTGTGTCTCCAATTACATGACATGCCAAAACCTTCATCAACATATTCCATGTTTTTGCTTTCTTCTAATCAGATCATTTTACCAAACACTATATAGTAGAAGCCAACAGATTTAGAATTTGATGGATTTACTTCTGTTTGTATTGGGGAAGGTAGCCACGAGCGGAGCTTAAGTTGAGCCTAGCCAATTTTTTGGGCTTGAGTCGATTTTGAGCTCGAGCTCGAGCTCGAGCCCGACGAGCTTGAGAAAAATGAGCTCGAGCTGCCCTCGAGCTCAGAAAAAAAAATTAATTTTCTTTATTTAATATATATATATTATTAAGGGATAATTACACTCACACTCCCTCAATGATGGGGTAATTACACAAACCTCTCCTCACTAATTGATAATTATAAACACACCCCCTCATGTTAAAGATTTCTTACAATTGCACCCCCTGTGTGTAACAATTCCAACAATTGCATCCTCTGTAAATCTTATAAATAGACCCTCTGAGGGGGGTGTTTGTAATTATCAATTAGTGAGGGGAAGTTTGTGTAATTACCCCATCATTGAGAGGGTGTGAGTGTAATTATCCCTACTATTAATTTTGTATTAATATATATAATTAAATATAATCATCATAAATATTTAATATTTAATAATAATACCTATATAATACTATAAGATATTACATTATATGTATGTATATAGTAAAAAAAAAATTATATATATATATATATATATATATATTTTTTATTCAGGCTTGCGAGCCTTCGAACAAGTATAGTTGCACTCGAGCTTGGCTCGACAGAAAAGCTCGGCTCGAGCTTCTTTCGATCTGTCGAGCCGGCTCTGCTCCTTGCACACCCCTAGGGAAAGGTGCAAATTTGTTATTAAGTGTATAAATTATAATGAATAGTTAGAGAAGATGAAAAAAAAAATTGAAACTGAAAGAAGCAATTTTCAGTTTAAGATTTTCTCACATCATTACCCTCAGAATAGTGTAGTTAAAGAATCACTGAATTTTAATTAATTACCTCTAGGGATAGAAGATAAGGAATATAACATATCGTTGTGCACGAATGGATTGAGAGAACATGTTAGAATCATTGGTGAAGTTGTATTAACCATAGATGATTAAAACCAGAGAACCAGTTGTCAAATATTTTCGTCAATACGGCATGTGAATAAAAGCCCATAAAGTGCAAATATATTTGAGGGGAAATCACTAAGAGCAACTGAAAGCCCAAAGCATTTCTTCAGCTACTGCTCGTAACATCATTGCTCTGCACGGGGAGAGGCTATATTTATAGTAAAGAGAGTTCAAAAGGATTTGGGAAGTTACGCGTTTAAATTCTTTTAGGAAAATGCTATATACCACCATTTTTATACCACCGATTTTTCACCGCCCCTTGATTTAGAAAGTATGGATATATTAAATCCATTAAAATCAATTAATTACAAGTGATTTCTTACCAAAACTAGGGGAGGTGAAAAATCGGTGGCATATAAAAGGTGGTATATAGCATTACTCATTATTTTATTATATGAATTCCTTATTTTTCATTTACGCTTTGTTTGGTTCAAGGATTTTGGTGAAGAAAAGAAAAGGAAAGGAAAAGGAAAAGCTTCTTGTTTTCCACCATTTTTCTCATCAAATGGTGACGAAAAGGAATTAACACAAATTAACATTAAGTTTTCTCTCCCATTTTCTTTTCCTTTTCCTTTTCTCTAGTAACCAAACAAAGAAAATTGGTTTTTCTTCCATTTCCTTTTCCTTTCCTTGTCAAATTCTTAGAACCAAACAAGTTGTTAAGGATTTGGTAAGATTAAAAGTTAGATGTAAATGTTAAAGTCGATTCCAATTCCAAGAGCGTTAAAATTTGATGGATAGAAATTAAGAGCATGCACATCTAAAGTTTGTTCCTTTAAGCTATTAATTCTTATAGTTATTACTTTTTTAAGAAAATTGATCAGTTTTTTTTTTTTTTTGACAAAAGAAAATTGATCAGTTGTTGAATTTGAACAGAGTTTTAAAACGTAGAATATTTATAAAGTTATTACCTATTTGAAAGTTATTATTATTATTTGAGAGACAATTAAGGGTTCATTATTCATTAAGTTTCAATTTTAGTTGTAATTGTAATTATAGTAAGAAGGGTAAAAAAGTCATTTCACAATTGGAAGAAACACCTAGTCTACCCACACTTTTAGTATAGTATAGATAATTGTAATTATAGTAAGAAGGGTAAAAAAGTCATTTCACAATTGGAAAAAACACCTAGTCTATCCACACTTTTAGTATAGTATAGATATAGATATAGATATATATAGATAGATAGATATATATATATATAAGCTTATTTTAGGGGATTTTTTTAGTAATATATATTACCTGTAAGAACTTAGACCGTAGTTTGAAATAATTTTTCGTTTTTCCTTGCATAGTACTGACTTATGCTAGCAAATGCTATCTATCATGGGCAAATGTTAACTTTTTTTTTTTCTTTTTTCATTTGTATAGTATTAAATTATTTACTCATATTTAGTGTAGAGACTAGCAGCGATATCTAACATCACGTATTAGTTATGACATGTACATCTCAACTTATATATAGAGTTAAAACAATAGAGTTGGATATCAACTTTACATAATCTAATTTGTTTATTTTCTTGAGGTGCTCTAGGGCTAATATCTTAAACAGCAAAGCTATCAATTACCCGCAGTCGCTTTGCTGTGGCCGTTCTGTTTGCTTCCAAAACTGGGGAATTAATTTACTACACTCCGGTACGCATTTTTCGTATTTTCTTAATCGGTAGGAAATATGTATTATGGCGGAAACCATTGAATTTGATGTAGCTCGATTATGGTTGGGCTAATTCGAACCAAACCGACGACCCAAATGAGTCGAACAAGATAACTATTAAACTAGATTATAGACTGGATTTGACGAAGTCAAGCTGTCTACGTACCTAATTGAATAGGATCAAGTCTAAACGTATTTCAAAAAGGGGAATTAAAGTATACGTATTTTCTTCGTACGTTACGAGGCTAAATATTCTGACTATATGGGTAAGAAGATAAAAACAAAGTAAATCTGGAGAGTATTGAGAGAGAATTCATTGCCGCACCCCCCCCCCCACCCCACCCCACCCCACCCCACCCACACAAGATGAATTTGAGTGAGTATTTATAGAAGATGAGGCGCCACTATTCCTGATGTGACATCTGAGTTAATTGGGTCTGGACACATGTTGGGTGATTATTGGAAGAAAGGGTAGCTTAGTCATTTTAACATTTGAATGTTAGCTGGTTAGTTAGTTGTAAGGGTATCTTAGTAGTTAGAGTGTTAGTTAGATTAGCTTACATATTAAGCTACTGTATTACTATAAATAGCAGAAATATCCCAAATAAGCTACTGTATTTCATAATGCAATTTCAGCTGAAATAATAAAGTAAGGGTTTCTCTTGATTGTTCTTCTCTCTTGTTCTTGAGTGTTAATTCATGGATTCTTGATGTTTAACATGGTATCCAGAGCGAATCGATCAATTTTTTGACTTCTTTTGAAGCTTATCAGTCTTCGTCTTCAATCATCCATGGCGTTTCAATCTCGTCATGTTCCAGTGTGTTCTGGCGCTGCTTCTTTACCTCTGCAAAACTCACTTTTCCTACAAAATTTGGATATGCCTGGAATGATTCTTGTTAATCAGGTGTTGATTGGCACCTCCAATTACATTCCATGGAAGCGATCAATGGAAATCGCACTTTCGTGTAAAAATAAGCTAGGTTTTGTGGATGACTCTATCCCTAGACCTTCCGATGATGATGCTGCTCTTCCTCAATGGGAGCAAGTCAACAATATGGTCATTTCTTGGCTCCTCAATTCTATGTCTAAAGAAATTGGTAAATCCATACTTCATAGCAGTACTGCTGCCCTAATGTGGTCCAATTTGCAAAAATGATTTTCGAACAGTACAGGCTCCCGCATTTTTGGTCTTCGTAAAGCTATCATCTCTTGTGTGCAAGAAAGTATGACTGTTGAGTCCTATTACACTAAATTGAAGCAATTATGGGATGAACTTGAGGTTTTGATCACCCTTCCCCTGTGTCACAGCAACACTCAGTGTGAGGTTTTGAAAGCTTGGGAAGAGCAACAAAAACAACAAAGGCTCATGCAATTCCTTATGGGTCTCACTGATAATTTCAAACCTGTTAGGGATTCTGTTAATGAAACCCTTGCCCTCCCTTGAAGATGCCTACTCCATGGTCCAACAAGAAGAGAGACAAATGGATATGTCTTTTTTTTTTTCCTCTAGAAGATGCTACTGCTGCCTTATTAGCCCCTCACAATACTCACTCTAAGTCTTGGAACAATACTTCTTCTCAAAATCAGCATTCCAAGACTCCTCTCTATTGTGATTATTGCCACTCTCCTGGTCATGTGCAGGCAAAATGTTTTAAGTTGAATGGATATCCTCGCAATTGGAAACCAAAAGGAAGGAAATCTGGAGGCAATTCCCAACACAATGCAGGGTATCATTCTCAGAGATCTTAGAGCAACAATGTGGGATATGGAACCCTTATTTCTCCTTCTATTTCTCATGGCTCCCCTTCTATGGGACTAAATGGAAATTGTGCCAATGGAGTTACTTTCTCTCAACCACAGATTCCTAGTGCTATTGCTCCTTCTCCCCTTTCTCCTCAACTTACTCATGATCAGGTCCAACAGCTGTTACACCTCTTAAACAATCATTCTATTCAACCATCAGACACTACTACACATTTGGCAGGTATTAGCCACTGCTTATCTGTCTCACACCTCCCCACTGATTGAATCATTGACAGTGGGGCTACTAATCACATTACCTATTGTTTTTCTTTACTTTATTCTCCTTATAAACTTCATACTCCTCACTCAGTGCATTTGCCTGATGGTTCCACCACTTTGGTCACTCATAAAGGCTCTATCCACATCAATCCTTACCTTACTTTACACAACGTCCTTTTTATACCAACTTTTAAACATAACTTACTCTCTTTCAATAGGTTGTCTCTTGACTCACATTGTACCATCACCTTTGCCTCTAACCTATATTTCTTGCAGGACCTTGTGCAGAAGATTCCTGTGGTTCTTGGTAGACAATTGGATGGCTTATACTGTCTTGCTTCCACTTCTCAGAATTCTTCTTCTATTCATGCTCCTACTGCTCCTGGTTGTCATTCTTCTATTTCAGATAATACTAGTTTACTTTGGCATCATAGACTAGGACACTTTTCCTTTGACAAACTTAAACATCTTGTATCTGTTATTGATGGTTTATATTCTGTTAAACATTTGGATTGTACAATTTGTCCTCTTGCTAAGCAATCTAGATTGCCCTTCAATAAAAGAGATATTGCTACTACTCATGCTTTTGATCTTATCCATTGTGATGTCTGGGGTCCCTATAAAACTCCTACATATCAAGGTTTCAAATATTTCCTCACTTTGGTTGATGATTTCACAAGGAACACACGGTGTTACTTAATGATATCTAAAAGTGAAGTGGATATTCTAATCATCAACTTCTATAAAATGATCTTAAATCAGTTCCAATTCTCCATCAAAACTTTCAGAACTGACAATGGTTCTGAATTCTTCAACCATACTTTAAAATCCTTCTTTTTTGCTCATGTAATTTTACATTAGAGTAGTTGTGTTTATACACCACAACAAAATGGCACAGCTGAAAGGAAACACAGACATGTTTTGGAAACAACTAGGGCTGTTCGATTTCATACATATCTCCCTATCCAATTTTGGGGTGAGTGTGTATTAACTGCTACTCATCTCATTAACAAGCTGCATTCTTCTGTTCTCCAACATAATTCCCCTTTTGAACTTCTTTTTCACACTCTTCCTAATTACTCCCACCTCAAAGTTTTTGGGTGCTTATGTTTTGCCACCAACACTTCTCTTCCTCATGATAAATTTGCTCCTAAAGCCACTAAGTGTGTCTTTCTTGGCTACCCTCATGGCCAAAAGGGATATAAGTTACTTGATCTCACTACACACAAAGTGTTTGTTAGTAGAGATGTTAAGTTTTTTGAGCACATATTCCCTTTCTCCTCTATATCTACATCTCCTTCTTCTGTGTTACCTTTTCCTTTTGATGCCACTGAATTTGACTTTCACTACTCCACCTCTACTCCTTCTTCCACTTCTCCTACTCAGGGGGAATCCTCTCCTGCTCCCCTATCTTTTGTTGACTTTCCTCCTCTTAGACATTCAATCAGACAGAAAAAGCCCCCCTTCTTGGCAGCAAGACTATGTATGCTCTTCCACTTTGTCTACTACATCACAGGTTTCTTCACCTGCTTCCTTTCCCTTTACACATTTCTCCCTTTCTTTTTCTCTTAATAATGTTGTGGACCTTCACCTTGAACCTAAAACTTATTTAGAAGCCTATTCTCACCCTAAATGGAGAGAGGCTATGGTACTTGAAATCCAGGCTCTAGAAGATAACAACACTTGGTTCATTACTTCCTTACCCCCTGGTAAGAGAACTGTGGGATGTAAGTGGGTGTTTAAGGTCAAATATCCCTCAGATGGGACTGTTGAGTGGTATAAGGAAAGGTTAGTTGTCGAGGGTTACACACAAACTGAGGGCCTTGATTATCATGACACCTTTGCTCCTGTTTCAAAGATGACCACTGTTAGAACTCTCTTGGCTTTAGCGGCTGCTAAAGGCTGGTTTTTGACTCAGTTTGATGTCAACAATGCATTCCTTCATGGAGACATTCTTGAGGAAGTCTATATGCACCTCCCTCCAGGCTTTGTCATGAAGGGAAAATCTATGGCTCAACTTGTTTGCAAACTTACTGAGTCCCTATATGGCCTAAAACAAGCTTCTAGGCAATGGTTCTCCAAGTTCTCATCTACTCTCATTGAGGCAGGATTTGTACAGTCTAAATGTGATCACTCCCTTTTCACAAGAATTGACAACACTGACTTTACTGCATTACTGGTTTATGTAGATGATGTAGTTCTGGCTGGAACAAATAAAGACATTATTAGTGATTTGAAGTTGTTGTTGGATAAGAAGTTCAAGATAAAGGACTTAGGTGACCTTAGCTTTTTCTTGGGACTTGAGGTGGTCAGAAGGACAGAAGGTGTTTACTTAAACCAAAGAAATTATGCTCAAGATATAATTGAAAATGCTGGACTATCTAATGCCAAGTCAAGTAACATTCCTATGGAGCAGAATCATAAGTTGAATGCAAGTGATGGAGATGAATTGAAAGATCCATCTATGTACAGAAGATTAATATGAAGGATGATATATCTCACAATTTCCAGGCCAGACTTAGCTTATCCTATCCATATATTGAGCCAATTCATGTCAAAGCCTAGAGTGCCTCACTTAAGTATGGCATATAAAGTGCTGAAGTATGTGAAAGGTACATTGGGGTAAGGCTTGGTTTTTCCAGCAAATGATGAGTTAAGATTACAGGCTTACTGTGATGCAGATTGGGCATCATGGCCCCTGACCAGAAAATCAATTACAAGATATTGTGTGATGCTAGGAAATGCATTGATTTCATGGAAAACCAATAAACAAATTACTGTTTCTAGATCTTCGGCTGAATCTGAGTATAGATCCATGGCTTCGATTTGTTGTGAATTGACTTGGATCATCAATTTACTGAAGGAATTTCAGGTGGAAGGATTATCCCCAGTACCACTTAGTTGTGACAGTCAAGCTGCGCTACACATAGCCTCTAATCCAATTTTTCATGAACGAACAAAGCATATAGAAATCGATTGTCACCTAGTTAGAGAGAAACTGCAGCAAGGGATGATAGCTCCAAGACATGTTTCTACAAAGCTCCAGGTTGCAGATTTATTCACCAAAGCTTTAGGGAAGCCTCAGCTGCAAAGTTTACTTGGCAAGTTAGGAATTTGTAACTTGGTAAATTCCAACTTGAGGGGAATGTTGAAGTGAAGAAAGGATAGCTTAGTCATTTTAACATTTGAATGTTAGCTGGTTAGTTAGCTGTAAGGGTATGTTAGTAATTAGAGTGTTAGTTAGATTAGCTTACATATTAAGCTACTGTATTACTATGGGAGTGTTTGCAAACTCTAAACAAAATCACTTTTGAGCTTTTAGCTAAAAAAAGCAGTTTTGTAATGTTTGCAAATCCTGCTTTTGCTTCTGATTCTCTAAAATTAAGCTCCCATAAGCCAAAAGCTCCAAGCAGGGTAGGGGGGTGCTTCTAGGTGCTTTTTAAATTCCTGCAGTTAAAATAATTTTTTTATGACAATTTTATCCTTGAAAATATTTTCATATTCCCAGATTAATCCCTAATTTTTTTAAAAAAAAAACTATTGTGAAAATTCACAAAAACATCAGGAGAGCAGTTTTTTAATGTAAAATCGTTCATCCCTTTCCTAGGATTCTTACTTGATTCGTTGGAAATTAAATTAATTATATTTTAGTAGTTGGATATTAATGAAATCAAAAGATATATCAAACCTAAGAGTTCTGAAAATCCAAAAACTCCCAACCTAGACTTATATCATGTACTGTTATTAAAAAATAATTAATTTTTATTTTAAAATTATTTTTATGTTTATAATATTTGTTTAAATGCTTTATTGCAAGCCAATGAGGTTTATAAAAACTTTAAAAGAAAGATAAAGGAAAAAAAAATTGAATGTGAGCGCGTGACGGACACTTGTAGAATATGTTGACTATCCTTTAAAAACCAATATTATTTCATAAACATATGCTTTTAGAGGTATTTTGTTACAAAAAAATAGTAGGAACATAACGCGAAGAAAATATGATTTTTATTTTATTTTATTTTAGGGGCAATATTGTACTTTCTGCAAAAAAGGTAATTGATAATTACTTCTATTTGCAAACACTTCCTGTAGCTTTTTTCTACTTTCTGCTTGTCTTTGCAAACACTACCCACTTTTGCTTTTGAAGTGATTCTGCTTATTTTTCACTTAAAAGCACTTCTCTAGAATTATTAGAGTTTGCAAACACTCCCTATAAATAGTAGAAATATCCCAAATAAGCTACTGTACTTCATAATGCAATTTCAGCTGAAATAATAAAGTAAGGGTTTCTCTCGATTGTTCTTCTCTCTTGTTCTTGAGTGTTAATTCATGGATTCTTGATGTTTAACACCTTTGACATTCGGGTCGTCGGGTCGGTAATCTGGCTCGGATCGTAACCCGACCCATATATCAAAAATACGCTGATCCACTAGATATTTTTGTTATCAAACAATAAAATATTGGTACTTTGACCGTTGACCATTAAATCGTAAAATATTGGATATTTATGCTCATCATAATTTAATGTGGTTGTTGCTCCAGGCATGGTTTTGAAAACCGGACCGGACTAGCCGGTCGGACCAAAAAAATCATCGACCGGAGCTCTTACCGGTACGGTCAATGTCGAAAATCGCTAGGAGCTCAAAACCGTCCTATTTTTTGAAAACCGTTGGACCCGGTGATTTAACCGTCAAACCGGACGACCCGTTCACGGTTCGATGAAACCGGCCGATCATGAAACAAGATAAAATTGAAAGACAATCCAAAATTTTCTTCAATGCTTTTCTATAAATCTGCAATTTTGGTGCATAATTTGTAGAACTTCTAGTTGTAGTTAGCGATTTGCAAGAGGTTAAAGGAGATGAAACATAAGACAAAGTTAGATTAGAAGAAAAAAAAATGAAGAGAAAAGAATGAAGAAGGAGAAGGGGAGACTTGCGGAGGGATTAGGTCAAGTCAATGTCTTTTCTTGGCATTATATATTATTTATATATTACTTTTTCTTTGTACTTTTATTTGGCAGAAAGAATAGGAGAGTAGGAGAGTACTATTTGATATGTTCTTTTTTCCTTTTTATGTTTTTATCAATAATTGTAAATTCATTTTGATTTGATTCTAATTCTATACTATATAAATAATTCAAAATATATGACTTATGTATAATATTTCACTATTTTGTGATATTATTTGTATATTATATTATATATTATTTATTATATAATTATGACGTCACCGGTTCGACCGCGGTTGACCCGACGGTTGAACCGGTGACTCGTGACCCAGTCACTTTTCCTATTCGATGTCCGGTCCGGTTTTCAGAACATTGGCTCCAGGTAGTTTCTTAATCGGTAGGAAATATGTATTATGGCGGGAAATCATTGAATTTAATTTGGTTGTTCGTCCAGGTATTTTGTTTTTTCGACGGTTGACTGTTTTATTGGGAATCATTTGTGCATTTACCTACCTCTTTCTGGATTTTTTTTTTTTTTTGGGAATGAACAAAGAAACTTCTTACCTAGTCAATGTCAACTAGTTCTATATATTATACTGAACATAGAATATTGCTTTTCTGTCTCTGAGTTTTAAATAATTAAGGAATCAGATGATGACTTTGAGCAAAACTTTTGAGGAAATACTCAACTATTATGATTTTCTGAGCTGAAACTTAGGGAAAAAAATGTCTAGGATCTATGATAACTGGGAGAGGCTGGTGGCAGCTGTTTTGCGCAAACAGCAGCTTTGGGAGCTTTTTCACGAGCAATCCAGGAGCCCGAGCATCCGCTCCGAGGCATCGAGTTCCAATTCTAGCTCCTTTCGTGATGTTGACTTTGAGTTTCCAAGTCCCGAAAGCTCATCCACATATTGGAAGCAACTAGAAGATGCGGTTGCGAATTCACATAAATTGTTTCCAAAGCTGGTTTGGATTTCAGATTTTAGTCCTGCTTTTGATGTTGAAGTTGTACTCCTGGGCTCTGCTAAGTTACTTGGGAGTGGAACATTCGGGAGTGCATATACAGCTGCAATGGGTAATGGAATAAGAATTGTGGTGAAGAGACTGAAATCTGTGAGTATCTCTGAACCGGAGTTCAAGCGCCACATGGATATTGTTGGAAATGTAAGGCACGAGAACGTGGCTCCATTAAGGGCTTACTATTCTTTCAAAGATGAAAGGCTCGTGCTGTATGATTATTACGAAACGAATGTGTATGCATTATTACATGGTACGTTGAACTCTGCAACCTCTATCTATCCATGTTAAGAAATATGAAATGTGAAATATGAATTATCTGATGCATCTTCTCATGTTTCCAGGAAAAACTGGTTTAATCCGCCCTCGTGTAGACTGGGAAACCAGATTAAGAATTGCGATTGGTGCAGCTAGGGGTATTGATGAAATACACACACAAAATGATGGGAAGCTTGTCCATGGAAACATAAAAGCGTCTAATATTTTTCTTAATGCAGAACAATATGGCTGTGTATCTGATCTTGGCTTGACAAACACAATAGAAACCATTTTCACGCCAACTGCACGATGCTACGCTCCAGAAGTCAAGAATACTCAAAATGTGTCCCAAGCATCAGATGTCTATAGCTTTGGAATTCTTCTACTTGAACTTCTCACCAGAAAGCCTTCGGTGCATGTACCTGGTGGTCCTGAAGTTGTCGACTTAGTCAAGTTGGTTACTTCTGTTAAAAGCAAGGTAAGAGCTGCTAAGGCATATGATGTAGATCTATTGAAGCATCCTACCATAAAGGAACAGATGGTAAAAATGTTGAAAATAGGAATAAGTTGTGTAGCAAAATCACAAAAGAAGAGACCTAAAATGTCTGAAATAGTTAAGATGTTGGAGGATATTAGTTTGATGAACCCAGTAAATCGTGTTCCATCGAAACTTGTATTTGTTGATGATGCTAATCCGACGTTTGACCTAGAGGGTATGTTAAGGGCTTCTGCTGAGGTGCTTGGGAAAGGAACATTTGGGACTTCTTACAAAGGAACTTTAGAAAACGGAAATATAATCAGGGTGAAGAGATTGAAAGATGTAAACGTTACATTATACAGTTTTCAGAAGCATATGGAGGTCATCGGAAGAATGAGGCACATAAATGTTGCTGATGTAAGGGCATATTTCTTTTCTAAAGAAGAAAAGATCTTGGTGTATGATTATTACAATCAGGACAGTGTATCGGCTTTGCTACATGGTACGTAGAACATCATATTTCGGGGTAAATTGTCTGTCTTGTTGTACATAAAAGGGTAAATTACATAGACACCAGCAAGAGACTCTGATGACGAAAAATACCCTTATGTTTGAGAAACGTTTATGTTTGCGAAGTCTGATGTTTGAAAAATTACCAAAACTTCCCTTGTATGCAAAGCATATTACAATTTCACCACTTATCAGTGAAAACATATTATAATTTCACCCCCTGTTTTCCGAGTTGTCTCATGCGGGTGTTTTGTTAATTTACAAAAGCGTGATAATTACCAAATAAGTAAGGGGTGTGCAAGTAATTATCCCTAAATAAAATTTGGAAAAGTGATTTATAGTTTTATGCATTTTCTCCAAATTTGCAGGAAAAACTGGTGCAGGTAAGATACCTTTAGACTTGGCGACCCGACTGAAAATTGCAGTCGGTGCTGCTAGGGGTATTGCTCACATCCACAGACAAGATGGTGGGAAGCTTGTGCATGGAAATATAAAATCCTCAAACATTTTCCTCGATGGACAAAAATACGGCATTATCTGTGATACCGGAATCGGAAAGGTGTCTAGTCCCGTCAAACTATCATCTACACGAAGTCCAGGCTACTTCTCCCCGGAAGTTACAGACACCAAGAAAGTGACCCAAGCTTCAGATGTTTACAGCTTTGGAGTTATACTGCTTGAACTCATCTCAGGAAGGCCTTCCCAACACACCACTGATGATGGCGAGGTCGTTTCACTAGTTAAATGGATTGAATCCGTTATTCGTGATGACTGGACTTCTGAAGTGATTGATTTGGAGCTCATGACATATCAAAACATTGAGGAGTCAATGTTGCAGTTGTTGCAAATAGGAATGGATTGTGTTGCCATTGCGCCCGAGCGCAGACCTAGGATGTCTGAAGTGGTGAAGATGTTGGAGGAGATTAGTGGGATCGAACCGTCCTTTGAATCAGGATTGGATGATCCATTGGAAGATCCCCCAGGGGGACTATCCATTGGATCAAGATTGGAAGGTCTATTGGAAGATCTGTTGCCCAAGCTGATAATATAAGTAGAAGAGTCTTTTAGATTTGAATTTGTGAATGATTTTTCTTGTTTTTTCTCTTCTTTTGGTTATCCAATAATTCATTTGTCTTTGAGACTGAAATTTGTGAATGAGTTTTCTGGTTTTCACTTCTTTTTGGTTGGCTCAGTAATTCAAGTGTTAGTCTCTGACTCTCTGTATGTTTTTGCTGAACAAGCAGTGAAGATAGCATGTGGTTTTTGTTCTGTTTAAGTGAATGAAAATCTTATGCATATTTAACATATTAATAATTAATAATTTATATTTAATATATTAATATATAATCTAATACGCGCCAAATGATGAGAACATTGTGCATTTTAAGCCCATTTGCCTCATTTTCCCGTTTAAGCAAGTGTACATATGAATCGCTCCAATTAAAACTTTATTCGTGTTCGTTTCAATTAAAGTTTATTCAAATTCGTCCCTATTAATGATCAAACAAAAGTCAAATCTAATTTCTGAACTTGGACAAAAAAATAAAAGAAACTTAAATAATTGTTGTTTAGCTCAAGTCTATTCATGACCTAGTTAGTTAAATACGGGACGACAAACATTCGATATTTAATATGTATGAGTATTTTATGAATTTTTATTGAAAGTTACGGTGAAAAAATTGGCTAAAAATATAGTAACGGAAAATAAATGCATTAGTATTCATATGAGTATAATACGAATAAAAATGAATTATTTGGGAGTAAAAATACAACTTATTTTTATATTATTTTGTAAGGATATTGATTGTTCCTACTTTTATATTATTAAAAAAATATTTTTGTATGAGTCATTCGTTGACAATAATTGATATTTTGATAAATTATTACTCGGAATTTTTGTATTCGGGAGTAGTATTTTTGCTTCTAAATCGTATTATATTCAATTAATAATTTTAATATATTTTTCTTTTATAAATAAAATTAATATATCTTTGTCCAATTTAGAGTACCATTCGTTAAGTATAATTCGTGATACAAAAAGTAACATACTAAACGATTCAATTCAAAAGTTCAAATATGTTTTATTATATTCAGAAAACATACCCGAAACGAGAGTATTTTTTTAACTTTCTCAATTATACGATATTTTTCATACGGGTATAATACAAGCGAGTTTTAACTAACATACTAATCATACCAAAAAGAGCTGCTATCAGCTCTTTTAAATTCACAAATACACACACACATATAGCTATAGTGTGTGTAATCTTCAACCATTTCTAAGGTCTGATTTGAGTTTTTGTACTTCATAAATCCTTCATTTTGAATTGAAATGGGCGGCTTCGATCGATTTTCTAAGCATGTTAATGGAATGCGGCTCGAAATGGTGCCCTATATTCAGATCAACGCCGTCAATTTCCTGCAGTTTCACCGTTTATCTTGCTCTGAATGCTTCCGAAACTATGTGGAATTTATGAACTATAGAACGGTAATCATTTTCTTCTTCTTTTGTTCGTCTTCTCTTAATTGATTGGATACATATATATTGTGACAGAAATATTATTTGAAAGCAGGCAATCTTGTGTGATTTTTTTTTTTTTTTTCGATTTTCCGGATTTTGAATTGAAGATTGATTTCTCAGTTTTGTCTTTTCCCCCTAAGTTGACGTCGATGAATAGTATTGTAAATTGTAATATTCGTGTTAATTTTTGTTTTCTTCTCTTGATGTCAAACTCTTGTATATATAATATATAAAAATGATTCATGCATTTACCTACCTCTTTCTGAAGCTTTGTACGAACGTTATGATTTTTTTTTTCAAAGAATGGGATACATTCTTCTGACCAAGTCAATGTCAACTGGTTTTATATATCAATCTGTACATATAATTATAAAATTGTGATATTTGCATTAGAGGTTCAATAATTCAAGGCTGCAATTGGTGGTGACCTTAATCAAGACTTTGATTAATCGCAGAACGATTACCAATTTCAGGGCAGAAGCTGCTTTTAGGGGAAGATGTCTAGGATCTATGATAACTGGGAGAGGCTGGTGGCAGCTGTTTTGCGAAAACAGCAGCTTTGGCAACTTTTTCATGAGCAATCCAGGAGCCCAAGCATCCTCTCCGAGGCATCTAGTTCCAATTCTAGCTCTTTTCGTGATGCTGACTTTTCAATTCTTGGAAGTTCATCCACATATTGGCAGCAAATAGAAGACGCAGTTGTGAAGTCGCAGAAAATGCTTCCGAAGCTTGTTTTCAAATCAGATTTTAGTGCTGCTTTTAATGTTGAAGAGGTATTCTTTGCTACTGCTGAGTTACTTGGGAGGGGAACATTTGGAACTGTCTATACTGCTGTAATGGATAATGGAGTAAGATTTGTGGTGAAGAGACTTAATTCAGTGAGTATTTCTGAATCCGAGTTCAAGCGCCACATGGATATTGTAGGAAATGTCAGACACGAGAACGTGGCCCCATTAAGGGCTTACTACTCTTCCAAAGATGAAAGGGTCGTGCTGTATGATTATTACAGAACGAATGTGTATGCATTGTTACATGGTAAGTTGAACTCTGCAATTTCTATATATATTGCCATGTTCTCTATCCATGTTAAAAGAGTTCTGTTAGAACTTAAATTTTTCTCTAATTCTTTGGTAAAAATGTTTGACAGAATCAAGTCAATTTATCATGTCTCGATGTTTAATTACACTGTGAAAATTAAGATATGGGCTTGCATCATTTAATTACAGATGGTTTATGCATATCTGCATTACCACCCTCCAGTAAATAAATGCAATTTAACTCTATTTATTTTTCTTGTCTGTATAAACAAATTGTTGGGGGTGATTGATGAAGTACGTATTGACGTCAAGAGTATAGATATATATGACTTCAATATTAATGGCAAACTATCATCATCTGGTCTTATTTAACCACACACATCATAGATTCTGGCCATTATTCTAAGATACATTTCTCCAATGCCGTGTGCAGGAAATATAGATTTCAGGATATCACTAGTCCAGTGTTAATGTTTAAGTACATTACCCTTGGTCTTAAGAATGCTCTTTTTGTCACATATCATTTTTCCTGCGTCAATCATCATTATGGCCATAGGCTAGTGAGTCAAATGTGAAATGTGAAATACGAATTATCTCATGCATCTTCTCATGTTTCCAGGTGGAATCCAAGCTCATCTCAACTGGGAAACCAGATTAAGAATTGCGATTGGTGCAGCCAGGGGTATTGCTGAAATACACAAACAGAATGGTGGGAAGCTTGTCCATGGAAACATAAAGTCCTCAAATATTTTTCTCAATTTGAAACATTATGGCTGTGTGTCAGATCTTGGCTTAGCAAACATAATAGAGACGACATTTAAGCCCATTGCACGGTGCTACGCTCCAGAAGTCAAGAATACTCGAAGTGTGTCCCAAGAATCGGATGTCTATAGCTTCGGAATTGTGTTACTTGAACTTCTAACTAGAAAGTCAACTGTACATGTCCCTGGTGGTCCTAAAGTTGTCGACTTAGTCAAGTTAGTTACTTCTGTAAAAAGCAAGAAAAGAGCTACTAAGGTATATGACGTAGATCTATTGAAGAATTCTACCATAAAGGAACATATGGTGAAAATGTTGGAAATAGGAATAAGTTGTGTAGCAAAATCACTAGATAAGAGACCTAAAATGTCTGAAGTAGTTAAGATGTTAGAGGATATCAGTTTGATGAACCCGGTTATAAGTGGTGTTTCCTCGACACTGAAACTTGTATTTGTTAATGATGCTAAACCCACATTTGACCTTGAGGATATGTTAAGGTCTTCTACTGCTGAGGTGCTTGGGAAAGGAACATTTGGGACTTCTTACAAAGGAACTTTAGAAAATGGAAATGTAATCAGGGTGAAGAGATTGAAGAATGTAGCTGTTACGTGGAACGATTTTCAGCAACATATGGAGGTCATTGGAAGGATGAGGCACAAAAATATTGCTCAATTACAGGCATACCACTTTTCAAGAGATGGGAAGCTCTTGGTTTATGATTACTACAATCAGGACAGTCTATCGGCTTTGCTACATGGTAGGTAGAACATTACATATGGGTAGTGCTGCGAGCTGAGCTTGCTTAGGCTTCTATTAAACGAGCTTTTGTATTCAAGGGTTGAGCAAGGCTTGACAAGCTTCAAGTTTAGCCCGAGCCAACTTGAATTAGTTTGAAATTTCAAAAATTTTATCTTTTCAGTACCCTAATAAGATAAATTCATATTCAAGTCTAAAGTTAGGGCCTGAATTCATTATGAAGTGGTTTTAAATTGTTAGGTTATTCTCAAACCAAATTGAATATGAATTCAAGCCCTGACTTTTCAGCTCAAGCTTGAAAATTTTCACTTCGAGTTTACGAGATTTGAGCCGGTTTGACTTCATTGATGGTCTTTTTCAAATAAAAAAAGAAAAAAAAGAGAGAGAGAAAGAATTCATTGATGGTCCTATATAGGGGCCAGCTTGTCCGTTTTATTGATTTACATTCTTGTTGGTATCGTACATAAAATTTGGAAAAAAAAAAAGAAAAAAAAATGATTATAATCTAATTTATTTTCTCCAACTTTGCAGGGAAAAGTGGTGCTGCTAAGACACCCTTAGACTTAGAGACGAGACTGAAAATTGCAGTGGGTGTAGCTAGGGGTATTGCTCACATCCACATACAAGATGGTTGGAAGCTTGTACATGGAAATATAAAATCCTCAAACATTTTCCTCAATGGACAAAAATACGGCATTGTCTCTGATACTGGAATCGGAAAAGTAATTGGACCCATCAGACAGTCATCTATACGAAGTCCAGGCTATTGTGCCCCGGAAGTTACGGACACTAAAAAAGTGTCCCAAGCTTCTGATGTTTACAGCTTTGGAGTTATACTGCTTGAACTCGTCTCAGGAAGGCCTTCTCAATACACCACGGATGATGGCGAGGTTGTTTCACTAGTTAAATGGATTCAAACCTTTATTCCTGATGAGTGGACTAGTGAAGTTCTTGATAAAGAGCTTCGAAGGTATCCAAATGACGAGTTAACAATGGTGCACTTGTTGAGAATAGCACTGGATTGCATTACCATTGCCCCTGAGCGGAGACCTATGATGTTCGAAATAGTGAAGATGTTAGAGGGGATTAGTGGGATCGAACCGCCCATTGAATCAGGATTGGATGATCCAATGGCAGATATAGGAGGTGGACTATCCATTGAATCGAGATTGGAAGATCTATTGGAAGGTCTGTTGCCCAAACTGATAATATAAATTTCAGAGCTGGGGAACAATTTCTTGTTTTTTAGAATTAAATTTGAGATTTGTGAATGGGTTGTCTTGTTTTTACTCTTCTTTTATGGTCATCCAATAATTCTTTTTTTTTTTTTTGTGGTAAATGGTCATCCAATAATTCGTCGTCTTTAAGATTTAAATTTGTGAATGAGTTTTCTGGTTTCCACTTCTTTTTGGTTTATCCACTAATTCAAATGTTAGTCTCTCTGTGTTTTTTCCTGAACAGGCCTTGAAGATGACATGTGGTTTTTCTTCTGTTTTAGGTGAATGAAAATCTTATGTGTATTTAATGTCGTTGAGGGCCTCAAGATATTAGATCTATTAAAACTCTTGGTTTTGTATTTGATAATTTTTTTTTTCTCAAGGTCTGACGCGGAACCTCAATGTTCTATGTTTAGTATAATAAATAGACGATGAGACCTACCGGTGAAGTTGAGGGATATCGTTGAGGGCCTCAAGATATTAGATGTCTTTGTTGGATGTAGTGGTTCTTACTAATTGTTAAATGTTAAATAATTATTGATATTTATGATATATTGATGTACGAAACGGATTCACCAAAAAAACAAGGAAGGATAATAAATAGAATTATTGGTGGACATTGACATGGTGAGTAGGTTCATTCTAACAAACTTCAGCAAGAGGTAGGTACATGCTCAGAAAAATGTTCTTTCATATTTATCTGGTCTGCTGTTAACTGTTTTACAAAGAAAATGGTTTATGCGTTTTTATATACTTTGATTTTTTTTTAAAGAATGAACAAAGGATCTGCTGTTATACTGGACTTAGAATATTGCTAAGATTTAATAATTCAAGAAATCAAGCTTTGACTTTGAGAAAAAAACTCTGATCAAATACAGAACCAACAGCATTTTCTGTTCAGAGGCTAAGGGAAAAATGTCTAGGACCTATGATAACTGGGAGAGGCTGATGGCAGCTGTTTTGCGCAAACAGCAGCTTTGGAAACTTTTTCACGAGCAATCCAGGTGCCCGAGCATCCTCTCCGAAGCATCTGATTTCAGTTCTGTCTCCTTCCGTAATGACTCTCCAAGTCCAGGAAGTTCATTCAGGAAATTGGTTCTACTTTCAGATTTTAATCCTTCTTTAGATGTTGGAGATGTATTCCTGTCTTCTTTTGAGTTACTTGGGAGAGGATCATTCGGGAGCTCATATATAGCTGCAATCGGTAATGGTGAGATAATCCTGGTGAAGAGACTGAATTCAGTGAGTATTTCGGAACACGAGTTCAAGCGCAACTTTAATCTTGTTGGAAATGTCCAGCACGAGAACGTGGCCCCATTAAGGGCTTATTATTCTTCCAAAGACGAAAAGCTCTTGTTGTATGATTATTACAGTCAGAGCGTGCATTCGTTGTTACATGGTATGTGTAAACTCTTTCTAATATTGAAGTTTACACAGGTTTTCTGTAAACAAACTTTGTGATCTGATCTAATGGATGTATCAATACAAATACAATGATGGCTTGTGGTATAAGTATTGATAAACTCTTTTAAATAATAAATTAAAGTTCGACAATAACATTATGTTTAGATTTATTAATATCCAATGCATTTTTTATTTTTTTTACTATGTATCAATTAAGTTAAATTTAAATATTCTTCGATCTCACTAATTTTTTAGAATTTTTTGAGCTATCATTTGTTTCGTATTCCTCGATAATTTCCCGATACGTCGTGATCAATGTGAAATGACGTGTTGGTATTATCACCGATACCACAACTTTGATGAACTCGGCTACTTCAATATTTTAGGAAGTTCATATTGGCACTCCACGATTTTATATTGACACGATGCGTTTTCATGTTTCCAGGACAAATAGGCGAAATCCGGGCTCATGTAGACTGGGATACAAGACTAAGGATTGCAATTGGTACAGCGAGGGGTATTGCTGAAATACACGCACACAATCGCGGGAAGCTCTTCCATGGACACATAAAAGCATCGAATATTTTTCTTAATGCAAAACAGTATGGCTGTGTATCAGATCTTAGTATGGTAAACTTAATAAAGAGACCATTTGTGCCAACCCCACGGTGCTATGCTCCAGAACTTGAGACCACTCGAAATATGTCCCAGAATCAGATGTCTATAGCTTTGGGATTCTGCTACTTGAACTTCTTACCAGAAAGTCACATGAGGTTGTTGATCTAGTCAAGTTGGTTAGTTCTGTAAAAAGCAAGATCAGAACTTCTACGGTATTCGATCCAGATCTATTGAAGAATCCAGCCATAAGGGAAAAGGTGGTAAAGATGTTGCAAATAGGAATAAGTTGTGTAGCAAAATCCATGTACAAACGGCCTCAAATGTCTGAAGTAGTGAAGATATTAGAGGATATCAGTTTGATGAACCCGGTTATAAATCGTGTTTCCTCCACACTGAAACTTGTATTTGTTTTTGATGCTAGCCCCACATTTGACCTTGAAGATATGTTCAGGGCTTCGGCTTTGGTTCTTGGAAAGGGAACGTTCGGGACTAGTTACAATGCAAGATTAGAACATGGGAACATAATCAGGGTGAAGAGATTGAAGGATGTAACCGTTTCCTTGAACGGTTTTCAGCAGCGTATGGAGGTCATTAGAAGATTGAGGCACGAAAATATTGCTAAATTACAGGCATACTACTATTCAAGAGATGAAAAACTCTTGGTATATGATTATTATAATGACAGTTTATCTGCTTTCCTACATGGTACCTATATTATAATCTATGATATTAATTTGAAGTTATGAACCTTTGACTTGAATTCCGGATGAATTTTCATAAGCCCTTTTTTTGTTTCTATTTCAATAAATAGGTGCTGGTAAGAAATCTTTAGATTGGGCGACCAGACTGAAAATTGCCGTGGGAGCAGCTAGGGGTATTGATCACATCCACAGACACGAGGGTCGATATCTGGTGCATGGAAATATAAAATCCTCAAACATCTTTGTCGATGGACAAAAATATGGCATTGTGTCCGATGCTGGAGTTGCAAATGTGACGAGTTCTATCAGACGGTCAGTTATACCAAGTCTAGGCTACTTCGACCCCAGAGTCACAGACACCAGGAAAGCGTCCCCAATTAATGATGTTTACAGCTTTGGAGTTATACTGCTTGAACTCATCTCAGGAAGGCCGCCTCAGCGTACCGCTGATGATGGCCAAGTCATTTCACTAGTTAATTGGGTTCAAACAGTTAGTCGTGAAAGTTGGACTAGTGAAGTGATTGATAGAGAGCTTATGATGTATCAAAACGACGAGGAGAGAATGGTGCGGTTGTTGAAAATAGCATTGGATTGTGTTTCCATTGACTGGCGACGCAGACCTATGATGTCTGAACTCTGAAGTAGTGAAGATGTTGGAGGAGATTAGTGGAATCGAACCATCCGTTGGATCGAGATCTAAGGTCCTATCGGAAGATGGCGTGGGGCAACCATCCATTGAATCAAGCTTGGAAGATTTATTGGAGTATCTGTTGCATAGGCTCAAATAATGGTAGCAGAGTCTGGATCGGTTTAGTTCGTGCCGCCCAATTGGGCAGTGTCTAATTACGATGTGGGCCATTGGATATGTCATCCTACGTAGGGACGGAGCCAGGATTTTCAGCTAGGGGGGGCAAGATTTTGTGATATAGTTATACATTATTTTTTTTGCATATAGACGAAGGATTCAAGGGGGGGCCCCGCGGTACGGTACACTATATTTATGGGGAAAAATTTAATAAGAAATTAGGTTCAAGTATGAAATATCTATCTTTGATCTACACTATATCATCAATTTCTCTCTTCTTTAAACCATTTCAATTGTTTTATAGATGCCCATAATCTATTTGTTAGAATTATTAAACCAAATATTCTTAAATTAAATTTTAGAGTAAGCGATGAAATATGTAGTAAAGTATTAGAATTAAATTTTAAAGATTTGTATTCAAATAACACAATACCTTCTTAGTTTTTGAAATGAGAAATCTATAGATTTCCATCACCCAAAATCTTGATTCTTGAGAATGCAATTGAAGGAAAAAAGCCCTAAATTTTAATTTCTATCTTGAATGGAAGTGTAGAATCGTGTGACTTGAGGGGGCCGAAAATAGATATTTTGAAAATTTTATGGGTAGTAGTAATAAAAACAAAATTGAGGGGGGGAGGGGGGAAATAGAAATTTTGAAAATTTTGTAGGTAGTAATATAAAAAAAAAAAAAATTGAGGGGGGGCGGTGGCACCCACCAGCCCCTACGGTCGGATGCGTCCCAACATGCAAGTTTTTGATTAGGTCGCATCGGTTTTATTTCGCTTATTTTGAAATTTTGTGAATAGGTTTTCTTGTTTTCACCAGTAAAACACTTAATATTCATAATAAGACTCTTCGAGTTCGTGAAACTCAACGGGGATAAAGTGCAATTTACCCCCCTTGAATTTTCGAAAAGAGGTGCATTGCATTTGTGTTATTAAAAAAGAGGCAAATAATATTCAAATTCATTTATTCAATCGAAAAGGACAAAATTACCCTTAATCTACTTATTATGTGTTTTCCTCTTCATTTATCATTATGTTTTGCTTTTTTATAATTGCAAAAAACAATATGTTAGTTGTTTGTTAACATTTTATTCTCTTACCCAAAATTAGTGTTGATGCGGGATCAAAATTTATATCACATGAGGAACACGTGGGGAGAGAATCCAATCCGATAGATGATAGACTAGACACTATGTTGTTTGAATAAAGACTGCACTTGCTCAAAGCAAGCTGCCTACGTACCCACTTTGATTGGATCAAGTCTCTTCGTAATTCTCTATTGTAGTAGCTCTCAAAATATTCCAGCACTTATTTTCTCTAGTAGTCTTTTTCTCTGGATAGAGTTTATTATCATCATCAATTTGTGGTATTTAATTGTTTATAGTGCTGAGCCTGGGCTATAAGCCGAAAACCCTACCATTCGCCCATTTACCATGTTGGGTCTATTTTGTAGCGGACCATTAATCTGGAAGGCCAATCAATTAAGTTGGACCACATTGGCCCCAATTAAACTATTCGGGCTATTCTAGCCCAAATATAAATTAGTTAAATCTAGTAGTTTAAATGATCACAAACAATGAAATAAAACTTGGTGATTTTACTAGAAAAATTATTTTAAATCGATTGCTATACGCATAAGGGCATTTTTGACGTTTCACTGAGATCGGGTCTGTTTTGATCATTTATGAAAAAACAAGGGGTAATCAACATATTTTCATAATTCATTTGATTTTAGTTTTTGCACTTCAGAATCAACATAAAAAACTCACCATCGTCTGCTCATATTGAAAGAGGAGAAAAAGAGAGAGAGCGAGAGAGAGAGAGAGAAAGAGAGATATGGTTTGGGTGGGGATTTGGGGAATAAGGAGATAAGAATTCATCAATGGTGGATGCTGGTGAGTGCAAATCTGACGGGACTGTACAGAACGACGTCGTTTTGGTGTTGGATGACAAAAAAAACAATAAATAAATCACAGAAGAGACAATGAACTGAACGACCAAAAAGAACTGTAGCAAACTCTTTAGAATACTCGAAATGTTTCCCAAGAATCGGATGTCTATAGCTTTGGAGTTCTGCTACTTGAACTTCTCACTGGAAAGTCTACTGTATATGTTCCTGGTGGTCCTGAAGTTGTTGACTTAGTCAAGTTGGTCACTTCTGTAAAAAGCAAGGAAAGAGCTGCTAAGGTATATGATATAGATCTATTGAAGAATAATACCTTAAGGGAACAGATGGTAAAAATGTTGGAAATAGGAATAAGTTGTGTAGCAAAATCGCAAAAGAAGAGACCTAAAATGTCTAAAGTAGTGAAGATGTTAGAGGATATCAGTTTGATGAACCCGGTAAATTCTGTTCCATCGAAACTTGTATTTGTTGATGATGCTAATCCCACATTTGACCTTGAGGATATGTTAAGGGCTTCTACTGAGATGCTTGGGAAAGGAACATTTGGGACTTCTTACAAATCAATATTAGAAAATGGAAACATAATCAGGGTGAAGAGATTGAAGCATGTAACTGTTACATTGAACGATTTTCAGAAGCATATGGAGGTCATCGGAAGAATGAAGCACGGAAATGTTGCTGACTTAAGGGCATATTACTTTTCGAAAGAAAAGCTCCTGGTGTATGATTACTACAATCAGGAAGCTGTATCGGCGTTGCTACATGGTACGTGGAACACCACATTTTGGAATTCGGTGCAAATGGTATGTTTTGTTGTAAATAAAAGGGTAAATAACAAAGCACTGCCTTCGAGATACCCTAATTAGCAAAAACACCCTAATTTTTGAGAAATTATCAAAACTTCCTTTGTTAGTAAAGCAAATTACAATGTTATACCTTGTCAGTAACAGTAGATTACAATTTCACCTGATATTTTTCGAGGTGTCAGGATCTCACAAGGGGCTCTTTTGATAATTTGTATAACCTCAGAGCTCGTGGTAATTACTCAATAAGTTGAGGAGTGTGCGTGTGATTATCTGTAAATAAAATTTGGAAAAGTGATTTACAATTTTATGCATTTTCTCCAAATTTGCAGGGAGAAAAGGTGTCGGTAAGATACCTTTAGACTTGGCGACCCGACTGAAAATTGCAATCGGCATAGCTAGGGGTATTGCTTACATCCACAAACAAGATGGTGGGAAGCTTATACATGGACATATAAAATCGTCAAACGTTGTCCTCGATAGTAAAAAATACGGCATTGTCTTACATACCGGACTCGCAAAAGTGATTGGTCCCGTCAAACGGTCATCTATACCGAGTCCAGGCTACTGGGCCCCGGAAGTCACAGACACCAAGAAAGTGTCCCAAGCTTCTGATGTTTACAGCTTTGGAGTTATACTACTTGAACTCGTCTCAGGAAGGCCTTCCCAACACACGACTGATGATGGCGAGGTCATATCACTAGTTAAAAGGATCCAATCCGTTGTTCAAGGTGATGAGTGGACTGCTGAAGTGCTTGATGCAGAGCTTCGGAGGTATCCAAATGACGAGTTAACATCGGTGCGGTTGCTAAAAATAGCACTGGATTGTGTTACCATTGCCCCTGAGAGCAGGCCTAGGATGTCTGAAGTGGTGGTGAAGTTGGAGGAGATTAGTGGGATCGAAACGTCCATTGAATCGGGATTGGATGATCCAATGGAGGATACAGGAGAGGAACTGTCCATTGAATCGACACTGGAAGATCTATTGGAAGATCTTTTGCCCAAGCTGAGAATTTAAATAGCATAGTTGGGGCGGGGAACATCTTCATGTCTTTAGGCTGAAATTTGTCAACGAGTTTTTCTTGTTTTTTCTCTTCTGTTAGGTCATCCAATAATTCATTTTTATGTTTAACATCTTAAATTCATATTATTTCATTTCTCTGGTATGAGCCAAAAGGCAATTCAAGCGAGCTTACTTTCATTCGCGCCCCATTTAAACCTTTTAGTATGAAATCAGAAGAAGCTTGATGTGTAATTTATAAACCTGAAACTCATAAATCATGAACCTGACTTGCGTTTGATTCGATTAAATTTCGTTTAAAAGAAAAAATCCGTTCATAACTCAATTCGATCGTAAGCAAATAAAGTTCAGTCATCAATTTTAGAATTTGATAAAAAAACCATACAGAGTAGAAACCATAGTAAATACTGAATAAAACAAAATGCACCCTTTAAATTCACAAATACACACATATAGTGCGTGCAATCTTCTTCCTTCAATCATTTTGCAAGGTCTGATTTGAGTTTTTGTACTTCATGATTCATTCATTTTGAATTGAAATGGGTGACTTCGATCGACTTTCTAAGCATGTTAATGGATTGCGGCGAGTTTATGAACTATACACCGGTATAACATTTTATTTTTCTTTTGTTCGTCTTCTCTTAATTGATTGGAAATATATATATATATATATTGTGACAGAAATATTATTTGAAGGCAATCTTGTGTAATTAATTGAAGATTGATTTCTCAGTTTGGTCTTTTCCCCCTAAGTTGATTTCGAGGAATTGCATTCGAAAAGTAAGTTTGTTTTTTCTTCAAAAGAAAAGAAGAAGTTAAGTTTGTTATCTTTTTTTAATGTTATCTCTTTCATAGAGATATATTTTTAAATGCATTTTCCTACCTCTTTTTGAATCTTTATACGAATTTAATAATTTTCTTTTCTGACCAAGTCATTGTCGACTGGTTTTGTTTATTTTATTACTCTGTACATGTATCGCATTGGAGGTTCAATAATTCAAGACTGCAATTGGTAGTGAACTTAATCAAGACTTCGATTAATCACAAAAGATTAAGCACTTTCAGGGCAGAAGCTCTTAGGGGAAGATGTCTAGGATCTACGATAACTGGGAGAGACTGGTGGCAGCTGTTTTGCGCAAACAGCAGCTTTGGCAACTTTTTCATGAGCAGTCTGAGAGCCCGAGTGTCCACTCCGAAGCATCGGGTTTCAGTTCTGTCTCGTTTCGTGATGATGATCCAAGTCCCGCAAGTTCATCCACATATTGGCCTCAAATAGAAGAGGCAGTTTCAAACTCACAGAAATTGCTTTCCAAGCTGATTCTCATTTCAGATTTTAGTCCTGCTATTGATGTTCAAGAGGTAATCTTTGCTTCTGCAGAGTTACTCGGAAGGGGAACCTTTGGGAGTGTCTATACTGCTGTAATGGATAATGGGGTTAGAATTGTGGTGAAGAGATTGAATTCAGTGAGCATCTCTGAACAGGAGTTCAAGCGCCACATGGATATTGTTGGAAATGTCAGGCACGAAAACGTGACCCCATTAAGGGCTTACTATTCTTCCACAGACGAAAAGCTCACGTTGTATGATTATTACAGTAACGGGAGCATGCATGCGTTGTTACATGGTACGTTGAACTCTGTAATTCATGTTAAGAAGAATCCTTTAAAAACTATGTTTATCAAATTCTTTATTAAATTTTGTCGTCGTGGTCACGGGTAACTTTCTCACACCTGTGCGTTTGATTACACTGCATAAACTGAGATAAGAGGTTGCCCCTTTTAATTACTCATATTCTGTAGATATCTGTATCAAGAAGCTCCAGTAAATCAGTGCAATTGGTTTTTCTTTGTTATATGTCTCTGTGGATACTCGGTTATTGGGATGATTGATGAAGTACGTATCAGGGTTAAGAGGTATAATTCTCTGTTAATGCCCCTATTGGCCAAACATCGTCAATTAGTCTCATGTTGTACCAGTTACATTAAAATCTCGAGCCACTGTTAATATTGATATGGTAACAAAGAAGACTTTGCATAACAGTGAAGAGTTTGCAATAAGAATGCCATTTGTCCAATGAAAAGATACTGGAATCAAGGATTTCAATAGTTCAACGATAACTACATCTCCAGTTGTCTTAAGAATGCCCTTTTGATCACTTGTTATTTTCTCGCTTTAACCAAAACAATGCAATGTGAAAATGTATGATCTGATCATCTTCTCATGTTTCCAGGACAAATTGGTGAAAATCTGGCTCATGTAGGCTGGGAAACCAGACTAAAAATTGCCATTGGTGCTGCGAGGGGTATAGCTGATATACACTCGCAAAATGGTGGGAAGTTTTTCCATGGAAACATAAAGTCCTCAAATATTTTTCTCAATCCGAAACATTATGGCTGTGTGTCAGATCTTGGCATAGCAAACATGACAGCAACAAAATTGATGCCAACGGCATGGTGCCATGCACCAGAAGTCAAGAACACTCAGAATGTGTCCCAAGCATCAGATGTCTATAGCTTTGGTATTCTTCTACTTGAACTTCTCACTAGAAAGTCTCCTGTATATGTCCCTGGTGGTCCCCAGGCTGTTAACCTAGTCAAGTTGGTTAATTCTGTAAAAAGCAAGTTTAGGACTTCAACGGTATTTGATGCAGATCTATTGAAGCTTCCAGCCATAAGGGAACAGATGGTAAAGATGTTGCAAATAGGAATAAGTTGTATAACAAAATCTATAAAGAAAAGACCTAAAATGTCTGAAGTAGTGAATGATTTAGAGAATCTTAGTATGATAGACACAAGACGTAGTGTTTCCTCGATCAATGCACTTGTATTTGTGGATGATGGTAGTCCCTCCTCATTTGATCTTGAGGATATGTTAAGGGGTTCAGCTGAGGTTCTTGGCAAAGGAACATTTGGGACATCATACAAGTTGAGATTAGAAGATGAAACCACTATCGTGTTAAAGAGATTGAAGGATGTGAATGTTTCATCTAAGGAATTTCAGCAGCATATGGAAGTCATTGGAAGAATGAGACACGAAAATGTTGCTGGAATGAAGGCGTACTACTATTCAAGCGACGAAAAGCTCTTGGTGTATGATTATTACGATCAGGCGAGTGTATCTGCCTTGTTAAATGGTAAGTAGAATACCACATACTACGAAGCCCTTGTTTTTTCATGTGAAATGGCATTTCTGGCACCATATATAAATAGGGGTAAATTACTATAATTTTCCTTGTTTGTAAAAGTAGGTTACAATTTCACCCCCCGTCACTAAAAGCATATTACAATTTTTAACCCTTACAAGGGATGTGTTAGGGGATGTGTTGGTTATTTGCAACCTCACGGGCCGCTGTGAGGGAGTATACATGTAATTATCCCAATATAATCAGTGGTTGCAGGTTAAGACTTCAACGAATGCAATTGAATTCCATACTCATAGTTTTGCATTATCAGCAGTTACAAATTATTATGCTATCATAGCACATTGTACATAAGACCAGTTCTGCAACGATTTCAGGGAAAAGAGGCACTGAGAGGACACATGTAAGCTGGGAGACCCGACTGGAAATTGCAATAGGTGCAGCAAGGGGTATTGCTTACATCCACAGACAAGATGGTGGGAAGCTTGTCCATGGAAATATAAAATCCTCAAACGTTTTGCTTAATGGACAACGACACGCTCTCGTCTCTGATGCTAGATTGCCAAAAATGGTGAGTCCTACCGTATGGTCAGTTATGCGATCTCCACACTATTGTGCCCCGGAAGTCATAGACACCGGGAAAATATCTCAAGCTGCTGATGTGTACAGCTATGGAGTTGTGCTACTTGAACTTGTCTCTGGGAAGCCATCTCAACACACCACGGAGGGCGGTGAGGTCGTTTCACTAGTTGAATGGGTTAATTCTGTTAGTCGTGATGATTGGACTGATGAAGTGTTGGATTTGAAGCTTCCAAGGTATCTAAATGAGGAGGAGGCAATGGAGCAGTTGTTACATATAGCAATTGATTGTGTTAACACTTTGGCTGACTACAGACCTACGATAGCTGAAGTAGTGAAGATGTTGGAGGAGATTAGCGGGATCGATACGGGGTGCCAACAATCCGTTGAATCGAGATTGGAGGATCTATTGGAAGATCTTTTACCCACTCTGACACTATAAATGGTGGTGGCGGAGTTGGGAATGGGATCATCTCGACTTTTGGATTGAATTCGCTGTGTGGTTGTTATTACCATTGTCAAAGAGTTTCAATCCATTCAGGCAGTGGAATGGGTATCACTTGAGAAGCTATCATACAATACAAGCCAAACTCTTCCGTAACAACCTGGAAGAGTAGATTTGTCGAAGAGAAGCTAATGCAACCGCCCATGGATTACCCAATTGTGCATTTCATGCAAATTGGAATGATTTTATTTAATCTACTGTTCTTTTTGTTTAAATCCACCCCTATGAGACTTCAAATTGTAACATGCATCACGTTATAAAAATCAATGAAAATTTCATAAAAAAATAATAAAAGACTTCTAGTATATGGTGGACTAAGACAAAATTTGTCAATCCATGCAAAATGACTTTAAGTTCTACACTTAAAATATTGCATGAATATCCTTAGATTTTAAAACAATCCATATGCAATTAAAAAAATTCATTACCATATTATAAATATTTTTTTCACTAGTTTAAATTAAAGTCAATTATTTAAATACAACAAATAAAAAATAATAATTAATAAAAATGTAAAGCATCATCGAAAAAATAAAATAATATCATGTTAAATTTGATAACTACAATTATAATATAAACGGATAACTACAATTATAATATAAACGAAAAACAAAAAGTAAAGTGAACATTTACTTTAATTACTTCACTTCACTTGCTTTACTTTATAATAGTACATAATAATCAACATTTTATTTTTGTTCGTTCTTTATAGTAGTACATAATAATCTAACATTTTATTTTTGTTCATTCTATAAGTTTAATTCATCAACACATATACGCCTAAAGAAATATGAAGCAATATTCATCCATGAAACTAAAACACAATATTGAGTTCAACAGCAACGCCGCCGTCAATTTCCGGCAGACTCACCGCTCATCTTGCTTTCCGGTGGCTCTTTCTCTATGCTTCCGGAACAATTGGGAATTCAATTAATGAACTATATTCCACCCGTAAGCATCTATATTTTGTTCGTATATATATATATATATCCTCTTCATCGATTAGAGATATGTATATTGTGACAGAAAATCATTTAAAGACATTCGTGTGTATTTTTTCCCATTTTCCGGACTTTGAATTGAAGATTGATTCCTCGGTTTTGATTTGGAGGAATTGTATTTACTGTTCGTAAAGTTAATTATTGCTAAAAATAAACTCTTTATATTATTGATAATATTCTTGCAAAAAGATAAACAAAGAAAGAGGACAAATTATCAGAGTAAAAAATATGAAGAAAGAAAGTTTTAAAAACATGTAATTAACTACAGACAGAAACTTATTCAAAAATAAGCCTTAATCCACCCAAGACTTGGTATAGAGGTTTTCACCTTCGTTTCGAATCCAGACTGCTACAAGTTGTGACTTTTTATATTTTTATGTAGCTAGATAAAGTTCTTATAGATCAAAATTATGACTATCAATCCAAATTTAACGGTCCAGATATTTAGTGTATCCACTCGTCTTGAATTAAAAAAATAAAATAATAAGCCTTAATCCTGAAATTGCAGATCAGTCCCTTTATTCTTGGTCAATGTCGAGTTGGCCTCAGAATCTTCTAGAGGTATAAGCATGGGCCAGACAAAGCAGATCTACAGCTTCGGCCCAATGTAGGAATTGTGGAATTAGCTTGATTTGTTGACACCAAGCTGAAGTCTGTAGGCCCAAAATCTGTTTGGGCTTTAACAATTATTATTTTCAAAGCACGAAAAAGAATCTTCGGCCCAATATATATATATATATATATATATATATATTCGCTGTACGTATAAAATGGGGATTTCCCGCTAGTTAAAAGATTCAATAATTGAAGACTGGAAGTGGTGGTGGCCTCTCAATTAAGACTTTGATCAATCACAAAAGGACAGGCATTTTCACGGCAGAAGCTGCTTTTAGGGTAAGATGTCTAGGATGATCTATGATAACTGGTAGAGGCTTGTGACGGCTGTTTTACGCAAAGAGCAGTTTCGGGAACTTTCTAGAACCCCGAGCATTCTCTCTTCAACTTCAGCCTCGTCGAGTTTCGATGATGTCGATTCTTCGAATGCCGAAAGTTCATTAACTTATTTGCAGCAATTAGAGGAGGCGGTTGCAAATTCCCCTAAATTGCATCCGAAGCTGGTTTTCATTTCAGATTTTAGTCCTGCTTTTGATGTTGAAGGTGAATTATTGGTTTCTGCGGAGTTGCTAGGGAGTGGAACCTTCGGGAGTGTCTATACTGCCGTAATGGATAATGGGGTAAGAATTGCGGTGAAGAGACTGAATTCAGGTAGTATTTCCGAGCAGAAGTTTAAGCGCCACATGGATATTGTTGGAAATGTCAAACACGATAACGTGGTCCCATTGAGGGCTTACTATTCTTCCAGTGATGAAAAGCTCATGTTGTATGACTATTACAGTGATGGAAGCGTGTATGAATTGCTGTATGGTATGTTGAACTCTGTGATTCAGCCGTCCCTGTTCTTTATTCATGTCAAGAAAGATTCTTTCGAAGCGTAAATGTGTATCCAATTTTGTAGAATGCCCTTTTGATCACTTGTCGTTTCCTCGCATTAATCAGCATGATGACTTTTGCAGAATGCCCTTTTGATCACTTGTCGTTTCCTCGCTTTAATCAGCATGATGACCACCAACGAGTTGGTGAACGTGTAATATATAATGATCTGATGCATCTTCTCATGTGTTTAGGACAAATTGGTGCAAATCTGGCTCATGTAGACTGGGGAACCCGACTAAGAATTGCGATTGGTGCAGCTAGGGGTATTTCAGAGATACACTCACAAAATGATGGGAAGCTTGTCCATGGAAACATAAAATCGTCAAATATTTTTCTTAATGAACAACATTATGGCTGTGTATCAGATCTTGGCTTGACAAACATAATAGAAACAACATTCATGCCAACTGCACGGTGCTACGCTCCAGAAGTCAAGAGTACTCAAAACTTGTCCCAAGAATCAGATGTCTATAGCTTTGGGATTCTTTTACTTGAACTTCTCACTGGAAAGTCCCCTGTACATGTTAACCTAGTCAAGTTCGTTAATTCTATAAAAAGCAGGGTCAGGACTTCCACGGTGTTTCATGTAGATCTATTGAAGTATCCAGGCATAAGGAAAGAGATGGAAAAGGTGCTGAAAATAGGAAGAAGTTGTATAGCAAAATCCATAAAGAAAAGACCTAAAATGTATGAAGTAGTGAACATGTTGGAAAGTCTCGGCAAGATGAATACAGGAAGTAGTGTTTCCTTGGAACGGAAACTTGTTTTTGTTAAGGATAGTAATGCCACATTTGAACTTAAGGACATGTTAAGGGATTCTGCTGAGGTTCTCGGGAGAGGAACATTCGGGTCATCATACAAGGCGGTCTTAGGAAATAGAGACATTACTATCACAATGAAGAGATCGAAGGATGTGAATGTTGCATTTGAAGAATTTCAGCAGCATATGGAGGTCATTGGAAGAATGAGGCATGAAAATGTTGCTGATTTAAAGGCATACTACTTTTCAGGAGAAGAAGTGCTCTTGGTGTATGATTATTATGATGAGGACAGTCTATATGCCTTGCTACATGGTAAGTAGAAATTCACATATGTTGCACTCTTGTTTTATTTTCATGTGAAGGATGATTTTGCAACAAGCTCTACTAAACTTTCCTTGATGATTGACTTGGAATATCTTATGTGCCCTTTTCATATTTGAAATTGCGGATTTTTTATTGTGTTTTTTTGTGAAAGTTCAAAAGCTCATTTAGTTTTTACGTCAGAAATTCCAGGTTAGTTTATTATATGAAACACAAAACAGGCTTCTGTTTGTTGGCAGAATGTAGATGAACGAACTCAGTTTCTTCTCTCGTTAACATCTCATGTTATTTTGGTTTTGTCATGATACTTTGCAATTTGCACTGATGTTGTTGCAATTATATAGGCAAATTACATTTTCCTATTTCTAAATACAACCAATGTTGAAACCCAATGGTGACTTGGCTGTTAATCACAAATGTTAAGATGACCATAATTAGTCGTTCTGTTTCCATTTTCGCATTTTTTGCATTGCCACTAGTCATACTTATATTGCTATCCTAGCACATTATACCTAGGACCTCCACCTTACCGGACCTCCACCTTACCATGAGTTCTTAACGCTATGTTTAGTTTTTTTTCAAATCATTCTCATTTTTCTTTAGTTCCAATCCAATCCATTTTCTCCAATCTGCAGGAACTGAAAGAACACCGTTAGACTGGGAAACTCGACTCAAAATTGCAATAGGTGCAGCGAGGGGTATTTCACACATCCACAGGCAAGATGGTCGCAAGCTTGTACACGGAAATATAAAATCCTCGAACATTTTTCTCAACCAACACCAATATGGGCTTGTCTCTGATGCTGGATTGGCAAAAGTGATGAAACCGCTCAGGCGGGCAGTTATGCAGACCCCAAACTACTTTGCCCCAGAAATCAAAGACACCCGAAAAACGTCACAAGCTTCTGATGTGTACAGCTTTGGAGTTGTGCTACTTGAACTCGTCTCTGGAAAGCCATCACAAGATACCACGGAGGAAGGTGAGGTCATTTCACTAGCTGAGTGGGTTCACTCTGTTATTAGTGATGATTGGACTGCTAAAGTGTTTGATATTGAGCTTATGAGGTATCAAAGTGACGAGGAGGCAATGACGCGGTTTTTGCATATAGCAATGGATTGTATTAACTTTGTACCAGAGTATAGACCTAAGATGAGTGAAGTGGTGAAAATGTTGGAGGGGATTAGCGGGGTCGATACGCGGGGCCCACCATCTATCGAGTCGAGATTGGAGGTTCTATTGCCCACATTGACACTACAAATGGTGGTGGCAGAGTTGGATTGAAATTGCAGACTGGTTGTGCTTGTTTTCTCTACTTTTTGGTCATTGGGCAAAAGATGCAGCCAAAAGATTGAATCAACTCAGAAGCTATTGAATTTTTTTATGTATCATATTTGTCAGAGAGTTTTAGGTCTGTTGATATTTGTGTTATAAGTTTTCAAGTCTTGTTAGTTCAATTGATTTTTGGTCCTAATGCGTGATTAAAATAGAGCCGAGGTCAAGGTTGTAAACCTGGGCAGAGTGTCGGTATGTGTGTGCGTCAATAAGTGTATTTGTCAGTTTACTGTAATTAGAATTTTTTCAAGAGTGATTAATGAATCAATAATTAACACTGATCAATTAGTATTTATAGTGTTTCTGACGTGTTATGGGCTAGATCCCTCATAATCAATCTACTTATTAAATTTTGATAATAGGCTATATTCAAGTCCACAACTTTCAGTCAAAGTTCAATACTCAATTGAGCTCAATTTACTAAATTATCCTAAATTATTGTATTGGTACATCACGGCGGAAAACACTTGTATACACCTGGTTTTGGGTCCTATCTGTGCATCTTGTGGATGTGAATAATACACATCACTTAATATAGAATTTTGAATTGAAAAATAAGTGAGGTGTTTTATTCACAACCACAAAATTCACAGGTGGGGACCCAAAACTCGTTTCATACAAGAATTTTCGCATCACGGCCCATTGAGGCCGTGGAATGGACATCACTTGAAGAGATCGCACAAGTCAAAAGAGAAGTCAAATGGGCATTTCATGCAAATTGAAATGATCTTATTTATTAGGATTGTACTCGGTCCGTTTTTGTCAAACTATGCTCCTTCGTTAGGATTAGTTATAATTCCTTTCCTTTTATGTTCGAAATTAATATTTGTTTACCCAAAAAGAAAAATGGAGAAAGGTCTATAAAGATAATTGTTGAAAAAATACCTCATTAAAAGTTTATTGGTGTCAAGTGTTAGTGTACATGAATCTCTTTGCAAGAGCCTTTTTTTTACTTCCTATTTCCCAAGTTAGAATGAATTTATGATTGTTTGTTCTTCAAATTCCACCCTTGCGAAAATTCATCTTGTCACATGCATCACTTGTTGTTCGAATGCACTCACACACACTTTTTACTCAATATCATGTACCACTTACACACAAAATCTCCCCAAAAAACTCAGCCAAAAGGTTGACTAACGGAGTTGACCGTTAAATTTTGGACGGAAACTTTGGTGGGACTAAATGTGAGACATTTTGAAAGTTATAGAACTAAATATGAAAAATTCGTATCGAATGAGATCGAAATTAAAATTGAGCAAAGTTATGGGACGTAAAAATGTAATTTTCCTTGAATGACATGTTTATCTCAAAGAAAAAAAAATCATGAAAAAAGGAGAAAAATATTTTTTAGGGATAAGAAAAGGGGTGTTTGGATGAGTTTTTTATAGAGAAAAATATGTAATGATTGGGGTTTATGTGATATGTCCTTTTTATTAGAATTTTGTTTGTTTAGATATAATTTTTCTCAAATACAATTTAGTAAAATTCATCGACGAAGAATTCAAAAAATAGGCAAAATGTATTTTGCACCTTGTATTATTTTGCATTAAAATATGTGACTAATTCGCCCCTTAGTGTTGCGAATAGCTTAATAAAATTCTTTTAATTGATGGGTAAACTGTCAAATCATGATTCATAAATAGTAAATAAACTTTTTCTCTTTTTTTTTCAAGAATTTTTCTGGAAATTAACTAATTTTTTGAAATTTTACAAGATAAAATTAGAAATCTTGAGATTTTTTCTTTAGTTAATGAAAATTTTTTAATAGAATGTCATGCAAATACATTTTTCAAAAAAATTTCTTTGAAAAATTAGGGCCTAATTGGATGACATATCCATCTCGGAGAATTTTTTTTTATGACAAAAGTGAGAAATTTTTTTTTTAGGGATAAGAAATGTTGTGTTAGAAATGTGGTTGGATGAGTTTTTTTAGAGAAAAATATGTAATGATTATGGTTGATGTGATATGTTTTTTATTGTGAAAGTTTGTTTATATTAATGTTTAAATATAATTTTTCATAACATATCTTAGTCAAATTCATCGATTTAGTCATCAAAAAATAGGCAAAATGGATCTTATTTTGCTCGTTATGTTATTTTACATTAGAATATATAATTAATTTGATTTTCGGTGTTGAACAATAGCCGGACCAAACCCTTTTAATTGGTGAATAAACTGTCAAATCATGAATAGTAAAAATGTATTTTTTTCTTTTTTTCCAAGAATTTTTCATAGAAACTTTGAGATTTTTATTCAAAAAAATTCTCATGATATGCCAACCAAACGTATTTTTAGGAGAAAAAATGTTTGAAAAATATTTTTTTGGAGATGGAGTGTCCATCCAATTAAAGCCTTAATTCTATAGGGCCGTAACCTTCTCCAGCCCATTGGAACTCACTTGCCCCATAGTAAATACTGTATAAAACAAAATGCAATTTACCGAAAAGAGCTGCGACCAGCTCCTTAGTCCTTATTTAAATTCACAAATACGTGCGCGCGCGCGCACATATATATATATATATATATATATAGTGTCTGTAATCTTTTTCCTTCAACCATTTCTAAGGTGTGATTTGAGTTCTTGTACTCCATAATTCCTTCATTTTGAATTGAAATGGGCGACTTCGATCGACTTTCGAAGCATGTTAATGGAACGCGGCTCGAAATGGTGCCCTATATTCAGCTCAACAACAACGCCGTCAATTCCCGGCAGTTTCGCCGTTTATCTTGCTTTGTGACCTATATACCGGTAAACATTTTTTTCTTTTGTTCGTCTTTTTGTTAATTGATGATTGGATACATACATATATATATATATATATACTAGTAGAGTGTACGTGCGTTGCAGGTAGAGTACATATTTATAAACTAAAAAATTCCTATATTCAAGTACTATATCTGAAAATATAAATAAAAAATCTAATACAAACTTACACTTGTTCATCTTTGGCAAAAACAAATCGTCCGCGAAGACATTCATCAATTAAATAGCATAAATAATTCAATTAATTTTATAATATATAACAATTATTAAAGTTACTTTTAAATATTAACTTTCTTTTACAGAAATTCCAAAATGGTTTTGTTCCATATAAACTCACAAAATAGGAACAAGAACTCTTATCGTCCTTCTTTTCCCTTCCTTAATTAATATCAACTTCATGTCTAGTACTCGTAGCTAGAAAATATGAAATAGTCAATGTGCGACAATTAAAGAATTTCCTTGTTGAAAAACTAAAACCATAGTATATGCTGCAGTTGGTGGGCTTGTATCAGTGTTCTAAGATAGCTCTATTGCTGCTAAAATCTTCAAATGTAACCGATCGAAACATCCTTTATGTTGAGACTTCAACTATAATCGAGACATTACATGGAGATAGTTTTGAAGAAGTAGAAAAATAATGGTAGTCTTCCACATTCGTTGAAACTTGAGAGACTATCAAATTCCTATTTAAACATGTTATTGATTGGTTACTAATAAAGACTAAAATTGATTGTTCAATTTATTCGGGACTTTTCATATGGAAAGCCTAAAAACAAAATTGACGGCTTAGTTGGATTTGGACTTTTCATATTGGAATGCATTTTTCCCATGTATCTTGGGTAGAAAAATTAGGTGATGGACTTGTATATTATTAAATTTACACTATTAGACTTCCATGGAAAACGTTTCTTGCCTTTACTTATAAGATCAATGCATTTTGAATATATTATTATAGATGTAAAAAGTAACTCCATTTAAGTACGTAATGTTATGTGTAGTAATTATTAAATTAAATATTCTGCATTTTAGTTTTTATATTAAGAAGGGTAAAAAAGTGAATTCACAATTGGAAGAAACAAATTTAGTATTCACACTTTTATAGTAGTATATAGATATAGATATAGACTAATACACAGCACGTGCGTTGCACGTGAGCATCTAATTATTTTCATATTATTAGGAAAACTAATGTTGAGATTACATATATATATATATATATATATATATAGGGAAAATATCACTTTTGGTCTCACAGGAGTTCGGCCAAAACACTTTTAGTCCCACAGGATTTTTTTAACACATTTGGTCCCATTGGACTCAAAATGTGACAATTTTGGCCCAACCGTATGTTTTTGGACGGAAAATACCAACGTGAGATATACACTCTATCTGAATGAGTGGAATATAAAATAAAAATTCTAAATTAAATTTATTTTTGGTCCCCAACCATCCAAAACACTTGCCATTTTCCGTCAATTTTTTAACTTTTGGGACCAAAAGTGTCACATTTTGAGTCTATTGGGACCAAATGTGTCAAAAAATATCCTATGGGACTAAAAATGTTTTGACCGAACTCCTATTGGACCAAAAATGAATTTTTCCATATATATATATATATATTTTGTGGAAACAAGAATTGTCTAGGAGAAATTTATAATTATAAGTTAGTTAATACTATTCTCAATACATTCTGAATATTGGTCAACTATACATATTAATTTTGCATGAGGTAGTACAAAACTTTTTTCTTATGATTGTGAGAATAACTACATAATTTAAATGTATAAATATTGGATTCAAATATTCACGTAGAAGACTACACAAACCCCTCTTTGTTGGTAGTTATTATTTTCTCTCGATCAGATTCATAGTCATTATTATCTATCATTATATTTCGCATTGTGGACACAAATGGAAAAATGCTAAGAGAATAACGTCACATAAACAGTTGGGTACCGACACTTTAATTATCACTTTCAATCAAATGTTACTAAATTGAAATTACTTAAATATAAGAAATGTATTTTTAATTGTCTATTTTTTGTTTCCATTAATTTTGTATATAAAAACATAATCAACTCACGTCGCCACATAAACACTTGGGTGCCCACACGTACCAGCACAAAAAAATTAATTTCTTGTCTATAACCTAAACAGATGAATCACTCGTGAACTGTTTTGATGGGATCCATCAACTAAAACATCAGTGTGCATTATAAAAAAAATAACAAACTATTAGCTAATTTTTTTCTTCAAGCTAAACATAATTAAATTAAAATGTGTACTTAATTGTGCTTTTGATCTCATCTTAGGGAAGAATACGAAATCTGATAAAGTGATAAGTAGAAAAGTGCAATATACGTTATATGTGTAAAACATTCAATGCTGAAAAAGGTTTGTACTGTGATTATGAGAAAAATGAATTCTATTGAATGAGATTGTTAGAGTTGTAGATAATTAGCCGTTGAAAAAATACTGGCCATTTTTGTTGAGTTATGAGACCACCTTGGCAACTCTTGTTTGGTTTTACAGGAGTTCATGGACTCGACTGCCACTACCTAGGCTCAAACTTTAACATTCGGAAAGAAGTTTGAGTTGGCCATTAACCTTACTCATAAACTTTGCATTCCTTCTTTTGGACATGGTTCAAATTTTTAATTACAGAAGGGATAATACTCGTTATTTCATTTACACTTCACTCTTTATCCAACTATTGAAGTATGAGAAATCGCATTAATTAGAATTTACGATATATTAAATAAATTTTTCTTATCTAGCAGTAGATACAAATTAAAAAGCTCATAATAGCAAACTAAAGTAGGAACACAAAATATAAATCCATCCATCATGGTGACTCTTTACAATCTCTCAATCCATTTATTATGTAAACAAGGAAAATCTATTTTTCGTCCTGTGATTTAGTGGCAATATCAAAGTAGTCCTTAATTGTTTCGATGTGGTTTCTCTAATCAATTTCTACCCAAACATCCCTCCAATTAGAGGATAATTATGTACATTTTTTCTTTATAATTAATATTCAACTAAAAAAACATCTATTTTATTGTTAAATCAGAGACGAGTGTTCTTTGAAGTGGATAGAATTTATTTTAGTCCAAATTAAACTTTTACCCCAAGTGTTCACTTAGTCCTGAAATTTCTAATGCCCATTATTTATTTTTTTCTAAAATAGTTCCTCCACTTTATTGCCCCATTTTTACATCTTCCCATTACTCTATATAACACTCGTTTCTTAATACAACTACACATTGGCTCACTTTAATTATCACTTCAAATCAAATGTTACTAAATTGAAATTACTTAAAATATAATAAATGTGATTAAATTATTACTTAATAAAAAATTAAATATATTACTATAAGAAATATTATTTATTTGTTAATGTTTTTACCGTTGAATCAAAATAATCACTAAAATGATACATATTAAAATATTTAATAACGAGTATGATTAAATTATTATTTTATAAAAGAATTATCTTTTAGAAGATGTGAAATTACAGTGAGATGTTGAGCAAAACATATTAGATGTATATTTAACTTACATTTAATAAAATTTATTAAAATGACCTATTTAAATATAATGAATATGTTAGGTTAGTGTTTAATAAAACTTTTTAAAATTTGATAAAAAAAAATTTTTTTTTAAGGTGAAGTGAAAATGGAAGTGATATTTATAGCTGTGCATAGTGAGTGTGTGTGTCTGTGTGTGTTCCATAAACACACGCTCCACACATGAGAGAGAGAGGGAGGGGAAGGAGGGGAGAGGGGACACGGAAAGTGACATTGTAGATTTTGCTAGTGGGGATCCTTGGGCCTTGTTTGTTTATGTTTTCAAATTTCATTTTCAATATTCTGGATCACAAAATTTTAAAAATTCATAACACAAGTAATTTTCATCTAAATTCTACTTTTTTTAACTTAACTTTTTCAATCCCCATATAACTACCTATCACTCACTATATCAATCATTTCACACATTTATCAATCAACATCATTTCCTCCAATTATTAATTTTTTATTCAATCTTCCACTTTTACTATATATTAATAATAAATTTCAAATTCAAATTTCAAATTTCAAAATATATTAATATTAAATTAACTTTATATATCTATCTATCTTATTCTATTATTTATTTATTCACGTAATCATTACACAAATAACTAACTCAATTATTTAACTCATCATACATCAACCAATTATTATTGATTTGACACATTCTACAAATCTCAACCACGATTTAAAAACATAAACAAACACAACACACATCATATCAATTCTCACACGAATCCATGTAGTACGCATTTCCTGAAAAACTTTCAGAATTTTATCTCAAAAACATAAACAAACATAGCCTTGCCTTTTTTTCCTATCTTTCTCCTGGATATCTCTATAATCTCTCTCTCGACTCTCGAGCCCAAAATGAAAGATATGGATGAATATGCCAACAATTTCTATATAAACAAATAATCCTATTATATAATTTATATTATTTGATAAAAGAGAGAGGTTGAGGGAAAAGAAGATGTACGAAACCTGTTGTCCTGCAGAGAACAGAGAACGAGTAGGAGCAACAGAGAGAGAAATGATTGTTTGTTGCCTGGTTTAGTACTTAGTTAATTAAAGTGCTTTAGTTAATTAAAGTACTTTAGTTAATTAGCTTTGTGGTTTGACTTTGGAATTTACACATTAGCCCCCCACTATATAAATACACCTTGTATAATATATTACACTAAAAAAATAAATTCATTTGGTTTCGGTTTTCGGTTCGGTTAACCGGACCAAAAACAGAATATTCTGTTTTTGGTCCGATTAACCGAGGCTCAAAACCGCGGTTCGGTTAGTCGAATCGAAACCGAATTTATTCGATTTTTGGTCCGGTTAACCGAGGTTCAAAATCGAAACCAAAACCAAAAATCTTGGAAATAAAAAACCGAAATCGAACTAGTTCGGTTCGGTTTCGAATCGGTTTAGTCGGTTATCCGATCCGTGATCAGCCCTATTGTTTGGGACCATTACTACACATTTTGCTATTATTTGGTGGTATTTAGGGGCGTGTGATCTGGGCCTAAAATTGGAGGATTATTTAATCCTCCAACACAAGTAATAGAGAATTCATTTATTCATTCAGTAAAATTACACATTGAGAGAATACTGAAATCCTCCATCAAAATACAACACATTAAAAGTTCATATTATCTCTGCTAGCCGCCATGGGAGATGATGATGAAAATTTCTAGAAGTCGGTTCCTGCTTGATAATCTAGAGATGGGATATTTAGACCGTTGAAGATTCGCGAGGATTGATAGAGTTCGGAAAAGGTAAGTTTTTCGCGTGCTTCGTTTTATGTTAAAAATTAATGAACATCCACAAATTGATCTTGGCTTTGGGGATCCAGATATGTTTTAAATTTTGCTGCGCATGATACCAGGATCCCCAACAGTGATATCAGTGTCAAATTTGTTGGCTTCGTTGATTAATTTACGTGATTTATGCATGTTTAATTGTTATTCATTGTGTTTATCGCGTAATCATATGATTTGGAATCATGTTATATAGATCGAAAAATTTGGCCCTGCTGTGCTGGTGAATATATATATATATATAAATTATATATATACACATATATATATATATATATATATATAATTATTGTATTCTCATCGATCATGAGTGAGGATGATTAAATACATTGTTGGGTCAGTCAGCATATATAGAATATAGTTAGCCAATCACCTTAATTTATCAAGGTCTATATTATAATATATGAGCTGGCTAGGTTGTCCTAATTTTAATTTGTTTGTACATGCAGTACTGGTATGCATGCAACCTGTGGATAATATTATATTGGTGTATGGGTTTAGTTCATTAATGCTAGCTAGCTAGTAAAGACCTTTTGTATAACCCTACGTGTTAGTCCAGAACAGGCATGGTTATATATGACATGGTTGTAGACTTGTATTTGTTTTTTATTTGTGGACTACTTTGAGGTTTTGTGACAAATTCCTCAATTTATAATACAAATTAATGAAACAACCACATATCTTTTGCTTTCCAAAATTAGGCCCCCAATGTTTTATGTATTTTCCAAAATGACTGGCTGCTAAATTAATATTAGCTTCTTATATCAAAAAAAAAAAAAAATTAGCTTCCAACTCAACCCGTTCCATTTAATTTAATTTGCCCTTTAAATCTTATTCTATTATTTTGTATATGTCTATCTATCTATCTACCTTTTCAAAAGGGCCAAATAATAAATAATAAAACTGTAAGTTGTATATATCTATCTATAATAATAAGTTGTAAAATTACATTAGAACTAGCTCTACATGTGTAAATCACATTTTTTTTTAATGACAAATGAGTCCAACAATAAAAATAAGTTGTGTATATATAGTTGTGTATATATATATATATACACACAATAATAACATGTATAATTGCATTAGAACTCTATGATAAATCACATATAAACACTAAATCTTAATTCAAAACACTTAGTTTAAAGATGCAAATTACACGATTTTCATTAAAATATTAGGTTACAATTTTTTCTTCTTCTAAAAATTAATAAATTAGAACATGTCAAAGCTCCTTTGTTTTTTAAGTCACTCTTGATACAAAATCGAAACACCTTCTATGTCCTAAAATATTTTATAATTTTTTTTTAAATTCATATAGTTTGAGCTTTCAATTTCCAATAAAATTAGATCGTTTATGTATTAACTCAATTTTACATGTCAATCAATATTTATTCATTAAATAATTATAATTTATTGAATAATAATCCACTTAATCAAATTATTATTTAAGTTTTGAATATATGATATCACAAAATTGAAAATAATCTATATAACTGAATTATTTTAGGAGGTCATGATTTATAATTTATTTACTAAGTACTATTTAGTTAAATTATTGTTTAGGTTTTGAATGTGTAAGTATTTTAGTAAGTATTTTGCTAAGTAAAAATATATATAACATAAATCAATAAGTTGAGCAACATCAAATTCAAAATACAATATTAACATTTCCAAAATCGTGCCCGCAGGTGGTGCTATTTTGTATACATATACGGCAATGTTTGGTTTTGTTTTCAAATCAATTTTGGCCAAAAAATTTGGCCAAAATTTGTTTGTTTTGTGTTTTTTTTACCAAAAAGAATTTTTTTGGTCAAGAAAATTGTTAGTTGTCTCCCTATTTGTATCTACTTTAGGGTGCCTACTAATTACATCAACTACAATATAATCATTTAAAATTTATATTATATTAAATTTTTCACTCATTAACTAATTATAAACACAACTTTCAGACAAAAACTTACATGATTTGACTGCTACAGTAACTTTTGTCTCTTCTGAAAATAAAATCAAACACAAAATCAAACACATTTTCATCAAAATACACAACTTCCAATAAACTTTTTCACTAAAATTTTCACCAAAAAATAACCCCAAAACAAAACCAAACACACCCATAAATTCTTTTAATTTGTAAATATTCAAATAATAAGTATATAATATATACCATATTACCAAAGAAGGGAGGGAGTACTAAAGACGAGAAAGACAGATAGAGAGAGAAGTTGAGGGGACAAAAGAGAGAGGTTGAGCCTGCAGAGCACAGAGAGAAAGACAGAGAGAGAGAGAAGTTGAGGGGACGAGAGAGACAGAGAGAGAGAAAAGAGAGAGGTTGAGGGAAAAGAAGATGTAAACTTTTTCTTCAAGGAAAAAAAGGCAAGGATCCCCACCAGCAAAATCTACAATGTCACTTTCCGTGTCCCCTCTCCCCTCCTTCCCCTCCCTCTCTCTCTCATGTGTGGAGCATGTGTTTATGGAACACACACACTCACTATGCACAGCTATAAATATCACTTCCATTTTCACTTCACCTTTACTTCACCTTAAAAAAAAAAAAATGGGGAGGAGGCAGAAGAATCCTAAGCCTCAACAACCGGAAGTGAAAATTTTCAGAAAGTCTGTAGGTAATAGACCTTGAAACGAGGCAAGTTTCGAAGACTTCATTTGGATGATGAAGCTCTTTCTAGCCCTAGTGCTGGGGGTTTTAATCTTATGGCTTTTTGCACTATACTGGGCCTCTGAACGAGCTGAAACTGTACCTGCTGGTGGTGGTAGTACCAACTACACTATCAAAGAAGCTGCTGCTACTGGTAGTGGAGCCTATGAAGATCATGACAAAGTTAACTTGCTCGAAGCCATTGATATATGTAAGTTTCAGTGATTTTTTTTTAATATATATATATATTACTTGGATTTTATTTTTTGATGATTTTTAGTGCGAAACGAACGGAAGTTTAGGGTTCAATGATTTTGGTTTCTTATTTTTTTTTTCATATGATTTTTTCTGATATATTATTGTTGGAATTTGTAAGAATTTTCTGTTTAAAATAAAAATTCCCTCGTTCAGAAGAAGTTGGTTGGTGTTAATTAGTCATTTTACATTTATACATCAAATGGATTTTCAATCTTTGTTAGTTCATTTAACAAATCAAATTAGTTTGGGATTTTTTCTTTAATTTCCTTATTTATTATGATTGATTTTCTGTTCTGTTCTGTGCGTGTGAGATTTCTTCTTTTGTGCTGCAGTGACTGCTAGTGCTGCCTCTAATGATGCTAGAGGCATGAAGAAGCTGCAGGCTGCTGGCATCTACTCTTGCTATGGCAGCTTAATCATCATAAAAACAAGAAAGGTGAGCTAAAATATATAAGCTAGATAGCTATATAACTAATTACTAGATCTTAACTATCATAACATGTCTTCATACTGTTTGATTTTCAGTTTAATAATAATTATTTTCATATGTGGGATTGATTATCTAAGATTTTAATGGAAGACTCACTGATGCTAGAGTGGATCAAATTTGTGAGCATGTGGAATATATTGTGGTTAGCAAATTATTATTATCAGTTTTTATTAACTATTTATATGTATTTTTTTTTCTACAATAATTAATATATGGTATGTGCTTATTTGATTCCAGAATTTTGGGTACACTTCATGCTATGAAAAGAGTGAGTTTTTCATTTAATTATTATAATTTCTTATTTTGGTTATATGATCATTAAAATCAAATGCTCAAGATTCTTATGGATATGTTTTGTTTCAGTTATAGGATTTTGAGTATTTTTCCTGTATTGATTTCGTTTCAAATAAACAATATGTAGATTCTTTGGTGAATCCTTGGATCTATAAAAGGGATAAATTATGATGTTATTATATAGGTATGAGAAGACCATGGAACTCTATCGCATCACTGTAAGATAATGGATATGTTTTTACAACAAACAAAAATCAAATAATAAGCCGCTCATATTCTTTGACATTTCATTTTCTCTCGAAATATTTCTTTTGTTAGATTAGGCTCGTGTTACGTTATTACTACTTCCTTTTTCGTGTATGAGACTGAGAAAGTTGAATACGTGTGTTTGAATTTCATTTCCCTTTTTTTTTTAATCTCCAAAGCTAAGATTTGAGAAGTGAAAACATTAGGAAATTAAAGAAAGGGTGTAAGGCTTATACCAACGGTCTTTTACTCTAAGCAAGGTTTCTATACTTCTGTTTAGAGTAGAAAATTAGGATTCTTGCGCTACGAAGAGAGTGAGTTTTTCAACTTAGTTATTATAATTTCCTATTTTGGTTATATGATCATTAACATCAATCTATTGGGCTATAAAGAAAAACTCGATTGTTCGCCTCACAACTGGAAGCCAAGCTCTAGATGAACTTCTAGGAGGTAATCATTGAAATCTCCTCTCTATTTTCTCATTGAAGAAATTTATCTCCATAATATACATGATATATAACTCAGTTATGTGTGTCCATGCTTCAAGCAGGAGGCATCCAAACTATGGCTATAACTGAAGGAGTTGGTGATTTCAGGTGACAACTATTGATCAGAAACTTTAATTTGTGAATTTTTGAAATTGTAATTTTTTATTTTTTTTTGTGCCGCTATTGAACAGATATGGAATTAGTGAGCTCGCCTATACTCTATGTGTTTCTGCCCAGGTAATACAACTAAATACAACTACTTTTGAATCTGTCTTAATAGGTTTCTTACCCAATCGCAGCCACAAAATAAATGTTCTATAACAGCCCCAAAAAGAACATAACACAACAAGAATCACTAATTTAAATGCATAAAACTATAAGTCTTTGTAAGGAGTCTTTCATGCATAACCAGCCAAAAGATAAAATTAGAATGCTTAGGAATACTTACCTTATTCCATTTGAATAACTAGTTAGTGAGACTAAGTTTATATGGTCACTTTTTAATTGTTGCAGCTTCCTAAAACTGGCAACGCAAAGAAGGTTGCTTACATTGCCACCACTGATCAGGGGGCATTGTATCCTTCCCTCTTGTTATTTTATCTCATTTACTTTATGTCAATCGATGTGCCTTCACTTTTTCTAATTTTATTGTATTCCTTAACACACTTGCAGCCGACCTGATCGAGTGATACCCATAGCAGAAAGATTTGGAATGGACCCAGCAGCTGCACTTAACAATGTAAAGCTAATTTTTCTGTTATTCATTAGTGCTAATATTTAGTAAGTTGTTTTCTAAAATCTCACTTCGGATTGTATATTTCTTAAAGATCATATATTCTCGTGCGTACACATGAGGATCAGTACGACTTGGTTCTTGGTCTCACTGCTAAAATGGCTGAAGAGCCTTCCACTTTCAGACTTGTCGTGAGTTAATTTTCCACCATCAGTCCACTAATGAATCAAGCTATTGACTGGTAATGGACTAATGTTTTCAAACTCCGTTTCAGATTGTGGATTCGATTATATCTCACTTACAAGTGGACTTCACTGGCAGAAGTGAATTTGTAGACCATCAGGTAACTTCATGAGAAGTTCAATATATTTTTACACGTTTAGAGGAGACGATCCTTCACAAAATGTCACTTCTCTGTACTAACACAAATCTGATACTGATTTCAGCAAAGATTGGCCCAGCTGCATGCCAGACTTATGAGCATGATTGAGGAATTCAATGTTGCAATCTACTACCTAAGCAACCATGGTATGAACTAAACTTGTATTTACATATTAACTAGTGGCATCTGTTGCAATTATTCTTGATTTTCTTTCCGGATAACACTCTGATTGACTAATTACTTTGTAGTTATAACTGATCCAATGAACCCAGCTGAAGGGCAGTTTCTGGCATCTCCTATCAGACTTTCCTTCAGTCAAGGAAAAGGTGATCATCACTTCTGCAAGGTGTATGACACCTTAAAGCTTCATGTGCCAGAAGCAATCCTCCAGGTTACTCCAGGAGGAATTGTTTAAATCTGCTTTAGTTAGTATCTGCTTTAAGGCTAATAGTAGTATTTTTCCTAATTCTTAGTTTAAAAAAGGTGACTGCTAGACTATAGCTTACTATAGTTTAAAAAAGGTGACTATCTAGCAGTCACCATTATATCAGTAGTGTACTAAACTAGTGATATAATATTAGCTTGGTTGAATACTTGAATATTTTTGTTCCACACACTACTGATATCATATTATAGCTTACTTGGTTGAATGTTTTTGTTCCGTACGCTACTGATATAATACGAACTTAATTGGTTGTATGGTTTTCTCCATGCAAGTTTCAGTACTTCTTTTTTTCTTTGGGAATTTAGCAGCATGAAGTGCATAACATAATATGGCAAACATCACCTCATTATAGACCCAAGCCTGTTCAATTACCAGAAGGCCTTTTGACGTAGTGGTATGATAGAATAAGTAATCTTTTCAATGTAATCATAAAGGAATGTCAAAGTTCACCAAAAATAAAAATAAATAAAGGAATGTCAAAAATCATCCAAGAAACTAGGAATAAATAAATAAAAGTCTTACTACATCACATAACCAATATTCCATGTGTTACAAGTGGAAGTTCTGCTATTTTTATGTACATTAAAACTTCCAATGGTATCAGATATGGCTTCACTTAGGAACTTAAGTATGAATGTGAAAAGTACAAAGCATAGTTTTACATTTAAATTTCACGTATCTTTTACTATACTAGTCACACTCATAGTTATAGACTTATAGATACTAGTAAATAATACGTGCATTGCACGTGAACCATGTGACATCATTTAAATAATTTATGAATAAGATAAGGTGTACTTTGAAAATGTTATGTATTCAAAACATTAATAGTAAGAAGCTAAGTGCATTATTATTCAATGAAATATAATTATTTGAAAACTAAACATTGATTAAAATGAAAAACTAAATCAATATATAAATAAATTAAGTTTGTTGAAAAACTAAAATTTAGTTAATCTTAAGGTAACATTTTGTTATGTAAATTCATTCTTCATTTTATTCTCTTTTCTATTTTGTGAATTGAACATTCTCTTCTTCATTCCTCTCATTGAGTTCTATGTTTACTTGGAATTTACCTATGCATTCTTTTTTTATCTTTTTAGTTATTTTTCTTTTATTTCTCTATTTTCTACAACTGATTCTTCAGTAGTGTATGGAACAAAAATATTCAAATATTCAACCAAGCTAATATTATATCACTAGTTTAGTACACTACTGATATAATGGTGATTGTTAGATAGTCTAGCAGCCATCTTTTTTAAACTAGGAATTAGAAAAAACACTACTATTAGCCTTAAAGCAGATACTAACTAAAGCAGATTTAAGTAATTCCTCCTGGAGTAACCTGGAGGATTGCTTCTGGCACATGAAGCTTTAAGGTGTCATACACCTTGCAGAAGTGATGATCACCTTTTCCTTGACTGAAGGAAAGTCTGATAGGAGATGCCAGAACCTGCCCTTCAGCTGGGTTCATTGGATCAACTATAACTACAAAGTAATTAATCAATCAGAGTGTTATCCGGAAAGAAAATCAAGAATAATTGCAACAGATGCCACTAGTTAATATGTAAATACAAGTTTAGTTCATACCATGGTTGCTTAGGTAGTTGATTGCAACGTTGAATTCCTTAGCCATGCTCATAAGTCTGGCATGCAGCTGGGCCAATCTTTGCTGAAATCAATATCAGATTAGTGTTAGTACAGAGAAGTGACATTTTGTGAAGGATCGTTTCCTCTAAACGTGTAAAAATGTATTGAACTTCTCATGAAGTTACCTGATGGTCTACAAATTCACTTCTGCCAGTGAAGTCCACTTGTAAGTGAGATATAATCGAATCCACAATCTGAAAACAAGTTTGAAAACATTAGTCCATTACCAGTCAATAGCTTGATTCATTAGTGGACTGATGGTGGAAAATTAACTCACCACAAGTCCGAAAGTGGAAGGCTCTTCAGCCATTTTAGCAGCGAGGCCAAGAACCAAGTCGTACTGATCCTCATATGTGTACGCACTAGAATATATGATCTTTAAGAAATATACAATCCGAAGTGAGATTTTAGAAAACAACTTACTAAATATTAGCACTAATGAATAACAGAAAAATTAGCTTTACATTGTTAAGTGCAGCTGCTGGGTCCATTCCAAATCTTTCTGCTATGGGTATCACTCGATCAGATCGGCTGCAAGTGTGTTAAGGAATACAATAAAACTAGAAAAAGTGAAGGCACATCGATTGACATAAAGTAAATGAGATAAAATAACAAGAGGGAAGGATACAATGCCCCCTGATCAGTGGTGGCAATGTAAGCAACCTTCTTTGCGTTGCCAGTTTTAGGAAGATGCAACAATTAAAAAGTGACCATATAAACTTAGTCTCACTAACTAGTTATTCAAATGGAATAAGGTAAGTATTCCTAAGCATTCTAATTTTATCCTTTGGCTGGTTATGCATGAAAGACTCCTTACAAAGACTTATAGTTTTATGCATTTAAATTAGTGATTCTTGTTGTGTTCTGTTCTGTGTGGGGCTGTTATAGAACATTTATTTTGTGGCTGCGATTGGGTAGGAAACCTATTAAGATAGATTCAAAAGTAGTTGTATTAGTTGTATTACCTGGGCAGAAACACATAGAGTATAGGTGAGCTCACTAATTCCATATTTGTTCAACAGCAGCACAAAAAAATAAAATAAAAAATTACAGTTTCAAAAATTCACAAATTAAAGTTTCTGATCAATAGTTGTCACCTGAAATCACCAACTCCTTCAGTTATAGCCATAGTTTGGATGCCTCCTACTTGAAGCATGGACACACAGAACTGAGTTATATATCATGTATATTATGGAGATAAATTTCTTCAATGAGAAAATAGAGAGGAGATTTCAATGATTAACTCCTAGAAGTTCATCTAGAGCTTGGCTTCCAGTTGTGAGGCGAACAATCGAGTTTTTCTTTATAGCCCAATAGATTGATGTTAATCATCATATAACCAAAATAGGAAATTATAATAACTAAGTTGAAAAACTCACTCTCTTCGTAGCGCAACAATCCTAATTTTCTACTCTAAACAGAAGTATAGAAACCTTGCTTAGAGTAAAAGACCGTTGGTATAAGCCCTACACCCTTTCTTTAATTTCCTAATGTTCTCACTTCTCAAACCTTAGCTTTGGAGTTAAAAAAAAAAGGAAATGAAATTCAAACACACGTATTCAACTTTCTCAGTCTCATACACGAAAAAGGAAGTAGTAATAACGTAACACGAGCCTAATCTAACAAAAGAAATATTTCGAGAGAAAATGAAATGTCAGAGAATATGAGCGGCTTATTCTTTGATTTTTGTTTGTTGTAAAAACATATCCATTATCTTACAATGATGCGATAGAGTTCCATGGTCTTCTCATACCTATATAATAATATCATAATTTATCCCTTTTATAGATCCAAGGATTCACCAAAGAATCTACATATTGTTTATTTGAAACGAAATCAATACAGGAAAAATACTCAAAATCCTAAAACTGAAACAAAACATATCTATAAGAATCTTCAGCATTTGATTTTAATGATCATATAACCAAAATAAGAAATTATAATAATTAAATGAAAAACTCACTCTCTTCATAGCACGACTGCCACTAGTGTACCCAAAATTCTGGAATCAAATAAGCACATACCATATATTAATTATTGTAGAAAAAAAATACATATAAATAGTTAATAAAAACTGATAATAATAATTTGCTAACCACAATATGTTCCACGTGCTCACAAATTTGATCCACTCTAGCATCAGTGAGTCTTCCATTAAAATCCTAGATAATCAATCCCACATATGAAAATAATTATTATTAAACTGAAAATCAAACAGTATGGAGACATGTTATAATAGTTAAGATCTAGTAATTAGTTATATAGCTATCTAGCTTATATATTTTAGCTCACCTTTCTTGTTTTTATGATGATTAAGCTGCCATAGCAAGAGTAGAAGCAGGCAGCCTGCAGCTTCTTCATGCCTCTAGCATCATTAGAGGCAGCACTAGCAGTCACTGCAGCACAAAAGAAGAAATCTCATGCACAGAACAGAACAGAAAATCAATCATAATAAATAAGGAAATTAAAGAAGAAATCCCAAACTAATTTGATTTGTTAAATGAACAAACAAAGATTGAATATCCTGACATGCAAGGATCCGTTTGACTAAATCCAGACCAGCTAACACCAGTCCGATCTTGCTCAAGAGCTTCTAACAAATCTTTTGTAGGCGTCTCTAACAACTGGAGTTGAACATCGAGGCCACCTTTGGCAAGTTCATCCACAGACCGATTGGCCTCTCGAAAGATGTGGATATGTGAACATCCCACTGGCGATGAATCAACTATCTGATAAGAGATATGTTGTCAGAATCTTAGTGTGTGGCGCCAGCTACACGGATGCACTCCACGACATCTTTACTATTAGTTTTCACTTCCACCTGGTTCCATGTAAATTGCATGCAAACTCAAATCCGTGGTACACTGCCATGAGCTCCGCCCTGAGAACAGACGATGCATCAATCTATCCCATGAACCCCCAGATCCACTGTATGTTAGAGTCCCGAGTAGACCGTCTGTGCTTGCTCGAATAGTCCCTTGCTGAGATCCCCCTGTACATGCGGCAGCAATATATTTTGACAGTAGCAGGTCTCGGTTTCTTCCAACCCAGAGTTACAGTTTCCACAATTGTATCCAGATCAAAGTTAACCTTACCTAAGTTCCAAGATTTCTGGATGCGTCGATATGCCGTCGGCTAGTGAAGTTCAAGCATATGAGATTACTCCTTGTTCCATGAACCCCCTGATCCACTGCATGTTAGAGTCCCGGGTATACCGTTTGTGCTTGCTCGAATAGACCCTTGCTGAGATCCCCCCGTATATGCGGCAACAATATATTTTGTCAGTTGCAGGTCTCGGTTTCTTCTAACCCAGAGTTAAAGTTTCTACAATTGTATCCAGATCAAAGTTAACCTTACCTAAGCTCCAAGATTCCTGGATGCGTCGATATGCCGTCGGCCAGTGAAGTTCAAGCATTTGAGTTTACTCCTTATGCCACGCCTTATTCCGGACCTGCCACGAGTAATTCACTATTTCAGTAAACGAAGTAAACCACTTAGTATTATTTAACTGGTTGCCGGCTTCAGTTGTTAAATTCAAGTCAACCCACCCCACTAGTGCAAGTGGAAAGAATTTATTCCAATGGTGCGGGGAAATAAGTTGCTTCCAAACTTCCGCCTGTTGGGGAAGTGCCCTCGATGCCAACGAGGAGATTAGAATATAAGGCACTAGTTTATATTGCACAACACATAACTAATAAAAGGCATTTAGTATATTGTTCGTATAAGTCTTAATAGCATCTGTAAGACTTGAATGAATAATAAGTCCATGTGTATCAAGGCAAGTCTTCCAGTTCTTATAATAGTTAAGGGGGTAGGCACTTTAAGGGTTTGGTACTCAATCACTTAAATGGTTCGCAAGTCAGAGAATCTTAATTGGTCATTAAGATTCGTTTGAACTTGTATGACACGAGCTTTGACAGGGAATGTCAGTCGAACACTATGGGATAGTGGGACTTTGTGACATAGATACATTGATGGGATTAATGTATTCGAACACGTCTCGTAGTAATCCAGTTACATAGATTTTTACTCATTGACAGTCAATGATTGGATTACTGATTATGATATTTGCGTGAGTCTTAGACCTGAGTAATCACGTTGAAGATGTGCTTGTGAAGTTACGTCTGACATTGAAGTAGTTAGATCCAATTCACCCGTTGGTGGGATCAACCTCGAAGGGCAGCCTGATGGGCAAGTAGCAGTTTTAATTGATTAGGTAAGTTGTCATTATTGATCCATCCATACAATTTGACTTCGCAACTTTGAATGAGCACTAAGTTTCCACATAAAGTTGGAAAATGAACATTTTGTATATTTTTTCTCTTTCTCCCTTAGAAAAGTAATGGTTGAGAGCTAATGATGTCACCTCATTACTATAAAGTAAGAGGGTACTTCTGGAAGAAAATTGCTATTTTAGGGACAAGGACATTATTTTGGACATCCCAGATATAGGATCATTCATTTGGGACTAAGGGAGTTGTTTTTGGAGAATGTGGCCGTTGCAGTTTCTGATTTTTATGAAAGGGGGAAATTATGGTGTTTGAAGATTGGGATCAAACTGTGACTTGGGGTCTGAAGATTTGAAGGGGCAGAACTAATCTTAGTTACTAGAAGTGTGCCTTATTTGCTGCTATTGTTTATTGTTTGTGGACTGAAAGGAATAGTCGGTTATATACATAAGATAGAAATACTGTTGAGAGTGTTGTAAATAGGATATGGAAGGACGTTAGTTACAAGTTTTTTAATGTTTAGGTGTTACCCAGGTATGCCTGGTGATTTTGTAAGATTTTGAGTTGATAATATGCTTACCACCCCCCCCCCCCCCCCCCCCCCCAAAAACAAGGCTATGGTGTTTTATGAATGGCAGCAACATTGGAAGGAAAACCACGGAAAACAAAGAATACAATAGAGAAATTGAAAAAAAATAAGCATCACGATGACACACATTCAAGGTTTGATATTCGTGTCTCACAATCCAAAAGAAGCTCAAAGCTATATAGAAATCCCATTAAGGTAATACTCAACTCTAAGAAATAACTAAGGTTATCCTCTATATATGGGGTCCAAAATTCTCCCATTTCTAGAAATAGACTTTTATTGCAAAAAGATTTCATCGTAGTACTATGTAGGATACACGGATTTGAGATATAAGTGCTGAAATGAAGTACAGAATTCCGCAATCATGAGATTCTAATAAGACCCCTAGACCAAGACTAACTGAAAAGATCTCAAAGCTAATGCATTTCATCGATTATTAATATCATTATGTTTGTTCATTTCCGATCCTTCACTATTTCTCTTCAAAACCAAATTATCCAGATATCTTTGGACTTCTCACAACAACTCAAAACACATAGATCTTGTACAAAACAAACAACTAGTTACATATAGTATCAGGAGAACAACTTGTGCTATCAACTTACCCAAGAGCTCTTCCCATAATATGGTGTCTTTGCAGCCAGAGCTGGCCCTGAGCATACAGAAGCCTGTCATCTCCAAGATTATTGTCTCCTGGAAAATCAACAATAGACAGGCGTAAGCGTAATGACTCATTGTTCTGAAAAATTGCAGGATATCTTGGATAAGGAAGATAGAAGAAACGAAAAGACGTACTTCAAAGTTCAAATGTACTTCAAGAAGATAATATTTTATGAATTTGAGAACTGTAGATTCTTAAGTCAATTATTTTAACAGCGAGGTACATGCTGATACATCTAGGATTCATCAGAAGTAACAGTATCTGTATATTCAATAATGCAAAAGCACACCTTTTGTCAGAACATCAACTTCTCCGGTATGTTGGCACTCATGAACCTAAAATAATAGCAATGTTGCTATTAACTTATAAGAAAAGCAGCTTGAGAATGAAACGTCTCTTGTGATAAAGCTACAATAAGTGTTCATGCAGAAGTTGTGCTTCTTATCACATGTGTTTTTATAGGTACTTTTTATCACAACTGTTCTGGGCAAAAAACATATAAGACAGCCATTTATTCCCAATTCTCACAGCTTATTCGAAATATTTGACCGATGTTAAAAGACAGTCAAAAAGTCTCACGTAAGATTTGGTGTTACATTAGCTCTATATATATATATGTATATGTATCCATAGTGTTTCCTTTTGTGTAAGTGTTGGAAGCTTAAGTATATTTCCAGTAACCTTGAGACAAGAAACAAATAATGACAGCATGTTTTTACAGCTAAAATTGACACTAAATGTCTTGTTTCTTTTTCTACATATTCCATGGTATAACTTCCAAGTAGGGGATAATTTAGCCCCCCACCCCCCCGCCCCCAACCCTCACAACACCACGTTCACATGCTTCTCTACCAGCAGACCAGCTAAAATTTCATGCTACCACTTAGCCAATGCAATTGAGTTTTCTTCACCTTCCTTTCTTTTGTTGCCTTCCCTTCTTGAAAAGGGTATAGACAACCACTTGTATGCACCACTTCTCTAGTTAATACAAATATGTGAGCAGAAAATAAGAGAAGATAAATCAACCATCATACCTTGATAACTCGGTGAACAATAGGAATTTGGCGCCCCTGTTAGTAAAAAAAGAATGGAGATGTATCTTCAGCAAATATTACAAATATTTAAGCATAGATTTTTACAAATGCATATGACCAGACGCCGAATTTATGACAACATCCGAAAATTCATACAAAATCAAAAGAAAGGTCTTTCTCCTTTCAAGGCCTTCAAAAAAATAAGCTCTCCAAACTATCTAAACACACCAGATCACAAAGCGTATATATCCTAAACATCTTTTCTGCATTGAATTTAACCTCGTTGAACATACATAACTTTTCCATCTAAAATTTGACGGCGAACAAAACACTGAAGCTCCAAATGAGCAGGGTAGATTTTTAGAGAAGTGTATTTCTCCAGTTTCCAGATTGGCAAAACTGGATCATGGACTAGCAAGAAAAATGATGAAGATCCGAGGGCTATAAAATAAGGAACACGATGACAACAAAAATGAAGTATGATATTGAGATAACATACATCAACATTAAACACAACGATATCTCCAGCACGAATGGGATCCTTACTCATGTGCAGGAACAAGATGTCACCCTGAAAGGAAGTAAACAATGAAGTGAATATTGAGGTAAAGGTATAATCAACACGAAAAGTATAACAGATCAAAAAGTAATGCACACGTCAAAATGATTTATAAAGCTACACAAAAAAGGAAAACCAAATTGTAGCTATTTGTTGTGGGACAAGATACCAGGCTCTGCTTGTTGAATCATAATTTTTTGAATTTATCAAAACCAAAAGTTACCACAGGCTTTTACTTTAAAATCCTAGTAAACATGAGTAAAAAATAGCATAAGTTTAAGCCTCAACATTTACCTTTTCATTCTAATAGTCATACGTCGCTCCACAACCCACAAATCCTTGGGGCGTGGGGCGTGGGGTTGAAGTGGGGCGTAGGGGGGTGTTGAGGAGGGGAGTTTGGCAGCATAAGTGAGTCAAGTGCGTTAAGAATCAACTTAATTTAACAGGGTATGTAAACATTGGTTGGAATAGGACGGTGTGGAAGCTAGTCTAAAGTGCCATCTGAACCACTAAATACTTTATTTCAGCTATTTATTTTCTCCTTTGTCCTTGGAAGTTGGATCGCTTTCATATTTTTGCAAAAGATCACAGAAACTACCGAAGCACATCCCTGTAGGAAGGATGGGTTAGCTCCACTTTTCCTTATAAGCCAACCACAGGGTATATACAACAGATCGTAGACAAAACAGTTATTTATTTTAGCCAACCTTGAAACTTAAGATAATTTTTATCCCGAGAAAGTTACTGAAAATTGCCAGGTCCATCAAAAAGATATTAAAATTATATTGCACACATGTAAGACATCAGAGGACTTACTCTTTTGAAACCAGGCTCCATACTTCCAGAAAGCACAACTATAGCAGAATAACTACCGGCAACACCAATTAATCCTTTCCATATAATTAGTGCTGATGTAACGATCATGCCTGAAAGAAATGATAAACAATATGATTATAATGTTATATCCTTTTACTTGTTATAAGGAAAGACAAAAGAAAAAGTGCCCTGAATCCCTGACCTTTCAAATGGGAGGAACAGAAAACAAAAGTCATCATGTTTTGAAGAGGAAAAAGGAACAAGGAATCCAATCTCCAAATTGGAAATGATTAATGAACCGATGATGGGTAGTATTAAGCATAAACTGATGCTTAGCAACTAAAAGATATATATATATCCCACTGACCAATTAGAAAGCCCTCGTTAATGATGGAGTATTGAACGTATCCATCCTAGATGAATATAATGTGATTTTGTAATCAATAGGGCATTCAGATTCCATGCTAAAGTCAAACAAACAAAAGAAGCGAGAAGGCACTCAGCTTCATGATGCATACTAAATAATTAGCAATACCTTAAAATCCTTAAAATCGTAAACAAAACTGCTTCAGATCAGGAAAACATAGAAGAAGAAGAAGAAGAAAAAAATTACTAGTTTCTTCTCTCCAAACAAAATAGATCAAAATCTGAAGAAAACAAATAATTGTATGTAAGCATGGACGAAACAGAGTTGTTATTCAGAGATTCGAGAGAGGAATGATTAGAAACCTCCTAAAAATCATCATAAACAAAACAGCTTCAAATCAGGAAAACAAAAAATGACTAGTTGGACGAACCGAGAATGAGGCGGTCCATCTTCAATTCAATTCTATTCTATTCTATTCTCTTCAACAAAAAATCTCTTTCCTCCTCTTCTTCTTCTTCTTCTTCTTCTTCTTCTTCTTCTTCTATGTGTGATATAAACGCAAGGCGGGAAACTAAATAAAGGCCACGTCACGTTTTTTCTAGATTTTGAAAGTTTGTTAGGAAATGCGTTGTTTGCAAGTCCAGCCCGGTCGAACCGATGGAAAAACTGGTCCGGCCCAGGAAAGAACTCAGAAACCGCTGTAGAACCAGCGGTAAACCCGGTGACCCGCTGCTGGGTTACTCCAACTGGCCTATCCATCGAACAATTTGAATTAATTACAAGAGCAGATTCCTATTCCTATTCCTTGATCTTTTCTACTCCAAAATTGGTTGAGACAAGATGAACAAAAAGTTTAGGTGCCTTTGTGGCAACACAGCCGGCTAAAACCCCCTTTCTCTCCTCTTCGGGGATGGGAGTTCTTCTTTTTTTTTTTTTTCCTTTTGATTTATTTGATGCTAGAGTTTTATTAAAGAATTTTAAATAAATAATAGTTTTTTTTTTTGTTTTTTTTGCTCATTTGATTTTGGGGTTGATTTTTCGGACATTTTTTTTATATTTTTGGGATTCGACTTCAACACAAAAAATGTAGATTGACTTATAAAGTTTGTAATCGTGCTAGAATTGATTCATTTCAATATTCGGGTAACAAAATACAACAAGAGACACATATAGGATTTTTCGAAAAAAATATTTTTTTCGTCATGTTCGGGATGATTTTTTAACATTTTCTGTACATTTTCGGGGGTTGACTTCAACACAAAAAATGTAAATTGACTCACAAAGTTTATAATCATATGAGAATTGATTCATTTCGATATTTGGGTGAAAAAATACAACAAGAAACACATATACGGATTTTTCGAAAAAAATATTTTTTCATTATTTTCGGGATGACTTTTCAATGTTTTCTGTACATTTTCGGGTTTTGACTTCAACACAAAAAATACAGATTGAATTGCAAAGTTTGTAACCATATGAAAATTGATTCATTTTGATATTCGGGTGAAAAAATACAATAAGAGACACATTTACGGATTCAAAAAAATATATATTTTTTGTCATCTTCGGGACGATTTTTCAACGTTTTCTGTACATTTTCGTGCTTCGACTTCAACAAAAAATGTAGATTGACTCACAAAGTTTGTAATCGTATGAGAGTTGATTCATTTTGATATTCGGGTGAAAAAATACAACAAGAGACACATATACGGATTTTTTGAATAAAATATTTTTTTGTTATTTTTGGGATGATTTTTCAACATTTTCTGTACATTTTCGGGCTTCAATTTCAACACAAAAAATGTAGATTGACTTATAAAGTTTGTAACTGTGCAAGAATTGATTCATTTTGATATCCGGGTCAAAATTACAATAAGAGGCACATATACGAATTTTTTAAAAAAAATATTTTTTCAACATCTTCGGGATGATTTTTCAACTTTTTTTTACATTTTTGGACTTTGACTTCAACATAAAAAATGTAAATTGACTCACAAAGTTTGTAACAGTGTAAGAACTGATTTATTTTGATATCCGGGTGAAAAAAATACAATAAGGTGATGCTAAAGTTTTATTAAGGAGTTCAACTTATAACTTTAAAGAATGTGCTTCTCGATAAGGGTAAAAAAAAGCTCTACTATCTTTGACAATTATTGTTAACCCTAAAAAAATAAAAAAATCTTTGAAAATTAATAATAAATTAGCTATCTTGAAATAGAGATGAATATAGTTTACATAAATTAAGACTTTGTCTGTATGCATTTTCATTTCATTTTCAACCTTCGTTTTAAAAAATTATGGGAGAATATGTTTTTCGATTTTCATACAAGAAAAGTAAAAAAATAAGTGTGTTTGATTGTATTTTTTAAATTGTTAGAATTGATGAATGATGATGGGTGAATTGATTGAAATGAAACAATTAGATGAATATTATTTGATTTGATGAGAGAGAAGACTTAAAGAAAAATAAATAAAATGTGAGGAAAAAGTGAAAAAAAAATGATGTGAAATGTAATAATTGAAATTTATATGGAATATAAATTTAAAAATGAGAATATTTTCAGTTAAGAATAATATAACGTCGTTTGTTTTCATTTTCAAGTGAGAATAAAAAAAAAAAAAGAGAATAAAAACACAAACAAACAACGGCTAACATTTTTTAATGCAACATATCCACTTCATCATATTCATGACATTATGTCCACGTCATAATTTTACGTGATAATTTATAAGCTTAGATACATATTTTCACATGTGTCTTTAGATACATATAGGAGATAAGTAAAATATTTTAAATTATTTTAGTATATTTTATATTTTCACGAATTTAAGTTATTTTTAATATAATAAATATTATTTAGGATATAATTATGATGTGACTGGTTCAACCGTGGTTGACCCAACAATTGAACTGGTGATCTTTAACCCAACTGATTTTCTAGTTCGATGAACAATTCGATTTTCAGAAGACTGTAAAAATGATGAGATACGATAATAATATAGCATAGATATGGTATATTTCTTTATGTCTTCAGAAAATTATTGGAGATTGTAAAATGTGTCAACTCAAAAATGATTGGTTGATATATGATGGTTTTATTAATTTATTTATTTATTAAAATTAAAAATTACAAAATATGAAAGAGAAAGAGAAATATCTTAAATAGAGTAAATAATTGTTATTTGATGATTGTGTGGAATAATAAATATAGTGATTGATGACTAGTTATATAGATGATTCAAAAGTGGAATTTAAGAAAGTTTTATTTGAATGAAAATGGTTTGTAGTGTGCATTTTTAAGACGTTGTGATTCACAAATACAAAAAATGTGATTTGAAAACATGAACAAACAAGGCCCAAGTGTTTGCAATCTAAGCGATTATTAACTCAAGTTTAAACTAATTTATCTGTAAGTGTTTGCATATCTAGTTTATGATTACAATCGTCTCTGAACTTGAGTGATGATAATTTATAATTTTTTTTAAAAAAATAAGCCTTTTGTTAACACTGTTTTTAACTGATTCTTAACTTTTAACTGTAAATAAGTAAGTGTTTGCAAATTCAGCTTTTGTTTTTAATTTAAGTGATAAGTCTTTTTTTATTTTTTTTATTTTTTACCAGGGTTTCCACCGCCGACCGCAGTAACTAATGCCCTCGCTGATTTGTAGGCACCTTGAATGGTGGAACAGTTGGCCCAGAGTTTAAAAGCTCTCCATACCCAAGATTGAGGTTCGAACCCTCGTCACTTGGTTAAGGGAGGAGAAGCCCCTACCGCTCCACCATACCCCCTAGGTTAATTTAAGTGATAAGTCTAAGGGAGTGCTTTGAACTGATTATGATTTTTTTTTAAGGGAATGTTTGCAAACTCTACTGCTTTTGGAGAAGTAATTCCAAGTGAAAAATAAGCAGAAATAGTCGCGAAACAAAAGTGATTAACAATTTTTATAAGGATAAATTTGTCATACAATTTATTATTTTAATAACAAGAAATAATTCGTCTCAAAATAACAATGGATTTGCTTCTACTTTGTTGACGCTGATCAATATAGATATCTCAAGTAATTAAAGGAGATTTACAAGATAACATAGAAGAAAAATTAGCAAGTCTAGCACTAGACGAATCTGGGCTGCCACCACTAGGCCCCTTGCGTCACTTACAGTACACCTTATTATTTAGATTTCATGTTATTTATCATTTCAAGTATTTTTTCATTGTGTGTGTAAGAACTACCACCGAAATTTTCAATTTCCTTCGTTACGATATTTAAATTATGATTGCTACCATAACTTGAATGATAAGGAGAAACGAAAATATAGTCAATATATTAATAAAATATTGAAGCTGTAAAAGATATGTGCATCATCTTCAAGTACATGCTTTAACAATCGAATTGTATTTGAAAACAATCTAGAACTTATCCATATGAAACATTTCAATGTACATTTTTTAGTAAGTATGTTATGTCTTCTATTCATATTCATATTTATTTTAAATATTAATCTTAATATTTATTTAATTTTTGCAATTAATTTTGTAAATTTTTATGAATTACATGCAATACACGTGTTCTTTACTAGTTCATCAAAAAATAATAAAAGACTTCTAATATATGGTGGACTAAGACAAAATTTGTCAATCCATGCAAAATGATGTGAATTACTTTTTATTTACTTTTGCGTTTACAAATGGTTTTCCTTGATCACTTTTTAAAAACAATATTTGAATGTGTATTTAAGTTGCTTATAACTTACGAGTTACAACAACAAAATAATTTAATTAATACAGTGATATCAACTTCTATTTTAATAAATAATAATAGTTTATTTAATAATTCACATATGGAAATAAGTTCATATCTATTTTCCATTTCTTGTGGGTGAAAATGGCAATAAAGGAAAAGAGCTGTTACGAGCTCCTTTAAATTCTCAAATATATGGAAAAATTTATATTAAATCGAATCTAATAATTTTAGTGTCTATATTCCCGTGTGCAATTCCGTGAGAGAGAGAGACGTATAATCCACCAGCTAACCATTTTGGACTCGATTTGGCTTGGAATTATCCCAATGTATATATATATATATATATAGATATATATAGAGAGAGAGAGAGAGAGGGTTGAGTGTGTGTACTGTGGGTGTAGTCTTCTTACTTGTACCATTTTTCTGAGAACTTCAGTTAAAGTTTTTTATTTCATAATTAATTCACTTTGAGTTCTCAGATGGTTGGCTTTGATCGACGTTCTAAGCATGGAATGCAGCTCGCCATGGCACCAAATATACAGTTCAACAGCAGCGCCGCCGTCAATTTCCGGCAGACTCACCGCTCATCTTGCTTTCCGGTGGCTCTTTCTCTATGCTTCCGTAACAATCGGGAATTCAATTAATTATGTACCACCGGTAAGCATCTATATTTTGTTCGTGTATATATATATATACATACATACATATCCTCTTAATCGATTAGAGATATGTATATTGTGACAGAAAATCATTTAAAGACATTCGTGTGTATTTTTTCCCATTTTTCGGACTTTGAATTGAAGATTGATTTCTCTGTTTTGAATTTTGATTTGGAGGAATTGTATTCACTGTTCGTAAAGTTAAATATGATTTTTCAAAGAATGAAAAAGAATCTTCTGACCTAGTCAATACCAATAGGTTTTATATATTATTCTGTACATTTTTAATTGGGATATCCTGTTAGTTTTGAGGTTCAATAATTGAAGGCTGCAAGTTGTGGTGGCCTCTCAATTAAGACTTAGATCAATCACAAAAGGATAGGCATTTTCAAGGCAGAAGCTGCTTTTAGGGGAAGATGTCTAAGATCTATGATAACTGGTATAGGCTTGTGGAGGCTGTTTTACGCAAAGAGCAGTTTCGGGAACTTTCAAGAAGCGCGAGCATAGCCTCTTCAGCATCGACTTTCGGTGCTATCTCCTTCCGTGATTTAGGTTTTTTGAATGACGAAAGTTCATCAACTAATTTGCGGCAATTAGAGGAGGCGGTTGCAAACTCACAGGAAAAGCTGGTTTTCATTTCAGATTTCAGTCCTGCTTTTGATGTTGAAGATGTATTATTGGTTTCTGTGGAGTTTCTAGGGAGTGGAACCTTCGGGAGTGTCTATACACTAGTAATGAATAGTGGGGTAAGAATTGTGGTGAAGAGACTGAATTCAGGTAGTATTTCTGAACTGGAGTTTAAGCGTCGCGTGGATATTGTTGGAAATGTCTGGCACGAGAATGTGGCCCCATTAAGGGCTTACTATTCTTCCACGAATGAAAAGCTCATGTTGTATGACTATCACAGTAAAGGGAGCATTTATGCATTGTTACATGGTATGTTGAACTCTGTGATTCAGCTGTCCCTGTTCTTTATTCATGTTAGGAAAAATTCTTTAGAAGTGTAAATGTTTATCCAATTTTACAGAATGCCCTTTTGATCAATTGTTATTTCCTCGTTTATTACCAACGAGTTGGTTAACCCGTAATATATAATGATCTGATGCATCTTCTCATGTTTCCAGGACAAACTGGTGCGAATCTGGCTCATGTAGACTGGGGAACCAGACTAAGAATTGCGATTGGTGCAGCTAGGGGTATTTCAGAGATACACACACAAAATGATGGGAAGCTTGTCCATGGAAATATAAAATCGTCAAATATTTTTCTTAATCCACAGCATTATGGCTGTGTATCAGATCTTGGCTTGACAAACATAATAGAAACCACATTCATGCCAAATGCACGGTGCTATGCTCCAGAAGTCAAGAGTACTCAAAACGTGTCCCAAGAATCAGATGTCTATAGCTTTGGGATTCTTTTACTTGAACTTCTTACTGGAAAGTCCCCTGCACATGTTAACCTGGTCAAGTTCGTTAATTCTATAAAAAGCAAGTTCAGGACTTCCACGGTGTTTCATGTAGATCTATTGAAGTATCCAGCCATAAGGAAACAGATGGTAAAGGTGTTGGAAATAGGAAGACGTTGTATAGCAAAATCCATAAAGAAAAGACCTAAAATGTATGAAGTAGTGAACATGTTGGAAAGTATCAGCAAGATGAATACAGGAAGTAGTGTTTCGTTGGAACGGAAACTTGTTTTTGTTAAGGATGGTAATGCCACATTTGTACTTGAGGACATGTTAAGGGATTCTGCTGAGGTTCTCGGGAGAGGAACATTCGGATCATCATACAAGACGGTATTAGGAAATAGAGACATTTCTATCACGATGAAGAGATCGAAGGATGTGAATGTTGCATTTGAAGAGTTTCAGAAGCATATGGAGGTCATTGGAAGAATGAGGCATGAAAGTGTTGCTGATTTAAAGGCATATTACTTTTCAAGAGAAGAAGTGCTCTTGGTGTATGATTATTATGATGAGCACAGTTTATATGCCTTGCTACATGGTAAGTAGAAATTTACATATGTTGCCCTCTTGTTTTATTTTCATGTGAAGGATTATTTTGCAACAAGCTCTACTAAACTTTCCTTGCTGATTGACCTGGAATATCTTATGTGCCCTTTTCATATTTGAAGTTACGAATTTTTGATTGTGTTTTTTTGTGAAAGTTCAAAAGCTCATTTAGCTTTTACGTAGAAATTCCAGGTGAGTTTATTATGTGAAACACAAAACAGGCTTCTGTTTGTTGGCAGAATGTAGATGAACGAACTCAGTTTCTTCTCTCGTTAATATCTCATGTTATTTCGGTTTTGTCATGATACTTTCACGTGCAATTTGCACTGATGTTGTTGCTATTATTTAGCAACTCATGGTCACTGGCAAATTACATTTTCCTATTTCTAAATACAACCGATGTTGAAATGCAATGGTGACTTGGGTGTTAATCACAAATGTTAAGATGACCATAATTAGTCGTTCTGTTTCCATTTACACATTTTTTGCATTACCACAGTCATAATTATATTGCTCCTAGCACATCATGCCTGGGACCTCCACCTTACCATGAGTTCTTAAGGCTATGTTTGATTTTTGGATTTTGGTGAGAAAAAAGGAAAGGAGAATATTATATGCACTTCAATATATAGTACTCTGTGTTTTTTTTTTTCCATTCTAATTTTAATCCATTTTCTCCAATCTGCAGGAACTGAAAGAACACCGTTAGACTGGGAAACTCGACTCAAAATTGCAATAGGTGCAGCGAGGGGTATTTCTCATATCCACATGCAAGATGGTCGCAAACTTGTACACGGAAATATAAAATCCTCAAACATTTTTCTCAACCAACACCAATACGGGCTCGTCTCTGATGCTGGATTGGCAAAAGTGATGAAACCGGTCAGACGGGCAGTTATGCGGACCCCAAACTATTTTGCCCCGGAAGTCAAAGACACCCAAAAAACATCACAAGCTTCTGATGTGTACAGCTTTGGAGTTGTGCTACTTGAACTCGTCTCTGGAAAGCCATCACAAGATACCACGGAGGAAGATGAGGTCATTTCACTAGCTGAGTGGGTTCACTCTGTTATTAGTGATGATTGGGCTGCTAAAGTGTTTGATATTGAGCTTATGAGGTATCAAAGTGACGAGGAGGCAATGACACAGTTTTCACAAATAGCAATGGATTGTATTAACTTTGTACCAGAGTACAGACCTAAGATGAGTGAAGTGGTGAAAATGTTGGAGGAGATTAGCGGGGTCGATACGCGGGGCCCACTATCTATCGAGTCGAGATTGGAGGATCTATTGCCCACTCTGACACTAAGAATGGTGGCGGCGGAGTTGGAATCATCTCGACTTTTGGATTGAAATTGCTGAGAAGTTGTTCTATGTTTTTCTACATTTTGGTCATTGACAAAGATGCAGGCAAATGATTGGATCAACTCAGAAACTATTGATTTATGTAAGGTATCAGATTTGGATAAATGCCAAATCGTAATTATTACCGCTGTCGAAGAGTTCTAACTTCTAATCTTCATCATCCTGAAAGCACGGGTAATATCCATGTCCAGAAGAAATATATTTTACGAGTTTATGATGGATTGGAAAATTGATTAGTCCATTTGATCTATCCGAGTTGGAGAACAGTAACTCCTAATTTCTTTGATGCACATTTTGGAATTAGTGATCCTGCCTGTATGCTCTCTTGTATATACTTTTGGCTGGTGATATTGATATGGGAGGGGAACCCCGAAAAATCTCCCAAGGGGCATTGGTGGTCTTTTTTTCTAAAAAAAAAATCCGAGTAGGAGAAAAGTAGTGGAATTGATATATTGGTCAAACCATACAAGATTCCAGGATTTACTGCCCATGCTGAAAGAAGTTGGGAAGCCTGTTGAATTTTGTGTTGCAAGTTCTCAAGTCTCAGTGAAATGGGAGCCATGACACAAGCCAAACTCCTCCTTAACCACCAAAATCGGTTGAAGATTAGATTCGTCAAAACGAAGCTAATGCAACTTGCCATGCGCTAGTCAAGTGGGCATTTCATGCAAATTGGAATAATTTTATTTATTTGGATTGTATTCAATGGTTTTGTCAAACTTTGCTCCACCCTTGAGGATGATTTGCAATCCTTTCCTTCATTGTTCTAAACGTTTGTTTATTTGCCACAAAATAAATTGGAGATAGATAGGTTTGTGAAAAGATGTTTGTTGAAAAACCTCCTCCTTAAAAGTTCAAAATTGTTATCAACTCGTGTCTGATTCTCTTTGCAAGAGATTTTTTTTTCTATTTCCCAAGTTAGAATTAGAGGTGTTCATGGTTTGATTATTGGCCCGAACCAAATCGAAAACCGAAAGTTCGGTTTGAACCGATACCGAGCTGAAAATTTTGATTTGGTTTTCGGTTCTTTTTTTTTTTTTTTTTTTTAGAAAAATTCGTTTTTCAGTTTGTTTTTGGTTTTGAGGTTTGGTTGGGTTAACCGAAAACCGTTATTTTTATTTTACTTTTTATTTTATATAGTATAACACCGACAAAAAACTATAAAAAATGTGTTTCCTAGTGACAACTTATAGGAAAAGAAAGAAAATGAATTAAAATTAGTCATAATTAAAATCTAATTGTTTCCATCTAATTTTCAATTTTTTGTGAAAATTTAAAAAAGTCATTTGAATCGCATGCTTTCTAAAATTGATTAATTGTCTCAGTCATTTTACAATCTAATAATCGTTTTCGACTTGATACAAAAAAAGGCGAGAGTCAAAATTTAAATTTGGCTAGTTTTTTTTTGTTTTCAGAAATTTGGTTTTACCGAAATCGAACCGAACTGAAGGTTTTCAATCCGAAATTTCGGTTCAATTCGGTCAAAAAACCGACCAATGAACTCCCCTAATTAGAATGATCGATGATTCTTCTTTGTTTAACTTCCATCCCAACGAGAATTTATCTTATAATATGTATCACTCCATAAAAATTAATTAGAATTTGTAATACTTCTCGACTTAAATCATTTTGTCAAACAACGTAAATTTTGTGTAGATTATTTTTTATTTACTTTATTTGAAAATTCTTATTCTTGATTAATTCATTAAAATTATTTTTGAAAGTGAGAAACTATGACACCACAAAATAATTAATAATTCACATATGAAAATTGAAAATGAGTGTGTATCTATTTTTCATTTTCCCATTTTTAATGGGCGAAAAATGCAATTAGGGAAAAGAGCTGCAACGAGCTCCTTTAAATACACAAAAATATACACAGATTATGTATTTTTGGCACTTCATAATTCATTCATTTTTCAACTGAAATGGAAATGGATTGCGGCTCGCAATGGCGCCAAATATTCAGATCAATGGCAACGCCGCCGTCAATTTCCGGCAGTCTCATGGCGTATCTTACTTTCCGGTGGCTCTATCTGTATGCTTCCGGAACAATCGGGAATTCAATTAATGAACTATATACCAGTAAGCATCTATTTTTTGTTTGTATATATCGATTGGAGATATATATTTTTTGACAGAAAATCATTTGAAGACAATCTTTTTCGATTGTCCGGACCTTGACTTGTAGATTGATTTCTCAGTTTTGTATTTTCCCCCTAAGTTGATTTCGAGGATTTGCATTTAATGTTCGTGAAGTTAATTATGTTTTTTCTTTGTTTGATGTCAACTTGTTTGCAAAGAAAATTACACATGCATTTCCCCACTTATTTCTGAAGCTTTGTATGAACGTCATGATTTTTTTCAACGAATAAAAAGAATCTACTGACCAAGTCAATGTCAACTGGTTCTATATATACATATATATATATATATATATATGTATAATCGGGATACCGCGTTAGAGGTTCAATAAATTCAAGACTGTTAATGATGTTGACCTTAAACAACTAAACAAGCTTCGATTAATCACAAAACCATCGACACTACCAGGGCAGAAGCTTTTAGGGGAAGATGTCTGCGATCTATGATAATTGGGAGAGGCTGGTGGCAGCTGTTCTGCGCAAACAACAGCTTTGGCAGCTTTTTCATGAGCAATCCAGGAGCCCGAGCATCCGCTCCGAGGAATCGGATTCCAGTTCTAGCTCCTTTCGTGATGTTGACTTTGCAATTTCCGGAAGTTCATCCACATATTGGCAGGAGCTAGAAGAGGCAGTTGCAAAGTCACAGAAATTGCTTCCAAAGCTGGTTGTCATTTCAGATTTTAGGCCTGCTTTTGATGTTGAAGAGGTATTCTTGGCTTCTGCTGAGTTACTTGGGAGGGGAACCTTTGGGAGTGTCTATACTGTTGTATTGGATAATGGGGTGAGATTTGTGGTGAAGAGATTGAATTCAGTGAATATTTCTGAGCTCGAGTTCAAGCGCCACATGGATATTGTTGGAAATGTTAGGCACGAGAACGTTGCCCCTTTAAGGGCTTACTATTCTTCCTCAGATGAAAAGCTCATGTTGTATGATTATCACAGTCAGGGGAGCATGTATGCGCTGTTACATGGTATGTTGAACTCTGTAATTCAGCTGTCCCTGTTCTTTATTCATGTTAAGAAAGATTCAATTTTTATCAAATTTTGTTGTGGTTACATGTAACTTTCTGAAAGCTGTGTGTTTGATTATACTGGGAAAACTGAATAAGAGATTACCCCTTTTAGTTACTGATATCATTAGATATCTGTTTTATGAGGCTCCAGTGAATCACTGCAATTGAACTTGATTTCTCTTTTGTTAAATGTCTTTGTGTATACCGGTATATTGGGATGATTAATGAAGTACGTATACTGTTAAGAAGTATAATTATCTGTTAATGCACATTGTCTTCAATATTTATATTGGGCAGATATCATCAATTAGTCTCATATTGTATCAGTTACATTAAAATTTCAAGCCATTGTGTTAATATTGATCTGGCAACAAGTAAGACTTTGCATAACAGAGAAGTGTTTGCAATAAGATTTTGCAATTTGTCCAGTTACGGTTGGAATCAAGGATTTCAATATTTCACCATCAACTACATTTCCTATACTCTTAAGAATGCCCTTTCGATCACTTGTTATTTTCTCTCTTTAACCAAATTAATGAAATGTCAATATGTATGATCTAATCATCTTCTCATGTTTCCAGGACAAACTGGTGAAAATCTGACTCAGGTAGACTGGGAAACCAGACTAAGAGTTGCCATTGGTGCAGCAAGGGGTATTGCTGAGATACATTCACAAAATGGTGGGAAGCTTGTCCATGGAAACATAAAATCCTCAAATATTTTCCTCAATCCGAAACACTATGGCTGTGTATCAGATCTTGGGTTGACAAACATAATAGAAAGAACATACATACCAACTGCACGGCGCTACGCTCCAGAAGTCAAGAGTACTCACAATGTGTCCCAAGAATCAGATGTCTATAGCTTTGGTATTTTTCTACTTGAACTTCTCACTAGAAAGTCTCCTATACATGTCCCTGGTGGGCCCGAGGCTGTTAACCTAGTCAAGTTGGTTAATTCTATAAGAAGCAAGGTTAGGACTTCCAGAGTATTTGATGCAGATCTATTGAAGCTTCCAACCATAAGAGAACAAATGGTAAAGGTGTTGCAAATAGGAATAAGTTGTATAGCAAAATCCATAAAGAAAAGACCTAAAATGTATGAAATAGTGAACATGTTAGAGAATCTTGGTAGGATGAACACAATGTTAGAGAATCTTGGTAGGATGAACACAAGAAGTAGTGTTTCGTTGGAAGGAAAACTTGTGTTTGTAGATGATGGCAATCTCAAATTTGAACTTGAGGATATGTTAAGGGCTTCCGCTGATGTTCTTGGAAAAGGAACATTCGGGACATCGTACAAGGCAAAATTAGAAGATGGAAACACTGTTGTCGTGGTGAAGAGATTGAAGGAAGTAAGTGTTACATTTGAAGAATTTCAGCAGCATATGGAGGTCATTGGAAGAATGAGACATGAAAATGTTTCTGAATTAATGGCGTACTACTTTTCAAAAGATGAAGTGCTCTTGGTGTATGATTATCTCGATCAGGAAAGTGTATCTGCCTTGCTACATGGTACGTGAAAAACCACATATTCTGAAGCTCTTTTATTCTTTTTTCTTTTTTCCATGAAAGAAGCAACAAAAAGCTCCACTAAATGATCTTTGCTGATTGACCTGGTATTGCTTATAGGCCCTTTTCTCTTTCCTTTATTTAAGATAGATTTGAAGTTGGTAGATATAAACTACAATAAATGAAGTTACGAAGCTACAACTGCATTCTGGGTGGAATTTGATAAGCTCGTTTTAGTTTTTTTACACCACAGATCCCAGGTGAATATATCAGATCCACGCAAATAGGCTTCTCTTTTCTCTCTCTTTTTTTTTTGTTTTTTTTAATAGGTCGTCACCAAGATATGTTGTTTCAATTTTGTCATGATATTTTGACACGCAAATTTCGCTGTAAGTTGTAGCTATTATTTACTTCTCCTATTCTTAGAAGACAACAGATGTGAAAACAATTTGTGTAAGGCTGTCACAGGCAGATGTTAGATTACCGTAATTAGTGGTTGCAAATAACTGGATCCAATTTCTCATGTTTGCATTACCACTAGGCAAAGTTATTATGCCATCCTAGCACATTGTATCTAAGACACAGCTTACCTGGATTTTCATAACTAAAATTAGAAAAAATGGTTAATCTAATCCCTTTTCTCCAATTTTGCAGGAAAAATGGGCACTGATAGGACAATTTTATACTGGGAGACCCGACTGAAAATTGCAGTGGGTGTAGCAAGGGGTATTGCTCACATCCACAGACAAGATGATCGGAAGCTTGTACATGGAAATATAAAATCGTCAAACATTTTCCTCAACGAACAAAGGTATGGGATTATCTCTGATGCTGGAGTGGCAAAAGTGTCAAGGCCTGTCAGACGGTCAGCTATGCCTACTCCAAACTACTTAGCCCCAGAAGTCAAAGACACACGAAAAACGTCCCAAGCTTCTGATGTCTATAGCTTCGGAGTTGTGCTGCTTGAACTTGTCAGTGGAAAGCCATCTCAATACACCACGGAGGACGGTGAGGTCATTTCACTAGTTGAGTGGGTTCAGTCTGTTATTCGCGAAGATTGGCCTGCTGAAGTGTTCGATGTAGGGCTTCTGGGGTATCAAAATGACGAGGAGGCAATGGAGCATGTTTTGCAAATAGCAAAGGATTGTGTTAACTCTATCCCCGAGAACAGACCTAAGATTACTGAAGTAGTTAAGATGTTGGAGGAGATTAGCGGGATTGATACAGGGGGGCTACCATCTGTTGAATTGAGATTAGAGGATCTATTGGAGGGTCTATTACCCACGCTAAGACTGTAAATGATGGTGGCAGAGTCGGAACCTCGTGTATTCTCGATGGAAATTTCTGAATAAGGGTTCTTATTTTGTCTTGTTTTTGTCCACAAGCAAGCACATTGAGTTTTTTTCATTAATAAATAAATAAAAGTCATTAGTCAACTTTTTAAAGTTGCATAACCCTTCCTGAATTATGTCAAATATGGGACCAAAAAAATTAAAAATAAAAACTTACCCCAACCTCACTTTGTCTCCCTAGCTCCACCCTCCCTACCCAACCCAACCTGCTTCCTGGACTTATTTCGTACACCGCACTCCACTTGTCCATTTTTTCTCTGCACCGCAGTGCCACTACCATATCATGCACCATTACTACTTGCCTTCTCCATTCTTCTCTCCCTAACTGCATTGCCACCACCATCTCACACACCACCTCTCCTCTCTGACTCAATCTCTAAATTTAAGTAATAAATAACTCCCACACTCTTATATATTTTTTTTTAATTAATAAAGTTTTTGTTAGTTTACAAAATTCAAGGGGTTCATGCAATTTTTAAAAGTTGACTAATAACAATCGTCCATTTTTTAATATGAAGAACTCAATGTGCTTAGAAATTTTATCATATGAGATTACACGTGAAAATCTCGTAATGATTGTGACTGAGTGGGCAACCCCTATCAAACGGGACCAAAGTGCAATTTTTGCCGATTGTTTAGTATAAAAATAAAATTTTGTATCGTATAGCAATACGTCATAGACATATATAAATAAACGAACTTGATAGTTGTAAGATTAAAATTGTAATTTATATATTTTATCATGTTAGTGAAATATTTAATTTGATGATAATCCACAACTCAATATAATACTAAAGTATGCACTGTCCTATTCTATTTTCTTAATCTAGTTTAATCAACTAATATTTTTATTTAGTTTATTCAATAACATCACTTAGCTTTTATTTTATGTTTGTATTATTGAAAAAAATATAGCTTTTATTTTATGTTTGTATTATTGAAAAAAATAGAGGACATTTAGCTTGATCTCATTTGTAATCAAAATATACAAAACATATTCATCAATGAATAATATATAGTCCGTATCTAATTTGATTAAAAAATAGCATAATTCAGTCAAATTACTTATATCTAATGTTCTTTTACATAATACTATGCTTGAAAACTTTTGTAGCTCAATTCTATCTCATATGTGACAAAAAAATCCAAATAGAAAAAAGAAGAAAGGCTTAGTTTACCGGTTACTTTTTTCAATCTTTGCAATAATTAATCGTATTCCATTTTTCTAAATTACTAAATCTGTTGTAACTTGTAAGTTCTTATTTTTCTATTTTCATAAATTCTTTTATCATCTCATCAACTCAATTTTAAGTTGAAGTCTTGTCATATAAAATGGATTATGGTACAGTCCTATAATTTTTATGAATATAGAATTTTTGGGTTTAAGAATATATTATTTCGGAAGAAAGAATTCAAGAAAGCGTTTTATGAAACTCAGGTTCAATATTTGTAGAATTTATTGATTTTTCATTTTTATCACTTGCAGCTCGATTAAGATGTTGGTACTCATAATTAGAAATAAATTAAATAGGAAACCTTGTGGTGAAATATAAGAATTTGTTTATTGTCATGTAAATAGTATTTTTCATCTATTTTGAATAAGATCTTTTTAAATTTTTGCAAAAATATTGAGAAAGGCAAAAACACTAAAAACTACTATATATAACAAATAATACTACATATGACAAATACATAGACTGCTCAAATGTAATTTTTGTAACGTTAAAAAAGTTAGATAATCCAATCTAATGCCCGTTTAATTTATTATTCAATCTCATTAATTATGTGAATCTTCAAGAATCATGTACACTATGTAAGAAAAGATAGTGAGACACCAACGTAAGTTTTTTCAAGATTGACCCCTATGTACTTTTGTAGATTGTTTAAAATAATTTCTCATTTCTCTCCAATCAACATGTTCTTATTATAATGCTAGAGAGTATAGAAAATACAAATTTATCGATAAATATAAATAAAAATACTAATTCCATGACTTTTTGTTGTTAAATAAAAAAGGCAAAAATAAGTAAATTATAAACAGAATTCTCATTTGTTTATTTTTGCGAGAGGTTAAATGGAGTAATAAAATTTTTTGTCCTCATATATTTTCTTTTTCTTTTTCAATTACGTGTTTTGTGAACTTTTATAATGTTAGAAATAATTTTTTTCCTATTTATGATTGTATGTTCTTCTCTTTTCAACTAAATTTTTTAATTGAATTTTAAGAGTTTAACGTAAGTAAAGCATGCAGAATGAGACATGTCACCAACAACCTTATAAATTTTCCCTTCAAGTTTGATTTTTAAATTTTCTCATGGTATAGAATTCATATGGAATACACATAAAAAATTGTAACAGATGATATAATTTATTTAAAGTCCACTTAAAATTTTTATGTTGCTCATTAGTCAAAAAAGAATTACATATTTTAGAAAATATTTGTGGTGAAAGACAGAAAATTATTTACTACTTATACATATATATCAATCATTTTTACAAAAATGTCAAATAATATCTAATAAGAAAAAGTAGATACAAAATTAATCATGAATGTATACAATGAACAAATTGACTCATTTATTATAGTAGTGCATACAATGAACTAATATTAATTTCTTTAGAAAGATAGATTAAATTAATTATTAATACAATAAATTTATTTACTTAATGAACCTCACTTTGTTTTCTAGCATAATATTCAGATATTTTAGTCTCCATAAAAAGGTTAAAAGATGTACATCATTCCCTAATGTTAGGTTATAGATTATAGATGAAGATCTTAAGTATATTTAACATATTAATAATAATCTATGTTTAACATATTAAACACATTATTTATTTATCTATTATAAGCCAAAATGCAATTTTTACGAGTTTGCTTTTATTTGCACTCGCTTTAAACCATTACGTCGAGCGTGACTTAGTATGAAATCGGGTACATCTTTCAAGTATAATTTATGAAGTCGAGCTTGTAAGTTTCGAAACGACTTGAACTTATAAGTAATCCCTTATCGCTTCACTTATTATCTATAGAGTAATTGCAATCTCAACTCATAGAAGGCAAGAGAAGTAGGGGTGAGCATTGGTTTCAAAAAACCGCCCGAATCGACTGCACCACACCGAATCGCACCGTTTTTGTCAATTTTCTAAGCAAACTGTAGTTTAAAATTTAAATAAAAACCACACCGCCCTATGTGGTTTGGTTTCAAAATTAGTGTTAAAAAAATCGAACCGCACCGCCACCGCCACCGCCTACATACATATATATATGTATATTATTCTTTTTTAATTTAAACTTTTAATAGGTTTTACTCGTAATACTATTCATATTTGTAGTTTTATTTAATATTTGTTATTGAATTGATATGATTATATCCTTTACAAGATTAATAATATGTTCAATCAATATTTGTACTTGAAACTTTTAGAGTGATAATATCTTATGATATTTTAGTGTTATATTTTTTTTTATATAATAGACACTTGAAGAGTTTTGATGAAAAAAAATATTATAGATTATATTTGGGAAAATTACACTTTTCGTCCCTGAAGTTGAAGCCAAAAACACATTTGGTCCCTCATGTTTCAGCCTCAACACATTTGGTCCCTCAACTTACAAATTTCGAACAAATGTGGTCCCTACCGTCAATTTACCGTTAGAACTAACAGAATCTGCACTGTTCATCATCTTCCCCAACTCTAAAATCCGATTTCAAACTTTAAATTATGATATCTCACTCATTTCAAGTCCATTTTTAACGAATCTTATATGGTTAGAATCGTCTCAACGAGTAGAATCCATCCATGTAAGTTTTGTCCCAAAATACGCTGATTCTATTGACCCGAACCGTCCGAAAAAATCCGTTTTTTGAATCAGCCTATTTTGGGACAAAACTTACATGGATGGATTCTACTCATTGAGACGATTCTAACCATATAAGATTCGTTAAAAATGGACTTGAAATGAGTGAGATATCATAATTTCAAGTTTGAAATCGGATTTTAGGATTGGGTTAGTTGGAGAAGATGATGAACAATGCAAATTTCATTAATGCTAACGGTAAATTGACGGCAGGGACCACATTTGTTCAAAATTTGTAAGTTGAGGGACCAAATGTGTTGAGGTTGAAACATGAGGGACCAAATGTGTTTTTGGCTACAACTTCAGGGACGAAAACTGTAATTTTCCCGATTATATTTATAACATTTGTTCTATTTAACTATCACATTATTTGTAATAGCAATGTTGCGTTAGATTACCTATTGTTTTATAACTTTATAATATACTTTACAATATCTTTTTGCAGATTTTAGTGCACAAATTTTAATAAACAAACAATTACAACATGTCATTTTTTGTATTACTTGTTTATATACAAATTTCTCGTCCTACTTTTCATGCAAATTAGATGAAGACATTTTCTTATATATGAGTGTGTTCTTATTTGATAAAATATATGTACATTAGTAAAATATGTGCATATTATTATTATACTCGGTGTCAAACAGATATTTAAAGTGATATACTAGTATTTTTTCATGTTCTAAACGTATGATACTCTTATATATAATAATATGTAATGACATTAGTGTTTTTTTAATGATTCATGGAGTTTAATCTTGATAAATATTTTTCGGACAAGTATTTTCTTAGTTATGAATCATTATCTTATTATTAATTAGTTTAACAAAAAATATGACAAACATTGTATGTTTATTTAGTTTTAAAATGTAAAAAAACTTGAAAAACCGCCAAATCGCACCGAACCGCACCGCACCGCACAAAACCACATAGTCGGATTTGATTTACAAAACCGAAATTTCAAATTTTATTTCCTCCAAACCGCACTTGATAATTCGGTTTGAAATTAATTAAAAAAATCGCAAAACCGAACTGCGATCACCCCTAAAGAGAAGAATTGAACATTATTTAGATCCTAATATTACCAGAAAAAGAAAAATCCTAATATTTAAAATTAAAAAGATATTTAGGTAACTCCACCAACATGAGGTTATTTTGATTTTATTCTCAAACAAACTTAAAATTTATGTTTATGTGTGTTAAAGTTCTAAATTTGTTTCAATCTCGACTCAATTATTTGAAAAACATAAAGTATTTGCAAAATCATTCAGATTCAATCAAAGTTCATTTGAGCTTAAGTCGATTTTGCAACCAAATAAGCTACTAGTTTTGAAACTAAAAAGGGAAAATTTCAATTTTCGTCCCTCGCTTATACACCATTTTCGGCTTTGGTCCCCTAAATTTCACACTCATCTAATTGACCCCTAAGTTGTCTCCATTTCATGAACTTTGGTCCCTCCGTCAACTGCTCTGTACAATAGTTAACGGAGAGCCAATTTTTCCTCCAAAACTCACGATTTTGGCGCCAAAAACTCGTTTTTCAACTTCTTTTTCTTTAATATCAGGTTTTACCCCCAAGAAATTTCATCTTTTCCAACACAAGAGCACCCTAAATACAAAAAATGAGCTACTCATCATCTTCAACATAAAATTCTCGTTCTTCTTTCAATAATTCATGAGCTCATTTTCTTCATTCGTCTCGTTTTTATATCATTTCAATTCATTGCTATGTCAAAACTTATAGTTTGGTGTATGACTGATTTAGTAGATGTGAGATAGTGGTTGGTTGGATTTAATCATCTATAATGTGCTGATTAATGTGATGTCTGATACATTTACTGGTCAATGACCAGGGGGTATACTCTTGTGGTTCCCGCTTATGTGGTGTCCTTGGTCATGGTCCTGGAACAACGTAATGTGTAGCATTTACGCCGATCAATTTTCCATGTCCAACTCAAGTTATTCAAGTCTCAGCCTCCCACAACCATGCAGCCTTTGTTCTAACCTCATGCTCTATCATTTTGTTGCAGTTTAATCATATGGCCCTAATGTTATATATTTTAGAGAACTACCTGCTAATTTGTACCCTTGGAGGCGATTAATGTGATTTTTGTTCAGCGCAATGGGGTACTTCTGGATTACTTGCTTTTTACAAAGTTTCCAAGGCATATACATTTGCCTTTTCACTTTTTCAAGTAGGAGTGAGTTCAAATAATCAATTGTTAATTGACATTTTTCATTTTATTGTATTTAGGATGCTCTTGTGTTGGAGAATATGAGATTTTTTGGGGTAAAATTTAGTATTAAAGAAAAAGAAGTTGAAATTCGAGTTTTTTGCGCCAAAATCGTGAGTTTTGGAGGGAAAATTAGCCCTCCGTTAAGTATTAGAAGGACTACGAAGGAGTTGACGGAGGGACTAAAATTGATGAAACTGAGATAAGTTAGAGGTCAATTAGATAAGTGCGAAATTTGGAGGATCAAAATCAAAATTGATGTACAAGGGAGGAACGAAAATTGGGCTTTGTTTGTTTCTATTTTGGAACAATATTTTGGCCAAAATTTTGGTCAAAATTCGTTTGGCTTTTTCATTTTTCACCAAATAAGTATTTTTTCGCCAAACATTTTTGACAGCTACATTACCTACACCACCCTACACCCTTCTCCGCTTTTGGCTTACTTTTTTATATTATATAAATTTTATATTATATTTTTCAATCATTAACTAATTATAAACGTAACTTTTCAGACAAAAATTTACGTGATTTGACTGCTATAGTAACTTTTTTCTCTTTTGAAAATAAAATCAAATACAAAACCAAACACATTTTCATCAAAATACACAACTCCCAATAAACTTTTTCACCAAAATTTTCATAAAAAAAAACTTCCAAAGAAACAAACGTAGCCGAAATTTTCCCAACTAAAAATCACATAAACTTTTACCTTGTCCAGCTTGTTGGATTCACTTGCCCGCGGCCCGCCCATAGTAACTGAACAAACCAAATTCACAAATACACACACAGAGAGTGTGTGAATAATCTGATTTGAGTTCTTGTACTTCATAATTCCTTCATTTTGAACTCCAATGGGCGATTTCGATCGATTTTCTAAGCATGGAGATCGGTTGCGGCTCGCAACGGTGCCCTATATTCAGATCAACAGCAACGCCGTCAATCTCCTGCATTTTCACCGTTTATCTTGCTTTGAATGCTTCCGAGACTATCTGGAATTTATCAACTACACACCGGTCAACATTTTTCTTCTTCTTTTGTTCGTCTTCTCTTAATTGATTGAATATAAATATATTGTGAGTTGTGACACAAAAATTATTTGAAAGACAATCTTGTGTATTTCGAGGAATTGGTAGTGAACTTAATCAAGACTTAGGGGAAGATGTCTAGGATCTATGATAACTGGGAGAGGCTGGTGGCGGCTGTTTTGCGCAAACAGCAGCTTTGGGAGCTTTTTCACGAGCAATCCAGGAGCCCGAGCATCTGCTCCGAGGCATCGAGTTCCAGTTCTAGCTCCTTTCGTGATGTTGACTTTGCAATTCCCAGAAGTTCATCCACATATCGGCAGGAACTAGAAGAGGCAGTTGCAAAGTCACAGAAGTTGCTTCCAAAGCTGGTTGTCATTTCAGATTTTAGGTCTGCTTTTGATGTTGAAGAGGTATTCTTAGCTTCTGCTGAGTTACTTGGGAGGGGAACCTTTGGGAGTGTCTATACAGCTGTAATGGATAATGGGGTAAGATTTGTGGTGAAGAGATTGAATTCAGTGAATATTTCTGAGCTCGAGTTCAAGCGCCACATGGATATTGTTGGAAATGTGAGGCACGAGAACGTGACCCAATTAAGGGCTTACTATTCTTCCTCCGATGAAAAGCTCATGTTGTATGATTATCACAGTAACGGGAGCATGTATGCGTTGTTACATGGTATGTTGAACTCTGTAATTCAGCTGTCCTGTTCTTTATTCAAGTTAAGAAAGATTCTATAGAAAGTTATGTTTTTATCTAATTACGTGGTGACTACGTCTATGCTTAACTTTCTCAGAGCTATGTGTTTGATTATACTGGGAAAACTAAACATTGCCCCTTTTAGTTACTGATATACTGTACTTATCCGTATCACGAGGCTCCAGTAAATCAATGCAATTGAACTTGGTTCCTCTTTGTTGTATGTCTCTGTGGATACTGGTATATTGGGATGATTAATGAAGTATGTATAGGTTAAGAGGTATAATTATATGTTAATGCCCATTGTTTCGATATTTATATTAGGCAGATATAGTCAGTTAATCTCGTACTGTACCAGTTACATTAAAATTTCAAGCCACTGTGTTAATATTGATATGGCAGCAAAGAAGACTTTGCATAAGAGAGAAGAGTTTGCAATAAGAATGCTATTTGTCCTATTCAGAAATATTGGAATCAAGGATTTCAATAGTTCACTATTAACAACATTTTCTGTAGTCTTAAGAATGCCCTTTTGATCGATCACTTGTCATTTTATCGGTATCGAATTAATGAAATGTAAATATGTATGATCTGATCATCTTCTCATGTTTCCAGGACAAACTGGTGAAAATCTGTCTCATGTAGACTGGGAAACCAGATTAAGAGTTGCCATTGGTGCAGCGAGGGGTATTGCTGAGATGCACTCACAAAATGGTGGGAAGCTTGTCCATGGAAACATAAAATCTTCAAATATTTTTTTTAATGCACAAAGTTATGGCTGTGTATCAGATCTTGGCTTGACAAACATAATAGAAACAACATTCATGCCAACTGCACGGTGCTATGCTCCAGAAGTCAAGAGTACTGAAAATGTCTCCCAAGAATCAGATGTTTATAGCTTTGGTATTCTTCTACTTGAACTTCTTACTAGAAAATCCCCTATACATGTCCCTAGTGGGCCCGACGCTGTAAACCTAGTCAAGTTGGTTAATTCTATACAAAGCAAGGTCAGGACTTCGAGGGTATTTGATGCAGATCTATTGAAGCTTCCAACCATAAGGGAACAGATGGTGAAGGTGTTGCAAATAGTAATAAGTTGTATAGCAAAATCCACAAAGAAAAGACCTAAAATATCTGAAGTAGTGAATATGTTAGAGAATCTTGGTAGGATGAACACAAGAAATAGTGTTTCGTTTACAGGAAAATTTGTGTTTGTTGATGATGGTAGCTCCAAATTTGAATTTGAGGATTTGTTACATGCTTCCGCTGATGTTCTTGGAAAAGGAACATTCGGGACATCGTACAAGCTAGAATTGGACACTCTGGTCGTGGTGAAGAGATTGAAGGGAGTAAATGTTACATTTGAAGATTTTCAGCAGCATATGGAGGTCATTGGAAGAATGAGACATGACAATGTTGCTGAATTAAAGGCATACTACTTTTCAAAAGATGAAGTGCTCTTGGTGTATGATTATCTCAACCAAGAAAGTGTATCTGCCTTGCTACATGGTAAGTGAAAAACCACATCTTCTAAAGGTCTTTTTTTTTTTTTTTTAAATGAAGGATGATTTTAGTAACAAAAATCTCCACTAAATGATCTTGCTGGTTGACCTGGATTGCTTATACGCCCTTTTCTCTTTCCTTTATTTAAGATATATTTGAATTTGTAAATATAGAACTACCTTATATTAAGTAAAACTCCAACTGTAGGTATCAGATGCACACAAATAGGCTTCTCTTTGTAGGCAGAATGTAGAACTAATGGAGTGTGGACAAGATAAAGATTGCTTCTTTAGTTTTTCCTCTCTCGCTTGGTCGTCACTTAGACATGTTCGTGCAATTTTGTCATAATACTTTAACTGTTGTAGCTATTTTTTTTACTCTCTCCTATTCTTAGAAGACAACTGATGTTGAAAGCCATTGGTGAAAAGGCTGTTACAACTTACAAGCAGATGTTAGATTACCTGAAGTAGTGGTTGCAAATGGAACTGGATTTCATTTTCTCATTTTTCGCATTACCACTACTAGGTGACTAGACAAACTTATTATGCTACCCTAGCACATTATGCATAAGACAGCTTACCCAGTTTTTCATAACCAAATTAGAAAAAATAATTATAATCTAATCCCTTTTCTCCAATTTTCCAGGGAAGATAGACACTAAGAAGACAATGTTATACTGGGAGACCCGACTGCAAATTGCAATAGGTGCAGCAAGGGGTATTGCTCACATCCACAGACAAGATAATCGGAAACTTAAACATGGAAATATAAAATCCTCAAACATTTTCCTCAACGAACAACGGTATGGGATTATCTCTGATGCTGGAGTGGCAAATGTGTCGAGGCCTATCAGACGTTCAGCTATGCCTACTCCAGGCTACTTAGCCTTGGAACTCGAAGACACTAAAAAGGTATCACAAGCTTCTGATGTGTTCAGCTTTGGAGTTGTGCTACTTGAACTTCTCACTGGAAAGCCATCTCAACACACCGCGAAGGACGGTGAGGTCATTTCACTAGTTGAGTGGGTTAAGTCTGTTCTTGCCAATCATTGGCTAGTGTTTGATATAGAGCTTCTGAGGTATCAGAATGACCACGAGGCAATAGAGCGCGTTTTGCAAATAGCAATGGATTGTGTTAACTTTGTTCCTGAGAACAGACCTAAGATAAATGAAGTGGTTAAGATGTTGGAGGAGATTAGTGGGATCGATACGTGGGGCCCACCATATATCGAATCGAGATTAGAGAATCTATTGGAGGATCTATTACCCACGCTCACACTGTGAATGGTGGTGGCGTACCAGTTGCGGCGAAGGGCATAGGTTAAGAGACCTACAAGCTCATAGTCTTTTTGGACAGAAACTTAAATGCTGAAGTGAATAAGATATTATGTTAAATTAAAGGTGAAACTCGTGAGTAAATTTAAGTGGTGGTAAAAATAGAACTATAAATTGTGACAACGGGCGATTTAAGGACCACTTGTTTTTTTAACTTTTAGCTATTTATGGACAAATTCACCGAAAATGGGGGAAAAAAGGTCGGAAAATGGCATGTGCATGTCATGTTACTATCTAATTAGGGGGATTTTTAATTTTGGAGGAGAAACTTGCACATGACATGCACATAAGACCAAAAATGTTGTCTCGTCATTTTCTTTTAATTTACAGTGCTAAAATTACAAATGTATCTAGCACAACAAAGTTGCAATTTTGGTCAATTAGGGTTGTGATAAATGGGAAATGGTATTTATGTTTTCAGGTGATGATTTTTTTATCTAAAACTATAAATTCCCAAATTGAAAAGAGCAGCATATTTGCAGCCAGCTTTTCAATTTCTAAATAATTTTAAATTAAAATCATGATACGACATTTGATTCACTTAAATCAAGATTCCACTCGATTTGTGCTAAAAAATATGAACTCCATTTTATTGAACAATAATAGCTTATTACAATAAATCTGAAGAACAATAAAGAACAAAAATTATTAATTGTTGAAACGATACAATAAATACAAACACTGTAAGAAGGGTAAATGAGTCGATGAAATAGGGGCAGCGGAAGCTTACAAACCACCAAGGTGATACAAAACCAAAACCACAAATCTTCAAAGAGAAAGCCAAGAGAAGATCTCTCTGAGATGCAGAAAGATAGCAGAGAAATGAGAGAGAGAGAGAGCGCAGTAAGAGAGAGAGAGAGTGTGTGAATCTGCAATTTATGGAGAGAAAAGGCTACTACCCTTTAAAAAAGTAACCATTTGCCAACGGTAATACATTGAGCAGCTGGAGAGCACCCCAAGCAGATTGAGAGAGAAGTGCGCCTTGGGTGTTGGGGGAAAATTTTATGCTGGGCCGAGACCTATGGTCTCAGCCCAGCGAGGGCCGTTGGATCCCCCTCACATGGGGGGGTTAAATGGGATTTTGACCCCCCCTGTTGGGGGGATCCAACGGCTGAGCTGGGCCGAGACCAATGGTCTCGGCCCAGCATAGAACAGCCCGGTGTTGGGCCCCTTAATATTTTAACACCCCTCCTCAAACTGTTTGGGGGGTATGAATGTCAACCATACACAGTCGAGAGACCAAATCATCATGTTTATTTTTTGCAAGGGCCTTTGTAAAAATATCTGCAACTTGATCATTGGTCTTGACAAACTTAGTAATCAACGTGCCATCTTGGATGTAGTCGCGCACCACGTGGCAGTCTATTTCGATGTGTTTCGTTCTCTCGTGGAACACCGGATTTGCTGCGATGTGAATGGTTGCCTGATTGTCACAAAAAAAACTCAACAGGGGTTAAACCAAAAATTTCGAGATCTTTAAAGATCCCCAAAATCCATATTATCTCACTACAGGTAGACGACATAGCCCGATATTCAGCTTCAGCTGAAGATTTGGACACAATTGTCTGTTTTTTACTTTTCCAAGAAAGAAAAGATGATGCCATGAAAATACAAAATTCGGTAACAGATTTTCTAGACAGCGGGCAAGAAGCCCAATCAGAGTCACAATAGGCAGATAACATAAGACGATTATCTTTAGGAAAAATCAGACCTTTACCAGGACTTTTTTTCAAATAACGTAAAACTCTAAGGGCAGAATTCAAATGAGACTGTTTAGGCGCATGCATAAACTGACTAGTCATAGTAAGATAGATAAGTTTACCTATTAATTTTTGATAAGAAGTAATATCAGATAAAGACTTATCATATCTACAACTAAAGTTAATTTCAAATTCTGCTCCATAGGTACATTTGAGGGCTTAGAACCAGAAAGACCAAAATCATTCAATAAATCCAACACATATTTTCGCTGATTTAAACAAAGACCATAAGAAGATCGAGCTACCTCAATACCCAAAAAAATTCTTTAAAGAGCCCAAATCTTTAATGTGAAATTTTGAACTTAAAAAGGTCTTAAATTTTTGAAGCTCAATTTCAGAATTTCCCGTAACAACAATATCGTCAACGTAAATCAGTAAAGCAAGAATGAAATTACTAGTGCTTTTAACAAACAGGGAGTAATCATGCTTAGATTTTAAAAAACCATTTTCTTTTAAGGCATTAGTAAACTTTTCATTCCATTGTCCAGGCGTCTGTTTCAAACCGTAAAGAGATTTTTCAATTTACAAACACGTAAATCATTTTTAGAAAAATATCCTTCGGGTAACGACATAAACACTTCCTCGTTTAAATCACCATGTAAGAAAGCGTTATTAACATCTAATTGATATAAAGGCCAATTATGAACAACAACAATAGTAATTAAAGACCTACCAGTAACCATCTTTACTACGGGTGAAAACGTTTCATGGAAATCTATCCCTTCACGTTGATTGTATCCTTTAGCAACTAAACGAGTTTTATAACGCTCAACAGTGCCATCGGAGTTATATTTAACTTTAAACACCCAACGACAACCTATGGGCTTTCTATCTCTAGGGAGATCGGTAAGGATCCAAGTATTATTACTCTGTAAAGCTGACATTTCAAGATCCATAGCATTTTTCCATTTGGGGTTTTTAATAGCCTCATTAAAACTAGTTGGTTCTTCAACTTTGTTAAGTGAGGAAATAAAACACCGATGATCATTTCCTAATTTGGCGTAAGAAACATAATCATGCAAAGGGTATACACAATTTAAAGAATATGCACTATCCAAATTAGAACAAAGAGATAAGTCAAAATCAGCAAAACGAGAAGGAGTTTTAGTTAACCTGCTTGACTTACGAATGTAAGTCAAATCACTCTCAATGTTGCTGCTCGGAGTCATCTCGACCTGTTTTTCAGAATTGCCAACCGAGCAATCAGCTAAAGTCTCAGAATTTTGACCAGACAGATTATCAAGTGAAACATCAGTCGATATATTAGTGTCGACATCATCAATCTCTTGATTATGGATAGGGGTGGTCATGGTTTGGTTAACCGACCGAACCGATCCGAAACCGAAAATTTCGGTTGGAACCGAAACCGAACCGAGCCTTTTCGGATCCGTTTCGGTTTTTATTTTTCAAGATTTTCGGTTTCGGTTTTGGCACTCGGTTAACCGAACCGAACCGAAACCGAAATTACAAATAATATATAATTTTTATTTATAGTGGGGGATAATATGGAATTTCGAATAATTTTGAGGCTAAATATCTGATTTCACTTTAGACTTTACATAAGTTAACCGAAATATGGAATTTCGGTTAACCGAAATGTTAACCGAAACCGAACCCGAACCGATTTGGTTTCGGTTAAACGGTTTTGGGTTTTTCCGAACCGAAATTTCGGTTAGGTTCGGTTAAGCGGTTTGACCACCCCTAATTATGGACCAATTCAGCATTGACAAGCTTTCTTGAAGAGAGGTCAGTATCAGTGTAATCAAAGAAGCTTATAAGATAAAATGGTTGTTTTCCAAATTTAAAAGCTTATAGCCTTTTTATTTTTGGCTTAACCCATAAAAATACATTTAGTTGCACGGGGCTCAAATTTGTCCTTTGGGCCAATAACAGTAGTAAAATATAAGCAATATAGGTACGAAAGTGATTGAGATTGGGTTTAAAATTAAAAATCATTTCGAAAGGCGTTTTTCCATTGAGAACCGAACTAGGAGTTCTATTTATCAAGTAGGCATCACACATTCGGACCAATACTGAATGGTACAACCCGACTGAAAAAGTAAAGAGCGCGCAATATTTAATAAATGCCTATGCTTCCTTTCGACAATGCCATTTTGCTGAGGGGTATCTACATATGAAGTCTGGTGTAGAATACCTTCAGTTTTAAAAAACAGTCTAAGATCATTATTACAGAATTCAGATCCATTGTCACTTCGAAAAATTTTAGGCATTTTGTTAAATTGATTTTTAACAAGCTTACAAAAAACTTTTATCAGATTACCTATTTGGGACTTATTAGTCATCAAATAAAGCCAAACAACCCTGGAATAATCGTCCACAATGGTTAAAAAATACCGAAAGCCTTCATGACTTTCAACTTTGTATTGACCCCATACATCCAAGTGGACAAGTTCAAAGGTAGATATTGTTTGATGATCACTTAAGGGAAAGGGATCCCTTGTCTGTTTGGCACGGTGACAAGTGTCACAAGGAGGCAAATCAAGAGATCCTTTTAAATTTAGAACATTTCGAAGAACTTTTAAAACAGAATTTGAAGGGTGCCCAAAATGTTTATGCCAAATATTTGTAGAATCAGATACAACAGCATTGCCACAGGAGATAGGGTTAGCACTACCTGAATTACCTTTATTATGACGGGAAAAAATAGAGGCCAGAATTTTCATCACCAGTCCCCAGATTTCTTCCATTCTGAAATTCCTTCAAAACACAACCATCTTTAGTAAAACTCACACAACAGTTATTATCTTTGGTAAGTTTGGAAACAGACAAGAGTTTGTATTTGAAGTCCGGAATGACTAAAACATTGTGAAGCACAATTTCAGGAAGTAAATTGGTTTTGCAAACAAATTTGACATGAGCAACAGATCCATTTGGCAGTTTAATGTTCAAATTCTGATTTTCAACAGAAATAATATCATACATATCATCTAAGCTTGACACCATATGATCAGTGGCGCCAGAGGCAATTATCCAACCAAACTGTTTATAAGTGGAAGAAGTAGAGTTTGAAGACATACCAGCCATATTGGCAATGATATCTTCGCACTTCTTTTGATCTTCCAAAAGTTTTAACAGCTGGGAACATTGCTCAGGGGTCAAATTCTGAACAGCAGGAATAGATCTTTTAGAACAAAAGTTATCAGAAGCAACATACTTGGAAAATTTTTGATTGCTTTTGTTCCAATTAGAGTTCTTTTGGTTCGGTTTCTTAACGGGAAATCCGATAATCTGATAACAACGATCAATAGTGTGGTTCTTCCCACCACAATGAGTGCAAAGGAGATTTGAGTTACTCGAATTTTTAAAAGGAGGTTTTCCAGAATTCTTCCCAAAGAAGGCAGATGCAGTTTTTTCAGTAGCATAATTAGAAGAATGAGAACGATGAGTTTCTTCCTGACAGACAATATTGAATGCTTGCATGACAGAGGGAAGGGGATCTTTCATAAGAATGTTGTTTCTAACAGACAGATAAGAATCATTCAACCCCATAAGAAACTGCATTAATTTCACTTTTTGATCATGCTTTGTAAATAAACTTGAAGCATTACAAGTACATGTGGGAAGAGCAACTAAAGCAGCATATTCATCCCAAAGTAATTTAAGCTTGGTATAATAAACTACAACAGTGTCAGACCCTTGAGTAATTTTAGAAATATCTTGATGCAAGGAAAAGATGCGAGACCCATCAATTTTGTTGTAAGTCAAATTTAAATCATTCCACACATCACATGCCTTGGTAGAAAACACAAGCCCAACATAGAGATCTTTTGCGACAGAGTTCAAAATCCAAGATAAAACAATAGCATTACACCTATCCCATTGATTTTGAAGGGCAGGATCAGTAGGATAAGCAACTGTTCCAAGGATAAAACCCAACTTATTTTTTCCTATTAGGGCAATAGTCATAGCTCTAGACCAAATAGAGTAATTATTCCAACCAGTCAATTCATAGGAAATTAAATTAGAGTTATTAGAATCAGATGGATGAACGTATAACGGGTCACTGAAATCAAGATCAGATACAGCAACCGATTTGGTCAACACGGTTAATTCAGTTTGATCAGCCATGACAAAGACACAAAAAAAATTTATTTTTTATTTTTTTGCTAAAGACGAATTTACCTCTGTATTTTATACAAAAAATACAGAAAAAGTAAAGAAAGCAAATGAAGAAACAGGAACCAACTTCTTGACGCCAAAAACAAGGGCGTCTGCCAAGAGTTTCCAAGAACTCCCCTCAAAAACAAGATTTAACGAACGGATCGAAAAATAAAAATAATCAGAGCCTAGAGCTCTGATACCATGCTAAAAAATGTAAACTCCATTTTACTGAACAATAATAGCTTATTACAATAAATCTGAAGGACAAAAATTATTAATTGTTGAAACGATACAATAAATACAAACACTGTAAGAAGGGTAAATGAGTCGATGAAATAGGGGCAGAGAAATCAAACACTGTAAGAAGCCTACAAACCACCGAGAAGCCAAGAGAAGATCTCTCTGAGATGGAGAAAGATAGCAGAGAAATGAGAGAGAGAGAGAGAGAGAGAGAGAGCGCAGTAAGAGAGAGAGAGTGTGTGTGAATCTGCAATTTATGGAGAGAAAGGTTACTACCCTTTAAAAAAATTAACCCTTTGCCAACGGTAATAAATTAGCAGATTGAGAGAAAAGTGGGGCTTGGGTGTTGGGCCTCTTAATATTTTAACAATTTGACACACATAGTTGGCAACAATTCTAGCTCAAACCCAATCTGATCGAAATCAAGTATATTTTATTTAATCAGTGACCAATGGTAAGCATACTTCATTCTCTATGGAAAATTATAATTGGGTTGACTACCATCAATTTGTAAGCACAGCATGATGCGGCTCGCAATGGTGGTACCCTATATTGAGTTCAACAGCCGCCGTCAATTTACGGCAGATTCACCGCTCATCTTGCTTGGCGGTGGCTCTTTCTGATTGCTTTCGGAACAATAGTGAATTATATATATATATATATATATATACACACCGGTAAGCATTATTTTTGGTTCATCTTTTTGTTAGAGAGATTGAAAGCATTATTTTTGGTTCATCTTTTTTGTTATATATATAGTTCATTAAAAGATGAACCAAAAATAATGCTTACCGGTATATATATAGTTCATTAATTAATACACACACATATATTATGACAGAAAATCATTTGAAGACAATCTTGTATATATTTCGATTTTCCGGACCTTGACGTGAAAATTAATTCTGAGCTTTGTCTTCTCCTCCAAGTTGATTTCTAGGAAGTGACGAATTGTATAGTAATGTTCGTCAATTTTTTTTTTTTTTTTGCCCTGGTGATGTTAACTATATTATAAAGAAAATGATATATGCATTTATCCTCCTCTTCTACGAACGTTATGAATTATGATTTCGTTTTTTCCAAATACTAGAGAGACTTCTGGCAAAGTCAGTGTCCGGGTTTATTTGTTAAACTGTACATATAGTTATCGGAATTCTGCGTTAAATAGGTTCAGTAGTCACCTATAGCAAGACTTGGATTAATCATAAAACCATCATCAATTTCAGGGCAGAAGCTTAGGGGAAGATGTCTAGGATCTATGATAACTGGGAGAGGCTAGTGGCAGCTGTTTTGCGCAAACAACAGCTTTGGCAACTTTTTCATGAGCAATCCAGGAGCCCGAGCATCCTCTCCGAGGCATCGAGTTCCAGGTCTAGCTCCTTTCGTGATGTTGACTTTTCAAATCCCGAAAGTTCATCAACATATTGGCAGCAATTAGAGGAGGCAGTTGCAAATTCACATAAATTGCTTCCAAAGCTGGTTTTTATTTCAGATTTTAGTCCTGCATTAAATGTTGAAGATGTATTATTGGTTTCTGTGGAGTTGCTAGGGAGTGGAACCTTCGGGAGTGTCTATTCACTAATAATGGACAATGGGGTAAGAATTGTGGTGAAGAGACTGAATTCAGGTAGTATTTCTGAACAGGAGTTTAAGCGCCACATGGATTTTATTGGAAATGTCAGGCACGCTAATGTGGCTCCATTAAGGGCTTACTATTCTTCCAATGATGAAAAGCTCATGATGTATGACTATCACAATAAAGGGAGCATGTATGCATTGTTACATGGTAATGGTATGTCGAACTATGTAGTTCAGCCGTCCCTGCTTTAGTCGTGTTATGAAATATTCTGCAGAAATTTGAATGTTTATCCAATTCTATTGTATGCCCTTTCGATCACTTGTTATTTCCTCGCTTCAATTAACATAATGACCACCAAAAAGTTGGTGACTGTGTGATATATAATGATCTAATGCATCTTCTCATGTTTCCAGGACAAACTGGTGAATTTTTGGCTCATGTAGACTGGGAAACCAGACTAAGAATCGCCATTGGTGCAGCGAGGGGTATTGCTGAGATACACTCACAAAATGGTGGGAAGCTTGTCCACGGAAACATAAAGTCGTCAAATATTTTTCTTAATCCACAACATTATGGCTGTGTATCAGATCTTGGCTTGACAAACATAATAGAAACAACATTCATGCCAACTGCACGGTGCTATGCTCCAGAAGTCGAGAGTACTCAAAATGTGTCCCAAGAATCAGATGTCTATAGCTTTGGGATTTTTCTACTTGAACTTCTCACTAGAAAGTCCCCTGTACATGTTAACCTAGTCAAGTTGGTGAATTCTATAAAAAGCAAGGTCAGGACTTCAACGGTATTTGATGCAGATCTATTGGAGTTTCCAGCCATAAGGGAACAGATGGTAAAGGTGTTGCAAATAGGAATAAGTTGTATAGCAAAATCCATAAAGAAAAGACCTAAAATGTATGGAGTTGTGAATATGTTGGAAAATCTTGGTAAGATGAACATAGGAAATAGTGTTTCCTTGGAACGAAAACTTGTTTTTGTTGAGGATGGTAACGTCACATTTGAACTTGAGGATATGTTAAGGGCTTCTGCTGAGTATCTCGGGAGAGGAACGTTCGGGTCATCGTACAAGGCGGTATTACGAAATAGAGACATTACTATCTCGGTGAAGAGATTGAAGGATGTGAATGTTACATTTGAAGAGTTTCAGCAGCATATGGAGGCCGTTGGAAGAATGAGGCATGAAAATGTTGTTCAATTGAGGGCATACCACTTTAGAAGAGAAGAAGCGCTCTTGGTGTATGATTATTGCGATCAGGACAGTTTATACGCCCTGCTACATGGTAAGTAGAAATTCACAAACGTTGTGCAGTTGTGCTCTTGTTTTTGAGTTTAGTCATTATACTTTCACTGGCAATTTGCACTGATGTTGTTGCTATTATTTAGCAACTCATGGCCACTGGCAAATTACGTTTTATTCCTAAATACAACTAATGTTGAAACTTGAAAGCCACTGCTGACTTGGCTGTTGCTAACAAATGTTAAATTACCATAATTAGTGATTCGGTTAATATTTCGCATTTTTGCGTTACAACTATTGCTATCCTAGCACATTGTACCTAAGACCTCCACCTTACCTTACCATGAGTTCTTCAAGCTATGTTTGTTTTTTGGATATTGGTCAGAAAAAAGAAAAGGAAAATATTATGCGTGCTTCAATTTATGGTACTCTGTGTTTTATTCTTTTATCATTCTCGTTTTTCTTTCCTTTTCCTCACCAAAGTCCAAGAACCAAACAGAGGCTAAATAAATTTGAACCAGTAATTCCAATCCAATCCATTTTCTCCAATCTGCAGGAACTGAAAGAACACTGTTAGACTGGGAAACTCGACTCAAAATTGCAATAGGTGCAGCGAGGGGTATTTCTCACATCCACAGGCAAGATGGTCGCAAACTTGTACACGGAAATATAAAATCCTCAAATATTTTTCTGAACCAACACCAATACGGGCTCGTCTCTGAAGCTGGATTGGCAAAAGTGATGAAACCGGTCAGCCGGGCAGTTATGCGGACCCCAAACTACTTTGCCCCAGAAGTCAAAAACACCCGAAAAACATCACAAGCTTCTGATGTGTACAGCTTTGGAGTTGTGCTACTTGAACTAGTCTCTGGAAAACCATCACAAGATACCAAAAAGGAAGGTGAGGTCATTTCACTAGCTGAGTGGGTTCAGTCTGTTATTAGTGATGATTGGCCTGCTGAAGTGTTTGATATTGAGCTTATGAGGTATCAAAGTGACAAGGAGGCGATGGCGCGGTTTTTGCATATAGCAATGGATTGTATTAACTTTGTACCCGATTATAGACCTAAGATGACTGAAGTGGTGAAAATGTTGGAGGAGATTAGCGGGGTCGATAGGCAGGACTCACCATCTATCGAGTCGAGGTTGGAGGATCTATTGGAAGATCTATTGCCCACACTGACAGTGTAAATGTTCGTGCTTTGAATCCGACTAAGTGTTCTACTTCTCTCTTCTTTTTGGTAGCCAAGAGAGTGATTGGATCAACTCTGAAACAACAAAGTTGTATGTAATGTATCAATTTTGGGTCATGCAAACAACAAAGTTTATGTAATTCATCAAAGTTTAGCGAAAAGAGAGGCGAGTTATGCTGGCAAGTTGTATTGTTTGATATGGACTGGGAAGCCAATGATATACACTCATTGTTAGGGATGGTAAGCATCAGAGCACAAAAAATAAACAAACAATAAATCTAACCCTAAACATGAAGATGAAAAACACGAGGATTTAACGTGATTCGTAGAACTTGCCTACATCACGAACCGACCTAGACTACATCTTTATTTTCAAATGAGTGAATATATGTTTACAAAAGTGAGTTCTAATATTTATAGAGTTACAAAAGTCAAAAGCCTATTCTAAGTAGCAAAAACAAACCTAACATACTAAGGAATAAATCTCAAACAATTAGGAAACAATTCCATTCGAGATAGGATTCAAAAATATGTCAAAATCCGCCAAAAATACAAAAAAACGTTGAGAAACACGCTGCCAGTGTGCTGCCCTCGCCCAGGCCCCATATCGTGGCGTCTGGGCGCCACCCTTCAAATTGGGGCTCCTGGGCCCCACCCTTCGAATTGGGGCGCCTGGGCGCTACGATGCATAGCTGCACTTCCCTGCTTCAATTTTTCGACTCCTTCTTATCCTTTTGCGATCCCGGTTAACCCCCATGTATCTTGACTCTATTTTGGCTCCTCTTCTTGAGCATATTTTGATCCAACTCCACCAAACCCATCACTGATATGTTGGCGGGAAATTCTAGCTCGCTCCTGTTTCAGCTATACCTAAATGTGTTTCATAAAATGAGTAGTCGAGCCTGGAGCAGGCTAGAATATTCCGTTTATTAGATGGCTTCTTTGACCCATTCTGGATTTGTGCCTTCTAGTTATAAAAGATTTCTAGTATGATAGTGGACCAAGACAATACTTGTCAAACTACATAAATTTTTGTCGAATACTTTTAGAAATTCTTTTTTTCAATCACTTTTTCAGAACAATATTTGAAAGTACTGATAAGTTAGGAAAAATTCTAAAATTGATTAGGTTCATTCAATCTAACACTGTTAAATATAAGTAGTTAAGATTTTTTTTTACTATCTTATTCCTGCATATAATGGTATTGGGATAATTGCATCGACTTCCCCTGAACTATGAACATCTAGTATCCACACCCCTCACCTTTAGTATATTGGCATGAACCTCCCTTTTCTTCAATTCTTCCATTATATTTACTAGTTAAAGACTAAAATGCTCTTCATCTTTTATATAAAAAATGTGAACTTTCACTAAATAATATATTGGAGAATGAATAATTATCAAATGAAATCATAAAAAAAAAAAATAATGAATCATCCACAACTAAATTTTTTTAGAAAATATAACTCTATACTCCTAAGAGAAAATATCCTCTAAGGTAATCGTGAATTTCCTTAGGTGATCTAAAAATTTTATTGCTCAAGTACATTAATATAATTCAAACATTTTCTACAAACATGAATAATTCTAATTTTCTTTTTTTCAAAAAAAAAAATTTAAGTAGGAACCTCACTTGTCTTTTATACCAGAAGTTCTTTTTATTCAAATATGCTTCTTTTCTTAATAAAATCCAACTTCTTAATTATGAAATCATTGAAAATTGTCATAAAAAATAAGAAAACAGTGTGACAAAATTAAATTAGCACAACCAAAATAATAACTTTTTTTTCCCATGAAATTTAGAGTTAGTTGAATTAGGAGAAGGTTAGAATTCACATTTTTTGTTGGCTTTAAAGATTGAGTTGCCCCAAGATTTTTGAACTTCATGAAATTCACAAATCTAAAGTAATAGAAAAGAAACATACCTAAATCTATGACTTGATAAGTTTTGGCTTGAGAAGATGGAGGTGGGCGGTCTTCCAAACCAACACCAAGGAAATCCTTATGCTCTCTAAATGATGAGATATCTTAGAAATGCTTTCTACTTAGTGTGTCTTGGGGACCATAACCCACTTATTTATGGAGGTAAGTTTGGACTTAATTGCAAATTAACCCATCATAAATTAGAATTAAGTCCCCAGATATTTACACATATTTAATTAGAACCCCATACTTCATAACTTAGGCCCATATAATTTAATTTGATCACTTGAATTAGGTCCCCTTAACTTTAATATAATGCTGCTATGCATATACGTCTGTATGCCCGAATGTTAATACTTATATATATATTTTTTGAATGAAATGGTTACAAAATACATGTAATTAATATCAAATTGCGACAAATTACAACCAATTAAAAATTATTACAATCTACAAAGCTAACAACTACTATAACAGTAGAGAAAAATTCACAAGTTTTCGGTGAGAGTCGACCAAAACCTCTAATATTTTTGGGCCTCAGCTTTATCAGTTGAGCTAGGTTTCATTGGCTGAATGCTAATACTTATATATGTACATGATATAAGTCCACAAAAAATTCTGACATTTTTAACTAATACTTTTTTCTTTGTATCATAAAAAGTTTCACGAGTAACGGGAGCATGTACGCAATGTTACATGGTACGTTGAACTCTGGAATTCAGCTGACCCTGTTCTTTATTCATTCTATGGAAACTTAAATATTTATCAAATTCTTTAGGAACTTTCTCACAGCTGTATTGTATTATACTGCGAAAACTGAGATAAGAGATTGCATCTTTTAATAAATGATATTGTTTAGATATCTGCATTAAGAGGCTCCTGTAAATTAATGCTATTGAACTTGATTTATCTTTCTTATATGTCTCTGTGAATATTGGGATGATTGATGATGTACATATCACGGTTAAGAGGTATAATTATCTGTTAATGCCCCTTCTGTTCAATATTTATGTTGGCCAATAATCATAAATTAGTCTCATGTTATATCAATTGCATTAGAATCGCAAGCCTCTATGCTGCTATTGACCTGGCAGCAAAGAAGACTTTGGATAACAGATAAGAGTTTGCAATAAGAATGCTATCTGTCCAATTAAGAGATACCGGAATCAAGGATTTCACTAGTTCGCGTTAACTACATTTCCATTAGTCCTAAGAGTGCCCTTTGATTACTTGTTATTTTCTCGCTTTAATCAAAATAATGAAATGTGAATATGTATGATCTGATCATATTCTCATGTTTCCAGGACAAACTGGTGAAAATATGCTTCATGTAGAATGGGAAACCAGACTAAGAATTGCCATTGGTGCTGCGAGGGGTATTGCTGCAATACACTCACAAAATGGTGGGAAGCTTGTTCATGGAAACATCAAATCTTCAAATATTTTTCTCAATCCGAAACATTATGGCTGCGTGTCAGATCTTGGCATAGCAAACATGACAGCAACAACATTCATGCCAATGTCATGGTGCTACGCTCCAGAAGTGAAGAACACTCAGAATGTCTCTCAAGCATCAGATGTCTATAGCTTTGGGATTCTACTACTTGAACTTCTCACTAGAAAGCCTCCTGTACATGTCCCTGGTGGGCTCGAGGCCGTTAACCTAGTTAAGCAGGTTAGTTCGGTAAAAAGCAAGGACATAACAGGTAATGTATTTGATGCAGATCTATTGAAGCATCCAGCCATAAGGGAACAGATGGTGAAGGTGTTGCAAATTGGAATAAGTTGTGTAGCAAAATCCATAAAGGAAAGACCAAAAATGTCTGAATTAGTGAATATGTTAGAGGATCTTGGTAAGATAAACACAGGAAATAGAGTTTCCTCGACCAAGAGACTTGTATTTGTTGAGGAGATTAATCCCACATTTGACCTTGAGGAGATGTTAGGGAGTTCGGCTGAGTTTCTTGGCAAAGGATCATTTGGGACATCATACAAGACATTTTTAGAAAATGGAAGCACTATCGTGGTAAAGAGATTGAAGGATGTGAATGTTTCACCTAAAGAATTTCAGCAACATATGGAGGTCATTGGAAGAATTAGACACGAAAATATTGCTGGATTAAGGGCGTACCACTATTCAAGAGATGAAAAGCTCTTGGTGTATGATTATTATGATCAAGGGAGTGTATCCGCCTTGCTACATGGTAAGTAGAATGCCACATACGACGAAGCTCTTGTTTTTTCATGTGAAGTGACATTTCTACCACCATATATAATTGGGTAAATTGCATAGACACACCCTGCGTGAGGCCCTAATTACGAACAGAAATCACCCTCAAATTTGAGAAAGTACCACAATTTCCTCTATCAGTAAAAGCAGATCACAATTTCACCCGTCTCTAAAAGCATATTGCAATTTCAACCTTGACAGGAGGTGTGTTGGTAATTTGCAAAACCTCAGGGGCCGCTAGTAATTACACAATAAGTGAGGGGTGTGCATGTAATTATCCGTATATAATTAGTGCTTGCAGGTTAAATCTTCAACAAATGGAATTGAATTCCATATTCATAATTTTGAATTATCAGCAGTCAAACTTATTATGCTATCACAGCGCATTGTACCTAAGACCAGATCTGTGACGTTGCAGGGAAAAGAGGCACTGAGAGGACACCTGTAAGCTGGGAGACCCGACTGAAAATTGCAGTTGGTGCAGCAAGGGTATTGCTTACATCCACAGACAAGATGGTGGGAAGCTTGTCCATGGAAATATAAAATCCTCAAACATTTTCCTTAACGAACAATACTACTGTCTTGTCTCTGATGCTGGATTGCCAAAAGTAATGAATCCCATTGGACAGACACTTATGCCTTATCGCGGGTATTGTGCCCCAGAAGGGAAAATGTCCCAAGCTTATGATGTTTACAGCTTCGGAGTTGTGCTACTTGAACTTGTCTCTGGAAGGCCTCCACATCGCACCACGGAGGACGTCAAGGTCATTTCACTAGCTGAGTGGGTTCATTTTGTTAGTCGTGATGATTGGACTGATGAAGTGTTTGATTGGAAGCTTCAGATGTTACAAGTAGCAATTGATTGTGTTAACTTTGTGCCAGACTACAGACCTACGATGGCTGAAATGGTGAAGATGTTGGAGGAGATTAGCGGGATCGATATGGGGGGCCCACGATACGTTGGATCGAGGTTGGAGGATCTATTGGAAGATCTTTTACCCACTCTCACATTATAGATGGTCAAGGCGGAGTTGGGATCATCTTGATTTTTGATGAAATTGCTGAATGGTCGTTATTACCACTGCCAATGAGTTTTAATCTTCCGTCGGGTAAAGAGAATTTTGAGAGTTTCTGATGTTGGATTGGCAGAATTGATTAGTCCAATTGAATTATCAGAGTTGGAGGACATTAGTGGGAGATTGTTTAACGTAATGGTTTGACCAAAAACTTATCAAATGATTTGGTCCAATTGTTCAGTCTTGTTATAAGTTTTCAAGTCTCAGTAGTTCGAATGATTTTTGGGTCCATTGAAGCAGTGGAATGAGCATCACTTGAAGTGATCATACAAGCCAAACTCTTTCTTAACAACCGATATCTGCGGAGGAGTAGATTTGTCACAAGAGAAGCTAATGTTGTCTAGTGTCCATGGGTTATCCAATGGGCATTTCATGAAAATTGGGATGATTTTAGGGTTCGATTGGTTGGGATGCTATTTTTGATTTCTCATTTCCTTAGAAAAAGTATGAAATTTTATTTCAAGAGAGTAAATTGTGTTTGGATGAGTTTTTTTTCAAAAAGAAAAAGTGTAATGATTAGGTGTAATGTGATATATTTTTTTTAAAAAAATTGCTTGTTTATAATAAATGGTATGGATGTGTATTTATTTTATAAGAAAATCTAGACAAATTTAAGTTAAATTTATTGATTAATTAATAAAAAAATATGCAAAATGGATCTTATTTCACACGTTACGACATTTCGAATCAAGATATATAATTTTTTTAATGCATATGTTAAGATGTTGACGGATAAAAGACTTTTAGTTATTGGGTGAACTGTCAAATTATGAATAGCAAAAAATTTAATTTTTCAAAGAAAAATTTGGGAAAAATGCCAATCAAACCTATTTTTCAAATAAATTTGAAATTTTCTTATAATATATTAACTATAGCATTTCTATGAAATATTTTTAGGAGATGCAAAATAATTTTATATTTTATGAAAAAAATCTATGAAAAATGGGAAACAGCTATCCATCCAATCGAGGCCTTATTTATTCATATTGTATTCAATTCGTTGTTGTAAAACTCTGTTCTTCCATTGAGGATGATAAGTCTGATTGCAAAAAGCGCGCACCTTTAAAAAAGTACTGAATTTTAGAAAAAATGGCAAAAAGGCTAGAATTTGTTTGCAAACTGTTGTATAAATTGGGTCTTGAACTCCATTTGTGCACCTTGTGAATGTAATTAATACACAATATTTATTTTACTTTTTTGAAATAAAAAACAAGGAATATGTATTAATTATATCCACAAAGTGCACAGATGGGCCCAAGACCCGATTTATACAAGAATTTTCCCTTCTAAATAGCAACAAAAAAAAGAAGAAGAAATTGGTAAAAGTAACTTTATAGATGCTTTTACATTTTGCTTATTTTTTCTAGTTTTTTTCTAGATAAACAGAAACATAATAAGTGATATTAAACAATTAAAAGCAACTTAAATTATGCAAATAGCTCAAAAATTGTCGCTTCATGCAAAATTTATGTGAATTACTTTTTATTTACTTTAGCATTTAAAATTTCTCTTCTTGATCACTTATTAAAAACAATATATTTCTCTAACACCAACAACAAAAAAAACAATATTTAAATGTGATAAGTTATAAGCACAATACCAACACAGAAATCGTCAATTTCTTAAAAAAAAATAAAATTCAAAGACATGTGGAGTCCAATCATATACGACGAGATGATTTTTTGAAGTGTCTTAATTTTAGGGTTTTTGTTTTTTTTTTAAAGTTATATAACCACCTTCATAATTCAATTTCCTCTTGAATCGAAGTTAACCGCTTCGATTAATTTCTAAGCACTGCTCGCGGTTCGCAATGGCACCGAATAATTCAGTTCAACGGCAACGCCGTCAATTTCCGGCAGACTCACCGCTCATCTTGCTTTCCGGCGGCTCTATCTGTATGCTTCCGGAACAATCGGGAATTCAATTAATGAAGTATATACCAGTAAGCATCTATTTTTTGTTCGTATATATCGATTGGAGATATATATATATATATATATATATTAACAGAAAATCATTTGAAGACACTCTTGTGTATTTTTTTCCAATTTTCCGGAATTTGAATTGAGTTCTCAGTTTTGTGTTTTCGCCCTAAATTGATTTCGAGAAGCTGTATTCGTAAAGTCAATTTTGGTTTTTCTTTTGATGCCAACTCTTTTTCAAAGAAAAAAATTTAAGAATTTTTACACCTCTTTCTGAAGCTTTGTACGAACGTTTATCATTTTTTTCAGTATGAAAAGAATCTTGTGACCAAGTCAATGTCAACTGGTTTTATATATTATTACTCTGGTAGATATAAAATCGGAATATCGCGTTAATTAGAGGTTCAATAATTCAAGACTGCAATTGGTGGTGACCTTAATCAAGACTTCGATTAATCGCAGAACGATTACCAATTTCAGGGCAGAAGCTGCTTTTAGGGGAAGATGTCTACGATCTATGATAACTGGGAGAGGCTGGTGGCAGCTGTTCTGCGAAAACAGCAGCTTTGGCAGCTTTTTCATGAGCAATCCAGGAGCCCGAGCATCCGCTCCGAGGATTCGGATTCGAGTTCTAGCTCCTTTCGTGATGTTGACTTTGCAATTTCCGGAAGTTCATCCACATATTGGCAGGAGCTAGAAGAGGCAGTTGCAAAGTCACAGAAATTGCTACCAAAGCTGGTTGTCATTTCAGATTTTAGGGCTGCTTTTGATGTTGAAAAGGTATTGTTTGCTTCTGCAGAGTTACTTGGGAGGGGAACCTTTGGGAGTGTTTACGCGGCTGTAATGGATAATGGGGTAAGAATTGTGGTGAAGAGATTGAATTCAGTGAGTATTTCTGAGCTCGAGTTCAAGCGCCACATGGATATTGTTGCAAATGTCTGGCACGAGAACGTGGCCCCACTAAGGGCTTACTATTCTTCCTCCGATGAAAAGCTCATGTTGTATGATTATCACAGTAACGGGAGCATGTATGCGTTGTTACATGGTACGTTGAACTCTGGAATTCAGCTGATCCTGTTCTTTATTCAGTCTATGGAAACTTAAATATTTATCAAATTCTTTAGGAACTTTCTCACAGCTGTGTTTGATTATACTGCGAAAACTGAGATAAGAGATTGCATCTTTTAATAACTGATATTGTTTAGATATCTGCATTAAGAGGCTCCTGTAAATTGATGTTATTGAAATTGATTTCTCTTTCTTATTTGTCTGTGAATACTGGTTTTTTGGGATGATTGATGATGTACGTATCACGGGTAAGAGGTATAATTATCTGTTAATGCCCCTTCTGTTCAATAGTTATGTTGGCCAATAATCATAAATTATCTCATGTTATATCAATTGCATTAGAATCGCAAGCCTCTATGCTGCTATTGACCTGGCAGCAAAGAAGACTTTGGATAACAGATAAGAGTTTGCAATAAGAATGCTATCTGTCCAATTAAGAGATACCGGAATCAAGGATTTCACTAGTTCACGTTAACTACATTTCCATCAGTCCTAAGAATGCCCTTTGATTACTTGTTATTTTCTTGCTTTAATCAAAATAATGAAATGTGAATATGTATGATCTGATCATGTTCTCATGTTTCCAGGACAAAGTGGTGAAAATATGCTTCATGTAGAATGGGAAACCAGACTAAGAATTGCCATTGGTGCTGCGAGGGGTATTGCTGCAATACACTCACAAAATGGTGGGAAGCTTGTTCATGGAAACATCAAATCTTCAAATATTTTTCTCAATCCGAAACATTATGGCTGCGTGTCAGATCTTGGCATAGCAAACATGACAGCAACAACATTCATGCCAATGTCATGGTGCTACGCTCCAGAAGTGAAGAACACTCAGAATGTCTCTCAAGCATCAGATGTCTATAGCTTTGGGATTCTACTACTTGAACTTCTCACTAGAAAGCCTCCTGTACATGTCCCTGGTCGTCTCGAGCCCGTTAACCTAGTTAAGTTGGTTAGTTCGGTGAAAAGCAAGGACATAACAGGTAATGTATTTGATGCAGATCTATTGAAGCATCCAGCCATAAGGGAACAGATGGTAAAGGTGTTGCAAATTGGAATAAGTTGTGTAGCAAAATCCATAAAGGAAAGACCAAAAATGTCTGAATTAGTGAATATGTTAGAGGATCTTGGTAAGATAAACACAGGAAATAGAGTTTCCTCGACCAAGAGACTTGTATTTGTTGAGGAGATTAATCCCACATTTGACCTTGAGGAGATGTTAGGGAGTTCGGCTGAGTTTCTTGGCAAAGGATCATTTGGGACATCATACAAGACATTTTTAGAAAATGGAAGCACTATCGTGGTAAAGAGATTGAAGGATGTGAATGTTTCACCTAAAGAATTTCAGCAACATATGGAGGTCATTGGAAGAATTAGACACGAAAATATTGCTGGATTAAGGGCGTACTACTATTCAAGAGATGAAAAGCTCTTGGTGTATGATTATTATAATCAAGGGAATGTATCAGCCTTGCTACATGGTAAATAGAATGCCATATACGACGAAGCTCTTGTTTTTTCATGTGAAGTGACATTTCTAGCACCATATATAATTAGGTAAATTGCATAGACACACCCTGCGTGAGACCCTAATTACGAACAGAAATCACCCTGAAATTTGAGAAATTACCACAATTTCCTCTATCAGTGAAAGTAGATCACAATTTCACCCATCTTTAAGAGCATATTGCAATTTCAACCTTGACAGGAGGTGTGTTGGTAATTTGCAAAACCTCAGGGGCCGCTGGTAATTACACAATAAGTTACGGTATATGCATGTAATTATCTGTATATAATTAGTGCTTGCAGGTTAAATCTTCAACAAATGGAATTGAATTTCATATTCATAATTTTGATTATCAGCAGTTAAATTTATTATGCTATCATAGCACATTGTACATAAGACCAGATCTGTGATGTTGCAGGGAAAAGAGGCATTGAGTGGACACCTGTAAGCTGGGAGACCCGACTGCAAATTGCAATAGGTGCAGCAAGGGGTATTGCTCACATCCACAGACAAGATGGTCAGAAGCTTGTACATGGAAATATAAAATCCTCTAACATTTTCCTCAACGAACAACGGTATGGGATTATTTCTGATGCTGGAGTGGCAAATGTGTCGAGGCCTATCAGACGTTCAGCTATGCCTACTCCAGACTACTTAGCCTTGGAACTCGAAGACACTAAAAAGGTATCACAAGCTTCTGATGTGTTCAGCTTTGGAGTTGTGCTACTTGAACTTCTCACTGGAAAGCCATCTCAACACATCGCGAAGGACGGTGAGGTCATTCCACTAGTTGAGTGGGTTAAGTCTGTTATTGCCAATCATTGGCTAGTGTTTGATATAGAGCTTCTGAGGCATCAGAATGACCATGAGGCCATAGATCGTGTTTTGCAAATAGCAATGGATTGTGTTAACGTTGTTCCTGAGAGCAGACCTAAGATGAATGAAGTGGTTAAGATGCTGGAGGAGATTAGTGGGATCGATACGTGGGGCCCACCATCTATCGAATCGAGATTAGAGTATCTATTGGAGGATCTATTACCCACGCTCACACTGTGAATGGTGGTGGCGTACCAGTTGCGGCGAAGGGCATAGGTTAAGAGACCTACAAGCTCATATTCTTTTTGGACAGAGTAGTTCAATGTTGAAGTGAATCAGATATTATGTTACATTAAAAGTGAAACTCGTCTGTAAATTTAAGTGGTTGTAAAAATAGAACTGTAAATTGTAACACGGGCGATTTAAGGACTTAATTTTATGTCTGGGAAAATTACTAACCCCCCGCCCCACACACACCAAAAACAAAATAAATTTTGATATCCGAAAAAATTCATGAAAATATTATTAAGTCTTAAAAGGCCGCTCTACTTGCTTTTCATTCAGAAAAATACAAAAGTTACCCTTCATTCAATTGATCAATTAATCTTTGTTTTTTTATGTTTTAAAATTTTCAAATTGATTAGTTGAATAATACAAATTTTTATTTTTAATATTAAATATTTTTATATAATTTATTTTTTATTTTACAATGACAATTATCTTTTTTTTAAGAAGATTAAAAATTTGAAAAAGTTGAAAATAAAATTATATTTAGTCAATTATAAATATAAAATTTCTTAATAAATAAATTTGTATATAAAACTATAATTGATTAAATTTTTAGTCTAGAAGGCTAAGGGTGTTTGAGTCCATAAATTTTGGACTTTTTGGAATGAAAAGTTGGTGGAATGAGTTTTTTAGATTGAAAATTATTATCTTGATTTTTTTGGAATTAAAATTTTATTTTAGAGGATTTTTAGTAACTTTCCTTTTATTTTATTTTCAACTTTTAGCAATTTAAGGACAAATTCATTGAAAATGAAAAAAAAATGGTCGGAAAATGGCATGAGCACAGGGAATTTTAAATAAATAATATAAAAATAAATCAAAATTAAGAAAATAATACAACAAAAATTCGGATGCAGAAAATAGCACATTTCGCGCTGCCCGGACGCGGAATGGGCAGATTCCGCGCTCGGGCAGTGCGAAATGTAAATTTTTTATTTTTTTTTTAAATAAAGCTGCCCATTCCGCTCTGCCCAAGTGCGGAATGGGCATAAATTTTTTTTATATTATATATATTTTAATTAAATCATGTTTTTTTCCTTATTTCCCGCTTATTTTTCTCATTCTTTCGTACATTTTTGAGTTTCAACTTGAACATATTAATTATAAACTTTCATATAGACTTTGTAACCACACAAAAATGGACTCATTCCGATACCCGAGTGAAGAAATTTGACAAGTAAAAAAGGACACATTAGAGAATTTTTTTAAAGAAAACAATATTTTTTCATCATGTTCGGGATGATTTTTTGACCTTTTTTGTACATTTTCAGGCTTCGACTTCAACACAAAAAATGTAGATTGACTCACAAAGTTTGTAACGGTATGAGAATTGATTCATTTCGATATCCGAGTGACAAAATACAACATGTTAAAAAAGATGACGAAATGTGTGTCTTTTTCTCATATTGTACTACCAGTTACATTAAAATTTCAAGCCATTGTGTTAATATTGATCTGGCAACAAGTAAGACTTAGCATAACAGAGAAGTGTTTGCAATAAGATTTTGCAATTTGTCCAGTTACGGTTGGAATCAAGGATTTCAATAGTTCACCATCAACTACATTTCCTATACTCTTAAGAATGCCGTTTCGATCACTTGTTATTTTCTCTCTTTAACCAAATTAATGAAATGTCAATATGTATGATCTGATCATCTTCTCATGTTTCCAGGACAAACTGGTGAAAATCTGACTCAGGTAGACTGGGAAACCAGACTAAGAGTTGCCATTGGTGCAGCAAGGGGTATTGCTGAGATACATTCACAAAATGGTGGGAAGCTTGTCCATGGAAACATAAAATCGTCAAATATTTTTCTTAATGAACAACATTATGGCTGTGTATCAGATCTTGGCTTGACAAACATAATAGAAACAACATTCATGCCAACTGCACGGTGCTATGCTCCAGAAGTCAAGAGTACTCAAAATGTCTCCCAAGAATCAGATGTTTATAGCTTTGGTATTCTTCTACTTGAACTTCTCACCAGAAAGTCCCTTATACATGTCCCTGGTGGGCCCGACGCTGTTAACCTAGTCAAGTTGGTTAATTCTATAAAAAGCAAGGCCCGGACTTCGAGGGTATTTGATGCAGATCTGTTGAAGCTTCCAACCATAAGGGAACGGATGGTAAAGGTGTTGCAAATAGGAATAAATTGTATAGCAAAATCCACAAAGAAAAGACCTAAAATGTCTGAAGTGGTGAATATGTTGGAGAATCTTGGTAGGATGAACACAAGAAGTAGTGTTTCGTTAAAAGGAAAACTTGTGTTTGTTGATGATGGTAACCCCACATTTGAATTTGAGGATATGTTAAGGGCTTCAGCTGATGTTCTTGGAAAAGGAACATTCGGGATATCGTACAGGGCAGAATTAGACACTGCGGTCGTGGTGAAGAGAATGAAGGAAGGAAGTGTTACATTTGAAGAATTTCAGCAGCATATCGAGGTCATTGGAAGAATGAGACATGACAATGTTGCTGAATTAAAGGCATACTACTTTAACAAAGATGAAGTGCTCTTGGTGTATGATTATCTCGATCAGGAAAGTGCATCTGCCTTGCTACATGGTAAGTGAAAAACCACGTCTTCTAAAGCTCCTTTTTTTTTACATAAAGGATGATTTTAGCAACAAAAATATCCACTAAAGTTCTTTGCTGATTGACCTGTGCTTACTTATACGCCCTTTTCTCTTTCCTTAATTTAAGATAGATTTGAAGTTAGTAAATATAAACTACCACATATGAAGTTACGAAGCTGCGACTGTATTTGGGGTGAAACTTGATAAGCTCGTTTTAGTTTTTTTATACCATAGATCCTAAGTGAATGCATATTTCAACACAAAACAGGCTTCTATTTGTGGGCAGAATGTAGATGAACTAATGGATTTTGGACGAGATAAAGATTGCTTCTTTAATTTTTCCTCTCTCCCTCCCTCTCTCTCTTGGTCGTCACTGAGACATGTTAAATTTTGTCATGATACTTTCACTGCAAATTTTACTGTACGTTGTAGCTCTTATTTACTTTCTCCTATTCTTAGAAGGCAACTGATGTTGAAGGCCATTGGTGAAAAGGCTGTTACTGGAGGATGTTAGATTACCATAATTTGTGGTTGTAAGTGGAACTGGATTCCATTTTCTCATTTTGCATTACCACTAGGCAAACTTATCATGCTGTCCTAGCACATTGTACCTAAGACAGCTTACCTGCATTTTTCATTACTACAAAACTAGTAAAAAGGATTATAATCCAACCCCTTTTCTCCAATTTTGCAGGAAAAATAGGTACTGATGGGACAACTTTATACTGGGAGACACGACTGCAAATTGCAATAGGTGCAGCAAGGGGTATTGCTCACATACACAGACAAGATAATCGGAAGCTTATACATGGAAATATAAAATCCTCAAACATTTTCCTCAACGAACAACGGTATGGGATTATCTCTGATGCTGGAGTGGCAAATGTGTCGAGGCCTATCAGATGTTCAGCTATGCCTACTCCAGGCTACTTAGCCTTGGAACTCGAAGACACTAAAAAGGTATCACAAGCTTCTGATGTGTTCAGCTTTGGAGTTGTGCTACTTGAACTTCTCACTGGAAAGCCATCTCAACACATCGCGAAGGACGGTGAGGTCATTTCACTAGTTGAGTGGGTTAAGTCTGTTATTGCCAATCATTGGCTAGTGTTTGATATAGAGCTTCTGAGGCATCAGAATGACCATGAGGCAATAGATCGTGTTTTGCAAATAGCAATGGATTGTGTTAACGTTGTTCCTGAGAGCAGACCTAAGATGAATGAAGTGGTTAAGATGCTGGAGGAGATTAGTGGGATCGATATGTGGGGCCCACCATCTATCGAATTGAGATTAGAGTATTTATTGGAGGATCTATTACCCACGCTCACACTGTGAATGGTGGTGGCGTACCAGTTGCGGCGAAGGGCATAGGTTAAGAGACCTACAAGCTCATATTCTTTTTGGACAGAGTAGTTCAATGTTGAAGTGAATCAGATATTATGTTACATTAAAGGTGAAACTCGTCTGTAAATTTAAGTGGTTGTAAAAATAGAACTGTAAATTGTGACAACGGGTGATTTAAGGACTATATTTTTTTTAAACTTTGAGCTGTTTAAGGACAAATTCACCGAAAATGGAAAAAAATAAAGGTCGGAAAATGGCATGTGCACGTCATGTTACTATCTAATTAGGGGGATTTTTAATTTTGGAGGAGAAAATTGCACATGACGTGCACATAAGACCAAAAATGTTGTCTCGTCATTTTCTTTTAATTTACGGGACTAAAATTACAAATGTATCTAAGACGACAAAGTTGCAATTTTGGTCAAGTAGGTTGTGAATTGTGATAAATAGCATTTATGTTTTCAGGTGGTGATTTTTTCTCTAAAACTAGACATTCCCAAATTGAAAAGTGCACCATATTTGCAGCCAGTTTTCGATTTGACACACATTGTTGGCACTAGACCCGATCTGATCGAAGTGTAGTGTAATTTATTTCATCTTTGACCAATCAAACTAGTTCATTCTCATGGAAAATTATAATTGGATTAATCTGGACTAGAATTTTCCCATAATTGGTTAGGCATCTTCGAAATCTACACACATATATTCAGCTCCTGTAAGTAAATTTGGTGCTAATACATCAAGCATACTTCTGGTGGGCAACATGACAATTACCGAAGATCAGCTGCGACCAGCTCCATTAAATTGTAATATAGGAAGAGAAGAGATAGTAGACTGTCTTTATCAGATCTTCATCATTTCTACAATTTTGTAAGATCTGAATTGAGTTTTTATACTTCACAATTCATGCTTTTTGAATTGAATTTGGCGGCGTCGATCAATTTGTAAGCACAGCATCATGCGGCTCGCAATATTGAGTTCAACAGCAACGCCGCCGTCAATTTCCGGCAGTCTCACCGCTCATCTGGATTTCCGGTGGCTCTTTCTCTATGCTTCCGTAACAATCGGGAATTAATGAACTATATATATATATATATACCGGTAATCATTTTCTTTGGTTCATCTTTCTGTTAATCTATTGAAAATCTCTCTCTATATTGTGACAGAAAATGATTGTAAGACAATCTTGTATATATTTCGATTTTCGGGACCTTGACGTGAAAATTAATTCTCAGTTTTGTCTTTTCCTCCGAGTTCATTTCTAGGAAGTCACGAATTGTATAGTAATGTTCGTAAAGTTTTCTTTTTTCTGGTGATGTTAACTCTATTCTAAAGAAAATGATAAATGCATTTATGATTTCGTTTTTTCCAAATACTAGAGAGACTTCTGGCAAAGTCAGTGTCTGTTTTTATTTGTTAAATAAACTGTACATATAGTTGTTGGAATTCTGTGTTAAAGAAGTTCAGTAGTTGAGGCAGTCACCTATAGCAAGGCTTGAATTAATCACAAAACCATCATCACTTTCAGGGCAAAAGCTTAGGGAAAGATGTCTAGGGTCTATGATAACTGGGAGAGGCTGGTTGCAGCTGTTCTGCGCGAACAGCAGCTTTGGCAACTTTTTCATGAGCAATCCAGGAGCCCGAGCATCTTCTCCGAGGCATCGAGTTCCAATTCTAGCTCCTTTCGTGATGTTGACTTTTCAAATCTCGAAAGTTCATCAATATATTGGCATCAATTAGAGGAGGCAGTTGCAAACTCACATAAATTGCATCCAAAGCTGGTTTTCATTTCAGATTTTAGTCCTGCTTTTGATGTTGAAGATGTATTATTGGTTTCTGCGGAGTTGCTAGGGAGTGGAACCTTCGGGAGTGTCTATATTGCCGTAATGGTTAATGGGGTAAGAATTGTGGTGAAGAGACTGAATTTAGGCAGTATTTCTGAACAGGAGTTCAAGCGCCACATGGATATTGTTGGAAGTGTCAGGCACGAGAACGTGGCCCCATTAAGGGCTTACTATTCTTCCAGATATGAAAAGCTCATGCTGTATGATTATCACAGTAACAGGAGCATGTATGCGCTGTTACATGGTATGTTGAACTATGTAGTTCAGCTGTCCCTGCTTTATTCATGTTAAGAACAATTCTATAGAAACTTGAATGTTTATCCAATTCTACAGAATGTCCTTTTGATCACTTCACTTGTTATTTCCTCGTTTCAATCAACAAAATGACCATCAACGAGTTGGTGAATGTAATAATCTGATGCATCTTCTTATGCTTCCAGGACGAACTGGTGTAAACCGAGCTCATGTTGACTGGGAAACAAGACTAAGAATTGCGCTTGGTGCAGCAAGGGGTATTGCTGTGATACACTCACGAAATGGTGGGGAGCTTGTCCATGGAAACATAAAATCGTCAAATATTTTTCTTAATCCACAACATTATGGCTGTGTATCAGATCTTGGCTTGACAAACATAATAGAAACAACATTCATGCCAACTGCACGGTGTTACGCTCCAGAAGTCAAGAGTACTCAAAATGTGTCCCAAGAATCAGATGTCTATAGCTTTGGAATTTTTCTACTTGAACTTCTCACTAGAAAGTCCCCTGTACATGTTAACCTAGTCAAGTTAGTGAATTCTATAAATAGCAAGGTCAGGACTTCCACAGTATTTGATGCAGATCTATTGAAGTTTCCAGCCATAAGGGAACAGATGGTAAAGGTGTTGTTGTTATGATATCCCACATCAGTTCCACATGAAAGTGTGGAAGGGTATATAAGTGGGGAGTCAACCATTTACCTTTGACCATGGTTTTGGGTTAAGTTGGGGCTCCCTATCTTATATGACCAATAATTTGGTCCGACCTGCCGGATTCGGGTGGGCTGCGGAAAGGGGCTACCCGATGGTGGGCCCAAGGGTTGCCACCCCGGATGTGGCCCAAGGGGGTTGCCACCCGGGAAGTGGGCCTTGGTATGGGTTGCCACCTGGAGTGTGTCGTCCGTGGACGTCCGGTTTGAAAGAGGGATGGATTGTTATGATATCCCACATCAGTTCCACATGAAAGTGTGGAAGGGTGGAAGGGTATATAAGTGGGGAGTCAACCATTTACCTTTGACCATGGTTTTGGGTTAAGTTAGGGCTCCCTATCTTATATGCCTAATAATATATAAGATAGGGAGCCCTAACTTAACCCAAAACCATGGTCAAAGGTAAAGGGTTGACTCCCCACTTATATACCCTTCCACACTTTCATGTGGAACCGATGTGGAATATCGTAACAGTTGCAAATAGGAATAAGTTGTATATCAAAATCCATAAAGAAAAGACCTCACATGTATGAAGTAGTGTATATGTTGGAGAATCTTGGCAAGATGAACATAGGAAATAGTGTTTGTTTGGAACGAAAACTTGTTTTTGTTGAGGAAGGTAATGTCACATTTGAATATGAGTACATGCTAAAGGCTTCTGCTGAGGATCTTGTAAGAGGAACATTCGGGTCATCGTGCAAGGCGGTATTAAATGGAGACATTACTATCACGGTGAAGAGATTGAAGGACGTGAATGTTACATTTCAAGAATTTCAGCAGAATATGGAGGCCATTGGAAGGATGAGACATGAAAATGTTGCTGAATGAAAGGCATACTACTTTTCAAAAGGTGAAGTGCTCTTGGTGTATGATTATGTCGATCAGGAAAGTGCATCTGCCATGCTGCATGGTACGTAAAAAGCCACATATTCTGAAGCGCTCTCTTTTTTTCCGTGAAAAATGATTTTAACAACAAAATGCTCCACTAAATGATCTAATGATCTTTGCTGATTGACGGGTAATTCTATGCCAGACCGAGTTTATGGTCTGAATATGTATTATGTGTTTATCTCTTTTATACAAGTGTGTGTGAGAGAGATAGACACTAGCACCATTGAACTTGATCTAGCATAGATTTATTCTCTGATTGACCTTTGATTGCTTAAACACCCTTTTCTCTTTCCTTCGATTAGAAAGATTTGAAGTTTGTAAATATAAACTAGGGAAAGTTATGAAAACCCCCCTAACATACGAGCTATGTACAAGCAACTCCCTCGAGTTTGGGTTATTACAAACACCTCTCTAAATTGAGGGGGTTTCGTGAAAGTCGTAATGCAGTGATAAAATGACTATTTTGCCTTTGATTGTTTTATTTTATTTTTTGAAAAAAAGGAAAAAAATCACAAAAAATCTTCAAAATCAAAATTCTGAAAGACCACAATGCCCTCAAAGAAAAATTAAGTAAAATTGAAAAGAAAAAAAAAACTAAAAACTTATAAAACTGAAAAAAAGAAGAGGGAATTTGATTTGGGCCAGGATGTCGTAGTTGGGCAGGCATGGGGTTGGGGAGGGGGGGTGAGGGGGTGGTTGAGGTTTGGGATTGGGGGAGTGGGAGTGGATTTGAGTGGTGGACTGTCTACCACCCAAATTAAGGTTGTTCGTCTTCCGATCTGGGAAGACGATGAACAATTAAAAGTTTGTTTATTTATTTTTATTACTTATATTCTGTATCTATACTATTATATAAAGCATGAGACACTTTAAAGTTTTTTTTTTTTTTGAAAAGATCAATTGCATTTAAGAAACGAATTACAAACAAGTGCACAAGGGATTGCCTTGACACGAAAAGAAACTCACAAAGAAACATCCAAGGTGGGATAGATGAAAGTGAATGCATATAGTTGGCTAGGACGATTAGTGCAATGTTATGCTCTATTAGGCTTTCTCTTGAATCCTTTTTAACGAACCGTAGGTCAACGACTCCCTAACCAAATGGTTATAGGGCGTCAGGTGCAACACCCTGATAGGAAAACTTACTGTGCTATCCTAGCACATTGTACCCAACACAGCTTACCTGGATTTTCTAAACTAAAATTAGAAACCAATTCTGCAGGTACTGATAGGACACTTATGTACTGGGAGACCCGACTGCAAATTGCAATAGGTGCAGCAAGGGGTATTGCTCACATCCACAGACAAGATGGTCGGTAGCTTGTACATGGAAATATAAAATCCTCAAACATTTTCCTCAACGAACAATGGTATGGGATTATCTCTGATGCTGGAGTGGCAAAAGTGTCGAGGCCTGTCAGACGTTCAGCTATGCCTACTACGGGCTACTTAGCCTTAGAACTCAAAGACACCAAAAAAGTGTCACAAGCTTCTGATGTGTATATCTTTGGAGTTGTACTACTTGAACCTGTCACTGGAAAGCCTTCTCAGCACACCACGGAAGACGGTGAGGTCATTTCACTAGTTGAGTGGGTTAAGTCTGTCATTCGCGATGATTGGCCTGTTGATGAAGTGTTTGATGTATAGCTTCTGAGGTATCAGGATTACCATGAGACGATAGAGCATGTTTTGCAAATAGCAATGGATTGTGTTAACTTTGTTCATGAGAACAGACCTAAGATAAATAAAGTGCTTAAGATATTGGTGGAGATTCGTGGAATCGATACGTGGGGCCCACCGTCGATCGAATCGAGAATAGAGTATCTATTGGAGGATCTATTACCCATGCTGACACTGTAAACGGCGAAGGGCGTAGGTTAAGAGACCTACAAGCTTATATTCTTTTTGGACCGAATAGTTAAATGCTGAAGTGAATTAGATATTATGTTGAATCAAAGGTAAAACTCATCTGTAATTATAAGTGGTCGTAAAATTAGTCCTGTAAATTATAACACTTGACAATTAAAAGACTTCGAAATCTACACACATATATTTAGCTCTTGTAAGTAAATTTGAAGCGAATATATCAAGCATACTCGTTGCAATTCAGCTTAGATTTCTATTCGCCTTGTATACAATATAGTTCAAGATTCCAAATGTTCCAAAGACGATAATTACAAAGAGCAGAACAAGTATAAATGCAACGCAGAAAGATCAACTTTCCTTGGCAAATGTTATGACAATTCACGAAATAAGAGCATAAAATTAAAGACACAAGAATTTACGTGGTTCGGCAATTGCCTACATCCACGGGAAAGGAGAGAGTATTTTACTATTGATGAAAGAGGTACAAATTACAATGAATGTCAAAAGTACTGAACTAAAACCTAGCCCCTGGCCCTTTTGATAATGGGCTTGCTGCATAATTTGAGCTTAGGACTTTAAGACATATCACAACAGCAAATATAGATGTAGGAGTCGCTCATCACCGTTGTAATCTCGCACGGCGTTCGTGTTGAACCGTGAGGAGGCTGCAGGCTGAGCCAATGGCCATAACGACTTCGAGAAGAGATTGGATGAGATGAGGCGTTTCAAAGCAAGTCAGGACGAGGCAATATCAATTTCAGATTTCTTCTGTTGTTCAACATGTGACAGATAATCATTTGAAGACAATCTTGTATATTTTCCGATTTTCCGGATCCTGAGTTGAAGTTGTAGATTAATTCTCAGTTTTCTCTTTCCCTCTAAGTCGATTTCGAGGAATTGTATAGTAATGTTTGTAGTTTTTGTCTGTTGTGTTGATGTTAACTCTATTATAAAGAAAATGATCTATGCATATATCCACCTTCTGTTGAAGCTTTCTATGAAGGTTATGGTTTTGTTTTTTCCAAATACTAAAGAGACATCTGGCCAAGTCAATGTCAACTGGTTTAATTTATTAATCTTTACATATAATATTCGAATTCTGCATTAAAGAGGTTCAATAGTTCAAGACTGCAGGCAATGACTTTAACCAAGACCTAGATTAATCTCAAAACCACCATCATTTTCAGAGCAGCAGGTCAGAGGAAAATGTCTAGGATCTACGATAACTGGGAGAGGCTGGTGGCCGCTGTTTTGCGCAAACAGCAGCTTTGGCAACTTTTTCATGAACACTCCAGGAGCCCAAGCATCTGCTCCGAGGCATCGAGTTCCAATTCCAGCTTCTTTCATGATGTGCCCTTTGATTTTTCAAGTCTCGAAAGTTCATCCACATATTGGCAACAATTAGAAGATGCCGTTGATAACTCACAGAAAATGCTTCCGAAGCTGGTCTTGTTTTCAGATTTTAGTCCTGCTTTTGATGTTGAAGAAGTATTCTTGGCTTCTGCAGAGTTACTTGGGAGGGGAACCTTCGGGAGTGTCCATACTGCTGTGATGGATAACGGGTTAAGAATTGCGGTGAGGAGACTGAATTCATTGAGTATTTCTGTACACAAGTTCAAGCGCCACATGGATATTGTTGCAAATGTCAGGCACAAGAATGTGACCCCATTAAGGGCTTACTATTATTCCAAAGATGAAAGGCTCATGTTGTACGACTATTACAGTAACAGGAGCATGTATGCATTGTTGCATGGTATGTTGAACTCTGTCATTCAGCTATAAGATAACTTCTATAGAATCTAAATTTTTTAATCAAATTATTGATTAAAACTTTATGGTGTGTGCGGGTAACGTTCTCACAGCTGTGTGTTTGATTATACTGCGAAATGGAGCTACGAGATTATTTTGTACAAATCTGATGCATCTTCTCATGTTTTCAGGACAAACTGGTGAAAATTTGGCTCAGGTAGACTGGGAAACCAGACTAAGAATTGCGATTGGTGCAGCGAAGGGCATTGCTGAAATACACTCACAAAATGGTGGGAAGCTTGTCCATGGAAACATAAAATCGTCAAATATTTTTCTCAATCCAGAACAGTATGGCTGTGTATCAGATCTTGGTGTAGCAAACATGATAGCAACAAAATTCATGCAAACTACATGGTGCTACACACCAGAAGTCAAGAACACTCAAAATACATCCCACGCATCAGATGTCTATAGCTTTGGGATTCTGCTACTTGAACTTCTCACTAGAAAGTCTCCTTTGCTTGTCCCCGGTGGTCCCGACTCCCGAGGCTGTTAACCTAGTGAAGTTGGTTAGTTCTGTAAACAGCAAGGACAGGGCTGCTAAGGTATTTGATGCAGATCTATTGAAGCATCCAACCGTAAGGGAAGTTATGATAAAGGTGTTGAAAATAGGAATAAGTTGTATAGCAAAATCCATAAAGAAAAGACCTAAAATGTCTGAAGTAGTGGATATGTTAGAGGATCTTTGTAAGATAGACAAAGGAAGTAGTGTTTCGTTTGAGCGAAAACTTGTTTTTGTCAATGATGGTAATCCTACATTTGAGCTTGAGGATATGTTCAGGGCTTCCGCTGAGGTTCTTGGAAATGGTACTTTCGGGACATCATACAAGGCAATATTTCAAAATGGAGAGACTACTATCGTGGTGAAGAGATTGAAGTATGTGAATGTTACATTTGAAGAATTTCAGCAGCAAATGGAGGTCATTGGAAGAATGAGGCACAAAAATGTTACTCGATTAAGGGCATACCACTATTCAATGGATGAAAAGCTCTTGGTGTATGATTATTACAATCAGGAGAGCGTATCTACCTTGCTACATGGTAAGTCGAATATCACATACGGTGGAGCTCTTGTTTTTGTATCACGTGAAGGATGATTTTAGCAACAAAGAGGTCCAGCAAATGTCTTTGCTGGTTAATAAGGGATTGCTTACACGCCCTTTTCTCATTACTTTGGTTGACATAAATCTGAAGTTAATTAATATAAGCTATGATCTGAAATTACTGATTTTGGTTTCATTGTGTGAAATTTCATAAGCTCCTAGAGTTTTTAGATCAATTGAATGCGAACAAGATAAGACCAGCTTACCTGGACCTTATCAGGAAGTGAAGTTGTAATCTGTGTTGAACTGATAGGGTGTAAGATGGTACTATGCTTTTAAAGACAGGAATCTCAGGGTGTTCATCGTAATTAGAGTCTCCGCATAGAGTGTATGCAATTTATCTTATAATTTAATGCTGCTTCTGCAATTTTGCAGGGAAAAGAGGCACTAATAGGGTACCTGTAAGCTGGGAGACCCGACTGCAAATTGCAATAGGTGCAGCAAGGGGTATTGCTTACATCCACAGACAAGATGGTCGGAAACTTGTCCATGGAAATATAAAATCCTCAAACATTTTCGTTAACGAACAACAATACGTTCTTGTCTCTGATACTGGATTGCCAAATGTAATGAGTCCTATCAGTCACTCGGTTATGCATTATGGAGGGTATTGTGCTCCAGAAGTCGAACATACCGGGAAAATGTCCCAAGCATCTGATGTTTACAGCTTTGGAGTTGTGCTACTTGAACTTGTCTCCGGAAGGCCACCTCAGCGCACCATGTGGATGGTGAGATCATTTCATTGGTTGAGTGGGTTCAGTCTGCTATTCGTGATGAATGGACTGCTGGAGTATTTGATTTAGGGCTTTTGATGTATCAAAATGAAGAGAAGGCTATGGTGCAGTTGCTGCAACTAGCAATGAGTTGTGTTAACTTTGTCCCAGGATATAGACCTAAGATTAATGAAGTAGTGAAGATGTTGGAGGAGATTAGTGGGGATAATACTAGGCCGGGGCCCGAACCGTTTATGGAATCAAGATTAGAGGATTTATTGGAGGATCTGTTGCCCATAATTATAGTCCATGAATGGCAGACGCAGAATTGGGAAAATCTTGCGTCTTAAAATTGAAGATTTGTGAATACACTTTCGAGTTTTATCTCATTCAGTCACTGGACAAATGACAGAAAATTGGATTTCGAAACTGAAAGTACAGATTTAGGTAGTGTATCGAATTTGTTAGGCACAAAATAGAACACCAGAGTTTCAACTTTCCATCATCCTGAAAACACAGATATTTGATCTGTTGTGACGAATATCCGTGTCACCGCTAGAGTGTTTTCAGGGTTCCAAGCAGAAGTCATCAAGAAAATGCCCCGAGCTTCTAATGTCCATATATAGCTTTTGTATAGTGTCCCTAGACTTGGCAGGTTCCGGAGAAGAGCAGCTTTAGCAACTTTTTCATGAGCACTGACTAGCTCCCTTCATCTGCTCCAAAGCTTTTGATTTCTACCCGCTTCCGTTTTTAAGTTTCACTTCGAGGTATGCCATTCGACTTCTCAACTCATGGATGCTCGTTTTAAAGTCAGCAGCAACTCCATATGTTGAATTCGATAACTTGGTCTCGTACCCCTGTTCTGTTGATTCCTGTGATGAAAATTCTGTAGAAACGTTGTTGGGCCAGACGATAAGTTGCTTTTGAACATGTGAAGGCTTAAGAAATCGAGATGAGAGACGTTTGATTTCCCACAACTTGCTCGTTTCTAATCTCCATTCCACCGTGTGTTAGCATGATTCTAATTGCTTTCTTTCGTTGTGGACAATAGTATATTATAATGTCCTCTGTCTTTATATCTAGTGGCAAAATATTGCCAACTACTCTTGTTCATTCCTTTGTCACTTTTAGGAGCTCCTGGGCTTTGTGTCTGACAAGTCTATATGAATCCCATTTATAAGCTCTCAAAAGCTCTAAATTCCAGATTAATTGCTATGGTTCATGCATGATGGACCTTGTGGCCATCCTCGGCACGAAACGCGTGTATAATCTAGCACGAAGACGGGCGAGTTGTGTTCTCTTTTGTTTGCTACAACAGGAGAAAGAATTCATCATGGGTAGAGACACTATTGCTGGGATAATAACCTCTATACGAAATGCTGATATGGATAGAAAAAGAGTTGTTCGCATAGCATCTACTAATATTACCGAAAATATTGTTAAAATACTTTTTTGAGAAGGTTTTATAGAAAACGTCAAAAAACATCGAGAAAAAAACAACTATTTTTTGGTTTTAACCCTTCGACATAGACCTTGCTGAAGATGATATACCTTGGAAGCTATTTACCGTGTGGTTGTTCTTATAGAGACCGGGACTTAAGCATATCCATTGCATGCATGGCCGCTGTTGAGTTTCTTTCTAGTCTATATCTATGCTCTTATATGAAGTGTGAGGGATATATGGCATCTTTAGAGTAGACAAAAATATCATTATGTTAAGTCAATAGTTTCAATTTTTTTTTATTTACTTTTCTTATTTCGTTTTTGTCTTTTTTTCCATTTCTACTTGTGATATGTCTTAAAGTTCTAAACTTTAAATTAAGCAAAGAAGACTTATTATCAAAAAGCCAATTTTGAAAAAATCAAGGGATAGATTTAGTTCATAATTTTGACATTGATTATTGTATTCTCTCCCCACTCTCCCAATTGCCAAACCACAGATTTTCTTGGATCGTTTGATCTTTATGCCACTACTTCGCGAGAAGTTGTAAATTATATTATTTTATAATTTTAAAATAAATAAATAAATAATTAAATGTTGTGCAATGACAATAATAAAGAAAAAACACATTATTAGTACTATATATTAAAAAATCATACACACCATCGAACAAATGTCTTGTTCATTTCTAGTAGTTGAACCCAATTCAAGCAGCTTCACACCTAAATCAATTTTATTTTATTTTTCAAATCAAAAACTACTAAATCATTTCCTTTCGCTTTGGAAGCATAAAAGCTCAAGTATCTTTCAACTGTTTGCTTTACTCTTCTGGTTGCCACTTTGTTTTTACTCTCGTTCCGAATCACGCTAGATCTTCTATTACAAAATAATTTTGCATCTTGAATTAAATATCATATTTATCCGATATATGTATATATTTCACATTAAATTTAATATCAAAAAAATATTTTATACACATATAATAGGAAATGCAATAAGAAATTAAAACGGCATTTACATTGACTCCAGATCCTGCTGCTGGGATTCAGAAATCGACCTTTTCTCTCAAATCCAAATGAAGAAAGGGAAAAAATAGCACACAAATCCAAATGAACAAAGGAAAAATCAAAGCACACAAGATTCTCTATTGCAAAATAATATTACATCTCCTATTAGACAAAATGTATAAAAAAAATTTTAAAATATATAAATAATTCAAATTTTGTACATGACATCCCCGGCTTGCTTCGCTCTCAGGTTGGCCCTTTGACTTGACTAAGTAGTATTCCACTCGTGCAGTGTGTGTATGGACTAGCCCATGATGTGGTAAGCTAACATACTCTTCTTCTTCTTTAGTAGGTTTATCTACAACATCTGGCAGTGTCCTCGTGGGCACGTTCCTATAGAGAAAAATACAATAAAAGATGCATCACCATTTACAGTAGAAGATCCGAATTGAAAAAGAGACGTTATATTGATTCTCCACTTGGTTTTACAATGTAAACACCACACTCAATATAAAACGACGCAAGAACTCAAGACACATCTTCACGGTTGAAGAGTCTAAGCCAACATCAAAACACAGGATATTCTCATGTTATTAACAGTTCCATTTTACCAGCCTACACTGACCTAAACAAATCGAAACATTACTCAACATTCACATGAAAAACATCACTCCTCTCTTCTTCCTTGATCTTAGGTAGGAACACTTTAAGCACCCCATTCTTCATCTCAGCCTTGATTTCATTAGTCTTGTAGAGTCTCTCCGGGAGATCGATTCTGCTGGTGTACCTTCGTCCAGACTCATCGTCCTCGAATTCCTTCTTGTCCTCGCCTTTGATGATCAGTGTGTTCTGCTCCACCGAGACCTTGACTTCCTCTTTGCTTAAGCCTGGCATGTCCATTCGTAAATGGAGACCGTCAGCAGTTTCCTTTGCTTCCCAGTTGCGGCGAAGAGCAGAGGTAACTGGAGACTCCATGAATTGGTCCATCATGTTCAGAATTTGGCTCAGGCTGCTTCTTGTTGAGAACGGATAGAACACATCTGCGACACCGACATTAACGCGACCTAGATCAGCAACAGTTTCATTGCACACAATAGACAGAAAATATAAAATGAAATGAAATACATATTCAAGCAGCTAGAATGAACAATGAACGTACACTGTTAAAGTTTCGCGATGAAAAGGACAAAACAATCGCAGAACACATTCCAAATAGACAAATTCGCTATATAACTCATTTGCACTCGGTAGGGGGGCAAATATTGCCTTGAGGAAAGCGTAAGTTTTACGCGACTTGGAGGTTATACGAAATTATTCGTACGTGTTATAATTTTACGCGATTTGGAGGTTATAGGAAATCATTCGTACGAATTGGTCATCCTATTTTTCTAACAACCAGGAGTTGCAGAGATCACTAAAGTGTCCCAAGCTTCTAGTGCCTATAGCTTTTGTATACTGTACCAAGACAGGTTCTGGAGAAGAGCAGATTCTGCAACTTTTTCATGAGACATGCCCCCATCATCTGTTTCGAAGCATCAAATTTCAGTTCGTGTTTCCGTTTTCGAATTTCACTCTGAGGTATCCCTTTTAACTTTACAATTCATGGATGTTCGTTTTAACATCAGCAGCAACCCCATTTGTTGCATATCATAATTTGGTAGATCCCCTGTTCTGTTGATTCATGTGACGAAAATTCTATGAAGAATTTAGGCAGCTTAACTGCTATATCGTTTCTCTTGTTTTGGAACTCACAATTTTTTTGTTGCAATCTTGTTCATTTGTCCTGTTAATATCAGTTGCAAGAGTATTGAGTGAATAACGCATGTAATTGTTGAATTTTTATTGAACAGGTTTCATTCACTCAACAGAATATGCAACATAATTTACAACATGAGATCCGATCTTGTTTTAAATCAAATGCTGAAATATAGAAGTCCAAATTTTCTCTTTTCAGAAAAGAAAAAAAAAAGATATTTGAAAGACAGAGATAGATATGACGTGATGTTTTTCAATCTTCCAGTTGGCAACGCTCAACATGAACAGACGATAGAACTCAGAACTGGTTTTTAATTTGATAAGTCCAAATCAACATAAAAAAAACACAATATTTTCATGGTATTGACATATCCATTTCACTACCAGCTGTAACTACTACTAACCAAACAAACAGAAACGTTACTCAACATTCACATGGAATACATCACTCCTCTCTACTTCCTTGATCTTAGGCAAGAACATTTTCGGGACCCCATTCTTCATCTCCGCCTTGATCTCATTAGTCTTGTAGAGTTTCTCCGGGAGATCGATTCTGCTGGTATACCTTCGTCCAGACTCATCATCCTCAAATTCCTTCTTACCCTCTCCTTTGATGATCAGTGTGTTCTGCTCCACTGTGACCTTCACATCTACTTTGCCCAGTCCCGGCACGTCCATTCGTAGATGGAGTCCGTCAACGGTGTCCTTTGCGTCCCAGCTGCGGCGAAGGGCGGAGGTAACTGGAGAGTCCATGAATTTGTCCATCATGATGTGCACTTTAAGACCAGAAACGTTGTCTCGTTACTTTCTCTTAATTTACTGGACTAAAATTACAAATGTATCAAGCACAACAATGCAATTTTGGTCAAGTAAGTTGTGATAAATGGCACTTTTGTTTTCACGTCATGATTTTTTCTCTAAAATAAAGAATTCTCAAATCAAAAAGTGCATGTGCCGAGCAGTTTAGATTCCATTCTGCAAATAGTGTTGCAATCTCATATTACACTTTATATATAAACGATATGTGTATAAAATATTTACTTGAATATAAATTTAATATAACTGTAATCTCGCACGGCGTTCGTGTTGAAGAAGACTTCGAGAAGAGGTTGGATGAGATGAGGCACTTCAAATCAAGTGAGGACGCGGCAATATCAATTTCATGTTTCTTGTGTTGTTCAACAATTCTCGATTTCGTAGTAGTAAACACTTTTTGGAGAAAACATAATTTTGTTATAAATTGGTTCTGTAGCGCGTAAAATGACAATTAAAGAGATATATAGTATTATAGTTGAGTGTGTTCGTGAGATCTTCATCATTTCTACAATTTTCTAAGATCTGAGTTGTGTTCTTATACTTCACAAATTCATGTTTTTTGAATTGGAAATTGGCGGCTCCGATCAATTTGCAAGCACAGCATGCGGCTCGCAATGGTGGTACCCTATATTGAGTTCAACAGCAACGCCGCCATCAATTTCCGGCAGTCTCACCGCTCATCTTGCTTTCCGGTGGCTCTTTCTGATTGCTTTCGGAACAATGGCGAATTAATGAAGTATATACCGGTAAGCATTTTTGTGTTTTTGTTCAGCTTCTCTTAATCGATTGAAAATCTCTCTCTCTCTCTCTCTCTCTCTCTCTCTCTCTCTCTATATATATATATATATATATATATGTGTATATATATATAGTGACGGAAAATCATTTGAAGACAATCTTGTATGTTTTTCGATTTTTCGTGCCTAGACTTGAAGATTAGTTCTCACTTTTGTTTTTTCCCTCTAAAGTTGATATCTAGGAATTTGTATAGTAACGTTCGTAATTTTTGTAGTAGTGTTGATGTTAACTCTGTTATAAAGAAAATGATTGATGCATTGAACCACCTCTTTTTGACTTTCTCTGAATATTATGATTTTGATTTTTCAAATGCTATAGAGACTTCTGACCAAGTCAGTGCCAACTGGTTACAATATTGAAATTCTGCATTAAAGAGGTTCAATAATTCAAGACTGCAAGTTGTGTCCTTAACAACACTTAGATTAATCACAAAACAGTCACCATTTTCAGGGAAGATGTCTAGGATCTATGATAACTGGGAGAGGCTGGTCGTAGCTGTTTTGCGGAAACAGCAGCTTTGGCAACTTTTTCACGAGCAATCCAGGAGCCCGAGCATCCTCTCCGAGGAATCAGATTTCGGTTCTATCTCATTTCGTGATGATTCTCTAAGTCTCGGAAGTCCATCCACATGTTGGAAGCAAGTAGAGAAGGTGGTTGCAGAGTCACAGAATTTGATCCCAAAACTAGTTTTCATTTCAGATTTTAGTCCTGCTTTTGATGCTGAAGATTTATTCCTGGCTTCTGCAGAGTTCCTTGGCAGGGGAACCTTTGGGAGTGTCCATACTGCTGTAATGGATAATGGGGTAAGAATAGTGGTTAGGAGACTGAATTCTGTGAGTATATCTGAAGAAAAGTTCAACCGCCACATGGATATCATTTCAAATGTCAGGCACGAGAACGTGGCCCCATTAAGGGCTTACTATTCTTCTTCTTCAGATGAAAAGCTCATGTTGTATGACTATTACAGTGACAGAAGCGTGTATGATTTGCTGCATGGTATGTTGAACTGTGTCATTCAGCTAAGATAAATTCTATATGAATCTTAAGTTTTTTAATCGAATTCTTGATTAAATTTTTATGATGTTTACGGGTAACTTTCTCACGGCTGTGTGTTTGGTTATACTGCAAACACGAAGCTAGGAGATTGCACCATTCAATTACAGATATATATGCATATCTGCATTGCCACGCTCCAGTGAATCAATTTTATTGAACTTGGTTTCTTTTCTTGTCTCTTTCATAAGCTTGTTTTGATGATTGATGAAGTATCATGGGTAAGAGGTATGATTATCAGTTCATGCCACATTTCTTCAGTATTTATAGCAAAATATCATCAATTAGTCTCATTTTATACCAGGTGCATCAAGCTTTCTGCCACTGTAGTAATATAGATCTGGTGAAGTAGGAGATACTGGATTTAAAGATTCCAATAGTTCAGTGTCAACGTAATGAAATGTGAAATACGAATGATCTGATGCACCTTCTCATGTTGGCAGGACAAAAAGGTAAAGATCTGGCTCATGTAGACTGGGAGACCAGACTAAGAATTGCGGTTGGTGCAGCGAGGGGTATTGCTGAAATACACTCACGAAATGGCGGGAAGCTTGTCCATGGAAACATAAAATCATCAAATATTTTTCTAAATCCACAACGGTATGGCTGTGTATCAGATCTTGGCGTAGCAAACATGATAGCAACAACATTCATGCCAACTGCATGGTGCATAGCACCAGAAGTCGAGAACACTCAAAATGTGTCCCAAGCATCAGATGTCTATAGTTTTGGCATTCTGCTACTTGAACTTCTCACTAGAAAATCTCCCGTACATGTACCCGGTGGACCCGAGGCTGTTAACCTAGTCAAGTTGGTTAGTTCCGTAAGAAGCAAGGACAGGACTGCTAAGGTTTTTGATGCAGATCTATTGAAGGATTCAACCATAAGGGACTTTATGGTAAAAGTGTTACAAATAGGAATAAGTTGTATAGCAAAATCCATTGAGAAAAGACCTAAAATGGCTGAAGTTGTGAATATGTTTGATGATCTTAATAAGATAGACAGAGGAAATAGTGTTCCCTTTGAGGGAAAACTTATTTTTGTTGAGGACGGTAATCCCACATTCGAACTTGAGGATATGTTGAGGGCTTCCGCTCAGATTCTTGGGAAAGGTACATTTGGGACATCGTACAAGGCAATGTTTCAAAACGGAGAAACTACTATCATGGTGAAGAGATTAAAGGATGTGAACGTTAGATTTCAAGATTTTCAGCAGCATATGGAGGTGATTGGGAGAATGAGGCACAAAAATGTTGCTCGATTAAAGGCATACCACTATGCAAGAAATAAAGCGCTCTTGGTGTATGATTATTACTATCAGGAGAGTGTATCTGCCTTGCTACATAGTAAGTAAAATTATCACATACGGTGCAGCTCTTGTTTTTCATGTGAAGGATGATTTTAGCTACAAAAAGGTCCAGTAAATGTCTTTGCTGATTGACCATTTGACCTGGCATAGCTTAAACGCCCTTTTCCCATTCCTTTAGTTGAGATAAATTTGAATAGTAATATAAGCTATGATATTGGAAATTAGAGAACTTTGGCAGCATTTTGCATGAAATTTTATAAGCCCCTTGAGTTTTTGGATCAATCAAATCCTGACAAGATAAGAACAGCTTACCTGGATATCATTAAAGGATAATTATATGCGCACTACCTCACTTATTGAGTAATTATCACGAGTCCCCTGAGTTTTTTCAAATTACCAAGACAGTGTAGACTCTTACAACTCGAGAACAAGGAGCGAAGTTGTAATGCGCTTTTTACAGGGGTTAGGGGTGAATTTATTGTAATAGGCTTTTTATGACAGGGAAACTTATGGTATTACTCAAATTTCAGAGTGTTCTCGTTATAATTTACCCAATAACTTAATGCACTTTCTGCAATGTTGCAGGGAAAAGAGGCACTGAAAAGATACCCTTAAGCTGGGAGACCCGACTGAAAATTGCGGTGGGTGCAGCAAGGGGTATTGCTTACATCCACAGACAAGATGGTCAAACGCTTCTCCATGGAAACATAAAATCCTCAAACATTTTCCTCAATGAACAACAATACGGTCTTGTCTCTGATGCTGGATTGCAAAAGGTAATGAATCCCATCAGACAGTCAGTCAGGCGTTATCGAGGGTATTGTGCCCCAGAAGGGGAAATGTCCCAAGCTTCTGATGTCTATAGCTTCGGAGTTGTGCTACTTGAACTTGTATCTGGAAGGCCACCTCATCGCACCACGGAGGATGGAGAGGTCATTTCACTAGTAGAGTGGGTTCAGTCTGCTATTCGTGATGAGTGGACTGCTGGAGTGTTTGATTTAGAGCTTTTGATGTATCGAAAGGAAGAGAAAGCTATGGTGCAGTTGTTGCAAATAGCAATAGATTGTGTTAACTTTGTCCCAGGATACAGACCTAAGATGAATGAAGTAGTGAAGATGTTGGAGAAGATTAGTGGGGTTAATGCGGGACACGATTCGGAACTGTTTATGGAAATCAGATTAGAGAATCTATTGGAGAATCTATTACCCATAATGATAGTCCATGAATGGCAATGGCAGAATTGGGAAAATCTTGTGTTCTAAAATAGAAGATTTATGGATATACTTTCGGGATTTCTCTTATCAGTCATTGGATACGCGACGCAGTCAAAAGATTAGATTTCAAATCAGAACCTACGAGTTCGGGTGGTCTATCAGAGTTAGGTAATGTCTATAGCTTTTGTATAGTGTACCAATATTTAGCAGGGTCTGGGGAATAGCAGCTTTAGCAAATTTTTCACGAGCACTAACGAGCGAGCGCCATCATCTGCTCTGAAGCATTAGATTACAATTCCTGATTCCAATCTTGAGTTTCACTCCAAGGTGTGCATTTTAACTTTTCAACTCATGGATGTTCGTATTAATATCACAAGCATCTCCAATTTTTGCATGATATGTCGAATTCGTATTGCCACCTCTATTCTGTTGATCCATGTGATGAAATTCTGTAGGATTTTTGGGTCGGGGCAGCAAGAAGCTTTAAAACATGTCCAGGCTTTGATTGCAGTGATGAAATTGAGATGAGAAACATCTGATTTCCCACAATTTCAGTTCTAAGGGCACTATTCTACTGTATATTAGCATAACTCAAATTGCGTTCTTGATCCCTTCGAATTGGCTTTTTGATCCCCTTGATTGTGGACAATAGTATATTATGATAAAATTCTGTAGATCATTTAATGTCCTCTGTCTTAATATCTAGCAGGGAAATAATGCTTAGCTAGTCTTGCTCACCCCTGGGACCCTCGGTCGCTCTAAGACTTTGGGTCCGCAGATCCCATATGTGTCCCAAATAAGAACTCTCGTAGTTCTGAATCCTCGGTTTAATCGTGATGCATGATAGAACCATTTGGGTCCTAAAATCGTATGAAATGAGTGTTCGCTGGTCGGGTTCCATCGAGTATTTTCTTGCATTCATTACCTGAAAGGGTGGTATCTCATATGAGGTATCAGTCGACTGGTATCTACAGATACCGTACAATACTGTTTCAAGTTGAGGGCCGTAAAAGTGATACCAAATGTATCAATATGTAGTGTTAAGTGTGTTTGGAAACTCATTCCAAATGGACTTCTGAAGTCCATTTACAAAATTCTACTTGTTTGGTAATGATTTTTTTGAATAAACACAACTCCAGAAGTTCATTTTAATTCTCAAGAGGTGCATACTTATAAGTTATGACTTTTGGGTTTTGTTTTCCTGCACTTCTCTAAAAACTCACTTAACCGCATTTTCATCAAATACTTTACATTTCAAAAAGCATTTATTTGAAATACTCATTTTGGAACATCAAACATTTTACATTTCAAAAAACATTTATTTGAAATACTCATTATTTGAAATACTCATTTTGGAACATCAAACACTTCACATTTCAAAAAATATTTATTTGAAATACTCATTTTGGAAAACCCGTCCTGCAAATGGAGCTATTACTTGAGAAGTGGAGCGATACCAGGGAACGAAGGGATGGAAGATGAGAGCTCCAAAACCCAAGGGAAACAATATAATCACCAGATAATTGATGCTAGTGCCAAAGCTATTGGATAATTCTATGGTGGACCGAGTGTTGCTCCCAATCCATTTTTTACCACACAAACACTTGAAATGAGGTGATTTACATAGAGTAAATGAATGTAAAAACCATCCCATTCATTTTGAATGTGTGATATAAAATAAACCGAGAGCAACACTCTCAATCCACCTTAAAATTTTCCCAAAGCTATTGGCCAAGGTCAAATAGCACTGTCAATAATATCTGGAATTTATCAACTTTTTCTAAGAATGCCTACATCAGGAATTCCGTTAAATCGATATGATCCTAGCCTTGTAGAAAACTATAATTTGATCGAACACATAAAGTGACGTGAAGCTGCGCCTGCTTATTACGTGAATTTACATATGAACTTGACGGAACGGAACTAAATTTGACCTAGAATTCTCCCCAACTTCGTTCTAGTCAATTGAGGATGCGTAAGAAGAAAACACCAAAGAACATAACGAAGAAAACGATGATTTTCAGTTTGAACAAAAAGAAAACTTGAATGACATTTTCAATTTACCGGTCCCTCTTCAAATTGAAACATCGCGCGCAAGCAAAGAGGACGCATGAACTCGGAAGGGATCTACACTTTCAAAAGTCTAAGCCAACATCAAAACACAGAATGCTCGATGTTATTAACACTTCATTTCACCACCAGCCATAACTACTACTATCTAAACAAACTAAAACATTACTCAACATTCACATGGAAAACATCACTCCTCTCTTCTTCCTTGATCTTAGGCAAGAACACTTTAAGCACCCCATTCTTCATCTCAGCCTTGATTTCATTAGTCTTGTAGAGTCTCTCCGGGAGATCGATTCTGCTGGTGTACCTTCGTCCAGACTCATCGTCCTCGAATTCTTTCTTGCCCTCGCCTTTGATGATCAGTGTGTTCTGCTCCACCGAGACCTTGACTTCCTCTTTGCTTAAGCCTGGCATGTCCATTCGTAAATGGAGACCGTCAGCGGTTTCCTTTGCATCCCAATTACGGCGAAGAGCAGAGGTAACTGGAGACTCCATGAATTGGTCCATCATGTTCAGGATTTGGCTCAGGCTGCTTCTTGTTGAGAACGGATCCAACACATCTGCGACATTAACGCGACCTAGATTAGCAACAGATTCATTGCACACAATAGACAGAAAATATAAAATGAAATGAAATACAACTTCAAACAGCTAGAATGAACAATGAACGTACACTGTTAGAGCTACAATCGGATATTATGTAAAATTGAACTCAGGATCCAAGAGTTAGAATGCAAGATCCACTCAGTTTCACGCATAAACAACTAGTAAGACTCCAAAATCAATATAGATTCACATATTTAGCTCCTCTAATTACATATACTTCAGCATACTCGTGCAATTCAGCTTCGATTCATATTCCTCTGCCGTACAAAAAGTTCTAAATTCCGCACGATTCAACGCACGATTATACATTAATATAGAGGTGAAGAAGTGTAAATGCAGCACGGACGCAAGCAGACATACTGAAAAATGATCCGCAGAAACCAGAGTAGAATTACGAAAAATTGAATACCGCAAAGATGAAGAGGAGGAGGAGTTCGAGAACAACTAGTAAGACTCAGAAATCTAAACACGTATATATATATATATATATATATAGCTCCTGTAAGTAAATTCGGTGCAAATACTTCAGCATACTCGTGCAATTCAGCTTAGATTTCCATACCTCTGCCGCAAAGAAAGTTCAAAATTCCGACGATTCAAAGCAGCACGAATAAACGTTAATACAGAGGTGAATAAGTGTAAATACAACACAGACGTACGAAGACATACTGAAAAATGATCCGCAGATTTCACTTCAGACAAGATTTCACTCAATTTTACAACCACACAACGAAAAGAACACAGCAAACACGACATACAGAGATGGAATGAGATAACAACTACCTGAGAACGGAGAGAAGACGCGACGATCGGTGCGGCGATCGACGTCGAAGTCGCGATCATCGCTTTCGTACTCTCGCACGGCGTTCGTGTTGAAAAAGCGTGAGGCGGCTGCAGGCTGAGCAGCCAGCGGACGTAGCGACCTGGAGAAGAGGCTGCTGCTGGATGAGACGAGGCGCTTCAAAGCCAGTGATGAGACCGCCATTGCTGATAGCGACGTTTGATCGAAAGCTTGCAGAATACGAAATCACAGTATTTTTTATTTTTATTTTTCTTTTACTTCACGGATTATTCTGTTTCATGTAGCTCGTGCTTTTATAGTGAGGAGGTGGAAGTGTGTAGAAAATACGAGAGAGAATTGGTATGGATATGATCGAGAAGGTTCTGGTTGAAGAGGGAATAAGTATCTTGGAGAACAAGTTGGGCCCTGCATATTGGGTAACTAAATTAATAGCCTCTTGACAAAGTGGGCTATTATATCCGGCCCAAAATGTATCAACTCTAAGTGAACCGCAAGTTGTCTGAGAGATTTTGGGTTCGAATCCAAACTGGCATAAGTTGTGCCTTTTTCCTTTTATATGGAGCTAGATAGAGTTTTTATGGCCCAAAATTATGACTATCAACCCGAGTTTGTCGTGCTAGATATTTAGGGTGTCCCCTTCGTCTTGAATTAAAAAACAAGGTTCAAAGTTTGGTCTATTGATATAATTATGAGTGGCGTTTTAAGAAGTTTTGGGTTTCGGTTTCGATGTGGTTATGATAAATTTTTCAATAATAATCCACGTTACATAAGTTCCATTATATAAATGATTGTAGATGGTTCGGGATTTGAAGTCCAGTAAATTCTTAAGGATGACGGTTTGTCATAATTATGTTTAAGGGTAATTTAAGAATTTAAATTTAGGTTAATAATATATCTGTATATGGATTTATGATGAAGAAGTAATTACAATGGGAGATTGCACATTGACTCAATGGATCAATTAAGGAGCTAATGAAGTCTGGGGTCCATAATCCATTAGACACGCCAATATTATTGAGAAATTAGGTCATTTGAAGGTGATTGCTTAATCACTCCAAAACCATCACTAATCAAATTATCATTAGAGAGTTGCAGTGTTGTAGGTCAGACTCAGTTCATCCTTCTTGTCACCTGAAATATTTTGGTCGGGGTATTTTGGTCGGGATTTGGCCACCCTGACCCTGACTCAACTTTCACACCGCATCACATGATATGATAAATATATAGTTATTTTATCTTTATTTTACCTTTGGGGATACCAAATCATTATAAATAAATATGAGTAGAGCATGCGAGTGATATCTCTCGTGAGACAAGGGAGTTTTAGGACTTTTGCACTATTTGAAGTGTGTTGGTGTTACGTCAATTTGACAATTGATAGTGTAATGGCCTCGCGATCTCAATATTATTAAGTATGAGTCACTTTTCAATTGATCGAATACAAAAAAATTAAATCACATTTCACTATTATGTAAAAAAAAAAAAATCACATTTCATTATTAGATCATGGTAAGGGGATGATTTTTACTCATCAATATCTCTCACATCATCAATGATTAAGATAGTAAATTGATCCGACATAAGATTATTCCACTCTGAGTACGTACGGGGTGATATTTAATCACTCTCAAGGTCCCGATAATCTCCACCTCTCATATGTATACACACATGATGACCACATATACACATACACATGAAAAATAACGGAGAACATTCTGAAACTCATGTCTCATGACTCACCAAGAATGTCACCGGAGCTAATCATCTCAAGTTTATATGAGGAATTTAAAAGGATTTCTTTTTTCTTCTTAAAAGAATCATTGTTTGGTTTGCTCACATTTCCGCCTTGAGATATATATATATATATATATCGATTGTCACTAGGAAGTTGCGCTTTGGTCTTCTAAAACTCAACTAGAGTCGCGTTCTTAGCTCCACTTGAAAAATAAAGAATTAACCCATGCGATTTCATTAGAACCTGATCTCCCTCAAGCCTTCAACCACAGCTGGTAAAACCAAAACCCACACACACCATCGGAAAACTGAAGATACGTACAAAATGATGGTCGATCTGAGCGCGTTTTCCGACGAGAAATTCGATCCGAAGAAATGGATAAACGCCGCCGTTCAGCAGAGGCACCCGCAGGACCCGGTCGAGAAGCACCTGGTGGATCTGGAGATGAAGCTACAGATGGTGTCGGAGGAGATCGCCGCCTCACTGGAAGAGCAGAGCTCCGCCGCGCTCCTCCGTGTGCCTCGCGCCTCTCGCGACGTCCTCCGCCTCCGCGACGACGCGCTTTCGCTCCGATCTTCCGTCGCCAACATTCTTCAATTCCTGAAAAAGGTGCTCGAACTGATCTTAGCTTGCGTAGTTTACGATCGTTGCGTTGGTACTGAGATTAATGTGATTTTGTTTCTTTTAGTTCGAATTAGAGAGGAATTATTTAGTTCCAATGCGGATTTGAATTTTTTTGGAAGGTGTTGGTTTGAATTGGTGAACAATGCAGTTACTGTAGGTGCGAGTGAGAAATTAGAGGCGATTGAAGGTGCCAATTTGAGTTTGTGAATGCGCAGATTAGAGCAATTTGTTTTTTGATGCATTTTGAATATTAATGTTATTCTACTTCTCTTTGTTCAAATTAGAGAGGAAATACTTCCGATGCGGATTTAATGTTTTTGGAAGGTGTCGGCTTGAATTAGTGAACAATGCAGTTAGTGTAGGTGCAAATAAGGAATTAGAGGTGATTGAAGGTGCCAATTTGAGTTTGAGAATGTGCACATCAGAGCAATTTGTTTGTTGATGTGTTATGAATATTATGATACGAGTCTATTTTATTCGTAGTATCTAACAACAGAATTGGTTGCCCATATATGTGATGACAGTTATATTGATGACTTCTTGGTGCTAATTGTTATTTCTTCTGCAGGCTGAGGGATCCTCTGCAGAATCAATCGCGACGCTTGCTAAAGTCGATACAGTCAAGCGGAGGATGGAAGCTGCATATGAGACATTGCAGGTTGGCTTCTGAGTTTGATCTCTTCATTTAGGATGCAGCTGTCTGTCAATTGATCATCAGTTTCTTATTCGGCAGTAAAAGTTGTTTCTGTTGTGTACAGGATGCTGCCGGCTTGACGCAATTAAGCTCGACTGTGGAGGATGTATTTGCCAGTGGTGATCTCCCCCGGGCAGCGGAAACACTGGCTAACATGAGACATTGCCTAACTGCCGTTGGGGAGGTAATATTTTGCTCAACAATTACCAAAAGATTTATCATGCCATAGCTGAGAATCCGTGAAATAGTATGATTCATGAGTTGAAGATTATCAGGTTGCTGAATTTGCTAATATAAGGAAGCAGCTTGAAGTTTTAGAAGATAGACTGGACTCAATGGTTCAGCCTCGTCTAACTGATGCACTTAACAACCGAAAGGTAGCTTTCTTCATCATTTCTATATTTTATATATAAAATTTTCTAGTGTAATCTAGCTTCTTAGAACTTTAGTTCTCTATAGGCTCCTTCCGTAGTGCTTTTCCTTACAATTTGGCAGGGGAAGTGATTACCTTTCTCGTTTTATAGTTAAATGTTGCTCAAGAAATGCGTGGAGTCCTCATCCGAATTGGGAGATTTAAATCTTTAGAGAGTTACTACACGAAAGTTCACCTCAAAGCAATAAAGAAGCTATGGGAAGATTTTGACTTGAGGCAACCATACAATAAACTTGCAAATGAGAGGAATGAAGTAGAAAGGGTTTCAAGTAGCCTTGCTTCACAATCAAATTCGCCGATGATGTCATTCTCACGCTGGTTGCCTAGTTTCTACGATGAGTTGCTGCTTTACCTTGAACAAGAATGGAAGTGGTACTTTCTACGCAATTTGCCTCTAACCTTCTTGTTTATGCATGAAACCGGAAATTGTTAGTGGATTCTATATGTTGTGGACTTTTCATCGAGATTTGTTTTTGGGACTATGTCTGACATTTATTTGTAAAATCTATCTTCATTCAGAGCCATTTGGATATATAATATTGGATGCTGATAGAATCTACTCACCCCGCCTTTAAAACATTCCTCAACAGGTGTCTGCTTGCTTTTCCTGAAGATTACAGAAGCCTTGTTCCAAAATTGCTGATTGAGGCAATGTCTTCCATCGGAGCAAGTTTTATATCCCGTGTTAATCTTGCTACTGGGGATGTTGTACAAGAGACTAAAGCGTTGGCCAAAGGTTATACTTTGAATTTATTTTCTTCTTTTGGCGCTTCCATGGGATCTGCAGTTTAGATATCTTTTTGAGCTCTGTAGTAAAGATTAGAGCTGTCTGGGTTGTATGATATATGTATGTGTGAAGGATGAAAAATAATTTGTTCCACAGAAGGCACACATAAATAATGAAATGATGAATGATATTTATTTTGAGTATTCATATACAGATGCTTGTTTATTGATTCTGTTGACGTAGCCTGAGAAGTCGAGAATTGATTTTGATGTGTACTGCTGTCATCCTTGTTTCTGTATTTGTTGGCTGCTAACTCCACCTATAATAGTGCCCTCTGAGATTGAACCCATCTTGACATCTTCTCGGTTGCAGGTATATTAGACATCTTATCAGGGGATTTGCCTAAAGGTGCCAAAATTCAGACTAAACACCTGGAGGCTCTTATAGAACTACACAATATAACAGGGAGTTTTGGCAGGAATATTCAACATTTGTTTTCCGACTCAGATCTTCATGTGTTGTTGGATACACTGAAGGCAGTCTACCTTCCTTATGAAACATTTAAACAAAGGTAAGTGTATTATAGTGTTAATTGTAATGGTATTTCTGCTGTGTCTTTTGGAACTTTTTCAAGACTCAGATCTTCATGTGTTGTTGGATACACTGAAGGCAGTCTACCTTCCTTATGAAACATTTAAACAAAGGTAAGTGTATTATAGTGTTAATTGTAATGGTATTTCTGCTGTGTCTTTTGGAACTTTTTCAATTGGTTGATTGCGAAACTGTTTTGTGGCCCCTATTTTATTGGCTCTACTAGGTTGATGTTTGCGTTGCAAGAATAAAATTTATCAAATGTAGTTTGGAAGTATATGTAAAATCTTCTCAAGACTTATCTAGCGGAATATTCTGTCGCAATAATTTCTTGCCTTAGAGACTCTGGTGTTAGGAGAATGCCTCTTGTATATGTGCTCTATTTCCTTTCTAAACCAATTGTTAAATTTACTAACTTGATATTTGATTCGTAATTTAGATATGGGCAAATGGAGCGATTAGTGCTGTCTAGTGAGATTGCGGGGCTTGATCTTAGGGGAGTCAGTACTCGTATTATTGGCGTCCAGGGAGTCGAGCTTAGTGAAACAGTTAGAAGAATGGAAGAGTCCATCCCACAAGTCATTCTACTCCTTGAAGCTTCCACAGAGAGATGCATTAGTTTCACTGGAGGTTCCGAGGCAGATGAGCTTATCCTTGCCTTGGATGATGTAACCCTACAATACATCTCTACTCTTCAGGGGAATTTAAAAGCACTAAGAGTGGTATGCGGAGTGGATGTAGCGGTTGATAGTGTTGGAGCAAAGAAGGAAACAGGATCGGACAGGAAGGAAGCAGCACGTAAAGTTGATTTCATGTCAAACGAGGAGGAATGGTCATTTGTCCAGGGGGCTTTACAGATTCTCACAGTTGCAGATTGCTTGACAAGTCGAACTTCTGTTTTTGAAGCGTCCTTGAGGTCTACTCTTACTAGATTGAGCACTAATCTGTCTCTTTCAATATACGGTTCGAGTCTTGATCAAAACCAATCACATTTGGATAACACTGATGGTAGCGGGGAATCATCTACAGCTGGAAAAGCTTCCCTGGATGTGGCAGCTCTTCGACTTCTTGATGTCCCTGACAAGGCTCGGAAACTTATTAACCTCTTGGAGCAGGTATTTGGCATGATATGAGTGGTCAAATTTTAAGGAACACGTGATTTTTCATATGCAACAGGAGTTGATACTTACTAAAGTAATTTGCAATAGTAATAATAAATTGAAAAGAAATACTAATACTATCCCTCTGAAAGGAAACAAATAGTGGAAACTGAAACATGAACACATTCCTTCATGTAGGAAGAAGAATTTTTTTTTTTTTTGGGTTATTTTACCTCTATATCGAACATTTACCTATAAATGTGTGTAATATCCATGATTAACAATTTCATACTTAATTCATGCAGTTGAAAGATCCCCGATTTCATGCCCTTCCACTCGCTTCTCAAAGAGTTGCAGCTTTTGCAGAGGCAGTCAATGAGCTAGTTTATGATGTGCTTATATTGAAAGTGAGAGAACACTTCAATGAGTTGTCTCGTCTGCCCATATGGTCTTCTGTTGAAGAACAAAGTGCTTATCGACTTCCAAGCTTTAGTGCCTACCCTCAATCTTATGTGACCAATGTTGGCGAATACCTTCTTACTTTACCCCAGCAACTTGAGCCTCTCGCCGAGGGTATTTCTAACAGTGATGCCAATGCTGAGGAGGCACAGTTCTTTGCAACTGAATGGATGTTCAAGGTAATGCCTTGCTTATACTCTTCTAACTTCATGCATATAACAGAAAGTGTAGGTATCAATGTGTGAAGCACTCTGGACATGTTTGTAAAACTTGTAGTTTTAAGAAACTAATTTTTTTTAAGAATAAAACTGTACAAGTGTCGGAGTTGCAAAAGCTGTGTCGTGGTATAATAGTATTGCAATATCCGAAGTGTCCCTATAATCTTAATTAATTTTTGCTTCATATATGCTACAAACTTAAAGAACTATAATTAAGATAAATATATATTTATTCTATCTGTTATTTATTCTTATTATTTACTAAATAACAAAAGAAAACACCAAATAGGCACAAATGTTAAAAATCTTTTCCGGTTTATATTCTGATTCTTCAATCCATACTTATCGAAAAGTTCATAAGGCTATAATTTTCTAAATAAAGTTTAATATCTCCAGAAGAATGCATAAGTTGTCAAAAGAAAGTCGAGAATGAAACCGAACTACAGGTTACTGACATTAGTATTAACATTTTCCGTATGTTGGTAGGTTGCCGAGGGAGCTACAGCACTTTACATCGAGCAATTGCGTGGAATCCAAAAGATAACAGATCGTGGAGCACAGCAGCTCTCTGTTGATATTGAATACTTGAGCAACGTGCTCTCAGCTCTATCAATGCCTGTTCCGCTTGTTCTTTCTACTTTTCATACATGTTTTTCAACACCAACAGATCAGCTCAAGGATCTTTTGAGATCAGATTCAGGAAATGAACTTGATCTTCCAACAGCTAACCTTGTCTGTAAGATGCGAGGTGTGAGACTAGATTAGGGCCCACTACCTCAATGATGAGCCTTTTTGGAAAGGTTAACAAATTGACGCGATTGGTCTTATATCTATGGAAGAAAGACGGGGTATTCCTTCGTTCACGTGGCAAAAGACTTTACAATGTTTAACGATGCCATTTTTCTGAAGGCATCCAATAAACATGCTCTGCAGTCTCTGCCGTACAGTATACATGTCTGGGAACTGTAATCATACCTCAAAACTAATTCCTCCCATATTCACTGCAATATAGTTTGTAGTCCTTCCTATTATCGCATTGGTAAAGTTTCGAGTAGTAGATAATTGAGATCACTGTAGGTTCCAGGTGTTGCCATATAGTGTCAAGACAATGGGGTTTCAGTATCTGATCTTGCCCGGCTAGCATCGACTGAGGATGTTAATCCCTGCAAAAGCTTTTTGAGTATGCATTATGAGATTGAAAACTTGCATCTGCTTGTACCTCAAATCTGCTTCCGCTATTACTTTAAACGTTTCGTTTAGATTGAACATACATTTCTTCTATACAGAAAAGAATCGTGGTATATTGATCAATAGCGTGTGAGTTGAATCTAGATGAAGTAAATATTATTCAAATTTTATTATCATATATTGTATTTGACATTGATTTGATAGCTGATTATACCGAGATCGAAGGAGCTTAATCAAATTGATGTTTTTACGCATCGAATTAAGCTCTAGTCAAACTTTAAACCTTAGGGAATAGAAAAATGTGTCCAATCTCGTTTGTTTTGTTAAACAACTGGAGCTCAAATAGATTTGTAACAATTAATCTGGAGTCGAAAATCGAATAACTTGGTTTGGCTTTTGATCTCAGAGAATAGGAATTACAAGGTTCAGATCTTAATATTAGCAGGAATAATGTATGATCAAACTGACTGGAGTTTGTAAATTGTACTTCTAGAAACCTGGAACAATAGCATTAACATATCCACAAAGCCCTGGAGCAATTCATTAATAAGCTAGACATCGGTTGAGGTGAGTAAGAAAACACGAGACGGGCATAAATATGTAAACATCAATACTTAATCAACTCTAATCTCACATGTACTCAACTAAACAGCTATCCTCGTGGCAATTACAGAGCTGCAAAACCCCATTTCGAATTTATCCCTGAAAAATCCATACATTTTCAGCTGCAAGATGGAAAGACATTACCATGGAATGTTGAATGCAGTCTCCGAAAATCCTTACAAAATATGGAGTTCTGTTTTCTAAATTCTTAAACAGGGTCCATCTCCCATCCTTGCAACTTCAAAATAGCTTCAAGCACTACAATGTAATCCTTCTACCATGCAGACAAACAGACAGATATTATCCATACTCTGTTACAGAACCACACTAAAAGATGGGGGACTTTAGATCCCCGAAAATTTTGTAAAATAACTCAATCAACCACAATAACAATCTGTAACTACGATTGGTCCGAGGGGAACTAGATATATACTGCCACAATGTATTCTTACCCACGATGGGTTTTTCATAAATTGTAAGGATGATGCCATGTCAGCATCCTGACCATTAAGTCCATGTCGACATGGATGAAGTACAACTCAAGTAAGAAAAGTTTACCCCAGTTATTAGATATTGCATTGCATAACCTGAGCTAGAAGACGGAAGGGAAATCCATTTTGCAAGAGAGCATCTACATAAACCAAAGAGAAGAAAAACCAAATATTTGATGATGGAAGTTATTTTGCACAATAAACTGTTTGGTTACCTCACGGTTTGAAAATACCCAGCTTCTTCATCAGCAGCAATATTACGCATGGACTTAGATCATATCTCTTCCTATAACTACTTGAGATCAGTCGATCCGAATGAAAAGGGATTAAAAAACTATTGGCTGGGGACAAATTACAAAAAGCCGACCAAAACTTGAACAAATAGTCCCAATGATGAAATGTACCTACCTCAATTTTTTCTCCTCTAATATGAATAGGGAGATGGTAAAGTCTCAATAGAGCTGTGAGCACAGAAAACAATTTTACTCATAATGATAACAGAACTCGACTCTCAAAATTCACAAGTACATGAAACTTGATAAATTATAAAATGTCTACCTCTTCAGAATTCAGTATTCAGATATTTCTCTACACAATCCTCAATGGGGACTCCTATGACCACGCCTGATAGGAGAACCTGACCTGCTTCTGCCTCGATATCTATCCCTGCTGCCTTCTCTTCCATTCCTTGAACTGCTATACTTCATATCGCGGACTCCTCTGCCATTTCTTTCATGAGATCTGTCGCGGTCGCGTCCCCTATATCGATCCCTATTCCTGTCATAACCACGGTCACGATACCTGTTCCTGTCAGCCGAGCCACTTCGTCTACTACGGCTTTCATGTTCTTTTTCCTGCAGCTTCCTCCGTTCTTCACCTTCTTTCTCCCTAGCCAATCTTTCTTCTTCTTGTGCCTTCTCCTTAGCTTCCTGGTGATTGTAAAAATACACAAGATGAATACAAACATTATTTCGACTAAGGTGTGGCGCACACTCGATGAGTGTGATAATAATTTAAAATTGTAAAAATCTTTTTTATTATATATTTTACTTCATATATTCTTAATTGAATATTTCACAAATCAGGCAAAAATCCCACAAGAAATGGATAAAAATATAGAGAAGAGGAAGGGAGAGAGTGAGAGAAACACGTAGAAGCTAGAGAGAGAATAGAAAGAAAAGGAGATGGATACACATAGAAATAGTGAAAAACTCCCTGGCAAACAAAAAGACACCAAAAGAAAGCTCTTCAATTGTAGATATTATAGGTATGACTATCTAGACACACATGTAATATTTTTATGCAATAGTATTACTGTCTTAAAAAATATAACTTCCATTTAATATGCACCTTATACTCAACGATAAAGTCGCGGACCATTCCATAACCTATATGCTGCTTGCCAGTAACATGTGACTGAGTTCTCTCTGCAGCATCATTTGCCACTAGAAAGGAACCACATATTTCGCATAGAGCCATTTTTTTCTCCTGCGCAATCATTAGTAATTTATCCTGCTGTGGTGGTTGAGTCAAGGCTGTCTTCTCAAAATTAAGTATTTCCACCTTTAAAGCACAATGATCAAAATCAGTCAGGTAAAATTAATAAGATTTTTTTACCATTCACACTTCCAAAAAGTGCCACGTCATATAAAAACATGAAAAAACACCTTTCTCATAAGTGCCTCAGCTTCATCAACCTTCCCTTCTTCACCAAGAGACTCAACTTGTTCCAGCAGGTTCTTTATCTTCTCTTCGAGCACAGACAACTGCTCGGATTTTTCAGCTGAAATTGGAGGGGGAGGGGGGACTTCAACCTCTTGTTCAAGGCGTTCACGCCCACGCCTAACTCTTCTATCTAAATCTGAAACCTGAAACAGAATATTGAGTGCTGTCACGTACTAAGAATAGGGGATTATGTTAACTGAAATATTGAACTTCAGACTTGTTGAAAATGAAAACTTACCAATCTCTCACAGAAGTGAGCTAGTTCAGCTTCAAATTTGGGGATATACGCTTCATGTCTGGGGGAGTTCTCAAAACTAAGAGAAACACCAAAATCAACATCACGATTGTGAAACAAGCTTAAATGCATGAAACTGGAGATCCACAAGAAATTCATAAAGATCCATGGATCCTCTTAACTATTATATAGAGGCTTCAATCAATACATCAGAAAGTAAAGTCAAAAACATCTATTGTGTTCAAAAATTACTTAACAAAGGGCTAAAAGGATCCGTGGTAACTGGTAAGTACTCTGGGTGTCGGTCTCAATCTCACAAGCATAGAGAACAAAGTTTGCACGAAAAAGACATTTTTGGTGATAGCTTAAAGGATAGTTTAGAGCAGCCTAGAATCCAGCTTCATAAGCATTTATTACCTTTCCTTCAACTTCGGATCATGAATTTTCGGGCACACCCCTGATGCAAGCAACACAACAAAGAGAATTCATATGCAAAAAGGCAGGTAGTGAAAGTGAAGAATTAAGAAGCTTCCCGTATGAAATGAATCAAGACATCACCTAGATCACTTCGAGTGTTGACAAACAAATCATGGGGGCAGAACCGAACCATATAGCATCCACAAACTTCCTTATCGTCCCATTTAATTTCCCGATACCCTTTTCTCTCTTCATCAGTCAAATTCCGAGCTGCAACAACCATTAGGAAAAACTATAAAACGAGTTTTAAATTCAGTAATTACCACAATTAGCGAGGGATACAATAAAATGCCATATGATGATATGAAAAAATAAATACTGCTGACTGAAAATTTATTCTTCCTCCATTTTACGCAGTGGGTATCTAATAAAAATGGATAAAATGAAGGGAAAGAGTTAGTAGAAGCCACCATATACCGATCGAGACCTCGTCCCCTGAAAACTAAAAATGTGAAGGTTCTAACTGAAAATTGGTCACACCTTAGTTATAATTCACTAATATTATTCCAATTTCTGCTCAAATTTTAGCAGCTTTATGTTTTTAAGTTAATCGACCAAAAATTTAATGAACAATCTGAAAATAGAAACAGAGTTAGTAGAAGCTACCATATACCGATCGACACCTCGTCCGCTGAAAATATCAAAATTTGAAGGTCCTAATTGAAAATTGGCCAAGCCTTAGTCCTAATTCACTAATATTATTCCAATTTCTGCTCAATTTTAGCAGCTTTTATGTTTTTTAAAGTTAATCGACCAAAAATTTAATGAACAATCTGGAAATAGAAAGCCCTAATTTAAGATTTGAAAGGGGGAATTACTAACCTGAGCCCATTAGTTCGTCAAGCAAAGCCCTCTGAGCATCCATCGTTTGCAGATTGGAGAAAAGCTGAAGCTCGGAAATATGGTAATAGTGAAATCAAAATGAGATCGTATTTAGGGTTAATGCCAGATTGCCAATTGAGAGAGAAATTGAATAATTTGGTAGATAGGGAATTAGGGTTTCATCATAGACATGGGAATTGGAACACTACTTTGTTATCAACTAGGTGCCTAAACTAGCCCGGCTCAAGCTGAGTACTTTTTCCAGCTCAAGCTCATCGAGTTTGGTTTTGAGAGCTCGAGTTCACTGGCTGAAAATCTAGCCCGAGCTCGGGCTCAATTTTGTTTATATTTTAAATTTCTTTGTTATTTTTGTTAATATAATTAATAATATAAAATATAAATGTTAAAAATACAAAAGTTCACGAGCTTCGAATAGAGAAAATTTGGCTCGAGCTCAAATTTGAACGGAAGCTCGAGCTCGAGTCGAGCTCATTTCGAGCCCTATTATCGACTCTTCATTATAGTGATAGGTGTTTCACGGGTGATACTTAGTTACTCCAGATAGTTGAACTCTCCGTTGATCTTCACCCCACATTATAAATATACGTGTGAGGTCCATCATCATATATATATTTGATAGTGGAGATCATCTGGGTAGTCCAACTCTAAAGAACTACTAAGTGTGATATGTATTTGATACATATTTTCTAATTTAAAATCTTATTTCATCTGAAGGTGTAATTTCATATGCAATGCTTATAGATTCATGTAATTTGTTATTTAAAGATAATTTATAGATGTGATGTGCATTATTAATATTAATAATGAAATACGGTAGAGTGTTGGACTAAATGACTCGAAGAATTTTCTATTTGGTCGCTTGGAAATCCATAATTCAGAAATATTATACTCCAGTCGATGAAATTGGCGAGGTCTTAGGTTCGGATCTCACCCGTGTATAGACATTTATCTATTTTTAAAGTTGTTAGTTGTTGTAATAGTTATGAGTTGTTAAATAAATAGTTACTATTTGATATTCATGATTAATTACAAAAGGATACTTACCAAAAAGATAATTACAAAAGAATAATTAAATTTTCTCTATTTTTAGACAATAAAAAAGTTTATATTTGTAAAGTGATTTATCGATACTTTAAGAAAACAACCACCCATTTGGCGATTAGAATTGTTATGTAACTAATTGGATTATGCTAAATCACATTTGCGAAAGGTATATGTTATCTCCAGACTCCAATGTACTCATATGGCCTGAATCAAAGAGCTTCGGAGTACACTACAATACAAAGTTCTGACGACATACTTTGTAGTTATATTATTCGTGATAATTGCCACTCGTGTGACTCAAACCTATAACCTTTTGATTGAAACTTGTGGCCACATGAATCCCTTTTGCTTTCAATTTAGAACTAAGAAACAAAAAGACAAAAAATATGTATAGGCCCTTGTGATTGTAATCTAGCAGATGACAAAACAATATTGTCCAACCATATATACAAATTGGTTTTTATCCAAAAAACCATAATTTTGTGGCCATCCTCTCTACATTATGAACTTCTACACAATCAAAACTATTCAATAAAACCATACACTTTACTCGCAACCCTCAAATCAACAATGAATGATACAGTAGACAAATTGGTTATCTGTTTAGCAAAGAGAGATGGGATTGACAAACTTGTCAAAACTTTCCAATATGTATCCAAATTAGCCCATTGGCATGTTGAAAAAACCCATCCTGATGCTGCCAATAGGGCCAAGCAATGGGAAGTTGCCTCGGGCCTTAGCCGGAAGGCCTTCCGTACGGGCCGGTTTCTAACGGGCTTCAACGCATTAAGAAGGAATCCCGGGCCCACCACAACTTTTCGGGTTCTCGCCGTACTTTCTAATGCAGGTGAAATGGTGTACTTCTTTTTTGACCATTTTCTTTGGTTATCAAGAATAGGGGTGATTGATGCAAAATTGGCTAGGAGAATGAGCTTCATATCGGCATTCGGTGAGTCGTTTGGCTACGTATTTTTCATCGTGTCTGATTATATAATCATTCTGGATGGGATTAAGGCCGAAAGAAGGATTATTAAATCAGGAGATGAATCAGAAGATGCTAAGGAAAATATTAAGAGGATTAGGGGTGATAGAGTGATGAGATTGATGGCTGTGGCTGCTAATTTGGCTGATTTGATAATTGCCTTGGCTGATATTGAACCTAATCCTTTCTGCAACCATGCTGTGACACTTGGCATTAGTGGATTGGTTTCTGCATGGGCTGGATGGTACAGAAATTGGCCATCATAAGTAATTTTTGTTAATTTTTAGAAGTTCTATATATTTTTAACAGAGTATTTTCTTTATGCAGCATGAGAAAATATGTAAACAAAAACTTTGTATTTATGTGTTTAATGGTAACTTGCTATTGCAAAGTTGTATAGAGGTACTTGTATGCAGACTCAACTTGACTATCCTTGCAATACAATTCTATCTTCATCACAATTCACACATAATGGCATGAAAACCAAACTAGAACATTAGATATTCAACTACGAATCGATTGTATAAAGGTTGTTTAGATTCAATTTGTTGAACATAACAACAAACCACACATATTTGTTTTTTGTTTTTTTCCTTTCTTTATTCTGTTTCTTAATATATGAATTTTAAGCTCGAGGACGTGTATTCAACCTGATTAAAGTTCTTTCAAATTAATTTCAAATCCGGTAAGAAGTTAAGTAGGCTTGAACAATAATTTTTTCGACTCAATTTTTGATTATTTACACTGTGATTTGACAAAACAAAATAAGATGTCATATTAAATATACAAACAAACAACTTATGTTCCACTAAACCACCCTCGAAAGTAATTCCTTGCCTCCTTGTAAACTAGCACAAGAAGTTATGTATTGGAACTATGAAGAGTTAGGGTGCGCCAAGATCGTGTTTGTTTTTAATTAATTGAGAAATATTTTTGTAGAACCGTTTTTGGAGTATGAAAATTTTTGAGAATCTATTTGGTCCACTATTCTATAAAATATTTTTAGGGAATAATTTCAGAGGTTACGTTTAAATGAAACTTATTTTGAAACATCGGAAATATAAAATACATTTGGATAAATTCGTTTTTAGAATCAATGACATTGTTCATGCAATATTTACCAATTATACATACATAATTTTTACTACTTATAATAGATATTGTGTTACATGGAATTGAAATAAATTGGGCTACCCTACATTTAACCCCCACAAAGAAAGAAAGAAAGAAAGAAAAAAGAAAAGAAAAATAGCTTGGGGCTCTCTTACTTTATTTTTATTTTTTTTGACTCAAAATGAAGGGGGTACCCTATTCTATCTAACCCGACAAACCCGAGTTAATAGTCATATCTCGTGGCCATTTAGTACCACTTTTGTCTTGCTCAAGGAGACTCATCGCATGATTATCCGGAACGTCAATCAGTTCCATATCACAGTTACACCCGGATTTTGCTAGATGATCCGCCAATTGATTTCCTTCCCGAAGCACGTGGGTTAATTCCACTTTCCATGGTAGATTCATGAACTTCCGAATGTTCCTAATTGTATTGAACAAGTGATGCTCAAACGAACTATCCCGAATAAGAGGAATGACTTCACTGTTATCAGTTTCAATTATAACATTCTCTTTGCCAATTTCCCAGGCTACTTCCAATCCATGCAAAATAGCCTTCAATTCCGCTTCTAGAATGGTACATGAGTTGATTCTACCCCGAAAACCGCATATCCATCTTCCATGCTCATCTCTCATGAGACCTCCAATTCCAACTCTTGAAGTACCAGCTGCTGCGTCAACATTCATTTTGTAGGCGCCCGCCTTCGGCTTAACCCATTCAACGTTCACTCTCCATCGGATTATATCCGGATCAACATGCCCATTTTCCGAAAGCTCGGATACTCTTTGTCTAATCATCTGCATATCCACCCGGGGTCTCGTGATGTGGATCTCGTGGACAACTTTATTTCGACCCTGCCAAATAAGATTTAATATTTCAGTAAAAGTTCCTCCCCAATCATCACACCAATCATACCTGTTTGCCGCCTTCGAAAGGTTCCAATCCACCCAATATTTTGTTTTGTCTATCGTGAAGAAATTCTGAGCAAACCGAGGGTCAATCACCTTCGTCCAAACTTCCTTAGCCCACAGGCAGTCCCTAAGAGCATGAAGATTCGTCTCCTCCGCAGATTGACATATCTGACATTCGCCCGTATCAATCACTCCCCTATGGTTCAGATGTTGATTTGTAAGTACTTTATTATGCCGGAGCAGCCAAAGTAACGTTTTCCTCCTATAGGCCCCTTTACCTTTCCAGACCCGACGCCAACGTGGCCCTTCATCTGTACCGGTGCTATCCTGCGTAAGCTCATTGTATGCACTTTTACAACTATACTTCCCGTCTACCGCGTGCTGCCAAACCCACATGTCTTGTTTATTCTGATGACTATCAATATCAATATTACGCAAGGCCTGTTTTACATCCATTGGAAGATCTCTTAATTCATTCCATTGACATCCCACTGTCGGCGTCCAATAGCTTGCAACACTTCTCTCAAGGTCCAAATCGATCACTTGAAGTCTAGCCCACTGCTGGATGCTCTCATTACTCAACCACAAATCAGTCCAGAATCTAGTCCTTTGACTGTTGCCCACCTTCCATGACAAACCATTTTCGAGAAGCGGAAAAGCTGCTTGAATACTCCGCCATGTGTGTGACGTTGCTGCCCTCGCTCTACCTCTTAGTCGAAAAATATATTTGTGGCGAAGTAACTGAACCCATAACTTCGATTCATCCGTAAGCAACTGCTAAACAAGCTTGCCCAAGAAAGCCAAATTTGATTCCCGCATTTTTCTAAGCCCAAGCCCGCCTCTGTCTTTCGGCTTACAAACAGTATCCTATCGAATGGCATGCAACTTACGCTCTTCCGCTGTTCCTCCCCAAAGGAACCTCCTATTCAGTTGGTCAATCCGATCACACACCCCGACAGGAATCTTAGAGGCCTGCATATAGTAGGTAGGCATAGTCGAAGTCACCGCCTTAATAAGAGTCGAACGCCCCGCCAGCGATAAGTATCTCCTTTTCCAACCACTAAGCTTTTTATTCACCCGCTCCAGGATAAAATTATAGTCTTGCTTCCGAACCCGAGAATGGTGAAGTGGAACTCCCAAATAACGACCCAAGTTGTCTGTGATACTAATCTGCGCCTTTCTACTAATCAACCGGGCCATCTCATACGAAACATTCGCGGAAACAAAAATTCGTGACTTGTCTTTATTCACAGATTGGCCCGACATATTGCAATATTTCTCCAGAACACTCGTCATAACTGTGACTTGATGTTGAGATGCCTCTCCGAAAAAAATGAGGTCATCTGCAAACATAAGGTGCGAGACCCGGGGTCCCGTGCGGGACGTCGGGACCGTACACCATCTTTTCAAACCAATCTCTTTTTCAATTAGAGCACCTAATTTCTGTATACAAAAAACAAACAAATAAGGCGACAACGGGTCCCATTGACGCAAGCCTCTTTTTGGAGTGAAACAACTAGTAGCCTCCCCGTTCCTAAGGAGAGACAGTTTGGTCTTAGACGTACAATCCAAAATGAGCCTAATCCATGTGTCTGGGAACCCCATTTCCTTCAACACACCTCTCAGAAAAGCCCAATTAATCTTATCATATGTTTTTTCAAAGTCAATTTAAGCAATAAAGTACTCTCTTCTTCCTTTAATTAATCGTAAATTATGAATTATCTCCTGAGTCACAATAACATTATCTACTGTCTGACGACCCTTGATAAAGCTACTTTGAGTCTGGGGGATAATATCATTCATCAAGAACCGAATTCTATTAGTCATCGAGTTTGTCATGTATGCCACTACGTAAATCTAAAGAGTTGTCAATTTGCACGGGCCCAATAGTGGTTACCTTATTGTGTTGGATCTGTGGCAGATCAAGCCCTTCTTCCCTCTCAAACTCCTCAACATGCTATAATTGTTCCTACATACACCAAGTAAAGTTCATTTAGCCCAAAAAGGAAGTTCTACGATGGCCCAAAAGAAAATGTTTACCAAAGAAGTAAAGAATTTAAACTAGTAAAGTCAATATATAGACCCAAGATCTGCTGGTTTAGTAGAATTCACCTCTCATTTTATGGGAGAAGTTATGAATTCGAATTCAGGTTACAACAAGTTATGACTCTCCCATCTTTTATAGAGCTAGATAGAGTCTTTATAACTCAGGATTATGACTATCAACCCCGAGTTTGTCGGAATAGATATTTAGAATATTCCTGTTCGTTTTCAATTTAAAAAAGTAAATTCCATACATGGTCAATAAATTTGACTATGTGGCAAGATTGAGCTCCATGACCACGGGTTCGTGCGTTCAACTTCTATTAAATATGTGGTAATTGTTTATTTAAATGTTACATTTAATAAATATATATTGAATAACTTAATGAAGGATAAAAGTTTTGATTCTTCAAAAAATAATAAATAATTTAAACACAATCTTAGGACACTTATTATAGAACTGTTTGCAAAAACTGGAAAAAAATAAAGTACTTTTGACCTTTTTGTTGAATTTAAACCGCTTTTTGCTTCTTTGGAAAAAAGCTAAAATCTTTCACTTAATGAATCACGCATTTTTCAAATGCCGAGCATGGTGGGTTTGGCCGCTGCGACAACGGATTTTATTTAAATAGGAGAAAAAGGTAGGCTCTAAATAAGCAAAAACTAGAAGCATGTCTTTAAGTACTTCTACCAGCTTCTTCTATTTTTTTTACTTTTTAGCAAGTTTTGCAAATAAACTCAACTTCAACTTCTTAATTTCTTTTACAACTTTTTCTAAAATGCATCACTTCTCTAAGGGTTATACTCAACTACTCGGAAAATAAGTACAAGGTGTAACATAAAATATATTATAACTTTTTTTATTTGAGAGCTAAAACATATATCTCTATATATATATAGGGTATGGATCAAATACATCCCTTGCCATTAGGTAAGATATAAGACCCAATCTAGGCCTTTGATTCAATTTGATCCCAAGGTCTACATTTAACTGATTTAATAATTTATTTTAATTATGTAAAGGGCATTTTAGTCATTAAATTATAACTAACAAATTCAATTTAATACACAGCATCAAATCAAATCCCCAGTTTTACGCGCCATAACCGATTTCATTATATTCTTTCCATAATCACATATATCAGCAAAATTGATAAGAGATACTTTTTTACCCATTCAATTCATCATCAAATCGGTTGTTTTCCAGCAAAATTGATTCGAAATATCGTCTTACCCGATCAATTCATCATCAAATCAGTTATTTTCCAGCAAAATTGATACGAGATAATGTTTTTTTCCCGTTCAATTCATCATCAAATCGATTGTTTTCCAGTAAAATTCGAGATCGGTTATTAATTTCACTGTGTAATAAACGAATTTGAAATTTCCATGCAAGTCGCCATTTTTTTTAAGGTAATTTTGTGCATTAGCTTCATTTCACCAGTAATCTAAAGCATGCACTGGATCTTGTTTTAGAAATGAAATTAATTGGAAAAAAAAATCACATGAAATATACCAGCAGATTGTGTATCTATATGTTGTTGCATAAAATACCATTATACAGTAAATTATATACCATTATACAGTATATTATATTACATATACAGTGTGGAACTGCATTTTCTTTTTTCTTCCAGGAGTTGCTTGTAACTGCATCAACGGCATTGATGCTTCACGTTCTAGCATCATACTACAGATGATTCAAAGTTAATGAATTCGCTTTCATTTGCCATTCAACAGACTAACAAATTGCATTAAGAGTTGAGAAAATAAATAGTTGATGTATATGGGTTCAAATTTTGGGAGTTGGCCATGATAGCCTGCATTTAACTTGTGAGTTGAGATTCCACTTGTTAAATGTTTTTGTGTTCACATCTAGATGTTTAAAGATTCAACTTCTCATTCCACATCAGCAAAAAACTTATTAACCAAAAAAAAAAGAAAAAGAAGTTAATAGCAAATTGACGACTACCAAATATACCAAGGGGGGAGGTAAATGAATTTTTTAAAGCAAAAGGTGCAACTGTTACCTGTACAGTACAGTAAATTATATACAACTATACAATATATTATATTAATTTGGTTTTTAATACAATAGCTAATAAACATTATACAATAGCTAATTAATCCATTATACAATAGCTAATAAACAAATATACAGTGTGTGATCAGTGAAATATAATTAGTGATTCCAAACCAATATATAGTATTTTATAAACCACTATACAGTATATTATAACATATTATATAGTATCTTATAATCAATTATATAGTATGTGTTTATACATCATTCAGTTACAATTTTATAATTTGATTGTAATTATAATCGACACAGCAAATCATTTTCAATGTTAATCAATACCTTTTTTTTCAGCAGCAATACATTATAAAGGGTTATATATTTACAATGTATAATTTGATCCAATCGACACAGCAATAGATTTACAATGTATAATTTTTTTTTGTAGCAATAGATTGAGCCAATCGACATAGCAAATTCTTCTCTCTCAATTCAAGCTTCAAATTCACCGTCGTCAGACAACAAACAATTTCTCTCTTCTGCCGTCAGTTGCGAGCGGGGCAGGGGGCTGTAGTGGAGCTTCAATGCGATTAACAACATGTTGTACCAAAAAAAAAAAAAACAACATGTTTACCTTTCTCCGCCCTCAACATCCATTCTGGCTTTGAGATTACGCATGTCAGTACTCTTTTCCCGTAGTGAAGCGTCAGACCAGTTAAGCCACGTCGGGACTGATTGTTGGACTGTTAACTGCCCCTTGTAATTCACTCTATCAACATACAACATCTGCTTCAACAGGAAACCAAAAAAATGCCACAAAATAACATACAATGTATTAGAACATATTATACATTAACACCTTAATCATTATACAATTGTTTATAACACATTATACATTATATATATAAACTAAATATACAATAGATGATGCACTGTAAAATTCATTTTTTTTTAGTGTGGATGTATAAATCACACAGCTGGGATACAGTAAAAAATCAAAAACTATACATAGTATATTACCACATTTTTTTGAACACAAATAAAATTAGAATAGGTAATGTACACTTACAATAAGAAAAAAAAGAGGTCCCGTATACATACGAGAGGCCGGATCCTCTTTCCATGAACCTTTCGTGTAGGCCAAACTGTCGATATACAGTATGAATAATGCATATCATTAAATTACAGTATAATAACTAATTATACAATATATGAAAAGCTATTATACAGTAAATTGTAATGTATTATACAGTAGTTGTAAACTGATTATTCAGTAAAATTAAACTTAATAATTTAAGAATAACAGCAACACTTTTGCACAGATATAGATATAAAATCAACAAACGACACATTATTTGCATAGAAAATCAACAAAAACATAATATGGGTTCCTAATATTCATCGTATAATTCAGCAAGTAATCAAAAAATGAAGTTTTTGACAACAAAATCAACAAAATACATAATAGTATCATCCATATCTTCGAACAATAAACGACAATGGTCTGTATAATTCATACCTGGTAAGCTCGATCGTTTTTTCGGCCTCATTGTATACCAACAAAAAATTTCGGTTGGGAGAGAAATATAGGGTTCGTCGAGTGCGTAATCACAATATGGAGTGAGATTTGGTAAGTATTGGCAGATTTTAACACGATTATAGGGTGGATTACAGTTTAAAATTAGTGGGTTTAAAAATGGGAAATTTAATACTGAAAGGACGCGAGAAATGACAATCTAAATTGGTGGAGGCGCCTCCGGTTGGTTTAGAGGAATGCCAAGCTTCGTGAGTGCCCGACGGACCGCTTCTGCTAAGATAGCGGGATCTATTTGAATAGGATGATTCTCCATCATGGCTTGTTGTGGTTGAGTCTCCCTTTGTAGTCTTGCCCTATGAGTAAATGTGCATTTCTCAGGGTCCAACTCCGCTAGTCCAATCCCACTAGTACGTGTCATGCACTAATGAGATCAATCTCGCACAAAGAAACACAAACAAATTAAAAATAAAATAATTTAAGCTCAGAGAGAATAAGAGAATCTCAATATTAGATAAAACATAGTTGTCCCCGGCAACGGCGCCAAAAACTTGATACGATAGAATCTTACGTGTATGCACAGCAAGTGTACTGGTCGTGTGTAGTAATAAAGTGGACGTTAAGTCCGGGGTTATCGTCTCCACAGGGACAACTACTATCTAAGTAACGAGACTACTGTATCACTCTTTTCTAAGTTAGATCGGTCGATAAGAAGGTTGATTAACTAATTAATAAAGACTAGAAAATAAACTAAGGCAACGTCACACCAAATAAAGGGAGGAAAAAAATAGAGAGAAGCGATCAAGGGACATGGTTCAACCAATTATGCATTTCGATTGTGATTTAAGTTCTATTGGATTATTAGATTGATTTAGCTAAGGCGAAATTCCCTAACGTACGTACTACCCAATCTCTTGGCATAGCAATCCTACCCTTGTTAATGATTTCCTATATATCTCTATATGAAAGAAGATGCATTTAAGGTCTAGGAATTCCCCACGTGAATGGAAAGCCACCTAAAGAAACCGAGTTTATCTCTAGTCAGTTTAACTATAGGGTATTCAATGTTTATATCTTCCCTAGATCATTATCTCTCGATCTCTAACCTAGGCATTTTATCAAACACTTGGTGATCAAGCAAATGTAGCATTGAGATCAAATATTGAATACATAGCTAAAACCAAAATTAATCCAATAAAAACCAACAAATCAACAATCAAAATAACATAAATGGCCTATCCATGGCCTCAATCAAACAAGTTTAGCTCATATTCATGTCAAAAGTGCAAATATAAATCATACAAGTCATAAGAGGTTTGAACAAAAAATAAATATGTAAAAACTCCCTAATTCTTGTAGAGATGTGGATTCCTTGTTGAATTCTCCGTCTTCTCACGAATCCGGGCCTTCAAGTAGACGTTTTGACCTTCAAAATCACTCTCCCAAGCTCCCTCTCCCTCTCTTTTGGCGTGGCTGCTGCTATCTATGGTGAGTTAGGGTAAAAAATGGCTAAAAGGGGTATTTATAGACCAACCCGCTGCCTCGAACGCCGCAGCGTTTGCTTGTTGAACGCCACGGCGTTGGCTACTGCATGTAAACGCCGCAGCGTTAGTGGATGAACGCCTCGGCGTTCGTCCCCTGCTGCTCCAGCCAATTTTGGTAAACTTCACATAACTTTCTCTACCGATGTCGGAATACACTGATTCAAGATGATGTAGAATCCCAAAACAAATATCTACAACTCTCAAGAAGACACTAGGGCCTAAATCAAATGTTAAAGATGACAAAATCGTCTCACAAGTTACTGAATGAGAAAACTCCATCGTAAGACGTCTCTTCCGATGACGTTTTCACCTCCTTCCTTACATATCTGATCTTTGTCTTCAACATAAGAAATGTACCTTTGCCTCTTATCTTTCCATTGGTATACCAAGTATGTAATTTGGACATGGGTAGAGAAATCTATTCCAAAAACTCTAGCACTGCGCATACAGCATTTTATCTTGTGTTGTATCTTTATTCATGATTTACCTTCAATCCTTGTTCTTTTCCTCCAAATGATATGTTATTCTAGAAAATATGAGAAAACAAGGATCAAAGCATCAAATGTGATCAAATTATCAAGGAAACAATCAAAACCAAGTCGATAAACGGGGGAAACTAGTGTAAAAATAACATATATCAATATGTATGTATGTATTCATATTGGTTATTGTGTTAATATATATTTTCCACGTGGGGACATCTCATTGGCCTGAACAACATACGGGACACTACTCATGCGCCCGTATCTGATAAACTCCTTCGTAAGACCGACCTGCGTATCTTCCGTGTTAAGTAGAGTACACTCTGTGCTTCAAAACCAGAAAACGGAAATCCAATTTCCACCCCCTCAACTATCTTAAATTCCAATTTCCACCCCAATTCTTCCCAAGTCGTCGCCATTTCTCACTCCAATTTCCAATTGCATTACTCAGCCGTTACTCCAGCTTGTTGACTCATACACACACACACACACACACACATATATATATACACACATTCATCACCTGGTATTACGATTACAAAGTAGAGCTTTTTTGAGTAATTTTAGCTAGTAATATGTTGTACTCTTCAATTTGGGTTCAAGCAATGAATTTGTGTTGAGATTTTGATTGTTTTTTTCAGATCTTTCGGAGATCGAAATGGCGGAGGAAATGAATCATCCGTCGAGGTACGTGAAATTGACGAAAGATCAAGCGCCGATGGAGGACATTAATCCCGGCGAGCTTAATCAGCCTATTGATGTTCCTCAGGTACTCTCTCTCTCTCTACGTCTCTCTCTCTCTATATATATATATATGTGTGTGTGTGTGATTTTTTATATATAACATATGAGCTAGACTGGTACGGTGGCGTTTGATTTAATTTGGGGTTCACCTCTAAAATACTTGTGGTTTAAGTACTGAATTACGCATAATTTTTTGACAATTTATAATTCATGTTTTTCTCTGTGTATATATGAAGTTATGATCCTGAATATTTTGTAATTGTATAGCACACATTTTGTGGTTCCATAAATTTGTGATGTGTGTTCGGATCAGACTGTCTTACCTGGAAAAATTGTGTTCTTTTGCTTGATAATTGATGATGCTAGGATAAACTTATAATTGCTGAGACATTGCTTGAAGCCCGTTCTCTTTGCGGAAGCCCGTTCGATGTAGTTTTCGCTGATCTGGCTCCAATAGTGTTAGGGTTTGTGAGTGGTGAAGAAGTGATAGTTAAGATTTACGCTTTTTTTTAGTAAACTCATGGATATCATCACACGGAGTTGATGCATTACCCAAGTGTATTGTGTGTGAATGTTCATCAACTTCGAGTTAAGCATTTGTGGATTTGGATTCGTTAGACTTAGATTTGTTTCTTGGGGTAATTTGGTGTGTACGCCGTCATCTGTCTGAGTCTAGATACTGTTTCTGTGGTTCATTCTGCAGTTACATGTTCGCAAGTGCAATGAGTGTGGACAGCCTTTACCAGAAAGCTATCAGGCTCCCGCTGATGAACCTTGGACTACTGGCATTTTCGACTGTGCTCAAGATACAGAAAGTTGTAAGTTCTGTCCTGTTTAACTGAGTGATGAGTGAAAAGCTGTGGATAAATTGCTCGGTTCTTAGTCTTAATTAATTAGCAGTTATCTCAGCACGTCCAAGAATAATGTTTATGTGGGTATAAAAAAATACTAAGGTATATGATATATTGATTTTATATGTAACACAGTATGATATTTTCAGTAGTTCTCTTGGAGATTTAGTATTTTGAAGTAGTTATATGCGACCAGCCAAAAACGAGAAACAAAAATTTGAACTCTAAGGCGCTTGTATCAAATTGAAAGAGTATATTAAGCTTGATATGAACTTAATCCTGTCTATTGAAGTACACTATATTGTTGTGAGTTGCAAAAGGTTCTTTTTGGCTGTCATATAGAGCCTGAGGGAGAGGTTGTGTTACTATTATATGTGCGCATTAACTTGAAACGCCCTTCATTCATTTATTTATTTCACATGAGCACATAATACTATTCTAAAGTCCATCATTAATTTATTCTTTTAATCTGCAACAGGTTGGACGGGACTATTCTGCCCATGTGTCTTGTTTGGGCGCAATGTCGAACAAGTAAGAGAAGATACTCCATGGACCGGTCCATGCATATGTCATGCTGTTTTTGTAGAGGGTGGGCTTGCATTTGTTGCAGCAACAGCAGCTCTTCACGGTATTATTGACCCAAGGACTTCATTTCTCGTTTGTGAGGGTGTGCTTTTTGGTTGGTGGCTGTGTGGCATATACACGGGCCTTATGCGGCAGTCGTTGCAGAAGAAATACCATCTCAAGGTGATTACGATTGTGTTAATGTTCACAATTTTCCAGATTTCATATTTACTACTAAAATGGATTCGTTTTTAATTGAATGAATGCGTGGAAGATAGGGGGTACGAATTTGTGCACTGCCATGCCTCAATAAAACCCTGGAATTTTCATGTGTCTTAAGTGCATGAAAAGAGAATTTTTCTTCAAATTCAAAAGATCACGTGTTTTTTGTTAGTAATTCATAAACATTTGATGGATTATTTGAATTGGGTTTTCTGCTTGAACTGAGGCTGTTCCACTACACTCGTTTTGGACATTGGATTGAATGACTGAAGTTCTTAAGATTTAGTACATATTATTTTGATAAAAATCAAAATTCTAGAAATTTGGTTTCACTAGAATTGCTTTTCGTAAATCTTAGAGCCTCAATACATACCTTTATTATTGCTTGTACTCTTGTACATTATGATTCATTCATTGATATACACGTATACTTTACAGAGTTCATTATCATTATGTACTTTGAACTCTTATCATCTACAAATAAATGTTTATGTTTTAACTTCAAAACATTATCATGGAATAATCTTGTTTTATAAAAGAATACATGCTCTCTCTCTCTCTGTTAATTTGCTCTATTATCGTGTTCGATGCAGAATTCGCCGTGTGATCCTTGCATGGTTCACTGCTGCATGCACTGGTGTGCATTGTGCCAGGAGCACAGGGAGTTGAAAGGTCGTCTATCAGATGACACGGCCATGCCAATGACGGTAGTTAATCCACCTCCAATCCAAGAAATGAATGCCGCGGGTGGTGATGATCACACTTCAGCATCACCATCTACAGATGGGGCTGAACGAGTTACTATTGAGATGCAAGCTTTGTAGAAATTACAAGTTAGAGGAAGAGGTATTATTATAGGTATATATATAATGCAGATTGGCTTGCGACAGTTGAGACTTTTAGGCTATGTTTGTTTGTGTTTCGGGAGCCATATTTTCATTTTTCATTTTCATTCTCATTTGAGAATGAAAATACACAGTTGAAAATACACTTATTTTCATTTTCATTTTCACATTCTTTAATAACTATCTTTTACTTGACCAATTCACAATCACATTTTTCGTTCTATCGCATCTCTTTCTAAAACTTTATTTTTTTTGTCAACAATTGCAGTGCTACAATTAAATAAAATACATAGTATTAGCCTTTATAAGCTTGTGCACATTTTAAGACCCATTTTTGAATATTTTTAGTGCATTTTTTTGGGTCAATTTTTGTTATTTTTACTTACAAGTATATCTTATCAATATAATATTACCTGTTATTTTTTTTATACTGAATACATAGTCATTACTTTTAACTAACGCAAACATTTCACACATCACCAAATCATCACTTCCAACTATTTTCACACAAGAATCAAGATACTCATTTTTCCATACATTTTAGAAAATGATGGTTGAAAATGAAATAAAAACAGATCCAAACAGAGCCTTAGTTTACTGCCTTTTCACTATACAAATTTAAGCGGTTCAGCTTCTTGAAGTTCCAATGGTTCATTGAGACGATGTGACGATATGATGGACCTACATATTTTTTTTTGGTATATACCAGGGTTTCCCCCAACCGAACGCCGGAGATTATTTCCCTTCGCGGCATAGAGATCTCCGAAGTGGGTTTTGCCTCTCCCAACAAAGTCTTTTCCATACACACCTCCAGGAATCGAACCCTGGACAAATGTTTAAGGAACCCAGCTATCTACCAACTGTGCTGAACCTTGTTGGACCTACATATGCTCGGACAATGATTCTTAGAATATCTTTACATTCTGATATAATCATAACCACTAATGTATGATGAATCCATTTGTATAGATGGTTATTATGAATTCCTCGGGACTCGGAATCATGGAAGCTCTAAGAATGAGCATTGCATGAATAGTTGTGATCGTCTAAGGCCAGACCTCTAGTCTCAGAGCTCCCGAGAATTAACCATGTAAGTTACGTTGGATAGATGTAATGTTGAAGGGGGCAAGACTCGGGTAGATGTAAGTCAGTTTGCAAACAGGGCTTAAGTCCTAGTATAATCACAATTACTAATGTATGATGAATCTATTTATATGAACGGTTATTAGGAATTCCTTGATACTCTGAATCATGGAATCACCTAAGAATAAGCATTGCACAAGTCCTAGTATAATCACAATTACTAATGTATGATGAATCTATTTATATGAACGGTTATTAGGAATTCCTTGATACTCTGAATCATGGAATCACCTAAGAATAAGCATTGCACGAATAGTTGTGATCATCTAATGCCAGAACTCTAGTCTAGGGGCTCCCAAGAATAGGGGTGATCGCGGTGCGGTTTAGCGGTTTTTTTTATTAATTTCAAACCGAATTGCCAAGTGCGGTTTGGAGGAAATAAAATTTTAAATTGCGGTTTTGTATCAAAACCGACTATGCGGTTTTATGCGGTGCGGTGCGGTGCGGCTTAGCGGTTTTTCAAGATCTTTTACATTTCAAAACTAAATAAACATACAATGTTTGCCATATTTTTTGTTAAACTAATTAATAAAAATATAATGATAATTCATAACTAAGAAAATATTTGTCCGGAAAATATTTATCACGATTAAATTTCATGAATCATTAAAAAAAACACTAATGTCGTTACATATTATTATATAAGTGTATCATACGTTTAGAACATGAAAAAAACTAATATATCACTTTAAATATTTGTTTTACATCGAGTATAATTATAATATGTACATATTTTACTAATGTATATATATTTTATCAAATAAGAACACACTCATATATAAAAAAATATCTTCATCTAGCTTGCATGAAAAGTAGTACGAGAAATTTGTATATAAACAAGTAATACAGTGAAATTTGTATAGAAACAAGTAATACAAAATATGACATATTACAATTGTTTGTTTATTAAAATTTGTGCACTAAAATCTGCAAAAGGATACTGTAAAGTATATTATAAAGTTATAAAACCATAAGTAATCTAACGCGACATTGCTATTACAAATAATGTGATAGTTAAATAGAACAAATGTTATAAATATAATTTATAATTCTTTTTTTCATCAAAACTCTTCAAGTGTCTATTATATATAAAAAAATACAATACTAAAATATCATAAGATATTATCACTCTAAAAGTTTCAAGCACAAATGTTGATTGAACATATTATTAATCTTGTAAAGGATATAACCATATCAATTCAATAACAAATATTAAATAAAACTACAAATATGAATAGTATTACGAGTAAAATCTATTAAAAATTTAAATTAAAAAAGAATAATATATATACATATATAATATATATATGTATGTAGGCGGTGGCGGTGCGGTTCGATTTTTTTAACACTAATTTTGAAACCAAACCGCATGGGGCGGTGCGGTTTTCATTTAAATTTGAAACCACGGTTTGGTTAGAAATTTGACAAAAAAGGGTGTAGTTCGGTGCGGTGCGGGCGGTTTTTCAAAACCAATGCTCACCCCTACCCAAGAATTAATTACGTTGGATAGATGTAATGTTGAAGGGGCAAGACTCGAGTTTGTTGAGAAAGATCAAGGTTGTGTTTGGCTCGATTGACATGTAATGAGGGATTCCCAATCTAGAGTAATAAATTCGTGAAGTTTGTTTGAGTATTTTATTTTAAAGTGAATTTCAAACTCCAAGCTTTAATTTAGAGCAATTTGACGAGTCATTATGATGAATTTTGAGTTCATATAACCGAGTTTCAAACTCCAAGCTTTGATTTGGAGCAATTTGACGAGTCATTATGATGAATTTTGAGTTTCATATAACCGAGTTTTTTGAAATCTTATATCCAAGTCTTTTTCCCAAAGTCAAATTCTTATATCCAAACACAACCTAAATTCAAGTGTAATTTTCGTGGTTATTACCATGAATATCACTCGCGTCTTGATCTTTTATGAAAGAATTATCCGAATTTTCCGTTATTATTTTTTTCGACTACAAGATTATATGATATTATTTTGCCACAAAAAAAAATAAAAAATCACGAACTTCAAAACCAAAATGCTAAATTTTCTTTTAAATCGGCTCAAAATATATTATCAAACTAAAATAATTCAAAAAATAAATAAAAAAAATAATCCGCCATAATGTCTAATCTTATGTCATAAAAAAATAAAGTAAAATAAATTATAGCCACCATCTGTAATTCGGTATCAACAAAAGGTCCAATTGGTCAACAATTTGCAACTAGACTTTCTAACCTATTATGAAACTCGGTTTACTTTGGGTATGATTCCTTATTTATGCACAATTGTATGTGTCTTCAAAATCCGAATCCCATAAGGACTTCAATATCCCCTTTAGACCTCAACTCCCAAACATCTATAAGTATATCATTGCAACATTACAACGTATCATAACACATAAACATCGACCAACATGATTTTGTAAAATTCTCCCATAGATCAGGCTTTAGAAAAAAAACATCATAAAGTACGATGGATACAAGAGTAGAATGCATGTGTTGCGGTGAATTCAAGTGTTGTGCTATGAGAGATTCTTCGCCCAATGAGCGATCAATCAGGAATATTGCTGCTTATTGGAATTCATGTTACGAGCTAAGTGACTCGGAGGAGATGGTTCGTCCTGCAGACTACGTGGAATGTCCTTCGGGAGAAGAAGAAAGGAAGAAGAGTCGTTGGGTAGGGTTCTTGGATTGCTTTGATTTCTTGAGAGTTTTAGCTAGGTTTTAGAGGGTTTTTTCATTTTTATTTTTTCGAAAAAGTATTTAGATGTTGTGCATGCATTATCTTACGTCAATAAATTAGGGATTGAGTCTTAGAGATGCAACTTCAAACATTGAATTTGATTCTAATAATAAGTTTGAATTTTCAGCAATCTATTTACTTGATCTTTGTTTATAAGAGGTTTAGACCACCTACATGATTATGTGATATCTCTTGTTATACGCACTGATATGCAGCACACATATAATCGGTACCGATTCTTGTACAAAGCCCAACCAACAAATAACCGGAGTCTTCAAGAGCACGAGACTACGATAATAAGTATATATAAATAAAAATAGTAAGGGAACGCGAGAAATATAATATTTGCATCAGCACCAAATTTCCATGGAATATTCGTCTACTGAATACACAGTCGTATGACTAAAAGACGAACCAAACTATTTGATATTCGACCCGAGATCGTTCGGTAAAAGCTCGTTTGAGTTCGGTTCATTAACATATCAGAACAATCTCTTGTGTATTTGATACGTTTGAAGTTCGGCTCGAGCTCATCTCGATTAATAAAAAATAATAAAATATATGTAAAAAATTCAAGCTAATTGAGCTCAACTTGTATTCGACTCGATTAAAGCTCTTCTGAGCTCGGCTCAATTGCAATCAAACAAGTTCAAACACAAATTCTCAAGCTCGACAATAATTCAATTAAGTTTGAACAACAACTTGTTCGACTCGACTTGACTTGACTCGACTCATTTACAACCATTCAGACGAGGGCTATGATATCCATTTTGCTTTCCGACCCGATTAAAGCTCATCCGAGCTCGGCTCAATTAGCAATCAAGCAAGCTCAAACACAAATTCTCAAGCTCGACAATAATTTAATTAAGTTTTAACAACAACTTGTTCGACTTGACTTAGACTCGTTTATAGCCCTTCAGACGAGGGCTATAATATCCATTTTGCTTTTTTTCTATGCCAATGTTGAGGATTACAACTGCGGACATGTAATAAGTGTTAACAGTGTAGAAGTGATAACTCGACATCAGAAATTTTCTGAAAATGAAGAAATATTGAGTTCAGGCAGTGTATAACAATGTATGTGTACAAGCTTTTTTCATACAGCCTTACAATTATTCGCTGCTCATATTTTAACACATGCAGCAATTGAACAAATGAAAAATAGATGCATTCAAAGCGACAACCAAACACAAGTAAAATCACATTATCTATATAAATACTGGGGAAAAAAATCAACATTCTAAAATCATGCTTGGAGGATGGTCGATTGTCAAAACGAATGCTAAACGTCAGTTCTTAGCAGTGTCAGTTCAAGGATGAATTTAAGTATTACACCAATTAAAAGTAAAAGAATAAAAGGAAGATATTCAAAGAAAAGTGAGATAAGACCAACCTGACATCGACGAGCCCAACTGAAGTAGAATGCTTCTACTGTGCTCGATGCTCTACTTATTGCATCCACAGAGCAAAGAAACAATATCTGTTAAGGAAGATTATGTAGAGATTGCATACATGGGTTCGGCACCACATTAACAATATACTGAAAAATTGTACAGCATTTTGTCGACACAAAGGAAAAGAGGTTTCAAGCTGCCACTCTTAATTTATCTTATGAGGATGGCAGAGTCTGAAGATAGCATGCATGCCCTGTTCATTAATAATCCCACCAATTACAAGGTAAATTTGGAAAAGAATAACCTATTAACAAAGAACAAAAAGACGAGCCTCAATATGCATCTGACAAAGCTGGGTGTATTTCCTACAAAAAAGCACACGATCGTTGACAGTTCGCGAGAGTAAATTCCACCTCTCCCATGACCTACTTTACTTTCTATAGAGCTCTGATAAAAAAATTTTAAGAAGGTAATGAATGCACGGTAATTCCCATGAAACTGAACTATGATTTTCCTCCTCCAACTTCAGTAACTTGCACTTCATCCGCACTCTTCTCTGAAATGCTTTGCATTTCAAGCAGCTTCCGGTGCTCTTCTTCACTCTCTTGAGCCTCTACTTCTTTGGTAGGTCTAGATTTGTTGCTAGTAGATCGTTGATACAATACACCACCAACCATGCAAATCAAAAGTCCAACTGTTCCCAAGAAAGTCGAATGTTTGTCCCAAATAACAAGATTTATCACAACTGTCAGTAGTTTGTTCACTATGCCGAGAACAGTGAATCCTGTAGCTGAAATTGCCCTCCGGCAAGAAAATCCAAAAAATGAAATCGCCAAACCGAACAAGCAGGATAGCCCTACTGGCAAAACAACCCCGAAAGAGTGCCAATCCGACTCATCAGAAATATCATGCTCAATTTTCTTCAGTTCACCCATAATAAGCAACTCCACGGGAAACAATAGTAAAGCTTCGAGATTATTGTACAATACAAGTCCCCACGTGTTCAAACCAATAGTCATAACAACATGCTTAATGTAAACAAAATCTATGGACATACTCACTAAGTACGCCAAAGCCCAGCTATAAGCTGTTAGAGTGAACTGATAATCAGTTATGACGTAAAGCACACTGCCAGCAAATATGGTCCCAAGTGAGAACCAAGTCTTCAACACTGGCCAAGGTTGGTGCAGATAGAGGGTCTCACCAATTGCAACAAATATTGGAACTGCTGAGCGAAAAACAATAAACGTATCAACATTGGCATGAAGAAGGAGCTCACTGTTGGTGAATAACGACAAATAGAATATTATTGCAGCGGGCAAAAACCTCCACATTGTGAGAAGATCGAGCTTATCATGCTCAACCAACTTAAGCCACCCACAGATTAACACTCCAATGGCACTGGTGAAGTACTGCAATGCGGTTAGTGCTCCAGGGTACGGGAACTTCATGACGGCCCATTTATTAATGATTGATAGTAACGAAGCAGAAATGCAATAGCCGGCAGCAATTCCATAAACCGACGCTTGATGGATCAAGCTACTGTACAAAGACGATAGAGCTCCATGTGGACTTGAATGCGCAGCCGATGATGCATTTCCAACTTTAGGATCTTCCACATCATTGGACATCTAATCTGAATATATAGCAAATATTATTGCCCCAAATTTACCATTAAACAAATATTCTAAAATGGAAATCATTTCTTTGTTCAGTATTTTCCCATCCACTGGAAATTAATTCAAAATACGAAGAAACAAGATTACCTACTACAACAAACAATTAGCTTAAAAATTGAAAAACTCAGTTTGCAAAATATGTTAACATGGAAATCAAAGCTACAAATTCAGTAATATCAGCTCCACACATCAGATTCATCTTTTCCCTCCCTAATAAAACACTACAAAATAGAATAGTTTCATTTCCGTAATTTAGGTTAAAAATGGTTAATAAATATAGTAATTAAACTTCTTTTTCACTTTTTATTCGTTTCAAAATCAAATTGAAATCACACTAGATTGATTAATTCGTACACATACATAGAAAGAATTCGAGCACATATAAAATGAAACAACCAAAGTGTACAATAAAAATTTGTGAGGATATATCTGAATTAACAACTATAAGTAAGAAAATGTACTTAACGCGACAAATATATGGTGCCACGCGCCGCCGCCGTGGATTTTCCGGTCGCCGGAGATTTCTCAGGTTACGGTTTTGATACGGTGGAAGTACACACCCGCCGGAGATCAGTGTCGGTTCAGCCAAATTTTCTCCGCGGTACATGATGCAAGTGAGTGTTTGTGTTATATTTGGATCTGGGTTGTTGCTTCAATTAACCCGAACCCGAATTTTTGCGGTCGTGTTAAGAAATATAATGCAAAAGCAACAAAATAAATTCGAGGGTTAATTCCATGGGATAATAGCATACACCCTCTCAGTTATGGAATAATATGCATTTTGCCCCTCAATTTATTAAAATGTGTGATTTATTCCTTCACTTATCAAAAATGTGTACTGCACTCCCTCGGGCAGGGGCAAAGTGCTACAAAACACATAAGTTAGGGGGCAAAGTGCTACAAAAACACATAAGTCAGGGGGCAAAGTGCTACAAAAACACATAAGTCAGGGGGCAAAGTGTTACAAAAACACATAAGTCAGGGGGCAAAGTGCTACAAAAACACATAAATCAGGGGGCAAAAGCCCAATTTTTATGATTAGTGAAGTGCCTGAATCTGCCCTAATTGCCGAGGGAGTGAAGTGTACATTTTTTATAAGTGAGGGGGTAAATCGCACATTTCAATAAGTTGGGGGACAAAGTGCACATCGTCTCATAACTCAGGGGTGTCTGTTATTATCCCTAATTACATTAACTATCTCTTTTATTTGACCTAACTACAATTGAGTTAGTTGATCGTATGAGTGTAAACGAGCCGAGTCGAACCGAACGAGATATTGTTCAAGTTTGTTTGAAATACAATCGAGATTTAAAGTTTGTGTTTGAGCTTGCTTGATTATTAATCGAGTCGAGCTCAGACGAGCTTTAATCGAACTTAACACGAGTCGAGCTCGAATAGTTTGACTTTTTTGTACATGTTTTTATTATTTTTACTAATCGAGCTAAGTTTCAAAACTTATCAAACACAAAAAGTTGTTCAAATTTGGTTTGATTAGTTAACGAACCGAGCTCAAACGAGCTTTTAGCGATCGAGCTCGAGTCGAGTATCGAATAGTTTGATTCGTTTTTCACCTCTAGTTGATCGTAACAAGCACTCCACTCTTATAATAAAATTTTACATTAAAACCCATTTGACTAACTATCATTTGTCAAGAGTAACGAAAAATAAAAAATGCCAATCTTACCCCTAATTAAAAAATGGTTATATACACCAAAGATTTATTGATCTAGTGGTATCCACCTCCCACTTTATGTGAGAGGTCCTGGGTTAGAATTCGAACTGTTATAAGTTGTGACTCTCTCCTCTTTTATGGAGCTAAATAGAATCTTTATGATTCACGATTATAACTATCAACCTGAGTTTCTCAGACTAGATATGTAGGGTATCCCGCTTCATCTTGAATTAAAAAAAAATGGTTATATACATTAACAAATTTAGTATCATTACAATGCAGTTTGTGTTATTGAATCATATAGCATACATCCCCCTCTTATGATAAAATCTTATATTCAACCCCTTATAATTAACTTCCGTTACTTTTTCTTTTGTCCTTTTCTCTCCTTTTTTATATATTTTTCTATAATATACTTTATTATTTTAATTTACAAACTAGTTTAATATTTTTGGCAACCTACTAATTTGATTTATCTGCATTGAATTATGATATACTCCTAAAATAAATCAAAAGTCGGTATTTGTCTTCATTTTCTTCAATTTGGCATAAATGTAAATTTGCACTTCGTCATCAAGATGTTAATGAGTTTTGAACAAAATTATTTATTTAAAACTAAATTAAAAGTTACAACTACATCCTCTTTAATATGAAAAATTACATTCACCCTCTCAAGGTCAAAATCGAAAATTTAGATTTTTTTTATGACATCAGCAAATTCCATTAATTTTTTAACGGAAGGAAATAATTATAAAATTTTATTATAAGAGGGGATAATTGGCTTTGTACTTAAAGTAAGAGGGACATATTGTAATTACACTAAGAGTAGTTAGTATAATTATCCCTAAATTCAAAAAAGATAGATCGAAAGTCAATCTCGTGATCGACTCGATTAATGCTCGTATGAGTTCAACTAGATTAGCAGTCAAATTCAAACATAAATTCTGAAACTTCAAAATGATTCAAATAAACATGTACAAAAATTTGTTTAATTAGACTCACTCATTTACTGCGTTAAAGTCGACTCATCCAGGACTTCCATTACTGAAGTAAGAAAACGGTAGAAAAGTTTATTTCGTGTTGTGTTCTTTTTTTTAATTCAATTACCTTCCAAGTGCAATGAAAGTCGTTGACTAACTCATCGATTTTAGGGTTGTATACTAGTCGAATTGAGTAGCGTCGAATAAGTTTTGTTTCAAGTTTATTTGATTATTATCAAGTTTCAGAATTTGTGTTTGAGTTTGATTTGATTATTAATTTATTAAAACTCAGACGAGTATTAATCGAGCCGAACACAAGTTGATCTCGAATAACTTGATTTTTACACATAGTTTATCATTTTTCACTAAACTAACTAAGTTTTAAACTTATCAAACACAAAAAAGGTTGTTTAAATTTGATTTGATATATTAACGAATATAACTCAAATGAGCTTTTAGTGAACGATGAGTCAAGTATAGACAAATATAAAATCCCATTAACCATGTTTTGACAAATATGGAACTCCTTTTTTGTTTTGTTTTGATGATCAACAAATATGAAACTCGCTTTATGTTCTTTTCTTTAATTAAATTCTAGGGAAAATTGCATAAGATACCCCTGTGAAATACGAAATTTGCACAAAATCCACGTGTGTTAAAAAAATAGCCTTATATACCCCTGTGTTTTTTAAAACCCTGCACGAAAACCCTCGTCCGTTAGAAACTAACGGAAGGTAGCATCCACGCGCGTTTTGTGCGAAATGAGATGTATTTTAGGGTTTTTACTGGTTAAAATGGATGAGTAATTGACTAAAATACCCCTTTTTCATTCTTTTCCTTTTTCTTATTTTTCTTTTCTCTTTTCTTTTTCCTTTTTTCTTTCCCCCAATTTTCTTTGTTCATCTTCTACATAGCAACAGCAAGAGCCACAGAAACAGCAACAGGCCCTTTTCGAATCACCGGTGCAAACCTTCCACACACCACCCCTAGCAACCTCGAGCCTACCGCGCCACCACCCACACCGGAAATTACCCCATTGGCGCTGCAAACATCCCTCCACCGCAGCAAATTCTTAAGCCCGCCACCGAAAATCATCACCATCGACATGCCTTCAAAACGCCGGAGGTCCTCGTCTTGCCTCGCCGTATCAACTTTAAATTTCGCCTAGATCTGTCGTCATACCAGCCTAGCAATTTTTGTAGTTATTTTCTGAATTTCTATTAAATGTTTTATTTTCAGCTTTTAATTTCTTTTAATTTCTGAATTTTTCCGTCATCATATCAGCTTTTAATTTCTGAATTTTTACTAAATGTTTTATTTTCAGAAATTATATATAAATATTGCTTTGCAATTTTAAATAATTTTTGTAATTATTTTCTGGATTTTCGCTAAATTTTTAGATTTATGAAATCTTATGGAACTTTTTTCTTTCCCAAAATTTTGTAATTATTTTTTCAATTTTCGTTGAATTTTTAGATTTTTTTTGTATTTTTGTATATTTTCTGGAATATTTTTTATTTTCATAATTTTTTATGATTTTCAGCATTTTTTTGTAAATATTTTTCTGAATTTTCAGATTTTTTTTCCTGAATGTTCCGGATTTTTCTATTTTCAAAATTTTGTGCAATTTTTTTTTTTTGCATTTTTATGTATTTTTTTTATTTTCTGAAATTTATAAATATGTTTTTTCATAAATTTCTTTAATTATTTTCTGAATTTTTATTGAATTTAAAATTTCTTTTTTTATTTCTGAATTTTTATGGATTTTTTTTTATTTCGAAATTTTATAATTAATTATTTTATGAATTTTTATTGAATTTCAAATTTAAATTTTTGTTGAATTTCAAATTTATTTTTTATTTCTGAATTTTTATGGATTTTTTTTATTTCGAAATTTTATAATTAATTAAGATGTCTTTAAGATTTTTTCATAATTTTAATTATTTTATTCTAATTTGTTTGATCCAACGGCTGAGATTAAATAAGAATAAAGATAAGGTTTATTAAAACTAGGGGTATAACAGTCATACAAGACAAAAAAGCAAAGCCGTTAGTGTGCACTAACGGAAGGGGAGAGTGTGCAAACTAAATAATAACACAGGGGTATATAAGGCTATATTTTTAACACAGGTGGATTTCGTGCAATTTTCGTATTTCACAGAGGTATGTTATGCAATTTTCCCTAAATTGTAATTCCACCATTTCGTGTAACATACCATGTGTGACTCTTTGTACCTTGTTCCTTGCTTTCATTAGGGTTTACTATTGCCAACAAAACTACTTATCCCTAAATTCAAAAAAGAGAGATCGGAAATCAATCTCGTGATCGACTCGATTAATGCTTGTATGAGTTCAACTAGATTAGCAGTCAAATTCAAACATAAATTCTGAAACTTCAAAATAATTCAAATAAACATGTACGAAAATTTGTTTAATTAGACTCACTCATTTACTGCATTAAAGTCGACTCAATTAGGACTTCCATTACTGAAGTAAGAAAAGGGTAGAAAAATGTATTCCGTGTTGTGTTCTTTTTTTAATTCAATTACCTTCTAAGTGCAATGAAAGTCGCTGACTAACTCATCGATTTTAGGGCTGTCGTATACTAGTCGAATTGAGTAGCGTCAAATAAGTTTTGTTTCAGGTTGTTTCAGGTTTATTTGATTATTATCAAGTTTCAAAATTTGTTTTTGAGTTTGATTTGATTGTTAACTTATTAAGACTCAGACGAGTATTAATCGAGCCGAACATGAGTTGAGCTCGAATAACTTGATTTTTACACATATTTTATCATTTTTTACTAAAATAACTAATCTTTAAACTTATCAAACACAAAAAATGTTGTTTATATTTGATTTGATATATTAACGAATAGAACTCTAATGAGCGTTTAGTGAACGATGAGTCAAGTATAGACAAATATGAAAGCCCATTAACCATGTTTTGACAAATATGGAACTCCTTTTTTTTTTATATGATCGATAACTATGTTATGTTTTTTTCTTTACTTAAATTCTAATTCCACCATTTCGTGTAACATACCATGTGTGACTCTTTGTACTTTGTTCTTGCTTTCATTAGGGTTTACTATTGCCAACAAAACTACTTTCTTTTGTGATAGATTATTATAAACAATATCCATTTTTCAAATAATTAGGGTATTACAAAAAAAAAAAAAAAAGGAACGTTTATATTTTAAAGGAATTTTACAATTTTGGAGTCTTGATATGTTTAGTGAATAATATATTTCAAACACCCCCTAAATACAGTTTACTATCCTAAACTATGTTATTTGTATCAAACACCCCCCTAAATCAAATTGTGTACCATTTACCCACCTTAACTATGCAAAGAAACATTTACCCCCATCTATCATGAAGTTGTTTTTATTACCCTTAAACTATATTTATTTTGTATTCTCTTTTCTACTTTTTTATATAAATTTCCTCCACGAGGTCCTGGCACCGGGGGCTATTTTCATATGGAAATTTTTTCCACTTTTTGTTCCCATCCTATGATGTATGCGACTGTCCCATGGATTACGGAGAAGAGTCCGACAGTCCTGAATAAGCACTTCGAGTGGGTGTGTGTCTGTATTGTCTTTTGTAACCAGATTCAACACCACCTCGAATTTTTTTTAATATATATATATATACATTGTAGATCAATTTTCTTAATTACGCAACAAAGTTTGTTTATTATTCGTGGATCTTAGAGTTTTCATTACGTTTTAAATGTTGTTTAACATTGTTTGTTAAGGTCCAATAAATACTATATGTTAAGGGTACAACACGAGTAATTGTTTTAATTATGTATATTTTCCTATCGGCAAGGTGCACTGTGTGATATTTACTCACTTTTGTGCCACACAATTAACACGATGGGGTACACTCCGACCATATACTTATCTAGAGAACAAACAATTTTGGCAAAAAATATAACTTGATCTTCTATTTTAATTAATCAATTTAGATGTCTTGGTACTACTACTAATAATAATAACAATAAGTAACCAAAAATAAATAAATTTATGAATTGATTTTTAAAGTGTATTCTCCTACAATATATGCATCAAATTGTAATAATTTTATGGGTAATTGTAAGAAGTGCCTTATACGAGGAGATCTTCATGTAATTTTAAAAATATGTGAGAGTTTTTGGGTAATGTAATGTCAGATTGAATTCAATGGTCCGAATGTATACTCTATATCTATCTTTTTCACACAGCTTTGTGGAGATCACTCACAATACACTTTATTGTGTGAGAGAAAAAAAAAAGCAAAGTAACAAACAACGATATGTATGTACAAAAATTACCAATAAGGTCCAACACAGTTGGTAGATAGCTGGGTTCGTTAAACATGCTATCCAGGATTCGATCCCTGACCGTGTGTATGGAAAATACTTTGTTGAGAGAGACAAAACCGACTTCGGTGATCTCTATGCCTCGAAGGGATTAATCTCCGGCGTCCGAAAGGGGAAAATCCTTGGTATAAAACGAATATATAGATCTATACTATTTATTAAAGTTGAGCATCCTAGAGTAACTACCTTGGAAAACCAAAAGTAAACTTCCTAAAATAGCTTGCTTTTTTTAATATTTAGTAGGGAATTAAAAAGGGTTAATGTGGTCAAATTACCCTTTGTAAACTAATCTAACACATCCAAAACTAACCTCACGTTAACTCCCAAAATTCATTTTTGAATTGCATATTGGTTTTCAAAGAACAATTCCTGCATATTAATTGCACGACATCCTCTTAAAAAAATTCTCATATGATAGCTCCATTTTCCACTTTCATGGCACACGTTCATACGAAGTGAAATGATGCTGGCATTGGATGGTAAAAAAATAGAAAGTGAAAGGGGGAAAAAAGCATGTGAAGAATGCAGATGGAAGAAAACGCAAATAAAAAAAAGGAAGGTTCCAGCAATTTTAATATTTTGAATTATATTTTTTGCATTTTCTTTTTGTTGCTAATTTCAATAAAGAAGTGAAGTATAATATAGTTTCCTTTGATTTTAATATATCTTATAATAGAAATACAATATTTAGTCACATATTATTTGAACAAAGAATTTCCTTTCATTAAACAAAGTGTTCGTGATTTTTGAAAAGAATTTTATGAGTATGCCTTTATGTAATAAATTCATTGGAGAAAATCTGGCATTTTGTTGACTAACATGTAACTTGATATTGTCTTGCACATTATAATTAGCTATTTAATTTTATTAAATTATCTTATTTGCACACGCATTGAGTGTGCCCATCCCGCTAGTATATATAGAAATTGGCTTGATTAACATGCCCCCTTGAGGCGGGGGAAACATGGCTTATGAAATCAGAATAGTATAAAGCAAAACCTTTAACACACACAAAAAAAAAATTAACAGCGACGAAACGCCGTTAAAATTTGAAATCAAACTTCTCTATAAACCGTCACAACTTCTCAACATTCCCTCCAAACTCAACTGCATATAACTTCTCATTACCCCTTTTCCTTAATCGCCAGAAACAGCTTTTCAGAAATCTTACATGAAAAATCAATAATCACAAGTTAATTCTACAAAAGTCGAAAAGTGATTATCCAGCAGCTTAATACATTTTGCAGAAATGGCGTCGCTGAAATCCCGCTTGGAGCACTCCATCACTCCCGTTGCTCTCCGATCGTATCTCGCAGAGTTCATATCGACCTTTCTCTTTGTCTTCGCCGCCATTGGCGCCACCATGTCTTCTCGTATGTCCTCATAAATATACACACACATATATACATATAATGACGTGTTTGTGCATTAGATAACATGATAGAGTTGTATGTCCTCATATATATATACACACGCATATATACATATAATGACGTGTTTGTGCATTAGATAACATGAGTTCTACGCACGTATAATGTATTGAGAACTTTTGAATTATATCCTACTGTATTTATTGAATATGAATTGCATTATTACTGAATGAATATAATAGTACAAGAAACAAGTATATATAAACAGTGTATATGGGCCCTAACTATTGTCGGACTATATGTACAATAAATATACACTAGCATTCTTGATGATTGATTAATCTAATAATTACAGGTAAAATGATGCCGGACGCATCATCGGATTCTTCCAGTCTGGTGGCGGTTGCAGTCGCAATCGCCTTATCGTTATCGGTGACGGTGTACATTGCCGTCGACATTTCCGGCGGGCATGTGAATCCGGCGGTTACTTTTGGAAGGGCGGTTGGGGGACATATTACTATTCCTATGGCCATCTTCTACTGGGTGTCACAAATGCTTGGCTCTGTCATGGCTTGCCTTCTCCTAAAAACAACTACTGTTGGACAGGTAATCCAAAATTAAAAATTTATTTTAAATAAAATTTCACATATAAATTTTTATTTTATTTTTCGCAATATCATAAATGCTTATGGTTCAAAATTTGTCATGCAATGAAGTGATATTCGTAGAGTTTATGGGTTTTTTATGGATCTCATCACATTGATAATTGTGATTGTTCTGAAATTCTGACTGTTAGAAGCATCCAGATCTGATGGGGTGAAACAACCGTTTTGATATGCATTAGGACTAACGTAATTTTGAACTATTTCTACATGAGCAATTATTTCGATGTTTTCACAAATCAAATATTCACATTGTCCAATTTAGAAGAGCCATATAAGTTATTTGAGTTGATTTGAATTTCACTCTCTCAATAAATTCAATTCGACACGTATATAATGGATCTTTATTTCTTATTTCATCAACATTGTACTATTATTCTTTTGACAATGCTTTTCCAATTTTTCTTTTATTCTTATTAGCAAGTACCCGTGCACGCTATTCAACACGAAATGACTGGGTTTGGGGCAGCCATACTTGAAGGCGTGATGACATTTGCACTGGTGTACACCGTATATGCATCTGCAGACCCGAGGAAGGGTGCAATGGGATCCATTGGGCCATTGGCAATCGGGTTTATAGTCGGAGCCAATGTCTTGGCATCTGGGCCATTCACGGGGGGGTCGATGAACCCGGCCGTCTCGTTTGGGGCTGCGGTTATTGGAGGGAGTTTCAAGAACCAAGCGGTTTACTGGATCGGACCTTTGGTTGGAGCAGCTATTGCTGGGATTGTGTATGATAATGTGGTGTTCCCTGCTGATATGCCAGATCCAGTTAGGGGCGTTTCTGATGGAGTTGGGGTCTGATTTGTGTTAGATTATATTATCTAACAATTTGGTGTGACAAAGACTATATTTGGTTGTGTTTTGTGCTTGTTCACTTGTACCTTTGTTGTAACATTGTAATTGTATGGGTTTTTTTATTTGAATTTAGGGAATGATAAGTTGTTTCATCAAATTTTATTAGTTGGTGTTGTTACAGAAGCCTCATTCTACAATAAATGTACACATTTGATGTTTCAAATTCGCAGAAGTGTTGATCTAATAACGATTTGCAAAATTCTCTTGGGATTAAATTTTAGGATAATTTGTTATTGAAGGGGAAACTCACCAAGAAGTTAATAATTAGTTGTTATGTTCAAAATGGCGAAAATAAGTCGGTACTATATATCGTTATCGTTGCTAGTATTTTTGACAAAAATGTTTGGGAAAGATGGAAAATGTTTAAGTACAAATTAGTGATACTAAACTTTATGTCTATTAACATGTTTGAAATTGTTGTTGGAACTTGGAACCGAATTTGGCCTAATCAAAAGATAATCGCTTATCGAAAGCAATTAGTTTATGTGATTGGTGCACTCTGAAAGATTGACAAATCACAAAAAAAGCCTCTTTGTTAATCATTATATAATTAGTTAAGTTTGATTAAATTCACAGAAATAATTTTATACATATTGTACCTACCTTTCAGAGAAAAATAAATATTTAATACTATCGAATTTAACCATGATTTATAAATACTTAAAAGACCTTTTAACCTGGGTATTCCCTCCCTCTTGAATTTGAAAAAAGAAAAAAAACCTTCTAACTTTTAACGACTTAAATCAAGTATGCTTATTAAATTACATTACTATGGCTTCATTACACCATATCTTGGAGTTCGATCGAGTAGGCAGTGTGTGGATGCGAGATATGACTATTTTCCCAGGTCTATCGGGCTAAATTTTTTAGGGTAATCCCTTACGTAAAAAAAAAAAAAAAAAGAAGACGACCTTTTAACCATAGTATAAGTTGAGCTCTTATTCTTTGAAACACTAAATTCATATCGACCTAGCATAAGTTCAATTTCTATATGTAATTTCTTTTTTCATACAACATATATTTCATAATTTTCATCTTGTTAAATTTGTGATTATAAATCACAAAAAGAGTTATGCTCATGCTTTCTCTCTCTAAATAAATTGGATAAATATGAAATAAAGGAAATGTTAACTAAATCACGGACTACAAAGAAGACGACACCATAGTCCAAAAGATCACTCTCAAGCTTTCCCTAAAAACGTGGGCCTGGCTTATGCGCCTCTTCAATAAAATCTCCATACATTTACAATCACAACACCATCATCTCCCCTTTACACACATCATCCATGGCGTTGGCGCCTAAACCCCTCTCATCTCTCTCCTCATTCCCCACCACTCACCTCCTCCAAAACCCTAACCCTAAGCTCTTTTTCCCCAAATTACGCTCTCAAAAATCTCACTCTCTCATCATATGCAAATCCGCGCAAATCGAAACCGCCGATTCTCCGGTATACACGCCAGAACCGGATGGCGCCGGACCTTCTGCTCCGACGCGCGGTGAAATCTTCCTACAGCGCCACCAATCTTCAGCTGCTTCCGCCACAGTTATCACTGAAATCAAGAAAAAGAAGAAGATTAAGGACAAGGTTGTGAAAGCTTCTTCATCTTCGGTTGTTGCTAGCTGTTATGGCTGCGGAGCGCCTTTACAGACATCAGAAACCGATTCGCCGGGTTATGTGGAACCGGAAACATATGATTTGGTGAGAATTAGGGTAATGACATAATAAGACTTGTTTGTTTATGATTTGAGTTAGAATTCTGAAAATTTCTCTAGAAATGCATACTATGGAGATTCATCTGAAAATATGTGTGATAGTGATGTGTGTTGTGTTTGTTTATGTTTCTAAAGTTGGTTGGAATTTGTAAATGTGTCAAATAAAAAATGATTGGTTGACGACTTGACGTATGATAGGTTAAATATAAATTAAAAATTGGAAAGTGTGAAAGAGAAAGAGAAAAGTATAAGTTGGAGTGATTGATTATTGATTGATGATTGTGTGAAATGATGGATGTAGTGATTGATAGATAGTTATATAGGGAAAAAGGAAATTGAAGTTGATAAAAAGTCAGTTTGGATGGAAATAATTTGTAGTGTGTTTTTTTAGGATTTTTTGATTTAGGATATTGAAAATGGAATTCGAAAACATGCACAAACAATGCCTAAGTTTTAAGGTTAATCGATTATCTATGTGTTTGTTTATGGTTGATTGGTTATGTGTTTATTGATGACTGTGCAGAAGAAGAAACATAGACAGCTAAGAACGGTGTTATGTGGGAGGTGCAGGCTTTTGTCTCATGGACATATGATTACTGCTGTTGGTGGAAATGGAGGGTACTCTGGTGGAAAGCAATTTGTTACGGCTGAAGAGCTTCGCGGAAAACTGTCTCATTTGCGTCACGAGAAGGCTCTTATAGTAAAATTGGTAATTGTACTGCCTCGAGTGATTCTGACTTGAGAGTAATTTTGAACTTCAAACCTTTTGAAATGCAGCTGTTTGTATATGATTACAGTTTTAGATCTTGTTTTATAGGATCATATATTTGCACTATTCCCACTTATTGCAAATTTGTGGGTCGTTATCTGTAGGTTGATATAGTGGACTTCAATGGCAGTTTTTTGGCCCGTATTCGTGAGCTTGCTGGTGCAAATCCCATTATACTAGTCATAACTAAGGTAATAGAGCTAAGTATGTTTGATCCCTCTAATACTTCCTATTAATGCCTTTCTTGTTTTAATTTTGGAATAGTTATTTTTTCATGAATAATGCCTCTATATTTAATGTTTTTAGGTTGACCTTCTTCCAAAAGGAACTGATTTTAACTGTGTTGGTGACTGGGTTGTGGAGGCAACAATGAAAAAGAAACTGAAGTGAGTTGTTTTAAATTTGACTAGCTTTTACATTCTTGTACTTTTTTCCTCTGAAATTTGCTTTTCTTATATTGCTTGGTAGATTCTAAATATGTTAAATGGTACGACAAAATGCCCACTTTGCAGCGTACTGAGTGTACACTTGACAAGTTCAAAGTCTTTGGTGGGCATCTCTGGTGTGATCTCAGAAATACAGAAGGAGAAGAAGGTGGGTTACATTCTAGTTTGGCTGCAATCAAATTCTAACTTACGGTTTGTACTGGCTTGGGACATCACAACTTGAAAAGCAAAATGAAATAGAAGCAACTGATAAGCATGCAAGTGTATTTAAATTTTACATGGTATTGTTGATAAATGGGTCTTCCATCTATCAAAATGTATTGTGAAAATATTGATGTGTCTCTGATATAATAATATGACCTGCCCACTCTTGCTGTTTGTGTTAAAAGGTTTGCTAATGGAAGCACAGGCAAGTTAATTATATTTGTTATCTTTTCATCTTGTTCTTCTTGTATCTCAATTAGTGCCTGAACCTTAATAACGTTAAAACTTGAGTTTGTACATTGCCTGAATATTTATAATGGACCCAACATTGCCTGGATTATTGTCTCTTAAACTAAAAAACCCACTGACTCAGGATTTCTAATTGCAGGGAAGGGATGTCTACATCCTGGTAAGTCTATTACTCTGAAATTCAAATTAATTGCAGCATTTTATCCCCTTTTAATCTAATTCTTGCATTTGTGAGTTTTTAATATTAGTAGTTCCTTGACTTAACAGGGCTCAGCTAATGTTGGAAAATCTGCTTTCATCAATGCTGTACTGAGTAAGCTAATCTGCATTCCATCCTTACGTAGTTTTTGCGTTGATTATGAAATTCCACTAACGTGCTTTTGTTAAATTATAGTCTGTAATCTTTCACTCTCATATTGTCATCAGAAATGTTGTCATATAAGGATCCAGTGGCCGCTGCAGCCAGAAAATACAAACCAATTCAATCTGCTGTTCCAGGAACTACTCTGGGTCCAATCCAGATTGAAGCTTTCCTAGGTGGAGGAGTAAGTATCATACATTCAATGTCTCTAACAAGTGTTGATTTTTATACTCCAACTCATGTTTTAATTACTAAAGTGACTAAATTGTCCTCCCTTGCAAACTAGTTGTTTAAGTAGTACTAAAATTTTAAACCGAGGTTGGAAGTACTAGTCCTAGAAAACAAAATAATTAAAGCGCTGACAACTGGAGCCCTGCTATCATATGATAAGACATGTATTTTATTGAGCTACGGCATGAACAATTATTCGTTCATTACCATATTGAAAGCAACCGGGATACATTCTGTGGCTCAGAGCAAACTTCTGAACTTGAAACTGGAGAAGGGGCTCTTCGACTCTTTTATAACAAAGTTTCAGGATATCACAAATTGATCCGTTATGATAGACTAAGCAGTTGTGACTACCATGATTTGATGATGAATCAATACTTTTACTCCTTTTATTACTTTTGTGTTGATGAATCTCTGAATTTAGAATTCTTTTTTATTGTTTTCTATTCGTTGTAGAAATTGTATGATACGCCGGGAGTTCATCTTCACCATAGGCAAGCTGCTGTTATCGATTCAGAGGATCTACCTGCTCTTGCACCTCAAAGTCGACTTCGAGGTCAAGCTTTCCCAGTATGTTGTCTTTCTCAATCTCGTCTCTGGAATATTTCATATTAGGTTCTGTGTAAACTAAGTTTTCGCTCTCTCCTTGTTGTGTAAACCAGAACCCTCATATGCTCTTAGACAACTCGATGGCGGACCGAATCAGGTCAAATGGCTTGCTTGGTTTCTCTATTTTTTGGGGAGGGCTTGTCCGGATTGATGTCATCAAGGTTTTTGATCTCATAATCTCATGCTTCTATGCGTTAATCAGATAACCTAAGTTTTTTCTTGGTTTTTCCATCTAATTTGACAGTATTATAACAGGTTCTCCCAGAAACACGTTTAACGTTCTATGGGCCCAAAGCACTGCAACTTCATGTGGTACCTACTGAAGAGGCTGATGAATTTTACCAGGTAAGACTGCAACCTTTGTTTTTTTGTGGTGTTCTTTTCTTATGAGCGTTACTTACATTACATACAATTTGAGATATTATAACAGCTCAAATATTGGATTAGCTTGATTTAAGTAGATGACACCTTAATGATTTGGCAGAAAGAAGTCGGGGTTCTTTTAACACCTCCAACGAGTAAACAGAAGGCAGATAGCTGGAGGGGTCTTGAAACAAAGCGCGAGATGCAATTAAAATATGATGATATTGAGAGGTGGGTGAAAATTTGCTAAAGTGAAGGATTCCTTGTTTATTGTAGCATTACTGTTACAACAACATGTAATGGGGGAAATTGCAGTATTGGTCCCATAGGATAATGCTTATTGCACTTTTAGTACCATTGTTTTCAAAGTTGTAAAAATAGTTACACAAGATTCTTCTTTTGCAAGGTTGGTCTCCTCCTTTAAAAAACGGATGGAATTTCACGCGTGACATTCACGAACCGTTAAGGGTTTTGTGAAATTTACGCAAATTAAGTAATGTCTTGGAATAAAAATGCAGAAAAATACGTCCTATGGGATTAAGTTTGTAAGATTGTAAACAATGGGCCTGAAACTGCAACAGGACTTATCCTATGAGAGTAATTTTGTAATTTCCCCTATGTAATGTAAGTACTCTAGCTAATTAAACTTTTTTATTTTTTTCTATTTTAGACCAGCTTGTGATGTGGCTATCTCAGGGCTCGGGTGGATATCAGTCGAACCGTTTACTCAGTCTTCTAAATCATCTGAGTCAAGTGCAGTAGAATGTAGTGGAGAGATAGTTTTAGCTGTCCATGTTCCTAAGCCTGTGGAGATTTTTATTCGACCTCCTTTACCAGTTGGCAGTGTTGGAGGGGAATGGTTTGAGTATAGAGAATTGACTGAAGAGGAACAGGAAATAAGACCAAAATGGTATTTCTGAGGGCGGATTGTAAAACGCTTGGAAACTATAGCATTATATATTCACGATGCGCCAAGGCACGGGAAAGTACATGTTTGAATGTGAGATGGATGCAACGGGAAGTGCGCGTTTGATTATATTGTCCCGTGAACGAGCATTCGATCGACTTGATTACTTAAATCGGCTTTTCTTGAATCTTCCAATACAAGATTGCCAAGTGGATGGATACATAATTTCTATGGCCTATGGAAATCCAGTTCAAGTAAGATTATATTTTATAGGACCTTTGGAGTTTACAAGCTGGACTATGTATGTAATTTCATTTTTTGGGGTACTTATCAGTGTACTGAAAAAGATTATTGTGGTTTTTATGTGGAAAATGAGAATAACCAGTCATTTTTCAACACAAAAGGATCGTAATATTTATTATTTATGTTCTGTAATTAGTTTTATTTCATGAATTCATCAGGAGATTCAGGAGTCCTATGTACTTTAGAATGATATTATAATGGGAAAATTACACAGGCTCCCTCACTTATTGTGTAATTACCAAAAATTCTCTCATTGGAAATTATCAACATTCCCTCAAGGGGTCTATTTGTAAGGTTTATAGGGGTAAAATTGTAAGAATTTTTAAACATACAAAGGGTGTAATTGTAAGAATGTACATGGGGGACTTTAAGTAATTTTCAACAAGTGAGGGGTTTTAGTAATTACTCAAAGTGAGGGGATCTGTGTGTAATTTCTCCTATTATACTTATAGGTCCAAACCCATGATTCTACTCTCAAGAGTGCTTGAATAGATTAGATAAGAGTTCTATGACTTGGATGATTGCAATTGTTTTAGAATTACGATTTTCAAGAGTTTATGGGATTTTAAGTTTTAACAATCACAATCACAATCACCTCGACAAACGAATTTTCACTGATATGGTCTTGCAATTTTTCTGAAAATTTAGAGGATTCTTTCACTATATTATTTGTTTCAACTTTCAATCCACCGAGAAAACTTAGTTCACATTGTGTTATATTTTGGCCTTTTGGGTGAGTTAGGAAAGCGTATTGAATTTAGTGACACACGCACAAATATATACTTGTCCATGTCCATTGTAACCAAATGCTCCAAAAAAAAGAGAATCAAATATAATTCCATATTTTAGCTGGTATCAAAATTATTCGGAACATTTCATTAATTTATTTATTTTCCAATTATATCATATATATATATATATATATATAATGATGTAATCACTTCTTTTAAAAAAAATAATTCATTATGTATATGAGATTGATCAGATTCTTTTCAACCTCCCCTAGATAATTCTCGAATTACGAATTCTAAGACCCATATCCAAATTTGGTTAGTATTTTATAGGGAAAACTTCAATTTTCGTCCCTCACTTATACACTAATTTTGGCTTTGGTTCCCTAGATTTTATACTCATCTAATTGGCCCCCAAGTTATCTCAATTTCATCAATTTTGGTCTCTCCGTCAACTCCTCCATCCAATAGTTAACAGAGGGTCAATTTTTCCTCCAAAACTCACGATTTTGGCGCCAAAAAGTCGAGTTTCAATTTTTTTTCTCCTTTAAAAACAAATTTTAACCCCAAAAAATTTCATTTTCTCCAACACCTAAACACAAAAAATGAGCTACTCATCTTTTTCAACCTCGAATTCTCGTTCTCACTTTCAGTTGAATTGGTTTGTGAAGCACCATTTGTTCTCCTCCTCTTGCCACAAGTCCTTTGATTATACCCTTACCCACCACATTTTCTGCATTAAGTTGGCTTTAAGTAATATGTTGGTGTTGACCATGAATTATTGAAATAAGAACGAGAATTTGAGGTTGAAGATGATGAATAACTCATTTTTTGTGTTTAGGTATTGGAGAAAATGAGATTTTTTAGGGATAAAATTTGATTTTAAAGAAAACAAAATTGAAAATAGACTTTTTGGCGCCAAAATCGTGAGTTTTGAAGGGAAAATTGGCCCTTCGTTAACTATTTGACGTAGGAGTTGACGGACGGATCAAAATTGATAAAATCGGATAACTTAGGGGTCAATTAGATGAGTGCAAAATCTGAGAAATCAAAATCAAAATTGGTGTATAAGTGAGGGACGAAAAATAAAATTTTCCCTATTTTATAAATATAAACATGGGAGATTTTGCCAACAATTGGGCCCTCTTTTCTCATGACTAGACCCAATCTTAAAAGCCCAAAACCCAAAAAAAAACTTTATTTTTCCTTTTGCTTATCCAAAGAATCATTTCAAAAAGAGAGTCACAAAAACATTTCCCGCCCAAAATTCACATTTCATTCCTCCTCCAAAATTCAAAGAATAAAAACCTGATTTGTTCAAATCAAAGAACAAAATCTGAAATCATAACTCTACCTCCCTCCCTAGGGCTTTGATTTTCTCCAAGGATTTTGATCTCCAAAAGCCCTAATTTTCATCCGTTTCACCCCCAATTTCTCACCAAAATTGAAAATGCACATAAAGGAAATCTGTTTGGAAGGGTTCAAATCGTACGCAACACGAACAGTAGTTCCAGGTTTCGATCCCTACTTCAACGCCATCACCGGTTTAAACGGCTCGGGGAAATCGAACATCCTCGATTCCAGCTTGGCCTTGCTTGTACACCAGCTCCTGCAAATTGGAAGATTACAGTCACTCGTCAGGTATTTTTGAAAAGAGCTTGAACTTTATTTTGTCGAATTGAACTACTTGCATTTCATAGGATGGTTAAAGAACTAAAATTTGATCCGATTTGTGATTTCATTTCACTATTTTATGGACATATGTCAGATTTGAGTTGAATTGCCGAGCTCATTGTGTAGGATGATTGAGCCAATTTTTGTTGAGCTTACCGCATTTTTCTCAATTTGGTTTCTGGCAGAGTTTCTTATGTATTAACTATTTTGTCTTTGAGCGGAGAGTACAGAATTTGGTTATGTTAAATGCTAATAGATTTTAAAAGCATGAAATGAGGAGTACTCACTCCCTTTACATCGAGTTCACTTACGAAAAAGACTCCATATTAGTACCTACGAGTTTTAAATACAACCTTAGTGAAACAAGGAGTACTACTTCATTTACAAACATAAAAAGAATGAAATGGATTTTCGTTAGCAGCAAGCGATTTTATCTCAATCAAATAGTCTTATTGCATGCTACGCTCATATACATAAGAAAATTGTTCGTTTAAGTGGTACATGGAGTTTGTTGGATGATAATTAATGCATTCAAGAGTTCAAGATTGTAAAATTCAAAAGCTTGCGTTATCTTTCTGGGTAAGAATTTCAATTTGTTGCATTCAAATCAACTCGAACGCATCTGGTTTTTTCTGGCTAGCTGACTGACACATTGAGACAGTCAAAACTACCACTGTTTTCCTGTAGGAAGATGGACTTCTAGGATAGTCCCGTAGAACTGACCTCAATTTCTACTGCCCCATGCTCAAGTACATGTGAAAATCTTATTTCATTCTGCAGATTGTAGTTGGTGGCAGAAACAAGTATTTGATCAATGGGCACCTCGCTCAGCCTAGTCGAGTGCAGAATCTTTTCCATTCAGTGCAGCTGAATGTGAACAACCCACATTTTCTTATAATGCAAGGGCGTATTACCAAAGTGTTGAATATGAAACCTCCTGAAATCTTGTCTATGCTCGAAGAAGCTGCTGGGACAAGAATGTATGAAACAAAGAAAGAAGCTGCTCTAAAAACACTTGAAAAGAAACAAAGCAAGGTAGATGAGATTGACAAGCTCCTTGATCATGAAATACTCCCAGCTCTGGAAAAGCTGAGAAAAGAGAGGATGCAGTACATGCAATGGGCTAATGGAAATGCAGAATTGGATAGACTTAAGAGATTTTGTATTGCTTATGAATATGTGCAAGCAGAAAAGATAAGAGATAGTGCAGTTCAACACGTTCAAGAAATAAGAGACAAGATTTTGGAGATTGACACCACTGTTGGAAAGATGCATGAGGCAACACAGGAAATGGAGAAGCACGTATCTGCATTGAGTGCTGAAAAAGAAGCAAGCATGGGTGGAGAGATAAAACTATTATCAGATAAAGTTGACGCTCTTTCACGGGATCTGGTGAAGGAAACTTCAGTGCTCAAAAATCAAGAAGACAATCTCAAAACTGAGAAAGGGAATGCAGCCAAGGTACAGACTTGCATTTGCAATATCTACTTTCTGTGGATGTACTAATTTAATATAATGCATTTTTACTTCGTGAGTAACTTGTTTCCATTTGCATCATTTAATGATTTTTTTTTCTTTGAATACTTCCAGATTGAGAAGAGTCTTGAAGAGTCAAAGCTAGCAGCACAAGAGATGGCTACTGCTGTAAAAAATGCTGAAGATGGTGCTGCTGATCTAAAGAAAAGTGCCCAGGAGCTCTCAAAGAGTTTGGATGAGCATGAGAAGGAGTACCAAGTAAATTTATTTAGAATTTTCTGAATTAGTATATAATTTAGAACAATTTTAGCATATCTACTGGTGAGATATTATCTGATATTGCATGTCAATGTGTATTGTAGGGTGTAGTAGCAGGTAAGAGCAGTGGAAATGAAGAGAAGTGCCTTGAAGATCAGCTGGGAGATGCCAAGATAGCTGTTGGAAGGGCAGAGACGGAATTGAAGCAGTTGCAGACAAAAATAAGCCATTGTGAGAAAGAACTTGGGGACAAAAAAACCCAATTAGCATCAACACGTGAAAAAGCCGCTGCTGTTGAGAATGAGCTCAGTGTCAAGAAGAAAGATGTTGGAAAAGTTAAAAGTGCTTTGGAATCTCTTCCCTACGATGAGAACCTTATGGAAGCACTGCAAAAGGTATGCTTTCCCTTAATGACACCCCACCGTTCTCTGTTAGTATATGCATCTAGTCTCAAATTTCTATATAAAATTTTGGCAGGATCGTTCGACCGAGTTAGAGATGGTGCAGAAATTTAAAGAGGAAGCACGAATAATTTCTTCACAATTGGCTAATGTTGAATTCAATTACAATGACCCAGAAAAGAATTTTGATAAGTCAAGGGTGAAAGGAGTGGTTGCAAAACTAATTAAAGTGAAGGATAACTCTGCAGTGGTTGCCTTAGAGGTTGCTAATGCATTTTCAGTACACTCAGATTATGTCAATTACATTTTTTACTACACTTATTTGCTCACATTTACTCATTTTAAATGTCTTAATGACTGTTTCAATACTAAAGCTCATTGGTGATGTTATGTTGTGATTTTCTGTAGGTTGCTGCTGGCGGGAAGTTGTATAATGTTGTTGTAGACTCTGAAAACACTGGAAAACAACTTCTTCAAAAGGGTGGTCTTCGAAGGAGGGTGACAATCATTCCTCTAAACAAAATTCAAAGCCGCCCTGTCTCACAAAGAGTTCAAAATGCTGCTGTTAAATTGGTTGGCTTGCAATCCACCTCTCTTATTCATTTTACGACTATCACTCATTGTGTCACTATAACATAATTTCTTTTCCATCTTCAGGTTGGCAAAGGCAATGCTGAAGTGGCACTTTCTCTGGTTGGATATGACAAAGAGCTGCAAGTATGTTTCCACACAAAGAAATTGTTTTCCGTCAACTGCTTTTGTAAAAATTATCCCCTTCTTGTTCAAGTATAAGAACTCCTTTCTCATTCAAAGGAATGCTGAATTTGATTTCTTGATTCTGCTCTTCTTTTATCATCTGAAGTGAGAACATTTGTGGACTATACCTTCTGAGAATTATAAATGTGATGCAGAGTGCTATGGAATATGTCTTTGGATCAACATTTGTTTGCAAAACAATTGATGCTGCAAGAGAGGTATGTTCATGTCAAAAGATTTTTTTATGTGGGTGATAGTTGATGTACACTACTTCAATTTTTTTTTTCCCCGTAAAGACTTCTTGTTAATTGTCCTGATAATGCCATACTTCAATTACTTCTGTAAACTATAATGTTCTTGTTGGGTTTTCCTCGAATAAATGCTTATGTGCTAGCATGCTGCTAAAATTTCATTCACACCACATCTCAAAAGAATTGGATAGAAATTGAAGTAATGCATATTTATCGTCTTCCAAACCAGTAGCAAAATAGATATGAGAGATACATCCTAATTATTTACAGCTGAGGACTATATACACCTACTGCTCATCTATAATCTCATTACTTGATGGTTCATAGGTTGCCTTTAACAGAGAAACAGGAACACCAACTGTAACTCTAGAAGGTGATATTTTCCAACCCAGTGGACTTTTGACTGGTGGCAGTCGCAAGTAAGTGATAATATGCTTCTTTCTCTGGTTAACATCTCCATGCATTGTCCAATTAATGCTACAATATAATGTTGACATGGTTTTCACTTATATATTGCGTTTCATATGTTCTACTGTTAGTGTAACAACATAAATACATCTAAAACTCTTGTTATAATTTCAGGGGTGGAGGTGATCTACTGAGGCAGCTTCATGCTTTGTCAGAGGTTGAATCAAAACTTTCTTTTCATCAGAAACGTCTGTCAGAAATTGATGCTAAGGTCTATTTAAAACTCTACCGCCATCTACTTTTATAACAAATTCAAGAGCATGTTTGTGTGTAGCTGTGACCTTATCTCTAAGATTGCCTTCTTTTTTATTAGCAAATGTCACAACAATCTCAAGATAAATAATATTTGATGAGATTTCTAACTTTGTCATGTATTGGCATCAGATTAACGAGCTTTTTCCTCTTCAAAGAAAGTTCAAAGACCTTAAGACACAGTTGGAACTCAAGTCACACGATCTCGCACTCTTCGAGAACAGGGCTAAGCAAAATGAGCATCATAAGGTTGAACCTTATATCTGTACCAAGCACATAAAAACTAGCATAATTCAATTCTGCATTTCGTTTTGTTTTCCCCAATTTCAACCATGATGTCCTTTATTTAGCAATTTATATTTCTAGGTTTTGATATATGTATCTTTATTCTTTGCTACAATCATCATCAACACTTTCCTTTTGTGATATAGCTCAGTGAGTTGGTAAAGAGAATCGAGGAGGAGCTTGGAGAAGCGAAATCAGCCATCAAAGAGAAGAAACTTCTCTATGAAGAATGTGTCGCCAAAGTGTCGTGTCTTGAGAAGTCAATCCATGATCATGCTGGAAACAGGGAAACTAGACTCAAGGATTTAGAAAAAAAGAGTAAGGCTATTAAAAGTCAGATGCAGGCAGCTTCTAAGGACCTCAAGGTAAATATTCCCTGAGAGCCGCCATTCTAATTGAGACCGGACTATTAAATGAAGTTCTCTTATTTCCCACCAATCATAAAATTGTTGGAGTTTTATAGCATAACTAACTGCACTAATCTGAGTCGCAATTGTAACTATGAATTCTGATTTCTCTCATGTCCATCCACCAAAGTTTGTGGAAAGAGAATTCTAGTAGTCAGGTTTGAAGGACCTTGTTGCATGGTGTGAATGTTTCTGTGGAAAGAGTTGCATTGGATTGTAAAGAGTTACCAACTCCTGTTCTATGAACGAACTGATTATCAATAGTAATTATCACTTAACCATATACATTTGTTCCAAAAAAATAGCGCAGCATTGCTGTTCGCACAAACTTACTTGCGGGTTTAAGGACAATTTATTGGACTTAATGTGTCATAAGTTCTCAAGTAATATGATTAGCGATTGATATCCTATACTGGAATGCATTTCTATATCCACCCTCTTTATATTAAACTTGTTTAGTCTAATAAATTACTTGTGGATCCTCATTGTGCAATATGCTTTAGGTGCATGAGAGTGAACGAGAGAGGCTTATAATGGAAATGGAAGCAGCTCAAAAGGAACAAACATCACTGGAAAACCAATTAACGGCTCTAAAGAAGCAGATTAATGATCTTAGTTTGGAAGTGGAATCTCAGAAGACCAAGGTACTTCCAGAATAGGCTGACCACTCGATGCTCTAAATCTGTGATTATTCGTGGAGGAAACCAAAATTTATTCATCCACTTTTTCCTTGCAGGTTGCTTCAGTAAAAAAGGATCATGATGAGGTCCAATCTGAGCTCAAGATGGCACGCAAGAAGATCCAGGAACGTGATTCAGAAATTACTAGTATTTTAAAGGAGCAGCAGGGAATCCAGCATAAGATCAGTGAGGCCAACCTGGAGAGGAAGAAAATGGAAAATGAGGTAATTTGTTGATTTTTTTAGTTGTTAAATCAGTTTCCTGTTTATCAAATCCCTATTTGTCATGCTTTTTTCTTTTCGGGTCTAGGTGAAACGCATGGAGATGGATCAGAAAGATTGTTCATTAAAGGTTGAGAAATTGATAGAGAAGCATGCTTGGATTGCATCTGAGAAGCAACTTTTTGGAAGAACTGGATCAGATTATGACTTTGCATCTCGTGATCCTCATAAGGCCAGGGAAGAGTACGAAAAACTCCAAGCTGACCAATCTGGGTGAGGTTTTAAAACTACAAATTCAATGTGCAAGTCAAATAGCAAAAATAACATTCTCTGACAATCTTTGTCCTACTCTCATTTACTTAGCCTTGAGAAAAGGGTGAATAAGAAGGTCATGGCCATGTTTGAGAAAGCTGAAGATGAGTATAATGACTTGATATCTAAAAAGAACATTATTGAGGTTAGCACTTTTGAAAACAAAATGTTACTGTTCCCAATATGTTTGTTATTTACGCTGATTTTTCCATGTAGAATGACAAATCAAAAATCAAAATGGTTATTGAAGAGCTTGATGAGAAGAAGAAAGAGACACTTAAGGTCACTTGGGCTAAAGTTAACAAGTTAGTACCTTGTACATTCTAGTTTGCTGTCAGTTGTTGTGAGACGAGAACTAGTTTCATACTTATTAGATGCTGTCATTATTCAGAGATTTTGGATCTATATTTTCTACTCTGTTGCCTGGGACAATGGCCAAACTGGACCCTCCTGAAGGAGGCACTTTTCTTGATGGTTTGGAGGTCCGGGTTGCTTTTGGGAGTGTTTGGAAACAGTCTTTGTCTGAACTTAGTGGCGGACAACGATCTCTACTTGCACTGTCTTTAATATTGGCTTTGCTTCTTTTTAAGCCAGCTCCACTATATATACTGGATGAGGTATGTAAAATGTCCGTATATGTGTCATATATCCTTTATTTCTTTCTTAAGCGTAGTCAATTTTCTTATCAGATGAGTGAAAATAATTCTTTTCGTTGTAATTTTATTATTTTTGTGCCATTATGGTATTTCCATGCATGTATAAAGATATTCAAATTGAATCTCGAAGCTAATCTTAAAAAAATGTCTCAGGTTGATGCAGCTCTTGATCTAAGTCACACGCAGAACATTGGAAGGATGATCAAATCTCACTTTCCACACTCCCAGGTCAATTTTCCTGCTTCCTTTGCCCTGTCTTCGCCTTCTTTTGCTTTTACTAGCAGCCAAAATTATATCAATAGTGGAGAAAAATAGAATAACATACTATTTGTGAAGTGAGAATGATGTTATGTGCATGCCATTGTCATAATATCTGATAATAATAGGCATCTCATGTCGGCCTTCATTTGTTTTCTTTGGCAGTTTATTGTGGTTTCACTAAAGGAAGGCATGTTTAATAATGCTAACGTTCTTTTCCGGACAAAATTTGTGGATGGTGTCTCCACTGTGCAGAGAACAGTGGCAAAACAAACCAAGTGATTCCCGTTATCTGGTAAGGAACTAAGGATTATACCTTTTCTTGATGTTTTGTACAGAGCAGCATGGATTATAATAAGATTATTCATGGGCCAACATTTGTTTGTCATTGTATTGATTACATTGATTTTGCTCTCAAGTTTTTGTTAGATCATTTGTGGCTGACAAAATTGAGCCAGAATATAATATTTACAAGCCTTATCTTATGTTATGGAAACCATACATTTACAAACTTGCAGAAAATTCAGGAAAAATCAGTGTTATGTGCTTATAAAGAGTAATATTGCAATTTACTCTTGGAATAACCAGATAAAAGTCCTTGCTAAAGTAAATTTCATCTCTGGCTTAATTTTCTCAGCATTTGTGTTCATATTGTTTCGTCTTATTTTCTTGCAGCGGTATCATTTATGTTGTTCTGAATCACAAAAACAAGCTGCTGCCTCATGAGATTATTAGGTACCATACAAAATCTTGTTGTATGTATATGTGTGCTGGTTAACTACATTGTTCATCCTAGAATGTATCCCAGCCAAACGAAAAAAAACCTAACTTTATAGGCTATTGTTGTGAAACAATCCACCCCTCCCTATGTATAAGCTTCATCTTTGTCATTCTTCTTTGGTGGTTGGATTTTGCCTTAATGATGTTTATAGAAAACACGGATTTGAAAGGCTATTAAGAAAAGGATTTCTAAAAAGATTGAAATGATAGTAAAATTTCAATCAACATGGTTGGGGTGTGTTGCTCCTGGTTGATTACAGACCCTTGGATTATAAAGGGTAACGGTTTTTGATCCCGCTTACTAATCTAAGGTCTTGGATGGACAGAGAGCATTACTCCCGATGCATCTAAGAATTACACATAATTTGCCTTGGTTGAGAATTTGATTAGCAAGTTTAGGCTATTGAGAACAAAATGAAGTAATCCGTGACATACACTGCAATTTTGATTATGTTAAGTTATTGATCACATTGGTCTGTGTCTGTGTATTAAAATCTGAGTTTGCTGGCAGATATCAAAAACAGTGTCTTCATGAGATTTCATCTGAGTTTATGAGAAATTTCTGTGTATATGATGAAAGAAAAGGGCAGTGGATATGGTTGAGATTGACATAACATGGGTACAATCTTGAAGTCCACATGACAGGATTTCATAATCTATATATGTGTGTGTGTATATATATATATTTTGCCTCAAATCCCTAAACCATTATATATTCTGCCCTGTGCTTTTAACATAGATCTTAGGTCATATTCTTTTATAAATTCTCTATGGAGGTAATAAGTAGGATTTAATTAACTTACCAAAAAAATAAGTAGGATTTAATTTATTTCATCCTTTCATTTTAAACGGTCTTGTATGCTATGTATTAATGTATACCATACAATCCATTCTACTAGTTCAAATCTTCAGTTATAAGATAGTGTTTTATGTGGTATTTCACTTGTCCTCTATATTACATGTGTATAAAAGATTCCTAAAAAATGTAAAATTCATATGAATCGTATATACTTATCGTGCACAAGTACAGTGGATTATATGATGATATATCAATTTCAAATTGAAAATTCGATTGGAGGCATATGTGAGTTTTTCAAATGAAAGTAGTAATCGAACCGATGATTTACTCTAATAGTAATATCATTTACTCACGCCTAGGCTCGCAAAATGGAGTCCGCAAGTAAGATTTAACACAATGAGCTCCTTTCACAAAGAAAAAAATAATCAACTCGAATATATATATATATATATATATATGTTAGGTATTTGTCCACAATAATAAATAAACAATAAAATGGTAGGTGATCATCAAAGTTGAAATACAAAAGTAAAATGGTAGGTGGCCATCAAAGTTGAATTTTTTCAACCAACTTGTTTTGAACTGTGGGAATTTCAACCAATGGGAGGAGTTTTGGTAGGTGGAAATTGTGCTATAAATAGCAGCCTTCCATTGCTCATTTGATCCATCCCAAATCGAGAGAAAAACATAGAGAGCAAAGTGTGTGTAGTGTAGTATATACTAGGAAAAGTGTAGTGTATACTAGGGAAAGCAATTTGTGGTAGATACAAATTGTACTACACGGGAAATACTTGTGGGGTTTTTTCTTTCGGGACAATACAAAGGGGGGTGAGAGTAGTGTTCTATATAACTTTGAGAGTAGTTGTACAAGAGTGATTTTCTTGAGTTTGTCTATAAACTCAAGTGTGTATTTTTTGTACCGGTAAATTTATCTCATAGTAGAAGAACGGAAACTCTCGTGGACATAGGCGGATTTTGCCGAACCACGTAAATCTTGTGTGCATTATAATTATATTTTTCGGGTATTATTTTGTCATTAACTTGTTGGTGGACTTGCCGAATCTTAATAAGTTAAATCTCGGGCCCAAAAGCGCCCAACAATATATATATATTTTAAATAGAAATTCTTCTTGTGGTAGCTTACCTATATTAGCATGCGTCGACATAATATCGTAATCATGTCTTAAATATAGAATTAAGGGGTGCTTAGCCCAAAGAGAACCCAAAGGTTAAGTTCATTTCTTGTGGATCTAATACAATGTACAACATAATCTGATGTTTAGAGGAAAGGTACTTGTTAGCTAACATATTGACTTATGAAGCAAAATTTAATTTTAAAAATCATTTAATGATTTAATGATGATCAAATTTCATTTTCAGTCTAATTAGGGTGGTTGGTTAATGTCTAAGGCTTGATAACTTGACTTAATTATATAATTAGACCAAAAAATAAAATCTTCCCAATGATCACTCTGCCCTTTCATTCATTTCCCAAACAAGTGCATCTGACTTTATGTATTCTTGAATTTTCTAATACTGTATCTCGGATTTTCTTTTGATATGCAAAGTCAACCTTTTGACTTAAAAAAAATGATTTTACCTTTCTAATGTTGATTTAATTTTCAATTTCTTTTTTAATGAAATGGTTATATCATTACATCGGATATCAAATCAACAATCGTAATCAACAATTTTCTATTACAAACTAGTAACAATGAGCTATAAACTAGAAACAAAGAATTACTATATAAGTAGAGAAATAACTCACACATCTGATAGGATCAAACTCATATCACGGGCAATTTTCAATTTCTTTATGTGAATTAATAATGTCATTTGATCACGTTCCTTTTATTATCATTTCATCTTGAAGTCAAAGCAATGAGCAAAAGCCACCTATGGCATCTCGGACATTAAAAAAGGAATCCTTAGGCAAAGTCTCAAAATCTTGATTTCAATTACAAAAATCTTGATAAAGTCAAAGCAAGTGCACCGCCCTAAAACAATTGAAAAGCTACGTACCAAGTTGATCTAGCCAAGGTTTTATCCTTTTCTATTTCAGTCGAGAGGACATCTCAATATTAAAGAGCGAAGCTCCTACGTAGGTCTAACGTAGTTCGAATAAAGGAGCAAAATCGTATTAGTGATCTCTCATGATCTCGACAATTCGTAGTATTTATTGCTCATTCCCGGATAAATGACTGTATTTATAGAACTTCCATTCAACACTGTAGAGTGAATGACCGACAAGACGTTGTACCTGTGGATGTTATACATGTGTCCGTGATGGGCGGTATAGATTCGATGTTTACTGGGCCGGGTCTTGAACCGCCCCTACCCGTATTTACAAAAACACGCGGATCTTGGAGTGTAATGTAAATATTGTAGTTATAGGGATCGGGCACGAAATCTACTCCATACCCTCGTATACGAGGGTATATCTGGTTTATACGACCCCCCATATTTCTGTATATACAAGGTGACGACGTAACGCATTTTAGGTATATCACAGGTAATTACATTTTTTGTGATTCATTGCAGAATTTATTTCATTGTACCAAATATAGATTAAGAAAAATGTTATATGTCATTCCCCGATTATTTCATCATTGTATAATATAGTAATGTACTGTCAGGGGCGGATCTATTAAGGCCGGGGGCAGTGCCCCCCCTCAATTTTTTTTTTTATATGTACATTTTTTTAAATTTTAATTTATAAATTACATAATGCCCACCCTCAATTTTTTAAATGTCCCCCTCAATTCCAATTTTCATCTCGCTCCCCCTCTAAATTTTGAAAAATCATTTTTTTACCTTATAAAATTTTTTATATTTGAATTTCGCCCCTCTTAAAGATCGAAAAATATCATGTTTTCTTCTTTTATTTTGAGTTCGTTCCCCTTGAAACTCGAAATCCTGGCTATAACGAAAGAGATATAAGAGTATAAACTATGTCAAAAGTTGTAATTGAATCTAGTTCTTTATTATATTTCTCCCCATAAATATACTATACCGCGGCCCCTTTAAATCTTTCGTCTTCACCCCCTCGGTAAAATTTCTCATTCTATCGTCAGTGCCCCCACTGACTTTCAATCCTAGATCCGCCACTATGTACCGTATATTATAGACTTTATAGTAAGAGTTAGTTACACAAAGTCGAATAAATTGCATTAATCCCTGGATTGTAATTTGTACATCTAATATATGCGAAAAGTATAATTATTTTCACACGCTCAAGTCTCAACGTAAATTTAATTTGAATTAGAATTTTCTATAAAATTTTGACAGTCAAACTCATGCACTATAACTTCTCAGACACTTTATCAAACTTCCTCAAAAAAATGATTGTAGCATAACATTTTCCTTTACCAACAAGGTCTAGTACAGTCAGGGACGGAGTCAAGCTTTTCAGCAAGGGGGGCAGGATATTATTAGCATATAGATGAAGGATTTAAGGGGGTACGGTACGCTATATTTATGGGGGGATTTAATAAGAAATTAGGTTCAAGTATGAAATATCTATCTTTGATCTATACTATATCATCAATTTCTCTCTTCTTTAAACCATTTCAATTGTTTTATAGATGCCCATAATCTATTTGTTAGAATTATTAAACCAAAAATATTTTTAAACTAAATTTTAGAATAACCGATGAAATATGTAGTAAAGTATTAGAATTAAATTTTAAAGATTTGTATTCACATAACACAATACCTTCTTAGTCTTTGAAATGAGAAATCTATAGATTTTCATCACCCAAAATCTTGATTCTTGAGAATGCAATTGAAGGAAAAAAGCCCTAAATTTTAATTTATATCTTGAATGGAAGTGTAGAACCGTGTGACTTGAGGGGGGGCGAAAATAGATATTTTAAAAAATTTATGGATAATAGTAAGAAAAACAAAATTGAGGGGGGGCGAAAATAGAAATTTTAAAAATTTTATAGGTAGTAATATTAAAAAAAAAAATTGAGGGGGGGGGGGGGGCTCCGTCCCTGAGCACAGTTGTTAGATAGTTGGGTTCCTTAAGCATGATGTCCAGGGTTCGATCCCTGGCCATGTGTATGGAAAAGACTTTGTTGGGAGAGGCTGTACCCACTTCGATGATTTTTCTGCCTCGCAGGAATTAGTCTCCGGCGTCCGGCTGGGGGACACCCTTGGTTATAAATAAAAATAACATTTTCCTTTTGATAAAAAAAAAAAGCATAACATTTTCCTACCATGCACAAGATGTTGTGTTAATATTAGTGATTCATCACAATTTTACAACTCATTTTTCTTCTAAGTGGAAGATTTATTAGATCAACTAAAACAAGGAAGATCTTTAACCTTGAGTGAATTTTGGGGATAACTTACTTCATGGAAGATACCCTATTCTAATATACTATTTTCTTCACATCTTCCTCTATTTCTAATCTCTTGAAAGATCTTATATAATCTTAGTTTATTAATTTTGTTTTTGTTGCTTCAATGTCTTAAAAAAACAGGTGGTTTTAAGGTTGACTTTTTGTAGGATTAGAACTATATATAAACCAATCTTTTTGTACTTGAAACTGTCCCATGCATTGCAGACACATTTTCTTAGAGAGAGAGAGAAGAATGAGAAACAATCAAGTGAGGTTGAACAATGGCATGACAATACCCATAATTGGTATGGGAACATACTCTTTTGAAAATGACAAGAAAGCTACCGAGCATGCTGTCCAAATGGCCCTCAAGGTATGAAAATTTTCACCTTCATCATGTGTTAATTAACCAAGGTTTTTTTGACAATCATTACTCGAGATTTTTTGATGTAATTCTTGAATGAATCGAGTTTGTTGTTGCTATTTCTATCAATACTCATGGATTGAGAGGTAACCGTGGTAAAATACTAAGGTTTTCTTCAGTGTCTCAAGACTTTAAATTTCAGTATAATCACAATCATCCATATATGATGTATTCCACCACCACATGGATGATAGTAATAATCCCGAGCCAGTCCTAAAATTTCCTAAGACTGACAAAAAAAAACCTTTGTTCCATATGATTATTGAAAGTTAGAGCCGCGAGCAACACATACGATTTCATTATACAACTAACATGTCATTTATTGTGATTTATCACATGAAAGGGGAAAAAAAACTCATTTATAATGTGATTGACATAATTCACCTTGATCTCTAGATAACAAGAGAAAATATATCCTTACATTCTTCTAATTTCCCTCTACAAGTGCTTTTGCATATGAATATGAACTTCAACAAATACTACTCCATCTTTTGCATGAGTATGAACAACAAATACTATATCTCCATTCTAACAGATGGGATACACTCATTTCGACACTGCACAAGTATACGGTTCCGAGCCCGCCTTAGGGAATGCATTGAACGAAGCAATCTCTAATGGCCTCATCGAAAGAGAATCCATCTTCGTTAATTCTAAACTGTGGTGTAGTCATCACCATGACCCCGTCTCAGCACTAAAGCAAACTCTAAAGTAAGTATTTACGTGCAATGAACGTGCACTTTTAGGTCATAGCTAGAAATTTCTCTAACTTTTTAACAAACAACTTTTAGGAACCTCGGAATGGAATATTTGGACATGTATTTGGTGCATTGGCCAATAAAGTTGAAGCCATGGGTTTGCCATCCTTTGCCTAAAGAAGAAGATTTTGAGCAATTAGATATGGAGACAACATGGGCTGGCATGGAGAAATGTTTGGAAATGGGATTGTGTAAGGGAATTGGTATTAGCAATTTTTCTTGTAAGAAGATTGAGAGTTTGTTGGATTTTGCATCAGTGCCTCCTGCTGTAAATCAGGTAATTATAATGTTTATCTTTTTAATCTTAATCAGCTATGAGCCATCAATCAAACTTAATTTCCACCCCTAGACCCCACATGTTGGTGGAACCAAATACGAACCCGTAATCTAGGTTCTAATATTTTTCGTAATGACAACAATGCGTTTTCTAGAAACGACCCTTTTTTTTCATTACTAATTCAATTTCGGACATCTCATTTAGGATCGTCGTATTTCTTGAATAATTCAAAACGTATGTTCTGTACCTCTTTATTTAGTTCTAGCGAAGTCAATTTGCAAAACGTTCAAATTTAAAAGATATGTTAAAAAAGTTTAAACGACTATAACTATAATAATTTCAATGCTCATTTGCATTTCATCACAATTTTTTTTCTTTTTTCTCTTTTTGTTAAAAAAAAAATCAAATACCGCGATACGTTTCAAGTATTTCAGGTAGCCAAATCTTGATGTGAAATTTCCCAACTCCCCTAAGGATCAATGAGTATATATAATATATAGTCCTACTTGTAATAAATTATAAAACAATATATGAAAAATCTTGAATGATTTGAAAAGCAATATCTAAATAAATATAGTATCTATGGGACAGGTAGAAATGCACCCAATTTGGAGGCAAAAAAAGCTAAGGAAATTGTGCAGTGATTACAAGATTCATGTAAGCGCATATTCAGCTCTTGGGGGGCCAGGAAATTTCTGGGGTTCAACAGCTGTTGTTGAACATCCAATCATACAATCTATTGCCCTTAAACACGAAGCAACTCCAGCTCAGGTAAAACCAAATTCATACCTTCACATATTTCCTTGTCATGTTTTCATATTTCGAACGGGTAATTCTAAGTCGGATCGAGTTTTACAGAATCAAAATTGTTTATATAAAAATGGACGAATTTTACAGAATCGGAATTGATTATATAAAGACGGATCGAGTTTTACAGAATCGAAATTGATTATACAGAGGTGGATCGAGTTTTACAGAATCGAAATTGATTATATAGAAAATGAATTATATAGGTTACGTGATTTGTGTTGTTTCAAGGACGGTGATAGATTGCAAGACCTGTATTGTTGTACTTGTTGAATGATTAATTGACTGCAGTCAAATTTTGTTTGAACAAGAATTTTGCATTTTGAACATGGATTTCGTATATACTTGCATGTTTTACCCGTCGTGCCCGATATAATGGGTCGAACTAATTTTTTTAATTTTGTGTAATTTCTCTCATTGTGGTTACCTGAGAAAATGTCGCACCATTTCTAAAAAACAATTCATATTAGGAAATTGAGCCATTCTTTAGAACCTTATAAAAGCAACAAATTTTATATAAATTTACCAACAATTAAAATTCCCCCCCTCTCTAACAGTGTTATCCTTTTTTCCCCTCTCCTGAAGGTTGCTCTGAGATGGGGCTTGTCGAAGGGGGCGAGTGTAATCGTGAAAAGCTTTAATGAAGACAGGCTGAAGGAGAACATTGGGGCACTTGATCTCAAACTCGAAGACAACGATATACTTGAAATCGAAAAGATGGAGCAGATAAAGATAATGAGGGGGGAATATTATGTCAATCAAACAACAAGTCCTTACAAGACCATCCAACATCTATGGGATGATGAGATTTAATCAATCATTTCAGGACACCTTTGGCAAGTATTGTTGCAACTAATGTATTGTAAAATCTGTAATTCAAAAAAAAAAAAAAAACTTATAAATACAAGGCCCTAAATAAGAAATGTTTTGTAACAAATGTGCTCAGATGTTAGATGAAAGCTACAATGAGGGGCCATATTAGATTACAATGACTTAATTCTTCGAATACAACAATTGTATATTATATATAATATATCAATGGCAAGATCCTTGGGATGAAATCATAGTAAATGCACTCCATCGACTCGAAAGCTTCATAATTCTTGTTAATAAAGTCGTTCGACTTTAACATCCAGATCTCGATTTGAAATGGATCTTGTTCTGAGGTGTTCATATTTGACAGCTCAATTTGGAGTACACTGTTTTTTGTCTCATCCATACGAACAATAGCAGAGACGGCCCTTCTAGTGGGAAACAATAAAACAGGTCACTTGGTGTAATATCTCAAGTTGAGTCTATGCAGTCGAGATCGAGGTTAAATGACAAAAAAACCCTTCCTTTGCATGTGGAAAAGGGACATAATTTTAGAAAATCAATCAACTGGCGTGAGAAAATATACCTTGAATCCACCAAGATTTGAATCATTTTGTGCCATGATTTCCCATAGTCTGATCACCACTACCAGTGGAAACAGATGATGTACCCTGCTCGATACACTGGTTATAGAAGAATAAAGATAATTCAGAATTACAATATGAGTCGATTGCTGCAAACTTTTGTATGTATCATCTGGGCATTCAATAAATGTACAAGAATATCAATTACCTGAAGAAGGTAATTATGCAGCCAATCCAGCGTTTGATGGAAGGTTGTTGCTGATACATTGACCACCGTTAAACCCTGCTCAATTGTCAACATAAGCATATGAGATGTCAATATATGTTCGCCCGATGAAGCAACTCATGGCATAAAATATCACTTGCTCATTACTAAACTCGGGATTTATTCAAAAGCTTCATTTTACACTCATCAAGAAAAATTAGAACAAGATGCAATCAACTTGGCAGCCGCAAAAAGAATAACATAATCACAAAAATTACAAGAGAATAGGTAAACATTTGAACTTTGGTCTCACTAATTTACGACATTTTTCAAAAAACTGTTTTATCTATTAGGGAAAATGAAGTGATTGTTACTTAAGACATTAATCAAAATAAACCACATTAATACTTGAAATTGTCATAAAAAAGTTTCTCCCATAACCTGAATGCAAACCCTAATTAAGTAACGCATTTTGAATAAGATGCAAATTTCATGTTCAATACCTTGGGTAAAGGTTGCAAAAGATCATACCTGTGAATTAAATGAACAGACATAGTCCTGGATTGTTTTTAAGTTGCTAATCAACTTATCCTTGTCCTGGAAAAAGGAGAAATCGGCATATGTCAATATTTGAAGTCCACATAGACAAAAACACCGAACCTTATCCAAAGCAGTCATATAAAAACATCACTATAAAAATTACATATTCATATGTAGAATATATCATGATAATTGCCAAATCTAATTCAGGGAAAACAATAAGGCAACACTCTTTAGTTTTGGGTGTTTGACAAAATTAGACAGCAACTTATTCTAAAAACAAAATGAACAGTAATCTTCATCAAGTTTGCAAGTGGATCCAACAATTATGCTAGCATAAGTTCTCAGTAAAACCTGTATTGGGTATTTTTCACTTCTACGAGTAGATATCCACTCCTCTAGCAAAGCCTGAAAAATAAATTTATTTTAAGGCAAAATTTGAAATAAATAAAATTAGGTATCAAAGCAATAGCAAACTTTGACTTAATTGACCCGTCAAAATTACTACACACCTTATGATCGAATTCAGCCATCTTTAGGATTATAGGAATAATAATGGGTTCAGGACCAGACTTGTCTTTTTTCACTGCAGGAGTCTGAATTTGGCCAGAATCTTTTATCGTTTCACCTGTAAGGATAAAGTTAGATCAAAACTGTAGAACTTGCCCCTAAAAATAGACTAAATCATCGCAAGAAAGAGTGAGAGTTTTCACCTTTATGGTCAGGTACACTAGCACTTATGTCGACCGATTTTAAACCATCCGAAACCATATCCACACCAGCTACAATTTCCTCCGACCTAGTCTGAGCGCTTAAATTTTCATTGTCCTGATTACCAGATGAAGCAGTAGAATTCTTCTCAGCTGGGCTTCCATTTTTATTTTTCTCTTCATCTTTTGATGGTAAGCTGGATGATGACTTTTTTTCATCATCCATTAAGTATATACTAGGATCCAAATGTATGCCCTGTAATTGTTACAAACAACTAACATATTTCAGCATACAGGCAGAAGCTATAAGTTGGATGTCACGAGAATATGTTAAAGCATTAATTTCCAAAAGAGTTTAATATTATAATGGAAAGAATTGTCAATGATTTTGTCTCGTCACCCATAACGGATAAAGACATTATATAAGTAGGCAGAGACGTCAACGTAGTTTATCAGGATATACTATACCTCAATTATAATTGGTTTTCCATCTTTCATCGCCTTCTTCAAATCGCCAGCCAAACCTATTTTGAATACAAATTAATGATACTAGTCAGAGTCCATGAAACGCTTTTGAGTAATAAAAAGAACGAAGTATTGTAATACCTTTACGGACAATCCGGCATTCTCTACAAAATTCAGTTATTAATTCATCGGAGGAGCTGAAATCCCGTGCCCATACAGGGGAAGATGTTAATGGTGCACTGAGACAAAATCATGGGCTCATCAACAATCTAATATAATGCAGCATAGCACAAGATTTCTCAACAAATTGATTATTAAGATATACATTCAAGTAAAAACTATACAAGACACACGTGGACAGAGGCAAGTTCCTTCAAATGAAAATGGATCATAATTTTGTAAACTATATATTACACTTAACTACTTCTTGATTGGAAGCATGACTAAACATGTATTAAGGAAGAATTTTTGGATACTAAGTCATTAAATCTGTCAGATAGCAATGAGTTTTAATGATGATTTCCAAAAAGTGTTAAAAGAATAATCAATCTGATAAATATTCACGTACTCTGTTGCCGTGCGCAGCAATTCATACACCATATCTGTCTGTACCATTAAGAAAATGTGCAAAAATAAGTACCAAACTGACAAAAAATCAATGTATGAAGTGTTGGTGGAAGCTCTCCAAGAGGGATACAAGCAAAAACTGCTACAATGAAAAAAAGAGACTTACCTGCAAAACATTTGGCAGGTTCAGTCTTTGTGCAAGTTGAGTAGCAATAGTGGACTTTCCAACACATGCAGTACCACACACAAGAATAACCAGCGGTACTCTTTGATGGTGAAATCTAAAGACAAAAAGGGAATTAATACAAGAGATTAAAAGGAGAAGCATTAGTGGTAAATGCAGCAGCAGTTTCAACGATTTATCTCTCTAGCCCTTCCATGCCACCAAAAACTAGAATTTTTATTGCATATAATTATAAACGTGCAAGTTCTTTAACTTCTAAAATTATCAGATTGAGAATTTCTTCATGATATTAACAGCAAATGAGGAAAAATAACTGACCTTGTCATCATTTTGTATCTGCTTATATATTCTTCCCCATAACCTCGCCGCTCCATGAGCTACACAGGGTGAGGAAAGCATTGAACAATTTTGGATGTCAAATGTAAAGCTTCTCATCCTTAGTAAATCAAGAAAGACAGGAAAAATGAAAGAGCACAAAGGACAGAGAAAAGGGGGAAAAGAAAATGTAAATCAACTTTAATAATAAACAAAATGCAAATCAACTTCAATAAGCACAACCAAGATGTCAAAATACATTCTCTCAGTATCTAGCTGCATAATATGTTACACTAGTTGATCCCTAAAATACTTTAGATTATGATGAGAAACTAAGCTAAAAGTTTGAGTGCATTTATCTGAGACAACAAAGTCTTGTGGTCTCAGTAAACATGTCAACCAAAGCTAATACAGAATTCATCAAGAATCACCAAAGGCTCCGAGAATATATACCTTCTAAAACATGCAACATACATACGCATAAATTATCCCAACTAATGCATATCAAAAGAATTTCTACACGCTCCCAATAAATACTAACAGCATTTATCAAATTCTAATGGGCTTCATTTTATACCCAAAAGTTTCTAATTTGAAAGGCAAGTGATCCGACTTTCCTGCTTAGCTAAGTAAAGTAAATTACCAAAATGCAAATAATCAAGAATAGCAAATGCAACGCACCTTAAATAAATTCGCTTCGAGGTCTGACTGTGAGCTGCAAAATGATTAACTTAAAGTAAACACCAGGCAAAACACATGCAACCTTCAAAACAAATTAAGCTAAATATGTAGATTTAGTATGGCAAAACATACACGTCCAGAAGGCTGTTATCTATAAGCAGCTTTTTAAGTTCAAGAGCAATCTTAATAGCCACATGATTCGGAATCTGTAAGAAAGACAAAAGTATTACCACAATTTAATTTTGCAGAAATTTGTAACATACCAAAACAATGATGACAAAAGAAAAAAAAAAAAAAGGAATTACCTTGGTGACAGTTAACATTCTGCTAAGCAAAAATCTGGAAAGCACGTAATAGTGATCGGCATTATCACCCAACCATACCTTAACCTAAAAACATACACATACATATATATATATATATATATATCATTTTTGAACAAAAATTGAGATTCAATTCGAGGATAATCACAGTAATCGAAGACGATTACGATCAAAACTCGTACCTTAACAAAATCGTATTTGGAAGAAGCGTTGCGAGTGGAGAAAGGGAGAGCAGCTGAGTGCGGAATTTCATTTCGGTAATCAAAATCTTCATCTTCGTGGCTTCTACTAGGGCTTTCAATTGCTATTCCTTTCTCTTTTTTCAAATCTTTATTCATTTTTGCTGCTTGTTTTCTCTCTGATTCTGGATTTCAATTCCAAACAAGCAGCTGATATGTATCAATGGTGCGAGTGATGTGAGTTCAAATGCTTTGTTCTTTTGGGGAATAATGGCTGCTGCATTTACTGGAAAAAAATTATGTGAAAGTTGATGATTGTAATTTTCGATTGACTTTTAAGGATTGAAAATTATTGTAGGTAGGCTTGTTTAGTAATAGACTAAGACTATTAATATTGCCCATGTAAATTTTATCTTTTTGGGTGATAGTAGGGCTGAAAGAAGAATCCCGATAGCTTGATAATTGGTTCGAGATTCGAGATTGTTTGTTAGATATTTGTTTGAGTTTGATTTATTAACATATCAAATTAAATTTGAATAATTTTTTGTGTGTTTGGTAAGTTCGAAACTCGACTTGATTATTAAAAATGATAAAATATGTGCAAAATATCAACCAATTCGATCTCAATTTGTGTTCGACTCGATTAATGCTCGTTTGAACTTACCTCGATTGACAATCAAATCAAACTCAAACATAAATTTTAAAGCTCGATAATAATTCAAACAAATTTGAGAAAACAATTTGCTCGAATCGACTCCACTGGTTTACAACTCTAATTGTATGCCCATGTAAAATTGATATAGTAAGGAAAGTAAGACTCGAACAAAAGAAGTTCAGCTTAATCCTTTATTTTACTACTTACGAACTTTGCTTTGATCACTTTTTCATTTTTTTTTATTTTTTTTGTGAATAGGACTATCAAATTGGAGCAGTGAGTGATATTTAGGAGTCTCGAGCTTTAGACCCAATATAATTATTATTAATCATAGTAGATTTGACGGAGTGTGACTCCCATCACATGATTTTGATTGTTTTGGTATGTTTAATATTTGTGTATATGGGGATTTCATCTGCACAATGGCACGTTCGGAAATTAAATCAAATAAGTCCTTTAAACTCGGTAGTAAAGTAACACTATGATATTCAAATCTTGATAGCTTCTAAAATTAAGCATTGATAAGTATACATATTTGATGACTAGGTTGAATAAAATATTATATAATCTGAAAAGGATAACTTTATGCTTAATAGATGCTTGATGGTGCATAAGTCGAACCAAATGCCATTCCAAACATATTCCTCAAACTCAAAGACAAGAATAAGCATAACGTTCTTGATTTTGGGAAAATTCTATGTCAGACTGAAGCCAATGATCGAATCTAGTACACAACCGGGCACAACCATCTTGATTTTGGACCGATGAAACGAAAAAGACACAACCTTGTAAGAGAAGGGGCAAAAACATGGGAAAATCCTTCACCATCTAATGGGGAACATTTGGTATAAGCGAAAAGAACTTATCAATCAAACAAAGCTTCCGGTATTGCATCAACGGGTATCTGTAGATTCAACAAGGCCATAAAACTGGGAGATGGACAAATACAACTTAATTAAAACTGATAATTGATTAATTAATTAATGAATCACAAATTTCTTGTGTTGGTTCACGAATATGACATACATCCTGCAGCTTCTGCAATGCTTCATGGGACCTAAGGAGTCTCTCATAACGCTTCTTCAAGATGCAGAGGCACGTAGGATCTACGATATTCTTCAAATCCCCGCAGCAAGGCTGCATTTTTTTTCCAATTTCGTGGCTCGATGGGTTCCTGATTTTCAACATCAACATAATTTTAGAGAAGTGGCATCGAGTACCAACCAATTTTTCTAAGGCTCGTCGGGCAAGTTTGTTGCTAGAGTAGTTGGCATCGGATGGCGAGATCAGATGAATGTGCGGTGGCTGATGACAATCACACAAGAAAGAAGAAGAGAATCATGTTCATCCACATAAATACATCAATGGTTTTCATTGAACCCATTTTTTTCTTTTAAGAGAATGTTTGCTAAAAGAGATAAATTGTTTTGTTGTGAAGATTGATGAATGAGGGATGTCTTTTTATACTGAAAGATTGATCAAAAGTAGGACGTGCATAGTACAACTATCTATTTAGCCAAATAAAATATAGTGAAATTATTGATATTTTGATTGTTATAAAAGATTTTATTTTCTTTTTAATCTTGCTCTTCTCATTTGAGACTAGACATGGGAGCCATACCTTAGAACGGGAAGTAAAAACTTGGGTGCACCCACACACATAAAAAATATAATAAAATAATATATTCAATATAATAATAAGTTATACAATATTTTATTATATTTTTATGTGTGTGGGTACACCCAAATGGGGCCACACCGGGTGCATCCAAGTATTTTCCCTTAGAACGTGTTATTTGGAAATTTCAAAGGGATTAAATATGCATTGATTAGAGTACACAGCATTTTTTCTTCAAAAAAAAGATTACAAAGCATTTTATTTCTGGAAAATTTCCAATATTGAAATGAACAATCATTTTAATTGGTTTAGGCATGTATAAAGACCGCTCCTCGCGAATCAAAGAGCTATGATAAATTTTCAAAAGAGTCACATCCTGATTACGAAAAATACATTATATCTAAAAAATTCTCAGAACTCCCCACGCTAGTAAAAGCATATTATAATTTCATCTCCCATCAATAAAAACAGATTACAATTTCAATTTCATATTTCTTGACTCGTCAAAATATGACAAGGATGTTTTGATAAGTTGCAAAATTTCAAGGGGTTTGTAATAGTTATCCAATAAATGAGGGGTGTACATGCAATTGTCCCTGACAACTATACTTCTTCATGTGGTGTAAAGATCAATCTCCTTGGTTTATCAAAGAGATGATAAATTTCCAAACTATTCAACCAAATTACTACAAGATGATACTAATACAGATAAATGAAGATTCAAGATTCTATAATTCTATGCACCAGGCAGAGATTTCCAGTCACAAGACTTCTTGAAGAACTTACTGCCTCTCTTTCCCATGCCGGTTCCTTCAAGATTAACCGAAAGAATAGATTTCGTATCCGGCTTCCATTTCAAGTCTTTAAGTGCAGAAAACACACTAGAAAGCGAAGGAGTTACTTCACAATCCTTTATATTGTTGCATGATTTCACTTTGAGGCTTCGAAGCTCGTCCCAAGAGATAATTACGGACTCCAGACCATTTGTTGTCAGCATTGAGCAACCTTCTAAAGATAGGAAACTTACTTTCCTGCAGGTAAATTGTCATAGTATAAATAGACTGGCATTATTTCTTAATATTAAAATCCAAAATCCCACATAAAATCTCTCGTTTATTCTTTATAAAACTTTTGTTTTCCTTTCCCTTCTCTTTTTTTGGTTCCATCATGCCACATTGTTACTCCAAGGCCAAATATTACAGTCCTTATCGCGATTTTCCATGGGAAGTAATTGACTTTCACATGGTTAAGTGAAGTTCGACCATATATATACATTTTAATGACAATGAGTTGATTCAAACATTTTAAGATATGCACTCTCATGTAGATTTCAAAGATGCAAGTGATCATAGTAACAAATCATAGATGGCGAATAAATTCCAAAAGCTTACTAAACTGCAAAGCAATATAGAGAATAAAGGAAAATCCCGGTACCTTAGAGCACTTGCAGTGCTGAACATATCATCATTTAGCCCCCAACAATTCTGAAAAACTACTTCCTTCGCGTTATGGCAAACAAGAAACAACGCCCTCAAAATCCTCTTATCCCGTAATTGACACTTCTCCAAATGTAACTTTTCAACGGCAGCACAAACCCCCAAATGCTCATCAAGTTCATCCCCACCGTCAATTCTCTTACACGACAAAAACCTTAAAGTTTTCAAATTTTCACAATACGAGATAGCCATCAACCAACCATCCTCCATTCTGTGATTGCAAAGAGTCAACTCTTCAAGCATTTGACAACACTGCCCAATAGCCTTAACCCCTTCATAACCCCCCTTACACCCGCTCAACTCGAGCTTCACCAACCTCTTACACCCTTGTGCCAAAATAGTCAACCCAACATCCGAAACCAACGAACCATAAAACCCTTCAACAATCCCACTCAACCTCAACACCTGCAAATTCTCAAAAGCTGCAATCCCGCGTAAAACGTGATCGTTACACTTATGCAGCTCGAGTTCTTGCAATGTAGGACACTCCTCAGCCACAATCAACAACCCCATCTCAGTAGCATTAACAACAACCAATTTCCTCAAATTCGGGCACCCGCTAGCCAAAACCCTCAAACCCCTATCAACTTCATCAGCATTCAACACAAAATCCTCATCAAAAAACCAATCTTTACCCTCAAAATCATGAAAGAACAAATTTTTATGACTACAACAAATACCACTATCTCTAGGGGAAGTCAAACACCCACTAACCAAATCAACATGGATAAGATTAGGGAACCTCAAAAATACCCGACCCGTTACGAGAAACTCCCATTCAAGTACCTTTATGGATCTCATTAACCTACCCTGCAGATTTAGCCACCGTTTGGAAACAAGAAAATTTGCATTCCTTTGAGATTTTGGGAGCTTTGAGAGAATCTTGAGCAAGATTTCATCTGATAAAAGTGAAGTTTTGTCTGATACAAGAGATGTGATTAGAGGTAAAGATTGGGTTTTTTTTGTGGTGGGGTGTGTTTGGGGTGTGTGTTTTGGGGTTAGGGAATTGAGGCGCATTTTGAAGAGGACTTGGTTTATAGATTTCTTGTTTTTGAACCAATTTGAGTTTTGATTCTCTTTGTCAGGTGAATGTGCCTCTGTTTTGCTGCTTTTCCACTCCATTTCTTCTTCTTCTTGTTGTTGTTTTAGCTTGCAGGAATATGTAAAGAATCACTGTATGTATATGTTGCTTCGTCTTCTGTGCTACAATTGTATCTGAAACTCACATTTTTGAAAAGGGTTTTTGGGGATTTAGTCAGGAATTAAGGGTTATTAGTGCAGGGGATTTCTTTCTTTTTCTGCAATTTTTTTTTTAGCTCAGTACTAAACTGGAGCATTTCTTTCTTTTGAATGTTGGGAGAATGGGAAATTACAAGCAGACCCCTCATTTATTATATAATTACCAAAGCATCCCTTTACTTATTAAATATTACTCACACAACCCTCAGGTTAAGGAATTTCTTCCAATTACACTCATTTTTATATTTAAATTTTTTTTACAATTTTTCCAATATAAACCTTACAAATGAACCAATTGAGTTGGTAATTTTTAATAAATAAAGATTTTTTTTTTTAAAATTACACAATAAGCGAGGGGTCGTCGTGTAATTTTGGGAGAAATCAATTATTCAAGTTGGGTTTTCAGGTCAATTGTGAAGCTTCGGCTACTGTTCCAACGGATATCTATGAATGGTGGGGTCCATGAGGTTTGTTTATTCAATTTGCTCGTTGTTGCACTTTTTGTTTGAATTGCGCAGCTGTTGGTGTTGGGCCTTTTTCCAAAGCTGAAACCTGAGACCCAAACAGATTTTTTTTTTTTTTTTCCTACTCTTTTTTTGTAGGTTACATATCTTTTTTTTTTTTTTGGAGGAAAATAAAAATTATTTTTGTAAAAATTATCACTAAAAAAATTTATGCCCCAAATCCCTATCTTAATATTATCTAAAATTACATTGCTTTGAATTAATTTTATTTATTTATTCTAGACGAAGGGAGAATACCCTGACCCGACACACTCAAACTGATAGTTTGGCTCTAAATAAAGAAATAACAATCATAACTTGTGATAACCTGAATTTGAACCCAAAACCTTCCACATGAAAGTGAAAGCCGATAACACTAAACTAACATATCTTCGGTGAATTAAAATTCTTTTGGAAGCTCCATTTACAAATTAAAATTCATTTCAGTATACTTTAAAAAGATGGATATACATGATAAATTTGAGACGTGGAGAATATACGAAGTTAGGAACTACCTTTTTATTACTAAAAACTTGTTGGCGCATTTGGCTCTCATAATATCACTCAAAACTTATTACAATAGGTTTGTTTCCACAAAATTTAATATGCTTTTTCTTTTTTCTTTTTTTTTTTCCTATTTTCACTAACCCATAAACATATTAAAGATTGATGGCATTTTCAGGCCTGATTAATGTAGTAGGCAAACATTAAAAAAGTTCCTAAATGCCACAAAAATGTGAGCAGCATGCTAAATCTCAACATAATTAGGTAAACCTTCAATAAATTAACTTCTCAATAACTACAAACAAGGCTCTTATATAGCTACTAAAAACAAGGCTCTTATATAAGCTACTAAAAGCAAGGCAACTACTGCAAAGCCAACCAAAAGAAACAGGTAGACGAAAACCTTAAGAAAGACGAGAATTACATCTCCAGTATTCTGCCTGTCTCGTAGACTTGAGACCTTAGGATTGGATATACAAGTAAATTCTGCAGAAAAAAGATAATGGTACCCATAATAGTCATCCACGAGGCGCTGCCATTTGCTGTTTCTTTATCCTCTCATCATGTTTCACCATGCTGAATCATAAGCATAAGATGATAGATCATTATAAGGCTAGTTAATCAAATTCAATAGACTGGAGTAGGTTTTTTACTGTGAAATGACCCTTAGACCCCTAAGAAGATTTATGGCGTTGTTCTCAGGCTGACGAAGAATTTGTATTTTCGCATGATTAAAACCAACTTCTTTTTCAAAATATATATTTTTTTTTTGGCAAGTAAATTCTTTTTCAATTTGATGGAAATGGTAAGTTAAATGTTATGAAAATTAGGGGGGCTATAGTGAAATGGATTATTATGTTAGATTGGTTACCCGATGTCATGAGGGGTGATAAATATCCACTGGGAACCTTGAGCCAATGCAAAATCGACTATAGTGTCCAGACTTATTTTCCTGCTAACTGCATCCTGTAAAGTGAAAGTTAAAAAAAATCAATGTTGAATGTTTTTGTTCCATGCATAGAGAAGAATATATAAACCACACAAAGAAATTCAGTTCACGTTGCAATATTGGATATCATGGTAAACATGGAATAACAAAGAAATTTAAAAAAAAAAAACAAAAAGACAATAGCATATGCCAAGCCCCAATTCCAAGAAATTTTTGTTAAATTGGAGAAAAATGAATCTATCGATGACAGAGGTATATCATCATATAAACTTTTTATACTGGGAAATGGAAGTTTCACTAGAGAACATACCATAAATACATCAAACTCATCCATTGCACGGAATGGGGCTTCGGTCATCTCATGGAGTGCGAGTGCGAAACACAATGTTGAAAAAGAACGCTCACCACCTGTTCAAACATCAAGGGAGAAAACTCACAGCTCGAAACTTTTCAATCCAGCGTTGCTCCTCTTCAGAGACTATTCAAAGTTTTATAATTTTGGGAAAGGAAAAGAAATTATGGAAACATATCCATTACTCTGACTGATAGACAATGGATCCCATCAGTTGCAATTTCTCTAATGTACCTCGGTTTACACCACTTAATGAAATATTGATAGAAGCAAAATAGAAACGAAATACTGATAAGCAAAGGTGTGTTTTTTGAGATAGAGGCAAAGTGCGCAGGTTTAACAACTTAAGAAGTTCTAAATGGGACATTGAGGCACACTAACCAAATTCAGAAAAGCATCCAAATCTTCGAAAAAATATTTCAAATAAAACCAGTATCAAAGAATATTGTAGAAATTGATTCTCGATATTTCCTACAAACTATCAAAAGAGAGCAATATTAAAATAAGCAAACCTGAAAGCCCTCTAGTGTCACGAACAGAGCTGCTTGACGCGTCTTGAGGCATTTTCACCTGGTAAGATAGGAAAGAATTGAAACAAGGGAAATTATCTAGCTGATTGATTGGTCATTCATAGCTTCTATCAACGAAATTCTAGAAGGCTAAGGTAACCCTTCTTGATTGATAATAACATGCCAATTTTATTCAGTTACTTTACCTCTACCGAGAGGGTTTGCTCTTCATAACTAACTTTGATTTGACCGCTAATACCTTTCTTTTTCAAGTGGCCGTTAAATCTATTAAAATAATTATCAATATGTTAGGAGCAAAAAACAGCAACTCCCTTGTCAGCAGAGAAAAGGTCACTTTGAATAGAAAAGAATTCTAAAGACAAGAGGCCCTACTGCCATGTCAGCTGACGCTTCAGAAGAGTTGCGTTCCTCTGGAACTTGCTCCATCTCAACTGTAAGGCTCTCTCACAAGCCTGAAATAAAGATAGGCAATAGAAATTGAAAGGTATCTCAAATACGAAAGCAATGAGTTCAAGAATAACAAACAAACCAGATTTAATATCAACAACTGTCAGGAAATACAAATAAGTAATCAAGAAAATCACATAAGATTCAGACTCCCAACAATGAAGGAAGAAGATAAACAATCAAGTAAACAAGATCAAGCTACCAAAAAAAAATGTAAACAAGATCAACCACACAAAATTAATGTAAGATTCCTTTCTTTTTCTCTGTTAGACATCACTTTCAAGAATGCTCTTGACAACTTATAGCAGCCATGCTTCTATTTCCACGGTGTGAACCATGATTTAGGTGAGCATGATTGAAATAGACAAATAAAATATTACCACAACAGGCAAGCCTTCACGAAGAAGACTGAGAATTTTGAATGATAATACTTGTCCCTTTATATTCAAGTCAAGTCAAGCAAGCAAGAGAAACGAGGGCACTTTAACTCACTTCCAACTTCTCTCGGAAAGCTTTGTAAGTTTTCCGTTTTCTGGAGATCTTACGCTCTTTTTCTTCGCACAACATTCTGAGATCATCAATAGATTCTGGAAATCTGCATAGAGAACTTCCCTCATTACATTACAGAAGAAGGATAAAAACAACCTGCTGTTCTAAGGATCGAACGTTTCAAATGTTACCTTTGGTTCTCACGCTCAAGTCTTTGCTTCAACCTATTAAGTTGAGCACTAAGTTGCTCAGGATTGGCCTCTTTATAGCCTTCTAAAGCCTCAACCTCACTCTCAGGACATATCCTTGACGCTTTTCCACGGTTCTCCTATGATATCACGATAAATCAGCACTTTGTTAAGAATCCATTTACAATAAAGAATGACACAGGAGCAGTATGAGGTAGAAGTGATTAAGTAATGTGGACACAAAAATTAACATAAGCTCAACTTTCGTAAAAGTACAACACATAGGGAACAAAGTCAGCAACTTATGCATGGATGAGTTACTTTTAGTTCCCAAGCATAGCTTTCTTACAAGGATTCCTAGCCACATGTCTGTTAAGTACATGACACACTGCTGAAAGAGGTATATACACTGGTCCCTTGTAGACAGCGAAAATAATACTTATGAGTGAGTTATTTTCCTAAGAAGGACTTGAAATGCACCTTACAGATGTGCTCAAGCTCCCGATACTCAGCCTCTGCACTTTCTAGTTCAGAAAGGATCTTAACTTGCATAAATTGCTCATAATGTTTCTTGTTCTGAATTGAGATTGTATAAGAAATCAGAACTTGCATCCAGAAGAGGGAAATAGACAGAGAAGAAATAAGTTGGGTATAGAAAATGGACCCTTTCCGCTTCCTGTAGATCTTTCTCTATTGCCATCAGTTCACGCTCAGCCTCCGCTAATGCATCTATTTCCAACTTTGCTGACTCTACATTGTAAACGTTGAGAATGAGGGATGTTGGACTCACTATAACATGGCAAGACAAAATTAGCATACCAGACAGATTCTGAAATGAATTTTGAAGATCTTTAGCTCTAATTTCTGCTTCATTCACTCTCTTCTGAAGCTTTTCCACCAAACTTTCCTTTTCTCGCATTTCCTCCTGCAGCTTCTGCACATAATTTAGAGCAAAAGAATTGAAAAACAACATATTTGCAATATAACCATTAGACAGAATATAACTTCAGGTAAATACTAACTATAATAGCTTTATGAGGTGGGGGATATAACAAGCAGGCAGAGTTTCAAGGAACGGACAGATATCTCTTGATGAAGCTCATCCACAGTAGATTCAGGTGCAGCACTAGCTTCTGCAGTGAGCAACTTTTTCACATCTTCCAGTTCAAATTCCTTTGACCTAAATTGCCGCTCCACATTGATGCGCCTTCTCTGGAATGGCAGTAGGTAAAAACCACAATAGTCAAGCAATATAGTCAAGCAAAAACTTTAAGCAAACCAAAATAGCAGCCCAAATGTTTCAGACAGTAATAATAAATTCCAGATTTAACATGACTCAAATATTTTAAATACCAGAGGCAAATTCAAAGTCAATAATATCCTCGGAAACATCCATGAAATCAAGAATTTCAGAAAAATCACTTGTGAGTTATGAGCCATTCCCTGTATCAGTCTGAAAATCTTTTTGATTTTCGAGCTGGTGATTTATTTTACATGTTCCACAATAGTTGACAGTTTTGGGATTGGTACGATATACCAAAATCCATATCTAAAAACAAAGATCTTTCTAAGTGCAAATAATTCGTGATCAGTGTTATATGATAGAGAAGAAAAATTCTTTAGTGAATTGAAAACCTGGGAAACATGTTTAACTGAAATTTTCCGGGCCTATAATACTAACATTGCTTGAATTAACATGTTGGAGTTAGCCCTGCGGGTTTGACAAATATTACTATACATAAAAGCCTTCTTGTCCTAAATGTAGCAAAAGACATCCTTTGAGATCATGCGAAGTGGTATAACTATTCCCGATACTGGTATATTGCTGCAGAAGAGTTTCTACTGAAGCAAACATATGAAGTTCAAATCATACAATTTCTCACAAGAAAAGTACACCCTTTGCTTCCAGAATAGTTAAACATCAGTCTTATTTGATGGGAACAGAACAGAAGTATTCCAATTGTCAAGAATTTTATGGCTACCCTCTGTGGTTTGTCAATATCTTGAATCTCTTTTTTGCTCTAGTTTCAAATAGATGTCAGAATTGTTATTCACCAACACTGGGAATGTAAGCCCTTGTTTGTTTATGTTTTTGAGTTAGAATCTTGGAAAAATCTCAGGAAATGAGTACGGAGATTCGTGTTGTGTTTGCTTATGTTTCTAAAAATGGTTGGAATTTGTAAAATGTGTCAAATGAAAAATGATTGGTTGATGTATGATAGATTAAAAATAAATTTAAAATTGGAAAGTATGAAAGAGAAAGAGAAAATTATTAGTTGAGTAAATGATTATTGATTGATGATTATGTGAAGTGATGGATGTAGTGATCGATAGGTAGTTATATAGGGAAAAGGGAAAGTATAGTTGAGAAAAGGTGAATTTGGATGAAAATTGTTTGTAGTGTAGTTTTTTAGGATTTTGTGATTCATGACATAGAAAATGGAATTCAAAAACATAAACAAACAAGGCCCAAAAAAACAAGATGACAGTCTGTTTTCACTCTTAAATGCATAAAATTGAAATCACCTTAGTAAGAGTATGATTGAGATAGTAAGTAGGTGGCACAAAGAATGTTAATGATAAGAATCTTGGAAGGAAAGAGGGATACCTTTACACTGCTTAATATGTTCTGTAAATTCCTCAACTCTTCCTCCCTTTCCCGTTTTACTCCCCGACCTTGTTGAGCATATTCCTTGGCTTCTAATGCATCTCTTTCTAAATCTTTTAACTGGTTATCAAATGAACCACAAAGACGACCAGCTCTCAAGTTTTTGCTTGGGGGGAGAATAGTTTGGGCTGAACCACGGGAGAACCTACGAAAGTAGCTTTATTTGATCATTGTCTTGAAGCTGCTACGTTTTCAACAAATTAGAGACTAGCAACCAAGTAAACATGAAAAGTCAATACTCAGATATGCAGAACCTGAAAATAATGTTACGTTTTTGCTAGATAAGAAATTCAAAACATTTCTTTGTATTGGAAATCAAGAACTTATCTTGACAACATAGTTTTAAAAATCTTCAACAAAATAGCAGGGAAGGTGCCCAGCAAAAAGATAAGCACTTTAAGTCAGTCTTTCATGAAATGTGTTAATTCATATTACATTAGTGTAACAGTGTTACACCTCGAATAACATAAGACACTTTGATGTATAAGCATCAAAACAACTTAAAACTTGAGATAGATGGCTACCACAACCCCCTTAATTTTCTGTTAAATCTAGACAGTTCCTTTTAAATAAAAGATCAAACAAAGTGATGCATAATACACACTAAATAGGAAAAATGACCAGATACAAGTACTTAGGTAGCAGGAATTGGACCGCTTAGGTTTAATATTACATCTTAAACCCATCTGACGTGTAAACCTCCTTCAGATTTGATATCCTCTGATCAAAGGCAACCGTTTTACCAATTTCATAATCTTTAACAAGCACTTGCCTCTCAGCACCAGCCTAAAAGAAATACAAAACATTAAAACAATTTTGACAATGTGATGCCAATGAAATAGAATATAAACAAGGATAATCTTGATTAAAGATCATCAGAATAATGTAGAAAATAATGGGACTATCAACGCTGCATTCTCCAACAGCATTAAAACACCAGATACCATTTTTCCACAAGTTTGTTTTGGTAGTTACTTTCTATACGTAAAAATATGCACAGTGATGTACTCAAGAAACAAAAAAGTTGAGAATATCTAAAGTCATGACGGTATAAAATTCGAAAACAATAGAAATAGAAGTCAAAGCAAGAGGTCAAGGAATTGCAAACTTTACCAAATCAACCAAAACATTCAGCACTGTGGGATTGTCAGAATGCATAACAGAGAATGCGGTGGGATGATTAGTCTGGGGAAGCATGTGCCTTGGAATGTCAATTCTATCAATAGACAAAAGCTCAACTGTTGGATAAGATTCACTTGATGAAACATAATTGAAATTGATTCCACTACAAAGACATGCATCCAGCCTGTTACCTTGGTCTGGAGAAGTCATATATGAAAATCTGTAAGTGGTTATAGTTTGCCTCCTTCGCACATGCTCTTAAAATAAGGGAGTCTTTATGATCTGTGACAATGAAAGCATTGAGAACCCTGCCGACTGCATTTTCAATAGCAATAGACCATACGTCTCCTTGTTCCAATTTCTGCAATAAATAATTCAATAAAAGCAAGAAGCAAGCAGGCTTGAGAATTTAGATAACAGCAACACTAACTAAAGCACATGCCCTTTCATGTTCACAGCCAAAAGTACCCGACCCACATATCTAAACTGACACTAAATAATACCAGACCAAATATCAAGAAAACTAATAACACTAAACTTATAGACGTAATTCTGTTGATGTATCACAGATAGAAAAATGAGTCGATTGAGCAAATCTTCTTACAACTCGAGTGAAGTGTTGCTTAAATATTCATAAAAAAGAAGGGCATCAAATTGTCAAAAACAAAAAGAAGGTATCCAGCATATACAGTGGCATGATTCTAGTTACAAAGATGTATTTCCACTTATCAGTTACTTTTAAACACCTGAAAAAGGTGTAATGTTGGACCTTGTAGGATGAGAAGAAAAATCACTTTATGGACTCAACAAAATAGAGCATCACAGAAACAAGATTTCAGATAAATTTCACTGTGTAAACATCCCTTGAGTAATCCATAATAAGGAGACAGGGGCAAGGATCTAGTAATGTAAATATTGAATCAAGGAAAACTGTGTCTAAAAGCAGGGAAGATTCTTAGCATGAAAAATATAATTAGGTGCAAGGTTTTTCTCCTTAATCGACAGAAAAGCTAACATGATGTAAACAGTAATTTCAGTAAAAAGAAGACACACACACACACAAGAGAGAGAGAGAGAGAGAGATCTACAAAAAGGCATTTCCAAGAAAGACAATTTTTTTAAGTTTATTCAGTAAGAGATACTGCAGTATTTGTAGATTTTACAGCACATTGTCAACACCTTTCTTAACTTTGGCTTTTGGCTCAAGGTAATTTAGTAAATCATTCTCTCCCCTCACTCTGGGATATAATGCTCTTACACTGGAATGACATATTTGACGACATTCTCTCGGGGAGAATGTGGCAAAAAGAAGAGAATTGGGCAGCTGAAACCACAGTAAATTATGGAGTATCATTCATTAACAAGCATACCCTGCAAGCGGTAGGAAAATATAAAATCCACCTACACAGAGGGAGAGAGCACAACACACACACACACAAAAAGGGATAACAGCCAACAGTATGATATCAATTATACCTGGGTTGACAGACATGAAATGTGGCCATGCTATGGCCAACAAAGATATTGAAATAATTATGCAACACACTTAGCAACAAAAAAAAATTACGGAGTGAAAGGTGAAGCATGAAATGGTAACTCTGATATATTACCACATGGGCGCCTATGGGACCAATAGGTGGGCTGATAAATTTATGTTGATGTCGCTCGATGGCCTGCAAAAGATTGGTCACTCGACCTCCACCAAATGCAGTAACCTTCAACGAAAAAGCAAAGAAAATCCCTAAATAAAGTGAATGATACAGAATATGCATGAGTTTTACAAATTCAAATATGAGCTATTATTTCGCATGGCAGGCAGGTCCAGCATCTACATTGACCCAAGTCACAATTCTTGTAACCTCCTGCCCAACCCCCAGGGAGAACAAATCCAATGGTGTATGTACATGAAAGTCTGTGTGGAAATTATATTATGTGAACACCATACATATGGAAAAAGCATGGCAAGCAAAAGCGAAGATGAGGCGGAAAAAATAGGAGAAAGAAAAAGCTAATGAGCATCTAATACAAGAATCTTCGGACCTTATTTCTTTGATGCATATGGAGCTCGCGGATACGAGAAGAAATATCACGATGACTTCTGTCAACATCTTCTATCTGAAAATGTTAAAAATCATAGAATGCAAATGAATCATAAACCAAGATAGCAAACGAACACAAGTTTTTCTTCTCAGAAAAGGCTCTAGAAACATCTAAATACACAACACTAACATTAATGTTGCAGATGCACAAGCAGTTGAAGAATCAAGAAAATAACCATCACGATAAAAAAAGTATAATAAAGTTTCCGTACCTTATTGGCAATCTTTTCTATTTCATTTTCTAACATGACTATCCTTTGTGCTGTTGCATCCTCCTCTTCCTTCAATCTGAATGAAACCATTCCAGTCAGATCAAAAAAAGCACCAGTTCAAAGTGAAAACCATCAGTTCAAAATGTTACCTCTGAAGGTTAACATTAGCTTCATCTACCTCGACTTGGAGTTCCCTGAGTTTTTCCTCCATCTCATTATGTTCAGCCTACAGCCAATCGGATAGTAATGGCATATTGTTGCTGATTGTGCTATAATTAACGTAAGTTACATGCTAACTGGCCTTCATGCATAATTAGCAAACTGGCAAACATAAAAAATGAGGTGCTGCATAGAGAATATTAGCCTGGAGCAAAAATAATTACATTTGCATCTTGGTCCAGTGGCAGAAATTTACTGCAGCTGAAAACAGCTTTAAGGCACATAACTCAATAGTAAAAAATGTCTTCAAACAAACTCAGAATCCATTAAGTTGGCTTTTCCTTCAGTTTTTACCAAAGCGGATTGGCATTTACAACCTCATTTCACCAGGAGTACTAAAAACGAAAATGTCAATAATACACCAGTGAACCAACTGGGAACATAAATATTCCAAGTAAAATCAACTTTCCATGTATTACAGTTTAGTATTACAGTTAATGGTAATATGCTTAGACATATGATGAAGTTATTCATTAAAATAACTTGACGCATAATATGTAGTTAACACTGACATGAAATGCATTGATTCCCAAGCTAAAAGTACAGCAAATTAAGAATAATACAGAAGAGCTTCTAGGTGTTATGCCGAAAAGGGTTATCGTGTAATAATTTCTAATAATGATATTCGCTTATCATGTAAAAAGTCAGCCTCTTACTATCTCTTATAATAAAACTTACAAAATCAAGAAAGAAGTACCTATATATGTGGGCATCATTTGATCGCATATATTACTGAAGCATCTTCAGTATTAGTATAATGCAATTGCCATTGTAAATACGCAAGAAGGAAACATTAGAGGTCAAAGTTCCTTCCCCAGTTGACAATCGTGTATGTTCCAATCTGATATAACAAATAATATTCGGCTATATATTGCAGAATGATCCCTGGAATTATTTACATAATGGTCCCTCACGTCATTGCATGAGGGTCCCCGAAAATGGTAATATTTGCACTACGCTACAAGATCCGTGTGGTCCTAAATGAACCGGGTCGGGTCAAGGGCATCCTGACCGTTCATTCAGTATGCCACGTGGCATCATCTACAAGGCCCACTTGTCTTTATCGGATCGGTACAGCATGAATATTTATAAATACCCCCACTCAGCACATAATTGAGGTTCACAATCTGAATCGAGCAATCTCTTAGTTTAGCATTGTATTCCCAGATATCTTTGTTATAGACTTAGAAGTAAGTTCCCTTCATAAAAATTTGGGTTTACTAGCCTCGTATTGTACGATCCACCGAGCGGGAAGCATATAAATTAGTTGAACTACATTAGACTCGATCCTCAAGTGGATACGTAAGCAGCTTAGTTATTACTGAATGCAGTCTATAATCTTGATCCGTCACTTCGTGTTGTTTTACGAGTCTACCTAGATTGAGTTAGTTCGATCCCAAAATCAACCTAAATCACCATCCATAAGCTAGTTTTTGGTTAGACATATAAAATTTAATTACTTCAAGAAAACTGGATGATCTATTTTAAGAACCCTACATATTCAATTTCTAGAAAATGATGTGGTAATCCCTAAAAGGTTTTTAAGATGTGAAGACCTAATCAACAAGCATTCTAATCAAGCAGGATGAGCTTCACATTAATTACTGGGAAAGTGAGGCAACCACTTTTCTTAGATGTAAAGCAAGTGAACTAAAAATTTGGGAAAGCCATAGCATGTCTAATTTGGTTTAGGAGCAATCAACAGCATATATTGGTTGCAAAGACACGTGATTGACTTAATGATTCAAACAAATTTAGAAACAATCCCCTCGCTCTCAAGTTAGCTTCATGAAAAGCAGGGCCAGAGTTTGCAGTAGCACATTTAAACAATTGAAAGAAGAGAAGTAAAGTAGATAATATTACCTGTGTATTTCTAATATACTGCTCATTAAAATCACGAATCTGTTGCTCAAGTGATTTGACCTGTTGAACCATCTTCTCAATTTGCCTAGTCCGGCGATCTCGTTCCCCTTCTAGCTCAAGCCTCTCCTTCACAGCCTAAAACAAAAAATTTAAACATAAGGATCTTTATCATAAATGCAACACACTGCAAATCTGTAAATGACGAGTGAATATGGGATGAATTAGACCACGAGTTATGAGCAATTTCTCACAAGATAACTATCGAAATAGATGAGTGAAAAAAAGTTGCACAAATTTCAACTTGAGAAAGGAGAGGAAACTTCGGAGAAATTTTGCAGGAGCCAAGTACATGGAACCAAAAAAAAAATCCCTCAAAAGGGGAAGAATATATAGTAAAAAAATGACAAAAAAAAAAAGAACCAATAAAAGGGGAAGAAACAAGCAAAAGATACTATTTACGTATTTACTTACTAATACAATGTAGTTAATTCAAGATACTATTTACGTATTTACTTACTAATACAATGTAGTTAATTCACTATCAAGTAGCCACATAGTTAAATGCACACAAACCTTTAGAATTGAAGAAAATGCAAAATACACATAACCACCATACCATAGAAAGACTTTGGTTCAAATCCTCTTTCATTCTTCTTACTTCAGATGTCCTTTCCATCATATTTGATATTTGACTTTTCTTCTTTGCCAATTGATCACTCAATACTTCCATCATTTGCTGCAAATAAGCAAAATCAACTTTCTTAGTTAACCAAGCTTTTCAATTTAGATTCATATGACCACTCAGTTTGCATTTGGTATAAGAAAATGCAACAAAAATGGAACTGGCATTCTGGATGCACTAGCAACACCCTGTTTGCCTTATCGTATCCTTGTGAATAGCACTACAGCAAGGAGTAAGTACTCCCAAGAACTAGGTGTTTGAAATCCCCTCAATTGTCTCTGGCTTTACGCATTCCCAATTCTTGGGAATAACTCATATTCCTGTGATGCCATCAATGCCCAAATTGTTTACACGAAATGACAAGATAAGACTTGTTTGCTTCCCCCCTTCCCCCCACCCACCCACCCCACTCCAAAGGTACCTTACCTCACTCCCCAAATCACCAAGCTCCACTGCTTGCCACCACCAACAGGCTCATCCCTCAACATCATCAGTCCTACCTTCCGACCCCCCTCCATCCCCACACCATCAGACCTCCTTTCCTTTCCTCACCTCACTTCCATGTCCCCTTTGAACAGACCTACAATTCATCACCGGCCACTTTTTCCCTGTGGCCACCTCCACGATCTCCATATCTGTTATCATCCCATTAGCTCACGTCCAATCAAAGATGTACCTGCACAGCTATCAATCTAACACCCACATGTTGATACATGCACAAAGACACACATACTAGTTGCACGCCTCAACTACGAGAACTAAACCATATTCTCATTTTACAAAAACAATACATTATTATCCTTAATAAATTAATTTTTTAGCTGCTCAGATTGCGGCCAATCTTCCTAGCCGCTTAGGGCCGGGCTTAGAGCGCGTGAAAGGGATTCGGATCAAGAGAGTAAAGTGAAAGTTCGACAAAATGGATGGAATATACGGAATTTGCCGATAAACCCCTCGATTTCCCGATGCGGCAAGAGTTCCAGCAGAAGACGAATAAGACAGGTAGACTAAGTGATAATTTTTTTTAAATATCAATTATTTGAAAATTTTATTAAAGAGAAAGAAATTATCATAACTGAACATGTATTTATTTATTTATTCTCAAATTTAGTGTGTTTCAAGAGGAGGAAGTTGCAATCATTGTGATGCCTTTCTAAAAGAGTTTTGGTTAGACCTTTATTCACCAGTGCTTGGTCTTTTTATTTTGGACTGACAAGCCAAAAGTTTATAAGTGATGCGTCTGCCGTGTATCAACAATTTCTGATAAAGCAAATTTCCCATATTGATCACAAAGATTTAGGAGAAGCCATCACTAACCTTTTGTTCATATGTTATTTTTCTGGTGAAGCCTTATGCAGAAAGGGTACTACTCAACCACCATTTCTAGAAAGGGTACTGCTCAACCACCATTTCTACAGAAAATCAGACTACACAAAATCCATAGCCTAAAAGCATGAAACATCAACTAGACACCTTTGAGTCAAAATCATGGTGTGGCTAGAAAATAGGACCATATGGATGATGCTATTGGTGTATAAAGCATGATTTTGTTTCCTTGCTTCTCAATCACAACATTTCCGGATGAAAGTATGAACAACTTGATGATAATATGTTATCAATTCTCAGTTAAAGTTTCTAAAAATGGAGTCATGAAATGCATGAACTGGTGTATGACAGTTATATTTGATTTGAGGAAAGTCGAGGCTTTTAGTGATTCGCGGACCATGAGAATAAATGGGAGAAATAAACTGGCTATAGCCACTATAATTTTGAATTCTGATTTTTGGATTATAGGCTTCCTCCTGCCCTACTTATTTCCATGTGGAATAGGAACCAATAACTTTGCGTATAAATCCTCACACTTACTACATTAACTTTCAGCGGCAATTAGCATCTTAACTAAACTAGAAGTGACAATATACAAGAAATAAGTTAAAAGAAACCAGGTGCTTTAGAAACAAAAGTATATCTAATTCATTCAATATGCCCTCTTCACATCTGGAGCTACCAGTTTCGAAAATCATCTTATTCCTCTGACCAGAGAAGTAGCTACTCAAAAGTCACTAAAGGATTGGAGTTTTATCAGAGTTCTTTAATGATGGTTGGGAAAGGGATTTTAGCACATATGCTCCTCAATGCTAATGAACTTTATTGGTCTCTCTTTTGGCTAATGTTAGTGTTTCACTGATAATAAGCAAAAATGAAAAAAAGGTTGTACCTTACGGTCTCTGGAGAACAAGAAAACAGGGAATTAAAGGAGAAGACAAATACATGAAAGTCGCATCAATTAACTTACATGATCCTTATCGATTCGTGCTTGACAGCTAGGTATCCTTCTTCTCAGCTTCTCGATCCATTGATGTTGCAAATCAAGTTTTCTGTCGTAATCATATACCCATGACCAAGCTAGTTTCTTAGTCAACAATTGAACCTGCTGCGATATCTCCTCCACAAATTCCATACTCTTTATCTTTTCTTGCAATTCATCAAGTTCCTTCAATACCGGTCTCAGAGACTCTTCCAAATGCTTAACTAAGGCCTTCGCATCACTTAGTTGTTTTTCAATACCTTTTAATAGATCATCCACTTGTTGAAGAAGCGTTGCCTTGAAAAAGAACTGTAACAATGGTGTTACTTGCTGGCTATATTTTAAATAATTAATAATCCAATCATGCTAGGTTTGGTTGGTGCATGAGCAGTTGGTACAATGTCTAATGGTTCACAAATGAATGGCCAAAAGAGAAACGAAGGCAGAATATATACTTGCTAAGTATACGGAATTTTTAACCTACAGACTTCTGAAATTGAAGAGAAAGTTAAATAGTTACCTTGAACTTATCTTTTGCATTACCTGAATGCAAAAATTCCCGGCTCTTGTCTTGACTCATGATGACGCATGGATTCTCCACATCAATCTTCATTTTTGCCACAATGTCATAGTTTAGAATTTGGATTAGGGGCAAATAATCAAATCACATACATACCATAAATCATGCACAAAAACAGGGTCTTCTCAGTTTTAAGTGAGACTATGAAAAGCAGATAAGTTTGGAAAACATGGTGAGTGCAAAAGTCATGCTTTTTGATGATTAGAAGCCAAAATAGAAGGCTGTCAACACTCACATTGAAGTGTTCTATAATTTCACGAAGATTGTCTTTCTTGCTACCAACCTTCCTACCTGGAAAGCAAACAACCAGAAAGGATCAACTTTCCAACTATACTAACTCTACAAAAGGGGGGGGGGGGGGGGGGGGGGGGTATATTAACTGCTTGTTCCTCTTTATGTACGTGTCTCACACACTAATGACATTTTTTACGATAAACTGTACTCATAATTTATTCAAGTAAATTAGTCATTACCTATTGATACCCAATAAATAAAAATGCAAAGTCTTGGAACTAAGTTAGTATTTATTTGTTAATCAATTATTAAAGAGATAAAATATGTCAAACATAATTGCAAACTTGTTTTGGAAAGCCACTTATTAATTCTATAATACTTCTGATATTGACAAAGGCAAAATTAAACAGCCTTCCCGCTAAGAAAATATCTGATACTGTTTTCTCAAACTGAATAGATGATTCTGTAGAATACAACTTAAGAGAAAATATCATTGATTATAAATTTTATTAGTTTGAACTTCAAAATTGAAGTTTACATTATCTAACCATAAACTGTTTTTGTACAATCAACGAAGAATTTAACTCTCCCTTTTCTCCACTCGGGAAAAAAAAAAGGAATTCTATACCTTATTTTTTATATTAACAAAAGAAAGTCTCTATACATTATGAGCAGAAAAGTAAATGTAAACTTATCAATAAAGTTTGCTAATATGTAAAATATTTTATTTTATGTTTTATTGAATACTATTAAAAATTGCTATGTATGTCAAAAATATATTCTGATGCTAGTATTTTCAACCTAGTTTTCTTTTATTCCCTTGTAACTTTCCTATCAATACACAAGGACAACAAACTGATTTTCTTAATCAGAAACATTTTCCCAGACCAAAGCATCAAAATCTGAAAAAGAAATTATTTATAGTTGGAATCCACAAATGTTCATATCACTTTCAAGTCTTTCTCAAGATGGTGCTATGTATATCATTCTTTAAAGATATCAAGAATTTCGGTCATAGATGATCAATGAAAATCAGGACAAAGATTCAGCGGATAGAACCTTGACTGTTTTTCAACGTGATGGAACTGGTTGATTCGGAAATCCTACGGTCCACAATTATGATGTCTCCATACGTTTCTGGCTTGAAAGCATCCTCTCCTTGATTCTTTATCTCAACTTGAACAAGCGCATGGCTATAAATGAATCAGATGTGATATTAACCATTCCGAAAAAAGAGAACCATGACACAGTCTTCAAAAAAAAAAATTGGCAGTAGGGAAAAACTAATTTACAACCCAAAAATCTAGCAACAACAATTGATGCATAGAGAATGTAAAGTAGATAGCAACCTCTCCAAACTCCAAACAACCAGATATGCATGATATGGGGTAATTCTATGCCAAACCGAGTCCAATGATCCAAGTGTGTATTCTGTGTCTATCTCTTTCACACAAGTGTATGTGGTGACCGCACACAATACATTTTACTGTGTGAGAGAGATAGATATTACGACCATTGAACTTGGTCTAGTATATAATTTTTCCCATGATATAGGTGTTAAATTTACACATCAAGTATCTAAACCTAAAACTACCCATACTGAAATGTCCCATTTTTAATTTTTCAAACATAAAACCACCAAACCTGCAGCCAGTCTTTATAAAATCCTTCATTGAATTTGCTCTCTGCGTGCCGCGAGCGCGACTACCAAACGCCACGCACAATGCCGTCAATATAGCACTCTTCCCGCCTACAAATGAAAAAAAAAAAATCCCCAAATTAAAATCGAACTACAGAAAACACAAATGCGAATCATAGTTTACATGTAGAGTGAGCTAATATGTGTGAGAGAAAGCGGATTAAAGAGGAGCTTACTTCCATTTTGACCGGTTACGAAATTGATCCAATCGCCGAACTCGATTTGTAGATTGCTGTGGCACATGAAATTTTCTAGACGGATCCTGGAAATGATACCGGCTTGCAGACGGTTAGGGCGACGGGTCGGGTCCGTGAAAACCCTAGGATCCGCCATTGGAGTTGCTTACTGTTTCTAGGGCTTTTTCGCCTTTGTGAGGAAGAAGAGAAACGAATGAACAGAGAGAAGCGAGAGCTTTTTTGGCTTCCACTCAGACTTTCCAGTCTCTTTGGCCGCGAATCGTCGAGTACAGAGTACTCATTTGGGGGACGATGGCGGGAAGAAGTTTGTTTGGCAGTGATAGTTTCATTTGTTTATTTAATTAATAATAATTAGTCAGGGTAGCACACTCGATGCATACGTGAAAAACAGAAAAGAAATTCTAGTAAAAATCAATAATACAATATAAAATGATTTGATATTAAATTTTTTGAACAAGAAATAAATAAATAAAATACAGGAGGGGAGATAATAAAAGGTACTAGCTCGGGTTTGTCGAGCTAAGAACCTCTTTGGGTAACCCCCTTCATGGAATGAAAAAAAAAATGCGAGATAAATAAGTATGATAGATTATAAAGATAAGAATTTTTCAAAAGATCTCATGTTTTATATAATAATATAGATTATAAAGATAAAACTAATCAATAGATGATATTAACACTCCAAGTATGCTACTGGCACTCAATTATTCCATACAAATTTCTTGAGAAATATAGTGAATAGTGGAAATCAGCACTAATTTTTTGAGCTCCAAGAAAAATCTATGATGAATCAAGTTCAATAATCATGTTGTCTACATTTTACGCACAGTCTATGATGCATGAATACTTTTAAAAATAATATAATATAGTGTTGGATACTTGGGGGACATGATATTTGTGGGATACTCCTCGTATACGTGCCGACACACCACATGGCATATCAAAATATAAAAAGAAAAAGAAAAAATGGATATCATGTCCGGAACTTATCCAAATAAGAAGCTCGACAATAATATCATTGCTCCCAATAAAAATGTCTGTAATTCTGTGATACATGATAGATAATGATGTGCGGGCTAATCGCCCTAACGATGGTAAATGAATTAATGGCATTCTGATATTAAAATATATATAAAAAAATACATGGATATGAAAGTGGAAACTTGACGTGACAACTGACAAAGAACATTTGTAGTTTCGAGAGACAGTAGATGAAAAAGGAAAATTCACATAGAAACATAAAAAATGTGAAAGATGGACGACGCGTTGATGACTCAAATAATTATATTTAGTACTAGATTTTCTTAATATATATATATATATATATATTATTTGATATGTTTCATTTAATTATTGTTGGTGGGTGAGATTCGATAGATTTATACTTTTATTTGTTTGAAGTGTTTAAGGTTGTGTGCAGATTAATTAAGACAAATATATATATATATATATATATGACGACACGATCACACATTTTTCTCAAAATTTTAGTATACGGCACAATCAAAATACGACTATTTATAAAGTCATATCATGGCCGTGCGGTATACTAAAATTTTGAGAAAAATGTGTGATAAATAGTCGTATTTTGGTCGTGTCGTATACCAAAATTTTGAGAAAAATGTGTGATCGTGTAGTCATATCCGTATCGTATTCGTGTCGCCATATTCGCACTTATGCAACATAACACATGATAAGGAGTATGTGTGATCCCCATCTCCCATGCTCTTTTATGAAAGGAATAAAATCAAAATACGAACATTTGACATGGTCTGGTATAAAATTAACCCGTATTTATTAACTGATTCTTAAAGAGTCTCAACTCTAGACTCCAAGTTTTAATCATGTCAATCTCGAAATTCCAAGTCATAATCGTGCTATATGTTCTTTGATCATGAACTATAAAGTATATATCGAGAGCTTCAAAAAATAAAGACACTCACATAAAAATATATGAAAACTTAATAGTGTATTAGCAATATTAACGAGAGAATATATATGTAAATAGGGTAAAATACACTTTACCCCTGAGTTATAGCCCTCGTAACAAATGCCCCTTTGAACTGTTAAAAAATACACTTATCTCATTCTATATTATAGAATTGTTTTAAATACCCTTAACCATTATTTTTCTTCTTATCTTTTCATTTCTCCACCTTTTTTTTCATAAATTCTTTTATTATATACATTAGTTAAAATTTACACAATATAATAATTGACAACATTATTAGCACTAACATTAAATTAATTTGGTGACAAAAATATTATAATAATGTTTGACAATATTTATAGAATGCATTGTCATAAAATTAAATTATCCAAATAAATTTATTACCTTTTACGTATATCTTGACAACAATGTATATAAATATGTGTGTATGTGTGTGTGTAAATGCATTTTTAATACCCTATTACAAGAATATATAACCGAATTAATATAATTCAAACACGCCATATTCTGACAACACGCGCGCGCGCACACACACACACACATATATATTTAGTACACTGTTAATTACAATATATGTTTGGATTACATATATTTTATTAGATTAGGGTATTAAATATACATATACATTGTCTAAATATACATAAAAGATTAAAAATATCTGTCACGCCCCCAAATTTCAATCCATAAAGGGCTAAAATCTGAAAGTTTGAGCCTATCAAAACAACAGTTCAATCCAAAATCTATAAATAACTAAACAATTTCTAGTAGGTGATTGATGAGGTGAAAACAATAATAGTTTTTGTTTTTTAAAAGATCATTGGAAACATGAGTTAAAATAATATTTGCATGCATAAAACCATTTAAGCAATGAATGGTAAGACTCTAAAACTTTAGTGTATGCATGATAAAGTTTTGTTCAAGGATCATTGGAAGCATGAGTAAAAATTGAATTTTCGTTCACAAGAACAGTTGAGCAATGAGTGATATGATACTCACATTTTAAACTATGCATTTAAATAGCAGGCAGTTTAATGCAAGTAACATGTACAAGGCACACTTAAGCAAAAGGGGGCCACGTTAGCGATACCATCGCGTTCGATGACTCGCCCATAGCACTCTGGGTCCTGCTGCTTCTTCCTTATCACTCCTGAACACGCGGCTTAAAAGTCATCACCTTATATCTCCCCACGAAGGCTCGTGATGCCTGATTATCCGGAGTATGCCACACGAACTAGTACCCATTCACCCTCAGAACATTCCGTCTTTAAGTGTTGGGATTTGGCCGTGGATAGTAGGAACTGTTTAAGAACGCAAGCCTATGCTTGACCGGCCAAACTCTGCCCTATCCACGCCTGACATTTGGGTCCGATATTTAACCATGTAATATGCAACACGTATCACTTGAATGTAGTCACGATGTATGATCACGATACAAGAACCACATGATGGAGTAATTTCATGAAATCCATAAAATCGATGTTTATTTTGAAATCGCTTTTGCAAAAAATGCATTTGAAACAAGTATGCAATCACGTATGTCACGAAAGATGCAATGAAGCATTTTAGCTCACAATAGAATATTGAATCGAGCAAATAGTTTTTCATAATTTCATTAAAGAAATGTTTTCCTTGAAATCATTTTCACAAAACGTGCATGGGAAATTATTCTCGCAAAATATCTTTGAAAACATTTGTGCAATTACCATTTGGCAACGTTAGATCATTAATTTAAAATGAGTCAATGATTTGATTTTGAAAGCGTTGAAACTCATTTTCATGTGAAGTACCAATTGAATCAGAGTCTAAAAAAGGGGTTTTAAGCCAATTGAATATGAAACACAAATTCTGGAATTGAAAAGAGCTACTGGCAGTGATGCTTTAAATGCAAATTCTATAATGATTCATTAACGATTTCCAAAGAGTCCTTGCAAGGGGTAAAAAGTTGAAGCAGCGGAACCCAAAATTCCATGGGCGAGTCATCGGACGTGATGGTATCATTACCATAGCCCTCTCCTGCTTAAGCGTGCCTTGTACATGTTACTTGCATTGAACTGCCTGCTATTTAAATGCATATTTTAAAACGTGAGTATCATATCACTCATTGCTCAACTGTTCTTGTGAATGAAAATTCAATTCTACTCATGCTTCCAATGATCCTTGAACAAAACTTTATCATGCATACACTAAAGTTTTGGAATCTTACCATTCATTGCTTAAATAGTTTTATGTATGCAAATATCATTTTAACTCATGTTTCCAATGATCCTTTAAAAAACAAAAAATATTATTGTTTTCACCTCATTAATTGATCATTTTTTGGTCTAAAAACTATTTTAAGTACCTTTCACACGTACAATGGCGCTCACTAAGCTTTTGCTTACGTATTTCACCACTGCTCTCCAGTTAGAGATGACTTGAGCAGTGAGACGGGCTCGGAGGATCATGTGTATAGACAGGGACAATCGTAGATGTGAAAATTGCAGATTAAGACATGAATAGTAAGTTTACTTTATCTGGTTAAATGTGTTAGGGTTGGGAACCTACTAGAAGTTGTTGAGTTATTTAGAGATTTTGGATTGAACTGTTGTTTTGATAGGCTCACGCTTTCAGATTTTGGCCCTTTATGGATTGAATTTGGGGGCGTGACAATATATATCTAAAATAATTTAATTATGTCGCGACGCATTAATTGAATTTTATAAAATAATAATAACAATGTAATTTATTGTCCTCAAATTAATTTAATTAAAGTATTAAAGATACTTTTAATTATTAAGTATTAAATAATTAATAATGATGTAGTGGGTAAACTTTACCTAATATATGTATAAACAAATGTGAAAAAGAAAACAATGGTGGAGAAACGAATAAGTAAGAAGAAGAATAATGGTTAAGGGTAATCAAAACAATTCTATAATAAAAAAAGAGGTAAGTGTATTTTTTAACCGTTCAGAGAAGTATTTTTTACGAGAACTATAATTAAGAGGGTAAAGTGTATTTTTCCCTATGAAAATATGACCCGTGTATGTTAACACAATTGACTAGAAAAATGCCTGAGAGTGACTCCACTATCATAAAAGATTTGAATTTAAGTCATTATATATATTATAAGTGCGTACACATAAGCACAATGCATCCTACTTCTCCAAATTAGCTAACATTGTGTTATGTAATATGAAGACCTAATGCATGTTAAGGGATTTGAAATTAAGGGTCCAAAAAAATCTATTACCAACACATTTTACAAATTGATGTGTTTAAACAATTTATAAATATTTAGCTATTCTTGGCCCGTTTGTGTTAGATTATTTATCCAAGCTTATGTAAATTGATATAATCACTTTTTTTAGTTTAATTAGTTTAGTGAGTTAAAAGATAGTGATTTTAAAGCACTATATGAAACTTTAATTATTTAAAAATCGAGCACATTTAGGCCCTATTTGGTTGTGTTTTCAATTTTCAATTTTCAATTTTCATTTGAGAATAAAAGTACACACTTTAAACTGTTTTTAACTGGAAATATTTTTATTTTCATTCTCGTTTTTACGTTCCCAATAAATTTAAATTATTTTTTTAAAATTACATTTCACATCACTCATTTCACAATTTTTTTTTATCACTTTTCTCTCTCATCTCCTTATTAATTTTTTAAACATTTCTCTCTCATCTCCTTTAATTTTTAAATCCAATGTTATTCATATAATAATTTTTTTCAATCATTTTACATATCACAATCACTAATTTCAATAATTTTTAAAAATACAACCAAACCTCACCTACTTTTTTCACTTTTCTTACACAAAAATAAAAAAACTCATTCTCCCATATATTTTAGAAAATGACGGTTGAAAATAAAATGAAAACACGTCTAAATAGAGCCAGCTCTGTATGGTTGTGCTTTCGAAAATAATTTTTGAGTTTTTATTAGAGAATGTGCATTATAGAAATTTGTGTAAAAATATTAATTTTTTTTTGTTTGTTTGAATGTGTTTTTGAGAAATGTTTGAAAATTGTGTAGATGTGATATAAAATTGATTGAATTAGTTATATATGTAATGATGATGGGAGAAAAAATTAGAATAATATTTTATTTATGATAAAGTAAGAAAGAGAATGTGTTGGATAGTTGAATTATGTAATTAATGAAGAGAGATAATGAAGTAATTGAATTGATGAAATGATGAGTGGTTATATAGGGGAATGTGTAGTAGGATTTAAAATTTGAGTATTTTCTGTAGAATTTACCTTGAAGTGTGCATTTTCATTTTTTGGTGATCCAGAAAGTAAAAATGAACTTAAAAAACACAACCATACAGAGTCTTAGGCTTCGTATGGTTATGTTTTCTGAGTTAAATTCTGATTATTTTTTTTAAAATGTGTATTATAGAAATTCGCGTGAAAATATTGACTTTTGTTATTTGTTTGGATGTGTTTTTAGAAAATAGTTGGAAGTGGTGTTTGATGTGATATAAAGTTGAATTTTATTGGGATTTAATATATGAAGTGATTGAATTAGTTATGAATTTAATGAGATTGATATAGTATTATTGATTATGTATAAAGTATGTGTGTGTATACATCTAATACTTATATGTGTGTGTGTATATATATATAACGTTATATAATATATATAGGAACAAAGTGGCTGTACACGCCACTTTGTTATACTTGTATATATATATTATAATATTATATAAATATTTTCTTTTAAAATATTAGTTGACAACAATTAAAATTTTAATAAATTATTAACTTTTGTATTTTTTAATTTAATGATATTCAATCAATAATATGATAATTTCAATATAATTTTCAAATTTAAAATAAAAATATAAAAGATATGTAATGTGCATCTTAGTACTTTTTTTATAATTTTTTTTACTATTATTCGAATTAAATATTAATAATAATAATTGAAATATTTGGAAAGTTGAAATATTTGGAAAATTGAAATATTTGGAAAATTGAATATGAATTTTTATTATATAAAATATGATAAAGTAAGAAAAAGAGTGAGTTGGAAAGTGAGATGGTGTAATTAATGATGAAAGATTGTGAATTGATTGAAAGGGTGAAATGATTGGCTGTTATATAGGGAAATGTGTAGTAGGATTTAAAATTTGAATATTTTCTATAGAATTTACCTAGAAGTGTGCATTTTCATTTTCTGGTGATCCAGAAAATAAAAATGCAATTCTGAAAACATAACCATATGGCATAGATGTAAATTTGCCAATATACATTTCAATGACTGATGAAAGGTGTCCAACTTTTCTTTGATCTCTTTCGACATGTTAAGTATAGCTACCATAGGGCATTTATTTTCGGTGTTACATTTGATTAGCATGTTAATCAAGGAAAATTCTACCTGTTCTTGGCTCGATCATATCCAAGTATATTTCATAAAAAAGTATATTACGTTTGTCTTATAGTTGGTCGATCATATCCAGCCGGAGCCAGGATTTGGAGTTTGGGAGGACGAATGTAAAAAATTCGGGGCGAACCTTGATACTTTTGTGGGGGGGGGGGCGAAATGTCAAAAATAAAAAAATTATAGGGTAAAAAACAATTCTCAAAGTCGAGGGGGGTGAGTAGGGGTGTAAACGAGTCGAGTCGAACCGAACGAGATGTTGTTCAAGATTGTTTGAAATACAATCCAGCTTCAAAGTTTGTGTTTGAGCTTGTTTAATTATAAATCGAGCCGAACACGAGTCGAGCTCGAGTAGTTTGATTTTTTTTTTACGTGTTTTTATTATTTTTTACTAATCAAGCCAAGTTTGAGCCAAACTTTAAAATCAAACACAAAAAATTGTTCAAACTTAGTTTGATATGTTAACAAATCGAGCTCAAACGAACTATTAGCGATTGAGCTCGATTTGAGTATCTAGTAATTTGGTTCATCTTTCAATCTTCGAGTCGGGTGCCCCACCAGCACGCTGGCTCGTCCCTGGCTAAAAGCGGGCTAGAATTCCCCGCAATTAATTTGGATTAAGAAATATGGATTGCAAATAATATATATTGTTTGTGTTATGAATAATTCATTAAGTGGATGTCCATATAACTCCAATACATAATTTAGTGGATTCACCTACAACTCCAATATCTCATTTAGTGGATTCACCTACAATTCCATTACCTCATTTTGTAATCAATATTTGATCTTGTTTTGTGCCTATAAATAGGCTTTGCCATTGTATTGAGAAATACACCAAAATCAAAAAAAGAATCCTCTTCTTAATTCTATAGTCTCTCTACTTTAGAATATTTGTATATATTTCATAATATTTGGGGTTATTTCATAACACGTTATTAGCACGATCCGTCTCAAGGTGTTAATCATTTTGAAATTTGGCAAAAGATATACATGGGGTACTCAACATATGATGTAAATGTAGTGAGAAATTTTTATGAGTTATTATGAGTTTGTAAAGAAAATTGATGGACAAGGTTTTCAAAACAAAGCAAGAAGAAAAGATAAAGAAAAGGTATGTATATTTCAATATTTAACAAAAATAGAAATATGCAATAATTCTCTTGATGTTTAGAAAGAAGACATATGTATATATATGTGCATAAATTTGATTAGTATTATTCTTTTGAATAATCCTATCATGTTGAAAATATTTTAAGAAGTTGAATGATTGTTATGTTATTCATCTTATACTTTGATAATAGTATTATATGATGAATCTTGAAAAAAAACTTGACTTTGTGACTCTTGATATTACGAGGAAAAATTATTTTTCTTGGGCGTTAGATATTGAAATTCATCTTAATGCAAATAACTATACTCCATTCCCTGAAGTGAATGTGTTGAGCAATATATAATTATTTTAATCATGAGTCTCGTCCAACTAGTTCTGCTACATTCCCTGAAGTGAAAGTAGCAACACATAACTATTTTAATCATTAAAGAAATCATGGACGTGGACGTGGTCGTGGATATGGTCATAGAAATCGTGGTGGTTATTAAAAAAAAAACATCTTTCCACCAGAAGTGGAAAAATAATGAAGAGAAACATGAAAGTGACCAAAATAGCAAATTTGTGAAAAATTTATGCTATCGTTGTGGTGGTAAAGGTCATTGGTCATGTACCTGTCGTACACCAAAGCATCTTGTTGACCTTTACCAAGAATCGCTGAAAAGTAAAAGAAAGAAAATAGAAACAAATTTTGTTTTTTGAAAAAGGCGATTCTGATCATGGCCGATTTTGATGACACTCATTTAGATGTTGCTGATTTCTTTGATGATCCTAATGAAAAAATTGATCACTTGATTGGAGATGGAAGTGTTCAAAAACAAATTTGTTAAGTTTTAATTCTAGTAATTTATAAATAAATATTTAAGTATGTTGTTTTAAAGTTCAATAAATGAATTTATTCATAAGATTATTGTTTCTTATATTAAATAATATTGTTTGATATTGATTTATTTCTTTTTATGTTTCAATAAAGAATGAGTATTTACTCGATCAGCAACAACATCAATAATGAAAATATATGTCTCACTGATAGTACAACAACTCACACCATCCTCAAAAATAAAAAATACTTCTCTTATTTAGTAATATGCAAGAAGCCAATGTTAATACTATATCGGGTAGTGCAAAATTAATTGAAGGCTCCGGCAGAGTTAATATATTGTTACCCCCAGGAACACAATTTTATATTGATGAAACTTTATATTCTACTAAGTCTCAAAAAAAATTTACTAAGTTTCAAAGATATCCACCGAAATGGATATCATATTGAGACAACAAGTGATGGCAATATTGAGTATCTTTACATCACTAATACAATATCTGGTAACAAATGTATATTGGAAAAGTTGCCAGCATTGTCCTCTGGTTTGTACTACACGCATATATCTACTATTGAAACACATTTTATCTTAAACCAGAAGTTTACAAATCAAAATAAGTTTGTTGTTTGGCATGACCGGTTGGGCCACCCCGGATCAATTATGATGCGAAAGATAATTGAGAATTCATATGGTCATCCATTGAAGAGCCAGCAGATTCTTCAATCGAATGATTTCTCATGTGCTGCTTGTTTATAAGCAAAAATAGGAAGTGAATCTATTACGTTTTTGGAACGTATTCAAGGCAATATTTGTGGACCAATACACCCGTCGTGTGGACCATTTAGATATTTTATGGTTTTAATTGATGCATCAACAAGATGGTCACATGTATCTTTGTTATCAACTCGCAACCTGGCGTTTGCGAGATTGCTTGCTCAATTGATTAGAATACGAGCACATTTTCCTGATTATCCAATGAAGAAGATACGCCTTGATAATGCAGGTGAATTTACTTCCAAAACGTTCAATGACTATTGTATGTCTATTGGAATTGATGCTGAACATCCTGTAGCACATGTTCATACACAAAACGGTCTAGCAGAATCGTTTATTAAACGTCTGCAGTTAATTGCAAGACCTTTACTTATGAGATCAAAACTTCCTATTTCTTGTTGGGGACATGCTATTTTGCATGCAGCAACACTTATTCGCATAAGGCCAACAAGTTATCATAAAATCTCCCCATTACACTTGGTTTTTGGTCAGGAACCAAATATTTCCCATCTAAAATTTTTTGGATGTGCGGTATATGTTCCAATTGCTCCACCACAACGCACTAAGATGGGTCCTCAAAGGAAATTGGGAATATATGTTGGATTCGAGTCTCCATCGATAATAAAGCATCTAGAGCCATGAACTGGAGATTTTTTTTACGGCTCGATTTGCTGATTGTCATTTTGATGAATCAGATTTCCCAACATTAGGGGGAGAAAATAAGCAGCTGGAAAAGAAAATTAGTTGGAATGAATTATCTTTATATCATCTTGATCCTCGAACAAAACAAAGTGAACTGGAAGTTCAAAAGATAATTCACTTTCAAGGTTTAGCTAACCAACTGCCAGACGCATTTACTGACCTAAAAAAAAGTGACTAAGTCACATGTACCAGCTGTTAATGCTCCAGTAAGAATTGTTGTCCCTGAAGGTCAAAGTAATGAGTCTACTGCACGCCTGAAGCGTGGTAGACCTATCGGTTCCAAAGATAGTCATCCTCGAAAAAAAAAAGGAGCTAAGAATCAAGATGGTCTAATCGAGGATAAAATAACTCCAGAAGAGTCCCCAGTCATAACTAATATTTCGGTTTCAGAAGAACCTCAGGTACCTGAAACTTGTGAAAATAATGAGATCTCAATAGATTATGTTATGAACGGGAAACGATGGAATCGAAATGAAGTCAACGTTGACGATAAATTTGCATACATGTAGCGCTAAATATGATGAATGATAATGAGGATCAAGAACCAAGGTCTGTTAATGAATGTCGACAAAGAAATGATTGGCCAAAATGGAAAGACGCAATGAGGGCAGAGTTAAACTCGCTTGAACCAACGAAAAGTTTTTGGACCTGTAGTCCGTACACCTGAAGATGTAAAAGTTTTTGGACCTGTAGTCCGTACACCTGAAGATGTAAAAGTTTTGGACCTGTAGTCCGTACACCTGAAGATGTAAAGCCATTAAGATACAAATGGGTATTTGTGCGAAAACGAAATGAGAAAAATGAAATTGTAAAATATAAGGCACGTCTTGTTGCCCAAGGGTTTTCGCAACGACCTGGCATAGATTGTGAGGAGACTTATTCTCCTGTGGTGGATGCAACTACTTTTCGTTATATAATAAGTCTGGCAGTGCATGAAAAACTTGATTTGCGTCTAATGGATGTTATATATATATATATATATATGAAAATCCTTGAAGGATTTAATATGCCTGAAGCATATAATTCAAGTTCTCGAGAACATTATTCAATTAAATTAAAGCATTGATTGTTTGATGTGATCAAATTGTTTAAAGTGCTTAAATATATGAATACATTCATGTTTATAAAATATGATTCTAAATCATTGCGTTTAATATGTACTTGAGTATGCTTATTTGATGAAATCAAATTAAAACATTAGTATGTGTGATTGCATTCAACATGAGAAACTTGATGTGATCAAGTGTATTATTTAAATTATTTAAACATATGTTGAATATATGATGTCAAATTGTTTTTGAAATGATAGTTGAGTGGGAGTATTTTCCAAGATAAGGAGAAACGTTTTGATGAGATCATATAATTCAAAGTGAATATTTGTTGAAGGAAGGATATAAGAATGATTCAATTTATCCTTGTATTTTCATGAAATGATCTGGAAATGAGTTTGTTATAATTACAGTTTATGTTGACGATTTAAATATCATTGGAACTCCTGAAGAGATTTCAAAAACTGTTAATTGCTTAAAGAAAGAATTTGAGATGAAAGATCTTGGAAGAACAAAATTTTGCCTTAGGTTGCAAATTGAATATTTAAAAAACAAAATTTTTGTATATCAAAACGCTTATGTATCAAAGGTGCTAAAGCGGTTTTACATGGATAAATCACATCCATTGAGCACCCCTATGGTCGTAAGGTCACTAGATGTGAACAAAGATCATTTTCGACCTCGAGAAAGTGATGAAGAACTAATTGGTCCGGAAGTACCATATCTAAGTGCAATCGGTGCACTAATGTACCTTGCTTGTCATACTCGACCTAATATAAGCATTCGCTGTTAATCTATTAGCAAGATATAGTTCTTCTCCTACACGAAGGCATTGGAATGGGGTTAAACAGATGCTGGATATATGTCTGATCCTCATAATGGTCGTTCACAAACGGGTTATTTATTTATATGTGGTGGTACAACCATTTCATGGCGATCTATGAAACAAACTATATCGGCCACATCATCTAATCATGCAGAATTCTTGGCTATTCACGAGGCAAGTCGAGAATGTGTTTGGTTAAGATCCATGATTCAACACATTCGAGGGACTTGTGGTTTATCTTCTGGAAAAAGGATCCCGACGATCTTATATGAAGATAATTCCGCATGTATCGCACAATTGAAAGAAGGGTACATTAAAGGAGATAGAACAAAACATATTTCACCAAAGTTCTTTTTCACTCACGATCTTCAGAAGAATGGTGATATCAATGTTCAACAAATCCGTTCCAGAGATAATCTTGCTGATTTGTTCACCAAGGCACTTCCCACAGCAACATTTGAAAAGCTACTCTACAATATTGGTGTGCGCAGACTTAAAGATCTTGACTGATATTGTCATGAGGGGGAGATAATACGCGCTGCACTCTTTTTCCCTTAACCAAGGTTTTTCCCACTGGGTTTTCCTGGTAAGGTTTTTAATGAGGCAGCATCTGATTGCGTATTGAAAGAATTATGTACTCTTTTTCCTTCACTAGGTTTTTATCCCACGGGATTTTTCCTAATAAGGTTTTAACGAGGCATATTCTTAAGTGATGGACATCCAAGGGGGAGTGTTATGAATAATTCATTAAGTGGATGTCCATATAACTCCAATACATAATTTAGTGGATTCACCTACAACTCCAATATCTCATTTAGTGGATTCACCTACAATTCCATTACCTCATTTTGTAATCAATATTTGATCTTGTTTTGTGCCTATAAATAGGCTTTGCCATTGTATTGAGAAATACACCAAAATCAAAGAAAGAATCCTCTTCTTAATTCTCTAGTCTCTCTACTTTAGAATATTTGTATATATTTCATAATATTTGTGGTTATTTCATAACAATTTGTATTGTTTATCCAAATATTATAAATTAATTCGCCTAAACTACCAACCAGTTCGTGAAGTCCTTAATCTCAATTCTCAACATTGTGGAAACTGGAAAGCCGCAGCCCATACACTAAACGTGCTCTCAACTCTCTTACTCATTTTGCAGTCCGAATTAATGGTAGGTAAGGTAAGAATAGTTCCACCACATCCATGAAAGTTATATACACACATATATATATTATGTAAATTACTGATATTTAATCGTGCTTAATTCATCAAAACAAACAATTTTATTTACGATCGATCATGGAGAACTCACAATATCGCAGGAATCAATGCAGCGGCGATTCCCCGCGCTTGAACCGGAGCAAGAGCGGAAGCATCGCCGTCGTATCTCCGCTTCCAGAATCGCACACAATCACGCCGAAGAAAAATTCGAAAAGCTCCAAAATCGAAGAAATTTCATCGAGAAAAACTCAAAAGAAGGCGGAGGTGAGTAACGACGTCGGCGGCGGCGGCGGTTTTGTTAGGTTTTTGCCTCGTAGTAAAAGCAAAATAGAGGTGCCGAGGAGAACGCGATCGGCTTCGACTTCTCCGTCTGCATGGGCGTTATCTCCCGGCCGACCGTGCTCTTCTCCGTCGCCGGCGGCCATGGATGTGGCGCCGGTGCCGAAATCTCCGGCGAGCTATGAAAAATTGATGAAACAGAGCGGCGGCGGCGGCGTGAGTGGCGTGTTGAAGTACTTCAAGCAGAAGAAAGTATCGCCGTTGCTCGAGGAAGAGTACCACCGATTTCGCGTGGTGTACAATCGGCTATTGCAGTGGCGATTTGCGAATGCTCGAGCCGAATCGTCAATGGCTGCCGTTAATAGAGTAGCTCAGGTATATGAATTTAACTTTTCTTTATCGTTTGTTTGTTTGTTTGTTTTGAAGGCTTAATAAATAGCCACCATTTATAATAAAAACATTACAATCTCCCTTTTATCAAACAACTAACGAAATTTACTAATATTATTAAAAAATATTTTCTAAATTTTTTATTTTGTTCTTGAGGATAACACCTCTTATAATAAAAACATTACAATCTCCCTTTTTATCAAACAACTAACAAAATTTACTAACATCATCAAATATTTTCTAAATTTCTTATTTTGTTCTTGAGGATAATTCATATTATAAACAGGTAATTGTAATTTTCAATTTGATCTTAAATAAATAATTTCTTTTTATTTTTTTTGATAAGCTTTAAATAAATGATTTAGTAATGAATTATTAACATCTCGATAATAAAGTGCAAATTCGATTTATACCAATTCGATTCTCTTTTAGAAAATGAAACATTACTGAGTTTTGATTTATTTTAAAAGCAATATCACAATTCAACGCAGATAAATCTAAAGGGCAAATCGCATTTTTTGGTCCTATATGTTTGTTTTTTTTTCAATTTTAGTCTCATTTATTACGGGATTATCACATTATGTCCTGTAACTTTAAAAATTTCTCCCATTTGATCACAGCTGAATTCCATCCAAAATTTAACGATCAACTTCGTTAGTCAACATTTTGACCCATTTTATTGAGGGAATTTGGGGGTGAATGTACTCATACATGGATGATATTCAATATCACGATATTTTTATTCAATATCACGCGTCACGGACGCACAAAATCTCCCCAAAAATCCAATCAAAATGTTGACTAACGGAGTTGACCGTTAAATTTTGAATGAAAAATCCTGTGGGGACCAAATGTGAGATTTTTTTAAAATTATGGGACACAATGTGAGAATCTCGTAACGAATGAGACTAAAATTGAAAAAAGCCAAATATATGGGATCAAAAATGTGATTTTTCCTAAATCTAAATTACTAAGTTGCCAAAATTGCAACGCTTGACTAACGAGAGGAGGGTAAATCATAAATGTAAGATTTTATTATAAGAGGGACGTGTTGATTATATGGTCTACAAATAAGTGTACTGTCCTGTAATTACACTATATTAAGAGGGGCAGTTGGTGTGTAATCAACCCTTAATTTAATAATTATTGTCGTTTTGTTAATGAATAACTGTCGTTTCTTTCTTATGGGGTTGTACTAAATGCAGAAGAAGCTGTTCAATGGGTGGGTAAGAATTTCACTGCTTAGAAATTTAATTGCGGAGAAACGAACTCAAATTCAAAAGCTTAAACACCAAATCAAGTTGTATCAGATTTTTGGCTCTGAAATGAATTTGCTGAATGAATGGTCAAGAATTGAGCACAAAAATACTGAAGCTGTTGGCAGGGTGGTTAGAAAACTATCAGCCGTATCAATTTGCCTCCCTCTTGTTCAAAATGCCGAGGTATTCTAGCTCGAATTTGGTTTGGTCGATTCCAAAAGTAACTTAACAAATCTTCTAATCAGTCACATAATTAATTACACTTGGATTCAACTGGTCCGAGTCTGGACTAATTTTTTTTTATAATTTTGGAAATTATGGCGGAACATGATCATACTCGATTTGATCGAACATAAGTTTAAATCACCAGGTAAGTGAATTACATCAGGGCCGCAGCTAAGAAGGGCTCATGGTGGCAACCCACGCGATTTTGAGAAGATTAACTTTTCAACCTACAAATGTTTTATATTTGAAAATTTACCCCCAAATTCTAAAAATATTAATCTTTACCCCCTCTATTTGTATTCATTTTGGACCAAAATTCCTGGCTCTATCCCTTATTACACTTACCGTTTGGTTATAGACGAGTGAATTTCATCCTTTTGTCATTTATTAACATTCTAAATTAACATGGACTTGATTTCATTTTCCATCCACTGATAAGACTTGTATTTACTTTTCCAAATTTTCTTTGATAATTAGGCAGATATAATGTCCGTTTACGACGCCTTATCCATGGCTATGGGAGTAATGGACAATATAAAAGCAATGATTTTGGACATGTATTGGCAGGTAAAAATGTCAAAATTATATACTTTTTTTTTTCCAAAGTATAAACAGTCTTAAATGTGACCTTTGATGTATAAAACATAAATAATAATGTTATTTTCCCAAACCAACCATAAATTTGATTAAATGAACAACATTACATATTTTACAGTGGAAATGGTTGATGTACAGTGGAAATTGATTAAACAAGATTGAGCATATTTTTTTATGTTCTTAAGGTTTGAAAAGGATCAAATTCAGCTCAATTAGCAATTAGCAATTAGCAATTAAACCACGTTTAAATAAATTTCACAATTATCAAAACTCGATAAAAAGTTAAACAAGTTTGAACAACACTTACGTCGCGTGTAAGAGTAATATTTGTATTTTGTTGTACAAAAGGTTGAGAGGACGTGTTTTCTTCTAACGGAGCTCTCAGTCATGCTAAAACAACAGAAGCAATTCTTTCAAGAATTGGAAAACAGGATTACAGTGGTCGCATCACTAGAGGTACAAAAAAAAATTCAAATCATCATATGCTGAATATTAGAGTTTAATTATCAGAGCAGATCTTCTATTCCACAATGTTGTCACATCATTGTGAGATGGACAACTGTCCATTTAATTTAAATTATTATTAGCAGTTTTTTTTAAATAAACACTTGTCAATTCCACAATGATGCGACACTATTGTGGTATACCATTGTGAGATAGAAGATCCGTTCCGTTTAACTATGGCATAAATGCTTTTCTTATGAAAGTGTATGAAGCCTTGGCCCTGTAAATTAAATATCTTAGCCCAAGCATTAATGCAACAAAGAGGTCTCAGCCCAATTACTTTTATCAACCGGGCTGGACATTTAGAGAAATGAAGTTTTAAGGAGTCACATGATTTTAAATTTCGATTTAAATACAATCATATTTTCTTTTTGATAATTTAAATACAATCATTTGTATACAATAAAATTTATTATATTTATGTTAGTGCCTTAGGGAACAATAGTGTTGATTTTGTGGAAGATGGAATTTCCCCTTATTCCCTTTTCTTTGCTGGTTTGTGCAGCTTCAGGTACTCATCTTGTATTTGTACTTAGGGTTGTTGTCCTCGGATAATTTATAAAAATTTAATTATCAAAAAATATATATGAAAATGCATGAAAGCGCAATCCTAATTATTTAAATATACCTGAAATTTATATATGTATGGAATGCTCCAACTTATATTGGCATTCTAATTCAATCTCATATTCACACTGGAGACATAGGATCTGTTGCAATTTTAGTCACATTGTTTACAAATTTACAAAGTTAGTTATGCAGGAAGCAGTTATTACAATTTTGATCCCATTTGTTAAAAATTCGTTAGTGCATGCGGTGTTAAATTTATTACTGATCTCATGCAAAACACATGATCAAACTAATGATTTTCATCCATTTTTACCGGTTGATACCAGAAATACAAAAAGTTACATCTTATTGGACTAATTCTGCAAACTTTGCAAATAATAAAACTAAAAATTTGACATGTCATATTCTATGGGTATGGGACCAAAGCTGTAATTTTCCCTTCATATTGCACCACAAGAAAACGGAGTTTCAAAATATGAACTCATATCTAAAGACAATTTGGTATTCATTTGCAGGTTCAAGAGAAAAGTTTGAGACTACATTGTATCCAAATGGTCAAGGAAGTGAATGAATAGGCACATAAGAAAGTGTAATACATACTTGGTACAATATGAAGGTAATTGTTGTATAAGCAAATCATCTTATAGACAAAGGTTCATCAAATTACATAGATACATGTAAATTACAATGGTGCACGTATATTTGTACTTCAAATTTTTGCAACTAGATTTAGCAAACTTGTACTCTAATTATTTCCAGAATGTGACTGATCATAACTTATACCCGGTTCACTCCCGCGGTTAAAAAATCAAAATGTGTGCACGGATTGCAAACTCAATTTGAACGAGTGTTTAGTCGTCTTTTATATAATCCCAATGAGCCCTTTTTTTATTGCAAAAATAAGTTTGGCGAAGCTAGAAGCTCCATCTTGTCATATTCAATTATATGAGATTAATCTATAGTCAATCATGTAACATTATGTCTAATTCGCCCTTAAAACTGGAGGTATGATCGAGCTTAAGCCAAATTATGATAAAAAATTAGGTGATAAGATTGATTCTTCCAAACTATTGAGATTCGAGAGTTAACATCCTTAACAACTATCTTGTATATTGCACCCCAATATATGAATTGATGGAATTTGAATCTCGAAAACTTCTAAAACATAACTCGTGTAATAATAATTACATTGTTTCTCGTTCGGAATAAGATAATTGTACTATAGCTATAATGGTTTTGGTAGCCCAAAGTAATCTCACTTTGGGCAACATCATCATCATCTAAGAAAACAGAAGATCTTTCAATATTGACCACTTACTCGCGCATGGGCAAAAAATCATTTCTTGCAGAAGTATGATGAGGTTGACTAATGAGCTCACTGACATTATAATACTTCTGGAATCCGATGATCTTCCAGTCTAATATTTTGTAGGGAAAATTACACATAGACCCCCTCACTTATTGTGCAATTACCAAAACTCCTCCTCACTTATTGTATATTACCAACACACCCCTTCAAGGGGTCAATTTGTAAGATTTATAGGGGTAAATTTGTAAGAATTGTTAAACACACAGGAGTGTAATTGTAAGAAATTCTTAACATGAGGGGGTGTGTTAGTAATTTTTAATAAGTGAGTGGGAGTTTTATTAATTACATAATAAGTGAGGGGGTCTGTGTGTAATTCTCCCTATTTTCAAAATTGATCGAGATAAAGTTTAAACTATTAACCAATTATAACAGTAATAATAACAATAATAATAATTACTATTTTAACACACAAGACGAGTATCAATTCTCAAGCTAAGTTACATAGTTATAAATGAAAGACACTATTATAATAATTAGTTAATTATTGAACGTATAAAATTTCTATAATCGATAATCATAACTATTGAAACTTTATTCTACACACCAATTAAGTGGCTCGAAAACTTTATCATCCTTTTTCTCGAATAATATTACAAGACAGAAATACAAGCCTCAATCTATATTATTGCATATTACTAAAAGTAAAAGAGTGTTTATTGTTTATACTCAGCACAACAACAAAATATTTAACAAAATTGAAAACTATAAACAAATCTCAAAATCCTAATTAACTTACTTGAAGAGTTCTCGAAGAACTGAAGGGTGGAATTCGAAAGGAGTCTAGAAGACAGAATACTCGCAGTTACAAGGTGAAGACGGATTTCTATCGCATATTGGGTATTGCAGTTGCAGAGCAGAAGGCGGATGAGGGTTTTTTTCTCCATTCTCGTTTCTATTTTTTTCCAATTAATCGTGGATTTTTTTGTTAAATTATTATAGTAACAAGTTTTTACTTTTGAATTTTGAGTTTTGACCCAAAAAGTATTTCATAATATCAAAAAATACCCTTGCCGTATCCGATACTTCTCGGATACTTACCGGATACTTCTAATTTTCGTATTGGATACCGTATCTGATTTTTTTATTTTATTTTTATTTTTGGATACTTTAAAACCGTATCTGATACGTATCTACCCCGTATCCGGTACGAGTACGATACTGCACGAGGTCATTTTTAGGAGTATCCGTGCATCCTAGGTTACATGTATCTTGTCTTATAATTTTTTTGTTAAGAAACTTTCATTGAAACTAAAACTAGCAACCAAAACAAATACAAAGAGTTTAAAGAGATCCGAAATCGTTTTAGATTGAGGACAAAATAGAAGGCAAAATTTCAATTTTAGTCCCACAGGATTTCACCATTATAGTTTTAGTCCTAAGCTTTACGAAATTCTAAAAACATCCCAATAATTTGAAAAAGTTGTAAAGTTAGTCCTTTTTTTAAACAATATTAGTCCCATACCTTATTTTGCATTTTAAAAATTGCATTTTGCCCCCTAAACTATACAAGATGTATTAAACACCCCCCTAAACATAATTTTTTTTAACTTACCCCCTTAAACATATTTTTATTTCACTTAATTTTTCAGGGGGTAAGTGCACATTAATATTTGTTTAGAGGGTGTTTAATACATTTTATATAGTTCACGGGGCAAAATACAATTTTTAAAACACAAAATAAAGTATGGGACTAATGTTGTTTAAAAAAAGGACTAACATGACAACATTTTCAAATTATTGGGACCTTTTTTTGAATCTCATAAAGTGTGGGACTAAAACTAGAATGGCGAGATCCTATGGGACTAAAATTAGAATTTTGCCCAAAACATAACTACAAATAGAATATACAATTGGCTTTTTCTATAAGATTATGTTTGGAGCTTTGATTTTATAAGAAAAAGGAATATATATATATATATATATAAAATTACAAAATTATATCACTTAAATTTAAGAGAATACTTTTTCGTTTCACTCGTTTGAAACTAAGATTCAAGCATTTTATGTTGAAATATACAGTGCCACCAAAATTGAAGTGTTCCCTTTTAAGCGATTTTCATATTGCTTACTTTGAATTGAAATCCTTTAATTCATAGTGCTTTATGATATGTTACGTCTTTGTGCACTAATAAATAAGTTTTGAGCACAAATAGCAAACCCTAGATTTGGATCCATTAGTAAGATCAGAACACTTCAATAGTTCATTGATGAAATTGAAATACTAAAATCACTTCTCTATACCAATCCCCACAATCTTGAAGTCAAAAAAAGCCAACAATGAAAAAAGGAAAGAAAGGAGAAAAGAATAAAGAAAAAACAATACAAAATTTAAGTATATTAACATTCAGCCGACGGCTTTTGTGGCTCGGGAAAATCTCCACCATCAACCACGCCATCAACACCCGCCCCTCCACTACCGGGCAATTTTCTTTTAGGCTTGGCCTCATGCAACATTGACAAGACGTCCCTCATTGAGGGTCGATCAGCCGGATTCTTGCTCGTGCATAACAATGCAACCCTAAGGAGTAACATCATTTCTTCCCTTACCGAAGCACATGATGCACCAGCATTCTTATCTAAAACATCGATTAAACCATTTTTCGCCTTGATTTTAGACTTCACCCAATCCACTACACTATTTCCATCCCCGAACTCCGAATCCACTGATCTTTTTCCCGTCAAAATTTCCATCAACACCACACCATAGCTGTAAATATCACTCTTCTCATCCACTTGTAAGGTGTAAGCATACTCTGCGGAAAAAAACAAAAACAAAAACTATATTATTAAATCAAAAAAAATAAAATGTCAAAAAGTGTTAGGAATGTTATGATTGAACTAAGGAATTAATTAAAGTTGGATTATGGGAACTAATTGACAAAATCTTAGTGGGTCCTACGTATATGAAAAAAGTGAGAATTAAAGGGAAAGAGCTATTCACGCGCAATAGAGGAAACAAAAGGATGAAATGGAGTGTGCTCCACCATGCTTCTTATTTACTCTATCACCACATCAAGTGTGGGGTGCACCTTGTACCTCAAATGCACCATGACTACTTGACCTATATTGGTTTGAATTTGAATTTCTATTTATCCTAGGGCCAACCACTCCCAAGACCGACCAATTTTGACCGATCGCAACCGTTCAGTACATGACGACTCTAGATATGTGTATTAAGTATCTTTTTAGAATCAATCTCTGGAAACTGGCCAAAAATCACTCCTATTTCGAATATATAATTTTCTTTTAGATCATTGGTGACGAGTAATTTTCATTGTATATAAATATTTTTTTGGCGCCAAAAATACGAAAAATATTGTAGTTGATTTGAATTTGAAATAGATTATTTTAAAAAAGGAGCACTATCTTGGTGCTAATGTAGTTTAAGAATGGTCAACCATATGTTATTTATTTAAGCAAAGCTACATGACAAAACCATTAACCTAACCTAATCCACCACAAAAGACAGTATATGCATCACATTATGCACGCAAAGTGTACATATTTCGTCACCCTACACAACGAACTAAAACCAACATGACCAAAGATTACATATACCCCAACAAGAAAAGTATGCATTATCCCCCACCCCACTCAAATATAACAAAGATTTCCTTGTATTTTTTTTCTTTTCTAAATGGAACATAATTTCAACGAAAATCTAATAAAAATTAAATAGTTAGAACAATATGCCAAAATTAATTAAAAAATGAGTAAAAAATTGTACCGGGAGCGATGTAGCCATACGATCCAGCAATCACCGACATTGACTCATCGCTCTGAATCAACTTAGCCAACCCAAAATCAGCCACCCGAGCCTCCATCTCAACGTCCAAAAGTATGTTACTCGGCTTCAAATCACGATGAACGATCACCGGATCACAATCATGATGAAGATAACATATCCCCTGTGCGACCCCTAACGCAATCTTGTACCGAGTAACCCAATCCGCCACCAAATTATCGCCCTTATTCTTACCATGCAATAAATCGTCCAAGCTCCCATTAGGCATGTACTCGTATAGCAACATTGTACATTGATTGTTACTACAACAACCTAATAATCTAACGATGTTACGATGTCTAACGTTACCTAAGACATCAACCTCAGCCAAGACTCCTCGTCTCTTCCTGATCGTATCCTTGTTTTTTCCCCATAGCTTTTTGACGGCTATGATCTCACCACCTGGCATCTCAGCTTTGTATACAGTCCCGGCGGATCCCATCCCAATGATCTTGTCTGACATGTTTAGGCACTCCAGCACATCATCCGCCGTGAAATTTAGCCTCTGAAAAGCTGTTAATTTCCACGGCCCAGTTTCACGGTCACCGGAGAATTGCTTACCATATTTCGCCCGAAAACAGCGGCTGCCACCGATCAAAATGAACAACCCGATTCCAAACGCCGCCGCCATGATCCAGACAATGGCCCCGGCGGTTTTCTTTGGTTGCTGGCGGACCTCCATCGCTCCGGCGGCGAGCCCATCATTTCGGCAGGGTTTCTTCAGTATTACACCACAGAGACCTTCGTTTCCGGCGAATGAAGATGGATGAAGACTCGAAAACACCAATCCCGACGAGGGTACAGGACCCGTGAGATGATTGTACGATACATTGAAATTCTCCAAAGTGCTACAGTTGTTGAAATTCGACGGAATTGTTCCCGTGAGAAAATTGTGCGACAAATCCACGTCGGTAATGGCAGGAAGAGTCGAAATTTCCCATGGAATTATTCCCGTCAAAAAATTTCCGCGCAAATTCAAGCGAATCAACTTTTCACAGTGTCCAATATCCCACGGAATGTTTCCACTGAGATTATTCCCATCTAACTCAATCCTGTAAAAATTTCTGCACCCGATAAAATCAGGGATTTTTCCATTGAGATTGGAATAACTCGCTGATAAAATCTGTAAACTCGGCGCATTCCATATATTATCAGGCAATTCAGAATTGAAATAATTTTCTGAAATATTCAAGGTCCCCAATTTCTCTGCATTTCCAAGATCTTTTGGAATTGGCCCGGATAAATTGTTCTTGCTCAAGTCGAAGAAAGTAAGGTTCGACAACGACCCGAATCCAAACGGTAACGAGCCGTTCAAGTTATTGTTCTGAACCCTCAATCGGGTTAAAGCCGAACAATTTGCTAAAGATGAAGGGATCTCACCAACAAAATAATTTGAGAAGAGTACGAGTTTTATCAGGTTATTGCTGAGGCAAAGATTTGGAGGGATGGGACCCGTCAGCGAGTTCGAGGACACGTCAACCTTTTGCAGCTTCGCATTGGAGCCTAATCTGTGTGGTAGAATTCCAGAGAGAGAATTGTTCCAGAGAGATAAAACTTCCAGGTTTGGAAGTTCACCAATTTTTTCTGGAATTTCACCTGTCAACTTATTGTTCATCAATAATAACGTGTTTAGCTCAATCAAACCTGAAAACCCGCCTGGAATTTCACCTGAGAGATCATTATCTGATAAATCAAGAATTTGTAACGATCCCATTTGAGCCCAACTCGTCGGGATCGATCCCGATAAACGATTTTTGAATAGCAAGAGTATTTCCAGCTTCTTTAAATTGCCAAGCTCACCTGGAAGATTCCCTGATAGATTGGTCTGTGAGATATCGAGATATATTAAATTCGACAAACTCGAAAAATCTTCTGGAATTCCACCAGTATATGAATTGTATCCCAATTCGAGATGTTCGAGCTGATTTAAGTAACTTAACTCAGCTGGAATTCGGCCCGTCAGGGAATTTCCCTGCAGGTACAGAGACTTCAGGTTTGAGAATTTGCCATAACTTTTCGGGATTTCGCCTCCGAAGTAGCTTCCACCGAGATTTAAGTACTCGAGATTTTTAAGGTAGATCAGCTCTTCTGGTAACAGGCCTGTGAAGTTATTACTAAAAGCGTTGAGAAAAGTGAGAGATTTCAGCTTTGATATTCCAGGTGAAAAACTTGAATTGAAAAAGTTGTGATTAATGTCAAGTGTTCTGAGGTTTGGTAATTCAAAAATGGCGGATGGTAGAGGGCCATCAAAGGAATTTCTACTTAAATTGAGGTAGTGCAAATGGGTCAAGTATCTGATCTCATTAGGTATTTGGCCCGAAAGATTTCGGCCCGATAGGTCTAGGGTTGTAACATGGTTCGTCTTGCGGTCGCATTTGACACCGGGCCATGAACACCAAACGGGTTGAGAACCGGGCCTCGAGAATGCGGTCGATGGGTCCCACTCTTGGAATGTGTTTAGAGGGTCGTTTAGGGAGGATTTTATTGAGAGGAGGCATAGAAGTTGGAGAGGCGTAGTCGAGGCGGCGGCGGTGGCGATGGCGGTGGCGATGGAGAGGAGTAGTGATGGAGTAATGAGGATGAAGAATAAAGAGGAAAGGTTCATGGTTCAGGGATTGTGGTTGTAGAAATGAGTGAGAAATGTGTTGAGGGAAGTAAATTTAAGGTGGGGAAGGTTTTGATGGTTGGATTTGCTTTTTTGGAGTGCATGCTGCAGAGGGTGTTTCATGATGATTAGTTTTCCCTCGGTGGGTTGTGTTTTTGGCATGAAGAGAGAGAGAGAGAGAGAGGAGGGGTGGGGGTGGGGTGGGGTGGGGTGGGGGTGGGGGGTGATATGAAAGAAACAAAACCAATCCCTTGTACTACTAAGACCTTTATCTCTAACTTCCACATGCAAACAAGAGTTCTACTTCTAGTTTCTAGTTACTGGTGTAAGACTTACCCACTGTAAGTGAATCTAGTTGAGTTGAACAAGTTTTCAAATTTGTTTTGTTCACTAATCGAGTTGAATTTGAATAATTTTTAATTGAATTGAACATGACTTTGAGCTCAATTAGTTTTTACACTTATTTTATCAATTTTTACTTTTTAACTAATCAAGTCGAGTTCGAGCCCAACATCAAATTTTATCGAACGTAAAAATGCTTGCAAGTTTGTTTTTTATATTAAACGAATCGAGGTCAATTTTTTTTTTTAACAATCGATCTCATATCTCATTCAAATATCGAATAACTTGATTTGCTTTTCAGCCCATGTTTTAGAACTACTTGTTATCACTTTTGAATTTTTTTTTTATCCAGACCCGGTTGATTGAATCGAACCCAACTAATCAATTAACAACACTTGTCATCATGCAATGAGGGGGTTAGTGCCCCCACTCAGATTTTTTTTTTAATATATACATATTTTTTAATTTTAATTTATAAATTACATTAATGCCCAATCAAATTTTTAAAGGCCCCCCTCAATTCCAATTTTCATCTCACTATTGTCCTCTTTCAGAGGATGAAAACACGTAGACTACAATTGTAAAATGTAATTTACTGATTATTGTTGATCATTTTGTGTTAAAAATATTGTTTCTATTTATTTTTTATTTTATTCGATACATTATGCCCTCACTGATCTAAATTTCTAGATCAGTCACGGCTTGTCCTGTAGTGTAACTGATAATACGACAAATATGAATAACTGGCTTTATAGACGATTAGGATTCGACCAAACTAGCTCCGAGCAGAAATTGCCCTTTTTTTTTTTCTCTCTACTGATTTTTTGCCATTGTTTGCTCTCCTTACTAATACTTTTTAGTTTTTCTTGGATTTCTTTTTCCCCTTTTTCTTTTTCCTACTTTTCATCATTCCTTGTTTCCTTTATCTTTCAGCAATTTAAATATGGGCACAATAAGGGCAATTGTTTGTTGCAGGATCCAAGAAAGTTATTACAATTTCCCACAGTCTGTTATTCTTGGAATAATCTGTTTCCTCTTTTCTTTTCTTTTTTCATTTTATTTTTCTTTCTTCTTTTTTTCTTTAGCAAATTACAATTTAAAATTGGCACTTAAATATGAAAATAGGGCCATTAGGAGGACCACTACCTTAATTGGGAAAATTTGTACCAGACACTTTTGTTACCGGCCTAGAATAAAGGAACACAAATTGCCATTTAATTTAACCAATCATTGATTATAACAAAGCATTTTTTTATTTTGTAATAGTTAATTATTAGCATATTTTCTTGGGTACTTAATATTACATGTGCGTACCTTAACTTCTTTCAAAGTAAAATGGATTCAGTGATATCTGCATTGAAAGAGCTCTGGGTTGAGACTGTCACCACAGTCGTACTGAAGCCCCCCACACTCTGATGAGTTAAATCGAGTTGAACAAGTTATTGTTCAAGCTTGTTTGAGTAATTATCGAGCTTCAAAATTTGTGTTTGAAGTTGGTTTGATTGTTAATCGAGCCGAATACGAGTCGAGCTTGAGTAATTTGATTTTTTTTGCACATATTTTATCATTTTTTGCTAATCGAACTGAATTCAAACCTTACCAAACAAAAAATGTTGTTTAAATTTGATTTGATATGTTAACGAACAGAGCTTTTAGGGTTCGAACTTAAGTCGAGTATCAAGTCATTTGATCCATATTTTCACCATAACCGGTCATATATTACTAAGATGATTAATTTAACATGTTTGAACTCAATTTTATATATTTATTACCCGAACTTTCAAACTACAAATCCTACATTAATATGCCCCATATTAAAATTGAGACATATGTTAAATACATATAAATTCTGGTGAATTCTGGTGGGGTTATACATAAGCTCACCTGCAACATTATTGACAATAAATTTCTTTATTAGAATTAGAAATTTTCCAATACGGCGATCACTGCAAATGTTTCCACTATTTATCAACAAAAGAATTTAAGAATTGCATGTGAATTCAAATATAGTTATAATTATAGCAATTTATCTGTTATAATAATAATGAGGAGATATTAAATTCTCTGACTACTTTATGTCAGTTTGACTTTGGAGAAGCATTAAAATGATGGGCATTTATTTACTTTGTATCATTATTAATGCTGTTAAAGTGCATTCATTATAAGAAGGTTGCTTTTAAGACACAGGCAATGATTATCAATTTCTTTGCTTAACAAAATTGTAGAAATTTTTGTATACTTCCATGCTAAGGGTACTTCTACTTGGTTGGCTCTAAAACTAAAATAAAAAATTAATACAAAAAACATTCATGTGAATTAGGGAGATAATTGTGTATGAAATTGATTAATTTTCATACCCATGTAAAGGATAATTCAATTTTACTTCATCTAAAGTGATTATCAGTCAATTGTTTGGGGGATTAAAACCCAGGCCACGAAATAATGCTGAGCTTTTGTCCAACCTATCAAACAAGAGATTACATCTGAGTATATAATGTACCACACCTAATCAATCATACCAAACAAGCCCTTAAAGGTCTCATTTATCTAGCAAGACAATTTGTCGAAGAAATGTATAAAACTTTAACCAAGCACCTTCATTTTAAGCCACCAGAAATATATGAGAAATATATGTTAGGCCGAGTCCCAGGAAAGTAGGTAAGATTGATGCCTAATGGGCTCATGGCTTAGATGTCATATATTCAATCTCAACAGATGTGTGAATTCTTTCTCTACTTCCATATTCAGTGGCGATAACGAAAGAGATATAAGAGCATAAAGTATGTCAAAAGTTGTAATTAAATTTAGTTTTTTATTATATTTCTCCTCATAAATATAATGTACCGTACCGCATGGGCAAGTCCCAGCAACTCCCTTAAATCCTTCGTCCATTTGGCAAAAAACAAATAGCTATATCACAATAATTTCGCCCCCCTCGGTAGTGCCCCCACTGACTCAAACTTCTAAATCCGCCACTGTCCATAGTAATTCTCTTTTTAGTTTGTAGTGATAAATTATTGAGTACTTATAATTGATAAAAAAAAAAAAGTCCAGTAGTGACACAGAATATTTATCTGAAATAGATAGACTAATAACAAATAATACTAAAATATATAGTATGTGGTTCTTCACATATTTGTATGAAATAAATAAACATAAAATATTTACTTCGACCATTAAACTCGATTATACGTGGAATTACCCGAAAATACGTGGTGTGAAATGAAAATTATAGTACTCAGAAACAGCCAAAAACAAAAATAACAAAGGACAAATGTGACAGTAACACTAACAGAAGAGGTGAAAGACGTAACATAAACAAATAGGATTTGTCTATTTGCAGTGTTACTAAATTATTGAATATGACAGTTCCGCAGTTCAAGAACAAACCCTCTTTCTTTCTCTCTCCCCTGACGCAGTATAAATTAGCATGAAAAATATAATTATTGATCAATTGATTTTATCCTCTTATTGTAAACCATAAACCATAAACAATTAATATTATTTATTAGGAAAACCAGGGGTGTGACAAGTGACGACACTAATTTTGGAATGATTGTTTAAAAACAGTTTTATTATAGTTGGTAGATAGGGAAAATCACATTTCCAAAATTTTTGATTTCATTAAAAATTTCACGGTCAAAGTCAAATGCTCCGGTAGTCAACATTTTTGGCCAACTTTTCAGGGATAATTCATGTGTGATTGACACGTGATATTAGATTAAAAACACCGTAATATTGAATATAATTCGTGTGTGAGTCCATTCTAGCACGAATTCTCCCCAAAAAATGGGTCAAAATAGTTGACTGACGGAGCATTTAACTTTGACAGTTAAAATTTAGACAAAAATTTTGATTGAGACTAAATACGATATATTTTAAAAGTTACGAGACTAAATATGAAAACTCATTTCAATCCATATAATCTTTTATTCTAGTTTAGAATAATATTTTATATGAAAAATTATAGACGCATGCCAAATGTATAAAATGCTTTCTCATATATATTATATGAATTACATACACTTAATTAACACGTATTTACGTTTGAAATATAAATAGAAGACCAAATGCATGGTTATTGCATTTCAAAACCTTAAACTAACCTCAAAAAATATTTTTTTGTATCCTAAACTAACTACAAAAAACATATTTAATAAGTAAGAAAAAGAAAAAACAGAATTGACAATAAAGCAAAACAACATAAATAAAAGATGTCCGTTATGGACAATATTGTTGTGCAAGAAAGCACAATCAAAGCTTGCTTGTCTGCATGCATTATTTTCCTCTCAGGTGAACTAATGTAGCTCCGCATGCAGTAGAATTAATGACTTTATATGATCTTAATCAATTATGAGCTCTTGAAACTTTTAAAAGATTGTAGAGTCCTATAAAATGTTAATTTATATGTATAAAGTAGCTTGACATATTATGTTTATAGAATAGCTTTTCTATTTAAGCTTGGTATTTTATTATTTTTTGGTAATTTTAGCTTTATCATCACACACACACACACACACACACACACACACACACACACACATATATATATATATGGTAAAGTAAAGAGCTGCATAACATCAAAATTATTTAATTATAGAACAATTGTTGAAAGCTCGTATGACATAATATAACAAGTTTGACGATCAATTTTTTTTCTTTTGTTTAAAGGTAAAATGCATTCATTGATCCAAAACAACAACCAAAACAAATACAAAAAGTTTTAACAGATCGAAAATCGTTATGGATCAAAGACAGGACAGAACTGCATGTAGAACATGAAATGAAACCATTCCATTTGGCATGAAATCTCCAATTTGCCAACACATGTGCCGTCAAGTTAGCTTCACATTAAATGCAACGAATTTTCCAGAGAGGTCAAATCTTTTTGTTAGATAAAATTTGCAACTTGTCTCGAGGTCGACTCAGTTCTTTTATTCCTTTTTTCTAATTACAACTATGGGAGTTTAGGGGTAAGGATTCGAACTCTTGACCTCCAGTTAATAGTGAGAGACTGATGCCGTTTAACCAAATAATTATTGACTCGACCCAGTTATTTAAACCCTATAAAATGTGGTAAGAGATCAAACAACCCGAGTCTACTTGCTTTATTTGATTAAATCTCATTCAATTTTGGTGGAATTTACTCGACTCGATTCAATTCAAAATAGTAAAACTTTTCGTGAAGGCCATAGCCATGCTTTTACCCTCAATAGCACCCACAATCATCCCTAGTATATACTTACAACTATTGGTATGGGCCAAAAGGGAACAAGGGCAATTGTGGGGGAAATTCTAGAATAGACCGGGTTTTATGGAGTCTGTTTATTCAACAATACAAGTGATTTAAGTTGTTTTTACTATTTTATCCATGCATCTAACGGTGTATAGTGTATCGGCCTAGTTGGATCCAGTGTGACATAGTTACACCCCAATTGTGGGAACATTGCGGTCCTTTAAGGGTGATACTTGGTGGATCCGGAAGTCCAACTCCCGAACAATATCCACCATAAACAGTGTTAAAACATATAGAGGGTCCACCAAAAAATATATATATATATATTTTATTATATTTTAACAATTTATGTGGTGGATATTGCACTGAAATTGGACTTCCGGATCCACCAAGTATCACGCGTCTTTTACCAACATAAGCCCGGAGTGAAAAGTGGCCCATTAAGGCCTAGTTGGTGGGTTTGTGGGCCTACATATATACTTTTGTCCCCTTTATACCCCCTTCACCCAAATTGGGCCCCACTCAGAACACTCCTTCTTTATTCACGTGTCTCTCGCACGTGCCACGCCACACCTGAGTAGTAGTAGTAGTAGCAGCGTGATGGGCATGACCCAGTTGTTTGGGTTGGGCCCATTCCCGTGCGTGAAAAAGCACTCTGTTCGGTTACTTATCAGTTTGAAATTTTTGGTGCTACACTTATTATTGTTTCTTTATGATAATAATCGCTTTTATATATATATATATATATATGTATGTATATTTTTCAATTTTGATTGTTGTGTTGAAATAAAATGAATTGTAACCTCTGTTTTGAAAACCAAGAAAATTATGAACTATAATCAGAAGTGTAGCTGAGTTAAGTTGAGTGAATTTAATTCAAGTTTGAGTCCAATTTAATTCAAGTTTGTTTGAATGTTTATCGAGCTTGAAGAATTGTATTTGAGTTTAGTTTGATTATTAATTGAAGCGAGCTCAAATGAGGCAAGCCAAAGCACATATCGAATTCAAGTAACTTGGGCTTTTTACATATTTTTTAGTTATTTTTTAACTACTTGAGCTGAATTTCAAATCTTAGTTGGTAGAAAAGATGTGCAAGCTTGACTCGTTATGTTAAAGGAACTAAGTTTAAACTTACTCTTTTAGCTATTAATTTCAATTTCGAGCTGAATTTCAAATCTTAGTTGGTAGAAAAGATGTGCAAGCCTGACTCGTTATGTTAAAGGAACTAAGTTTAAACTTACTCTTTTAGCTATTAATTTCAATTTCGAGTCGAGTGTAGCAAATTTTGATGTTCAACCTTACTTTCAGCCATAATTGTAGTTAGTAAAAACAGGATAAGACAAATCTATTTTCTTTAATATAATAGATTTTAATAGGATTTCTCTTTAATTAATATTATTATACATTGGTTAAGCTAAATAATACCAAGTACCCGTATATCTATAATGCGGGTGAAATACTTCAAAGTTAGATGTTTTATGTAACACTCCCATTTTTTATATTGCTTTTGATGCGGGTTAACTTTGCGCCATATATTTTTAATGCCTCTTTCATGATTTATCCAATGAGTTTCCTAGACATAATGTTAAAGAATGTCCCCCCTAAATCTGTCGAAATTTTTCTCCTAAACTATTTCCAAGAATAGTTTTTATAGCTGTCATATAGCTTATATCACATCCATAATACTTAAACCCCTTAAAAATACAAAGTGACATTGGCACATATGCACTAATCTTGACATGAATTTGTTTTAAGGTCACAACGCTCGATTCAAGAAGGAGCGTCTTAAGTACTTGATCATGTACATTATAGATCCAAGTATTCAACTCGTCCAATGAGTTTGAAATTTATTTATTTATTTTATTGTGAACTAGGGTTAGACAATAAATTCTAACCCCTCGGGCCGGGTCGCGCAAAGAGAAGTCCTCCTCAAGATGGTGTCTCCATATGATTCGAACATTTATCGTCTCTGGAGATCTCGACCGCTTACCACTTGATCCAACCATCTTGGGTATTTGAAAAGAATTTGTTATTATATTGTTTTTAGTTGGTTGTACACACACATATATGTAACGGGTAATTCTATGTCTAATAAAGTCCAATAGTTTGAGCGTGTATTTGATATCTATCTCCAACGAGTTAGATATTGAACCGCACACAATACACTTTCATATATGAGAGAGATAAACATCAGAATCAATGAATTTTGTTCAACATAAATTTTTTCTATATATAACAAATCACTATCAAGAAAAGAAGAAAAATGGAAATATATATTCCAAAAATTAATGCACACAACGGAGAAGCCAAAATTCAAACTGTCCGGTTTCTAAAGAAGAAAATACAGTCCACTTATCCGAAGTGTCGTCATCAAGATGTAGAAACTTCATTTGTCTCTTTAGTCTTTAACTGACAGGAGACTGCCTTAATTTTACAAATAAAACCATACTTTCCTCGTTAAAAGAATAATATTATTATAACTTAGGGAGAATTTGAAATTACATCATATAATGAAATTTTTAAATTTCAATTACTGATACAATCTCAATCATCAACAACGTGATACTTATAATATTCAATATACATAAACATATATGATTATACTAAAGCCTCGTAACTCCCTAAAAACCGTTAATGAAAAATGAACAAGACCATCAATCTTGATTTTGAGATGGAAATTAACCTCCAAGACTGTAGGCCCTATGTGTAGTAATACAATCTTGAAATCTTTTGTTACGCACATATATCTGTGATATGTGTATATACGATCACGTGTATATATTTGTTACATGTCCAATAGAGAGTGTTTGCATGCATATGTAAATTATTTAGTAATTTTCAAATACTTTTATAAGTGGGAGGATTCTATTGGAAAAACCAACTCTTTGAACTTTTGACCATCCAAATTTACCCAATACAATTTCATTTCTCTTTTCTTTTATTTTTTTTCTACTTGAAACATAAAATAAAGGGGTAATTGCATAAAAACTCCTTGTGTTATTTCGAAAATGCTAAAATTTTTTTTGTGTTAACGAAATAGGTTAATCACCCCTTTCTTAAAAAATATGCAAAAAAGTCAAATTCCATTAAAAAACAAGCGCGTTTTTTCATATTTTTCACCTTTATTGATATGTTCATTTGTCATTTATATACTTTTCATATTTTATAAAAGGTAGATAATGTTAATTCACCAAAAAAAAACACACATTTCTTTTATTATTTTAACAAAATTTAGTTTTTTTGCACACTTTTTAGGAACCTAAGGGGTGATTAGCTTATTTAATTAACACAAATTTTTTTTTTAGCATTTTCGAAATAATACAGTGGGTTTTATATCTAAAATAAGAGGGTTTACAAGGGATTCCAATATATGCAATGATAGTGTCCAGGTGTTATTCATTATTATTTATTTATTTATTCTTGTATTAAAGTCTGTATCTGTATATATATTTCTGGGCCCAAATTCTAGGAATATAATTTGATAGCCCCAGTGCCTATTCATCAGTCTACCCTTGCACTATTGATTCTGTTCATAAAATTCCTACCGTTTGGAAAACACCAACATATAATTCTGTCATAGAATATTTTCTTGTCCAATTTTTAACCTAAAAAGTAAGTGATTTTCTTCCAAGGGTATATAGGAATCAATACAGATATAGATGAGACACTATATATAGTCTGGTAGGTAACTGTTATCTCAGTTCAGATTCTCTCATTCAAATAGTATTTTATTTTGTTTTCTGTATTATATATGTCGTTTCTTTATTAAATATGCATATAACGTAAATTTTACTGACTTGACTCGTGCATATTAGTTAAAATACGAGATAAGATGCAAATTTGAAGTAAAGTACTTGGTACAAAATGAACTATTTGAGAAAACCTAACTTTATTGACAAAGCTGAGGTTCCAAAATATTAGAGGCTTTGTGTTCGTCTCCCACCATCGGTTTGTGGAGCGCTCTCTCTACTTCCATAGCAATCATTAGCTCATTGTAATAGTTGTTAATTAATTTAAATTTATTCTTATTTAATATTCATGACTGATATTATGAAACCAATTTAATATTAGAATAGAGAAAAGCCCGTAGAAAATTTGTATTACTGAATAACATATATAGTTACAAGAGAGAGAATATAAGAAAACCCTAAATCATAAAAAAGTAATAAGAATACTAATCTAACTAGGAAATCAATAATAATATAATCTAACTAATAAAAAAAAATCTAACATTTATAAGAAAAAGAATTATGTCAGTAAATTACCCAAAGAAAAAAGAAAGAAAAGGACAATAGTATTAGTAGGAGTTAGCGTTGGTGGTTCCTCCATTATATACACACAAAAGCACAGTCATTTACACACACTCGTATGAATATATAGGAATTTTTACTCATCATCATCATATTGTGAAATTTAATTGGTTTAGTGGAGGACAAAATCATTGGGGTTTGAAGGCTAGTGAAGTAAGCATGTGAAGCTCCTCCTATAAGTCAACATACTTCACTTTATTCATATCTACAAACTTCAATATATCTATAGGCATCCGTTTAACTTTGTCAACTAATCACGACTATAATCGGTGCAGTCAGTCGAATTCGAACCGAGCCTTGAAAAACATATGAAAACCATCTCATACGTTTAGTATGACTGTTAATGAGCTCAAACTGAAACATGCAAGGTTAGGGTGAGAGGGGGAGGGACAGACTCAGCTTGAATTCGTATAAGTGAACATATATATGTATATATATAAACAAATAATAAAAATTAATTTAATTTCACTCATAATTCACAAACAATAATCCATATTTTCAAGGATAATATGATTGTTCAAAATAGAAAAAATAAGTCAAATGTAGAAGTAATTAATCTTTTGGATTTCTCAAGCTGAGTTTGAGGAATTTTAGTATGAGTATAATTTGATTGTGATGATTTTGAATGTTTTAAATTGTTCGTCTTTTTTTCTTTTCGTATATTTATCTTATTAATTGTACTAAAAACCTAAAAGCATTGAAATTTTAAATTTAAGTTAGCTCGGGCTCGACTTGAATCTCATCAAGCCAAGTCCAAGCCTAGAGTGTAAAAGCTCATTTAGTATCAAAACAAGCGTAAACCAAAGCAGGCTCAACTTGTCTAGCTTGATTGACATTCCTAAAAATCTCCTAGTATGTGCATTATGTTTATCACATATATATCTTTTTTTATTAATGAACAAAATTAGGCGTGTGAAACACATAATAGGTTTAGTGATTATCTCAATCAATGGAATTTAACCCCTTTTTTTGTGTTACTTTCTTCAAAGTTCATTGAGATATGGAAGTCCAATTCAGTCAAAACAATCCACCAAGACACTAGTTTTTATGCCTTAATCCCCATTAAATCAACCTAGCATTACAAGCCGGTTATCACCATTCCATAATGCACCTATATAAAATGGAGAGTTTACGTCTTAGTGAGATTCGAACCTGTAACTTTAATGAAAAGATAAAGAACTCACCACTAGATTATCGTGATGGTGGTACATACACAAGTTCTATCTATGCATTCTTTGCCTCGTTACAGTGGAAATTTGGTAAAGATTCTTTTTAGGAGCTCTCAAAATATTGAATTACGACACGATTACAGTTACTCGTTTAAACAAAAACAATTATGATCATATTAATACTGAAAACTCACGAGAGTCTCTCCTTTGATCCAATCCCTATTTGAATGCATCCAAAATATTGATCTATGTGATCTATTAACAATAATCACTCCTTTGAAACCTTACTTAAGATTCAATGTTAATTTGTTTCCCCAATAGGAGAAATAGAGAAAATTACGAAAGAGATTTCAAAAAGGGTCCCATATTTATCATTACATGTCTAGTTCTATCATTTCATTGCCAAATAAAGTGGCCTTTAGTGTGAAGAGATATATGTGAAAATCTCACCATCCACATGTCTTGAAAGTATTTGAAGATAAATGGTAAATAGACAAACCAAATGATTTAGACCTTCTAAAGTAGAGATTAACAAAGGAAATAGAAACTAAATTGATTATGTTTGGAAATTCACTCAAATTAAATGTTTTTGCTAAAGCAAAAGTAACCTACCTCCCCTTTTACGTTAAATTTATAAACCTTTTAGGTGGATTGAAATAGAACCTCCCGCCAATCGGTTATGTTGCGGTATGTTTAAGCTTCTTAGATTTTATTTATTTATTTTTAATTAGACAATTATATCAATTACATCGAATGTCGAATTTACTATTATTGATCGTCAATTTTCTATAATAAATTAGAGCCACTAAACTAACATTTAAGTAGAGAAATAACATTTATCAAAAAAAAAAAATAGAGAAATAACAAACACATCTGGTGTGATCAAACTCGTTATCTTTTTGGTTATGGAGCCTCAGTCTTGTCACCAAACCAACATGAATGGATATTTATACCAAGGCGAAATAAATATAATACTATCATTGACCATTTGGAAATTTCACCACCATTTTAGCAAGGAATTAAGGTATAAAACTAATTTAAGTAATCTAAATTCTATATTCTTAATAATTATGCATTCCCTAGTAAGACTATAATGATTCACACATTCTTGGTACCTAAGCATTACTACTTGAAGTGAAGACAAAAGGTACACAAATTTTGCACTAAGGAGTCCAACCTTTTAAGCAAAAACTCAAAATCTCTCATCATTTTGTTTTAGAAGATTTGAAGTCTTTTTTACTTCGTGATGCCCTTTTTTCTTAATTGGATATATATCCTTGTCAAAACCTTAGTCTATATCTATAATCATAATTTTCACTTTTCTCACCCATGCTTTCAAACCTTATAATTATTACCAATGACTAGTGTGGGTGTTGTTGGTCACTCCATAGCTACTACATTGGAGGACAACCCATCAACCCCTACAACTCCCACTACTCATCACATGATATTTTAGATGTTATTATCCTGTCTGATTCGAGACTCCAAAACTCTACAAGTAAATTTACCAACAAATTATCTATATTAGTTTGTAAATTTACCAACAAATTATCTAAATCGTATATATTAGTCTTACTTTTATAACAATTTCTTCCCATTGGATATTGTAGTACGCTTCTTCACACAACTCAAAATCTCTCATTTTGAGTTAGTTAAAATCTAAAATCGTTCACAAGATATCATTTCTAATCCTACAACTCTCTTTAAATCAACACCATAACCTAGCCTAGTTGGTTAAGGTTGAGGCCTCATAACCAAGAGGTTATGAGTTCCATTCCCACTGGATGCATGTGGATTTTCTCTCTACTTAGATGGTAGTTTAGTTTGTAATAGTTATTAGTCTATGATTGTATTTGCTCATAATGCTTACTTGTAATTGATACAATATGATGTTGTAATCGCTTCTATCAAAAAAAAAAAAAATCAACACCACATACGAGTCATTGTATAGTAGACCAGGTGAAACACATCTTAGCTGTAGAGCAGTGACCTATGACTATATTCGATATGTAGTGGTGCTTACTCCGGGCGGGTAAATTATTGGAATAATTGGATGTTGCTCCAGTAATCCACACAATGCTCTTGGATTATACGGGCAAAGCATTTAACAAAGATTAAAAGTCTATAATCGTAGTTGATACCACAAGGAAGCCATAATAACTCATGACAATCTAGGTGTAAACAAACCTAAACCAATTTGATCCACTTGCACGAATGAAATAAAAAAAAGAGAAAAAAAAGTGTATCTTCATGATATGTATTTTGTACTCCTTGTTTTATTAATGTAAAAAGTTTTAATTATCAAAAGTAATAATAAAAAATCTAAAACCATGTGATTAAACGAAGTTTCTTTTGATCCAATCTTTAAACGTAACTTTGTTTTGGAGTGTATAACCAAGTTTTGTGCCATATCCATATTACACACGGGCCAAGCTTGACCAAAACATGCCTATTGACAACATTCAACATTTCAAGCTTAATTGTGCTCTCAAGGCCCAATATAGGTTTTGGACCATATTCAAATGTAAAATTACACAAACACGGCCCAAAAAACGGATCCAAGAACGTCGGCTTCTCAAGTTTATCGTCTCCATAAAATTATTCGTAATGAGCATGCAAGACTTTCTTACTAAGCATGCAGGATATGCAGTCCAACTCCACTAACATATATCATCATAGAGAAAGGCATTCCAAGCATTAAAGTCGAAAATATTTAGGGCAGCACAAGTTTATATTCTCATAAAATAACAGAAATACCGAAATCAGAAAAAGACAACATAGCCAACAAATTAACATTAAACTTCTCTCAAATCGGACAAAAATTACTAAAGCAGAGTCTATTATCATAATACCGAAAGATTTCATGACGTTTAACGGTAACGACGGAGGGAGAGTGTCTGGTTCCTCTTCCAGGTGGCCCTTCTTGAAGGGCGTGCTTTGTGGTTCAAGTGGCCCTTTCCTCTGAGACCTCTGTACTTCTTTCCTGCAGAAGTGAGTCCACGAAGCTCTCTGTGTTTGTGGACTGGGTTGCAGATCCAGTTGATCCTAGGGTCGTTGCGGACTGTAGTGTGGGCTGGATCTATCAATATCACTTCAAAGTATTTGTAGGTTGAGTCCTGCAATGGAAAAGCAGATTTACATATTTGGCAGATTACCAGCGGTAGATTACTAATAAATAACAAGAAATTTCATCTTGGTTTTCAACATCATTCCAACAAAATCTTCTGTGTGACCTTAAAATGACTAGCTCAAGAAAATCCTCAAGCACAAGCTGAACTCCAAAATCAACACTTTGGGTTGAACAGAAAATTTGAGAGCCAAGGGTTTCAAATCCGTAAAACAAATCCTTTTTATTTAGATTGGATAATTATAAGTAGCTATCAAATTCAAACCCTTTAGTACTAGCACTCATCTTGAATTTCGATCACAATGGCAGATTTCAGATTACCTAACCCTTCCTCAAATGCAAATACTTACATCCAAACATATCCTCAGTTACATTTTTGTTTATTGCTAAAAAATGATTGAATAGGGTCTAATCACCAAGTAGATGATAAAGAAATCAATAATTAAATTCGTCTAGTAAGTTATTGCAGCTCTGTTCATGCATATGTGTATGTTAAGTTAATACAATTAATGAGCTTGGTAAGAGAATGAAAATCAAACTATTTACGAGTAATCATTTGATGAGATCAAATGCAAACCTCATTGATCCAGTAAGAGTTCAGAACCCTAAGGCCACCAAGTTTCCTTCCAGCACGTTCCTCTGCAACTGAACGCTTGCTGCGTTGGAACTTCAGCTGAGTAACTCCCTGGTTGGTGGGCTTGCCGTACACAATACCCTTGGGAACGGGCCTCTTCCTTCCACCACGTCTAACACGAACGCGGTAGACCACGTACCCCTGAAATGTAAAAACTATATTATAAGCATAGAAACATGAAAAAATAACAAAGATGACTCCTAAAAATACATACAAGAAAGTACACCAATAAAAAAATGTTATATGCATAACAAAAGAATCAAGTGAATACTATACACTTTAGCACGACAACAGAAAGAACTTTTTCTGTACACTACCGGATGGCATGTGCAATTGTATTAGAGATGAAAAATTCAGTCACAACCCGACCAACAAATATATTTTAAATTGTAAAATCGGAAAAGCATATTTACTATAAAAGTGATTTTAACTTTGACTAATTCTCAATATTTTTGCATGGACTATGAAACTCTTGAAGTATATTATAATATCAAATAAGTCCTACCAACAGACACTGCCTACAAGCACAAAGAATAGTATTCTCTCATTCATATCCAAACCCAAAACACATAGCCTTGATATATAGCATATCTCTAATAGAAAATTAAAATTATACATGCTTACAATAGGCTTACGAACTAAAATTTCCAGCAAAGCGAAAAACTGCCCCGAAGCCTTAATAATGCTGTGTATATTCTATCTTAACACTAATACGATTTCAAATGATTCATTGCATCTTAAAACTTAAACCAGTGACCATGTAACCTTATAAAAATTCAATGTCACTAAATCAAAAACAAAACCTAGAAGCAAATATTACGAACAAAACCACCACACTGCATCTCATAACCACATTTCACCTATCTAATTATCAAATAACACCACTTCCTCAGCCACAGCTTTTAAGAACCAGAGGCAATAAATCCAGCAAAACATAAATCGGCAGCAATTGATTGAACAGAAAAGGTAATCAACAAATACAAGTACATTGATAAAAATGAAGTAGTAAAATCGGCAAAACCGAGTAAATACGGGTGAGATATATATGTTACATAAAAAGTGTCATTGTCATAACTCAAATCCACATTTCACCAATATAAGTATCAAATTACGCCACTCTCTCAGCCACAAATTTGAAGAACCAGAGGCAATAAATCCAACAAACCATAAAATCAACAGCAATTAATCAACCGAGAAGGTATCAACAAATACAAACACCTCGAATAAAATGAAGCAGTAAAATCGGCAAAAATGAGTTATTATGGATGAGATATATATGTTACATAAACAGTGTCATAGCCACATTTCACCAATCTAATTATCAAATTACGCCACTTTCTCATCCACAAACTTCAAGAATCAGAGGCAATAAATCCAGCAAATCATAAATCGGCAGCAATTAATTAACCTAGAAGGTATGAACAAATACACACATCTCGATAAAAATGAAGCAGTAAAATAGGCAAAAGATGAGTAAATACGGATGAAATATATATACACACACATATATATACCTGCTTCGCCTTGTAGCCGAGGCGTCGAGCCTTGTCAGGACGGGTAGGGTGTGTGACACGTACAACAGCGGGAAGCTGACGGTACTCCCAGCAGCGCACCCTAAGCAAGAACCGCATCACATCAGATTGCTTCTTCTTCCATAGCTCCGACACGTATGTATAGGCACCTGTAAATCCCCAAAAAAGGTCAAAACCTCCATACAATACAGTATTGCCATATATATATATATACATATATATATCGATTTAGCTTGAAGCTAAGGATTAGGTGAAGAAGAAGAGGTGAACAATTAATTACCCATTGTTGTTGTCGCCGCCGCTGCTCCAAAGCGTTCGCCTAGCTGAAGAGCTTCAATGGAAATGGAGTGTCGATATGAGGCTAGGGTTTTGTTTTTATATGTATATGTTAGAGTGAGGGCTAGGGTTTTTTTATGTAGCTAAGCCCGTTTTGTTGGATAGGCCCAAACATTATAGATTTGGGCTCATTAAACTTGGCAGGCTCAGTCCATCAATTGGCATAAATTATTTCGAAATTCTCTTCTTCTTTTTTTGAAATCTCGAAATTTTCTTAATTAAAAACTTAAAATATATTGTCATGTTTATTTATTTGATAGAAATACTTCGAGTGATTCTAAGACAAATCGGGTTCATTAGAGCCGGACTGTCTAATATCGTTGGCTGCAGGGATAAAACAGTAAAGTACACCAAAATCACTTGCATTAAATGGTATTTGATAAACTTGCTCTATTGGATCCGGTTCATCCTAAAATTTCCAAAAAACTTCATATGACCTATTAAGTGTATGTACTTGGCAAACATTTTAGAGTATGTTTGACTGATGAGTCTTAAACTTCTTAAAACATCTTATAAGTTGTTTGAAAGCTTATATTTGGTAAATTTTTTGGTAAAAAGAGCATAAAAGTTGTCAAAATAAATTGTTAGGAGTTTATAAGCTCTTAAAGAACAAGTAAGGAGACCCCAACTTATTTTTAAAAGTCTTAAAAGCTCTAAAACATTGTAGAAACACTAAGAAATTATAAATTCTTTAAAATAAGTTTAACCAAACACCCTCTTAGTCTAATTTCATAAAATAGGCGGGATTTTTAACCCTTTTAGGAACTAATATCTTTATTTCTTTCCAAATAAGTGGTCACTGGTGAGCTATCAAAATATTTTTGTAATTCATATGATCTGTGACTAAATTAAATTAGAACATATGGGAAACTAAAATTTGCCTTTGGATGAAGGTGTGAAAAACATTAATTACCTTTCATCACTACAAAACCATGCCCCCAAACCAAATCTTAGGCTAATTACGATCTTCGCGTATAATGTGATACATATGAAGTTCACAATGAATATAAGTTACTAGCACACGAAATTCTAGAAATCCCACAATGTCACCTCAAAGTTTAGCATTTCAATATTTTTTTCATTTTCCCTCACTTATCCAAGATTCAAACATGATTGTTATGTTTGGAGCAAAGACCATAGTGAGGAAAATGGAAAATTTTATGCTAGCTCAAGTTCAGTGGTCTTAATATTTATCTTTCATGTAGAGATCACACTTGGAAGCTCTGAGAAATTGGGCTCTCGAGATGATCGCCACCTATGTGATGGTGGAACAACCACGCACCAATGAGTACATGTATGGTGGAGATCATCCGAGAGTCCAACTTTCGGAAGTTCCCAAGTATAACCCCTCGCGTAGTAATGTGTATTGCATTGGTCTCGACACTCACTTATGTGAAAGAAACAGACTCAAAAAATACACTCTCGAACCATTAGATTCGAACTGTCATAGAATTATAGAAGAAAAATGAAGAGAAATCGGAAGTAAGCCGAAAAAAACAACATAAAGTTCATCATTTGAACCAACGAGAATATTTTCCTTAATCTTCACGTTACTGAAACCAAAGGTACACAAACACAGCCAAGGTTTTCACATTTGCCTAGAACACAAGCAGAAAAGCTTTAGAGTTTGAACTTTGAACAACAGTCAGTGAAATATTTACAATCTCACTCAATCCAACTTCTATTCATTTACATTGCTCATAGAAAAATTGGGTCTGCCTATTACTATTGTTTCAACCGGACACGATTAAGTTTCGTTACAAATTGAAGCCATCTCGATTTCCAATATTCAGTAAGTTGTAGGGGCATAATAGTCCTATCCTATATCGATCACATCATTATAACAACGAATCTATATCAGGCATGACAATAGCCCTTTTGTTCAGGTCTTCTATCAAACAAAAGTGTTTACCGGACGTGTTGATAGCCGCCACATTTTGAGCAGAAATACATTCAGAACCAGGCGAAACCTGCCAAGCCCGATAATACAGTGAGTGAAATGGCCAAGATACCCCCAATGCGTATACAACACACACCTCCCCTCACAAAATTACGAAGAATACCCCTAATGAACCAGGAATCGCATAACAATGTAAAATTACAGAAAGGGGAATTGCAATATTAGTTCCATAAGATAGAACTTGTTGCAACTTTAGTACCATTGTTCACAAACTTGCCAAATTAGTCGCGTGGGATGCATTTTGTTGCAATTTTCATCCGGACCGTTAAAAATTGGACGGAGGTTTGCACGTATAATGCACGCGCCGTTAATTTTATTACTGAGCATGTGCAAGGCATATGACCAAACTAACGATTTTTGTTTGTTTTTTAACGGTTGGGACTAAAAATGCAAAAATATGTATCGTGACAAATATTGCAAGTTTGTAAACAAGGACACTAAAAATGCAACATGCCCTATTCTGTGGGATTACTGTTGCAATTTTCCCTTACAGAAATAATCTCAATGGGCTTCGACATATAAAACAAAGCTTTTCCCTCCTCACCCTCCCTAAACGAAAACTTGGAATACTTTCAGAGAAGGGTAAAAATGACTCACATCAAAGAGGGCGTCGCCTAACTTCAATTTAACAGCGCCACTTTTGTATACCAACATTTTACCCATGTGTCCCTCAGGCAACTCAGCCAAACTACAGCCTGTTCTCGAAGTATGTCCACTTACTGGATTTGTAGAGCTTCCAACTTTTTCTTTACCTTTTACTTTCGAGTTATCAGCCTTCTCTTTCTTGTTGACACTTACCGGTCGCTTGCTCAAGGGAAGATTAGGAGGAAATTGAAAGAAAATCATCTGTGGTTCATCTTTTTGTTCCTGTGAATTAAAAAGCAGCAAAATTGACCAGAAAAATTAAAATTGCGGTACAATGTTGTATATATGTGTATAATGTCGCACACGCTTGAACACTAACCAGCAAACCAAGTTCTGAAGCAGAATGAAGAGTATTTTCATCATATTCCATAGGTTCCGCGATTTCTGCTTCGTTGAGAAGTTCTGGAAAAGGTAAAAGGAAAATTGTATATGACGTTGCATGGAAAAGGGACAATAGGAAAAAAAAAATAGTAGTCATGTTTCTACTATCTATTCAGTACGCAATGAAAAACGAAATCTTCCTGATTTAATAGAAAGAACAAAATTACCTGGATCTCCAGAATTAGGCATCCTCCAAGGTAGTGTAGTTGGATAATAACTATTTTCATAATCCTACAGAGTAATTGAAAATCATAGCGGTTAGCCTATTCTATTTTAATTTCAAGAAATTTTTTTAGAAAACGACCAAATAAGATTTTACCCAAGGCTCTATATATTCTTTTTTCTTCTCCACGATTAAATCATCCCTTAAAACCATTGAATTTTCACCAAGTTCTTCTGTTTCAGGAACAGGGCTTTCCATGTCATCAAGAGGAGACTCGTCTGCTTTCGGGGCATCACTTCTATCATCGGCTCGTTCCTTTTGTTTGCCAAAGGTCCGTATAGTGGTTGAAGTATTCCCATGCGAAAAAGCTACTTGCACAGAAGCTGTAGGTTTTTTAAACAAAGTTTACACATGAGTTTGATGCTAATAATGTATGAGAGTTCAAAGGAAATAATATTTAGTTGCAGAAAGGGAATTTACGTTTCTTCGCGGTTTTCGTCCCGCGCCTTGCTAGATGCTCCTATACATTGAGAAATTACAGCAGTAAGAAATTTGCAGCATGCTAATATTCCAATAGAAATGAACATTTTCTAAGATTTTTTATTATTTGGATATTGTTCTTAACAAAAAATAAACAATACGCTTAAAAAAATTAAGTTATAACGTATAAGAACGTAAGACAATTTTCCTTGTGATTTATTCATTAAACACCTCTAGGCCAATAAAAATTACGGAATTTTAATAATGATCATACCAATTAATTTCATCATCATAATAAGCAAATTGTAGCCTTGGACCTCAATTAAAGAAAAACAATTAAATAATAACAAGAAAAATATAAATAAATAAATAAATAAGAGTAGCTAGAACCTCAATTAACGAGTTTTAATTCCTTCCTTTTCGCTCGCAAATAGGGAAAAGCTACTCCATACTTGATTCGAGTTCGATCGCTAAAAGCTCGGTTCGTCATTGTATCAAACCAAGCTTGAACAACTTTTTGTGGTTGATAAATTTGAAACTCGGCTCGATTAATAATGTAACAAAAAGTCAAACCACTCGAGCCGACTCTTGTTCGACTCTATTATCAGTCAAACAACCTCAAACTCACTCAAATTTTGATGCTCAATTATAAGTCAAACAAGCTCGACCGACAACTCATTCAGCTCGACTCGACTCGACTCATTTACAAACTCACACACAAATTGCAACCGAACCTTTTCTTACTCTTCTTGATAACATGAAAGCGAATCCGTATGCATATAATATATATATATATATATAGATATATATGAGAGAGAGAGGATTACATACAGCAACTTTGCGACTGAGAGATTGTTGAGCTTTGTCATCATCATCGCTATCATCATCTTGAGAGTACATTTTAGTGTTAATAGGCTTTGGTGTTCTGCGAGGGGGTGCTTTAGGAGCAAATTTCACCTGAAAAAATGAATATGAAAATTAAATACAAAATTGAAAAATTAGGTGCAGCTTATAATCAAGAAGAACGATGAAGTTTTAAAGAAAAATGAAAGGAAAAAAAAAACAAAATAAAAAAAGTAAAATGCAAACCTTTCTTGGAGAGGGTGAAGACGGATCTGGATCCATGGAATGAGCTGAATTTTTCAAATCAATGAAGTATACGATACAATACGAACAAATCCGAAAAGAATTAGAACGATTTTCTGGAAAAAATTTGAAGAATTCTTCTGCAAAAATCGAAAATTAGGGTTTGATGGAGATGAAGACGATGAAAGAAAAAGGAAAAGGGGGAAAAGCGGAGAGGAGGAATCGAACACCAGATCGCTAGAGGAAAATTTTAGGTCCGGATCCACTGAACCACGTCCACTTTATGTACATTAATTGGAAAACTAAATATATGTAATGACTTATATTGTTCATATACTATACCAGCAGATATGTATATTGAAAATGGGCTAGTTATTTAAGTTGCCGACTTTGAGATTGCTTCCTGCAAGTTCAAGCTTATTGGCATACACAGATACACTATAATTAAGAATTACCCTAAGCAAGTCCAATTGGATTGACACTTCTAATTAGGAATGTCCATGAGTTGAGCTCGAGTTCAATATATATAATTATATATTTTGATTTGATGTGAGGGCATGTCGCCTGCATTTTAATTAGACGGGCAAGTAGCGTGGAATACTGTATACAAACAGTTGTTATCGCTCCACTTATTGAACTTTTATTATAATGATTTTGCATTGTGAGATTTAGTTCAAAAATTTTAGGCTTTGTTTGTTTATGGTTTTGAGATAAAATTCTCAAAATTTTTCGGAAAATACATACTACATGGATTCGTTTGAGAATTGATGTGATGTGTGTTGTGTTTGTTTATGTTTTTAAAAATGGTTGAAATTTGTAAAATATGTCAAATCAATAATAATTGGTTGATATATGATGAGTTAAATAATTGAGTTAGTTATTTGTGTAATGATTATGTGAATAAGATATATATATATATATATATAAAGTTAATTTATTATTAATATATTTTGAAATTTGAAATTTAAAATTTATTATTAATATATAGTAAAATGTGAAACGTTGAATAAAAAAGTAATGATTGGAGGAAATGATGTTGATTGATAAATATGTGAAATGATTGATATAGTGATTGATATGTAGTTATATGGGGGATCGAAAAAGTTAAATTGAAAAAAGTAGAATTTAGATGAGAATGGTTTGTGTAATGAATTTTTAAAATTTTGTGATGCAGGATATTGAAAATGGAATTTGAAAACATAAACAAACAAGGACTTAGCATTTGTGTTGTTATAGTGGAGGCTAAATTAGTTCCTCAGGATTCCATAATCTGGGCTGAGGCTAAATAAGGCCCTAATTGGATGGCATATTCATCTTGGATATATTTTCATGATAAAAGTGAGAAAAAAAATACTTTTTAGTGATAAGAAATGTGGTGTTAAAAGTGTGTTTGGATGAGTATTTTTTAAAGAAAAATATGTAATGATTATGGTTGATGTGATATGTTTTTTGTTGTGAGAATTTTGTTTGGATTGGTGTTTAGATATAATTTTCATAGATATATCTACTCAAACTCATCAATTTAGACATCAAAAAATAGGCAAAGTGGGTCTTATTTTGCATGTTGTGTTATTTTGTATTAGAATATGTGATTAATTTGGTTCTCGGTGTTGGAAGATAGCCGAAAAAACACTTTTTAATCGATGGGTAAACTGTCAAATCATGAATAGTAAAAATTTATTTTTTCTCTTTTCTTGCAAGAATTTCTTAAAAATTAGCTACAATTTTGAAATATTTTTTTTAAAGAAAATCTCATGATATGTCAAACAAATATATTTTTAGAGAAAAAAATCTCTAAAAAGCTTTTTATCAAAGGAGAGGTGGCCATCCAATTAGGGCCTAAGTTCCCCGAGAAACACGAATCCCAACTAATGCTCCTATAAAAGTCCCTTGGAAGTAAATGGAGTCGACGGAATTGAGATCCAAAACTCTTGACTGAAACCCTCACAAAAGCCCTCAAAAACTCAAAGGTTCTCATCAAGATCTAAGAATTCCGACCGAGCCTCCCTAAAGTAGCTCCCTAAAATCCGGCAGTCCAGGCCAAATCTCAAACAAAAGAAAAATAAGATATAAACTCTAACTATATAAAAATAAGATAGGGTCAAATATATTTTTGTCTACATTGAGTTGGAGTAAATGAACTCAAACTATTTCTTGTGTTCATATTTGAGAAATTTCTCGAGGGCATATTTATTCAATACACTCAATTTGAATTTAGTTATCCCAATCGGGTTGCCTTCCCAAGTCTTGCCGGTGTTGCCTGTAGGTCGTGATGTGCCTTGAGTTGGCCGTCTCTTGTGCCCCTTCCGGTGGGGAATACGCTCTCAATTTATTTTGATTTACACTCATATTTCACACTTGTATCTAATTTATTTTCAGCCAAAATTTCTGTTGAGCTTGTATTTTGAGCAAAGACCTCGATCGAATTCATCTATTTTAAATTATGATCTTTATCAAGCTCATTAATTATAAAAAAAAAATGACCCTTCGAAATATTGAACTGACCAAGCTTATAGATTATAAGAATGGCTTGAGAAGTATTATATGACTTGCCATAATGACAATGCAAGCACTCTTATAGCTAACTTACACATTTGTATTGGGAATTGACATAACTCTTATCAAAATATTAATTCTAATTATTTATCAAATCAGATATATTATTTTGATTAATCTACTCACTTAGTTCGCATGCTCCCGAACTAAGTGTGTGGATTAATGATGTAAGTAAAATATATATAATGAGCCAATATGAACAAATTGAGCCAGTAATATACGTGATTAAGTAATTAATTAATGAGTTGACCTATTACAATGTGGGAACTCTAAACTATGGCTCAGTCCGAAAATGCTTTTGACAATTAGGATTCTTGTATTTTGTCGTGGACAATATAAATACACTTATTTCAAGGGTTTGAGGAGGCAGACATTCTTTCTTATAGAGTATACGTTTTATTTGAATTATTTTATAGCTTGAATGTTGGAGGATCAACACTGAGAAAATCCTTAGCGCGCCTCAAACGTTCTATTTTTTTGTAGGTCGAAAAAAATTATCAGCGAAACAAAAAACGAGATCTTGAAAAGTTTCATAGATTACATTCAAGTTAGAAAGTAAATAAAGCGACAAATGATTTTGGGGGGAGGATTGTGAAATGATTGTGAACAAGAAGTTATCCTAAGATTATGAAATTAATAAAGAGGAAATTCTATTTATTAGAAGGACAAAAAGACAAGTTTCTCCTCACTAAGTGGAATTAAAGTTCCAATATCTCAAAAAACACACACAAACACACACACACGTTATGGGCTGCTTTTAATTGAAATCATTCAGAAGCAGGCCCAATGGGCTTTCTCACAACCAAAGGCCCATTTTCCAATTGGGCCTCCATTTTACACCCATCTAGAACGGCCGATAACTGATACGGCGGAGCATCGGTGGCGAGCCACTGGCCCACGTAGAAAATGGACTGACTGCAGCCCTTATGAGGCCCAGTAGAGGTGACCTCAATATAATCACAGAACCAACCGTGATGGGCCCCCGACCCGTCAGAAGTCACATTTAGCCTACAAATGGGTGATCCGATACATGGGCCCCGACCCGTGAATATATCCAGATTTCCCCTCTCGTAGTAGTCGTGTTTAAGGCCCATTAGGCCCCAGTCCTCGAGATTTGGGATCCGAACCGATTTACCATTTGAGTCGCCGAGTGAGATGCTGATGTTGGAGTCGGTTCCGGATTTTATGTATGACCCGGTTTGTACGTAGAGAGTGTACACACATTCATTCTGCAAAACAAAATAAAAATAAAAGAAGAGTTAAAACTACTACTCTATTTAGTCGGAGCGGATCTTCTATCCCACAATAGTGTACCACAATGGTGTCACATCATTGTAGGATTGACAAGTGTCTTTATTTAAAAAATTGCTAATAATAATTCAAATTAAAAAGACATTTGTCAATCCCACACTGATGTGACACCATTGGGGTACACCATTGTGGGATAGAAGATCCATTCTGCTATTTAGTCTAGTTGAAGGAGAAAAACTTAGGCTTTGTATGGTTGTGTTTTCGAAAATGAATTTTGAATTTTTATTAGAGAATGTGTATTATAGAAATTAGTGTGAAAATATTAATTATTTTTGTTTGTTTGGATGTGTTTTTGGGAAATGTTTGGAAATTGTGTAGATGTGATATAAAATTGATTGAATTACTTATATATGTAATGATGATAGGAGAAAAAATTAGAATAATATTTTGGTTATAAAAAAGTAAGAAAGATAATGTATAGGATAGTTGAATTATGTAATTTATAAAGAGAGAGAATGAATTGATTGAATTGATGAAATGATGAGTAGTTATATAAGGGAATGTGTGATAGGATTTGAAATTGGGGTATTTTCTGTAGAATTTAACTTGATGTGTACATTTTCATTTTCTGATGATCCAAAAAATAAAAATTTGATTCAAAATACATAACCATACATAGCCTTAGCAAAATAGTTGAAGGAGAAAAGGGCACTATTGCCATCCCCACATAAAACCTTTTAACCAGTTGATGAAGGACGGAGCCAGGATTCAGAAGTTGGGAGGGCGAACGTAAAAATTTGAAAAAACCTTAATATTTTTAGATTTTGAGGGGGCGAAATGTCAAAAATAAAAAATTTATAGGAGGCAAAATGTGAAAAGTTAAAATTTTATAAGACAAATTTTTTCTTCTCAAAATTGAGGTGGGGCGGTGCCCCCGCTCCCTCCATCTCTGCCGATGATTGTTAACATCTCTTGAGACTAAAAAAATTGAAAAATTATGATCGTTCATGTGGTGAAGTGCACGTGAAATTATTAGTATCATTGTGAATTGTAATTATATCATAAGTTAAAATCTCAAAATCTTTTGAAAACGGCTTTTTTTTTCTTTTTTGGGAATATTAAGATTGTCAAAAAGGTATGGTACTATAAAAGAACTCTCCAGAGGGAGCATTACACGTGAAAAGTGTAGCTCACTTGTGATTTAAGAATAATATAGGTTGGATTAAACCCGAGGACTATATTTTGTCCGTTTTGACTTTTGAGTTTATTTGGAACCTTGAGAAAGGGATAGTTATATGCATTCCTTCTTATCACGAGCATCTTGAGATTATGCAAATTAAGACACCTTTGAAAAAAGAGGAAGGTGAAATTGTAATACATTTTTATTGATATGAAAAGTTATGATTTAAAAAAAAAAAAAACACTTCTCAAACCGTAATTAAGATTTCGCGTATGGATGTAATTTATCCCATACTCTTAATGGGGGCAAAACACACACACGCACGCACACACACACACATATATATATATGTAATATATAGTCAAGTTGTATATCACTTTATTATGTATAAAAAGTAAAGATCATCTTTATGACTTTATGAAATGGTCTCTAAATCTCTCGTTGAAAAAACGTAAAAGCTACAACAACGAAGAGATCCTAAATGCTTATGAATGAAACAGCTAAAAATTTGCTGTATTTTAAGATGGCTTCCAATGATCAAGATCCATCCGATGCAAACTGAGAATAATAACTAAAGAAATAATTAACATTCTAGATCTCAAGTTATTAATACTCCTAATAACACAGCCAGATCTAGCTAGATAAATTTCTCTCTCTCTCTCTCTCTCTCTCTCTCTATATATATATATATATATATATATATATATGTATGGATGTATATAAGATCAGCTTTACTTACAGAAGCAGCAGATGCAGCTGAGAGGAGAGAAGTGAGCACAAGTAGTGAGAAAATGTGAAAACTCTTCATCTTTACAGCTATTTCCTTTTTCTTCTTGATTATGATGGTGATATATATGATATGATATAGATAAGAGTATACAATAATGATCTTATCAAAAAAAAAGTATACAATAATGATGGTGTACTAATACATGTATTTTAATGCACCTAGTGCAAGACACTAAAGATGTTCTTTCACTATTTCTTTTCTTTTAAATTATATATATATATATATGTATTATCATATAGTATTCATTATTTCCCAGATGGTAGTTATAAGGCTAAAACAGGGCACATTTCAACAACCCTTAGTCAACATTACTGAGCATAGCTTATTATATAATTTGGTTGATTATTCTGAATTGGATTTAGTATATAAAATTGCTTGGAATTGCATTTCCCCAGGGGCATTTATACTTCCCAACCAGCACTTCTGATCTCTAGTATTCTGTTTCTTATAAATATATATATATATATGAAGTTCGAGATCCGAGCTAGCAGTTAATGCTCAATAACAATTAAAATGTGAAGTAACACCAATCATATCAATGACCATATTTAGACCGACTATATTACATCCGGTTCAAGATTTTATCATTGGTAGTTCTGAATAATTTTTTCAAGAATTCCTATCCTAAAAGATGAACATATTGGAAAAATTGACATTACAGAAGTCCAATTGACCAAACATTACACCTTCTTTGGAGCTCTCATAATTCCGAATTAAGCCAGCTTAGATAAATCAAGACGCAACTCTGGCAACATCATTGTGATTACTAAGAGCTCACGAATTCTGAGTATAGACATTATCAAAATCATTCGTATACAGTAGACTCTATACAGGCCTCGACGCATGGATTTCATGATTGTCTCTAGATTCAGGCCAAAAGCACCTATGAATGACGCCAATAATTTTAGGACACCATCGTGCAAGAAGAGCAAATCAAACAGCAACTTGTAGTTTTATACACGATGTATATGATCCAATTTTACATGCAAGAGAATGTTAATAATTATGAAGCAATTACACTAATATTGATATTTGTATATTTACATACGAGGATGACAACTGCAGAAGTTCACAAAGCACAAAGTAATACTCCAGATGAGTAAGAACTCCAACATCTTGTGATAATTGCCAGCACCCAATCTGCAAGAAGTCCGAATCATCATTATAAACTAAGATATAGAACATTCTAATTCATTTTTGTTTCCAATCTCATTATTATCTTTTCAAATATAATTATTAATGATTATTTGATAGTACGGACAGATACACGAGGAGTATCGAGTGGGCCACAACTGCTAATTTCTAGAAAACATGCAAAATAGTAGCACAAATATTTTCATTTAGCAAACCTCAAGACAAAAATAAAGAAATGATCAACACGAGAGTTCAGACTAAAGGTTGCATATATAAACCATTAATGAAGCAAAAAAATGGTCATAAATTCACCTTGAAATCAGGAGCTAGAGCTACCAAGGTCAAAGTCCATTGTGTAATCATATTCTATGGTAGGAATCACAGAAGCCACAAATTTCAAGAACAAGAAGAGGTACCTGTAAGAAACAATGCTTAGCATACGGTTTCAAAGAAAACACACAGAAATAGATTGGTCAAATCCCACCATTCCAAAATTTTCATCAAGTTGTTAGTAGCCATGAGAGCGAGCACATCAATTACAAGCATTCGCAAATCCAATATTGCGGTAAACCACAAGTAGAAGATGTGCATAAGCACATTAAGAACAAAAATTTGTCTAAAAGATCAAATCTTATTTATGGCGCCTTTATCAACCAAAACATAACCATGTCGTTAACATGCTAGTCTAAGAGGTGAAAAAGTTGTGAACAAGCCAAAAGGGAAAGAATTTGTGCCAATGCCTGAGCTATACCAAGATATGATCTTCGGAACCTAGTAAGGGTAAGAATTTTTTAAGTTCAATCAAATTGGTTGAGGTATGAATTATTGACAGGGATATTGATTTCGTCATGTAGATGAATTGTGTTAATCAAGCTCTAGCACATTTGTTTTGTTTATTCTAAGTCAGACTAGGTTTCTCGAACATTGTTCAGATAAGATGTTATACAGGATTTGGTGTAAATTCGAGAGATTGAAGTACCTTTGGAGGTTCATATTTTAGTTTAAGTTTTGAATATTAAGTAATGGAAGTATAGTGTTGATAGTTTAGAAATACTAGATGGGAGCTGTACAATTTTCATTTAGGATTACACGACAGCGAGAATGGACTAAGATTTGGACGATTGAATTTAATATTGTACTAATTCGAATTAGGAACAGGGCCTCGAAAGTAGGAGAAAAAGAAATACTTGTCAACTTCGGGCTCTACTCCTCGTGACATTAGAACATCAATGATTTTCTTCATTACAGCCCCATGGCGGCATGGATGTACTGAAGCATGTTTGCCAGGCAAATGTGGATGGTCCTCAATGGTCACCTGATCTCAATGCAAAGAAACACGACTTTTTCAGTATACAACTCGAAAACTATTATGGTCAAACAATTTAAAGTTCTGAATATGCCAACTAAGAGCAGACTAAAGTTGAGTAAAATTAAGTTCCAATATCAGCACCAGAAACCAAAGATGCTGAAATAAATTCTCACCGTTTTGCGTGCATGGTCTTGGCTAACATCTTCAAGAACAAGTTCTGGTTGCAAAAGCATCCTTGACTGTCACATAGAACAAAAAACATAAACAATTATTTCATGTTAAGATTGTCATACGAGGACTCAGATCACCACAAGATCGATTTGCATGTATTAAATAGCAAGCTCAATAACAAATCATTTTAGCCATGACGTGAATGGAAATAAAGACGAAAAATTGAATGTTTCTGACCTCATCATATCCAGTGAGCCAGACTCGGGGAGTTTGGTAATATTTGTCATACCTAAGACGGCGACTGTCAAATATGGTACCAGAAACTTAACCAACTAAGAGCATTTCAAGATTCAAATTTGGCTTACGTTATGCTAACATCATATGTCCGGGTTCGTAGAATGTTGTCATCATCAGGCTCATGAGCCACAAGGTATGTAGTCTGAAGTGTTGCCTACATTAATCACAAAAATATTAAACAACATGAGCAATCATTTGCCGTTTTTAATTATAGTATTATGGGTAAACAAATTGTTCCAAAATCAAAAGTGAGCAAGTAACTATGACAAATTATTTACATCATCAAAATGGATCATTCCATGGTAATTATAATAAATGCAAAAGGATCTGTTTATTAGTTTAGTAAAATCAAAAAATTTAGCCACACTGAGTCTGTAACTTACAGGATCATTTTCGACAAGGTTGTCTGCTTCTTCAAATTCTGCCAGGTCTGGTATGTCCTCCTCTTCCTCCCCTCCAAAATAAGATGAGATTGACTGGATTGTATTTTTCTTGCTGATTTCTAGTGTCTCCATGGAGGGTAAATCTTCATCCTGTTCGTCTTTGTTTTCTACAGAAAGAGAAGCAAGATTAGTAAAGTAAGCAATGGCAATTACAGTTGTTAACTCTAAGGAACACATAATACCTTTAGGTTTTCCATGAGTTGCCAGCCAACCATCATTCTCCTCGTTGTCAAGCAAAACTTCACCTCCAGCAGCCTCATATTCTTCCTCAATTGAGGCAGCTCTACGTAGACAGGGGACTGCACGCAAAAAGCATGATAAGTAAAAAAGAAAGAATTAAAGGAAGAAGACAAAGACGAACAATAATATGCAATAGAAATATGACATAGGAGGTTTGACAGGATTGTTATCTATGATAAAATAATGTATGGATATCTGGACGGAAAACATAGCATGAGACTATACTAGCAATGGCTTGAATACAATGAAACTACTAACCATTCCTAGTTATCAAAAATTGCTTATCTTGAGGCAAATATGACTTTCTCTTGCTCGGTTCACCTGATTCCCTGTAAATAAAAAAAGATCAAATAGCAAAATGATCAGATATAAGAGCGAAAAATTCCATTCAAATGGCACACAATTTCTCATTTTTCTGCCACAAAGAAGACGCCTACAAATAGATCCAGCACCATTCCTACTCGGATGACATCAAAAAGTGAGTTCAAATTGTCTACACCATGAATAATAATATGGTTAGCATTCTACCATTGTGGCATTTAAAGTTGAATTTTGGCAATAAAAAATCATATATGGCCAACAAATATGTCAAATATCATGCAAATCAAGCTTTCGCATCAACTTTGCATCCACAATTACAGATTCGCGCAATCGAAGCAAAATCAAACTCAATAACTTCCTAATCGTGGGTTAACATGAAGAAACGGCAACTGAGGACAAAAGCTGTACATCAGATTGCAGAGCAAGAGCAGAAATGAATGATACGGTTAGCATCCTACCATTGCGGCATTTAGAGTTGAATTTAGAGAATAATAAAAAATCAAATATGACCAACAAATATGCCAAATATCATGTGAATCAAGCTTTTGAATCAATTTTTTGCCTCCGCAATTACAGATTCCGCGCAATTGAAGCTAAATCAAACTCAATAACTTTGTAATCGTGAAAATTTACAGATTGCAGAGCAAGAACAGAAATGAATAATACGGTTAGCATCCTACCATTGCGGCATTTAGAGTTGAATTTAGAGAATAATAAAAAATCAAATATGACCAACAAATATGCCAAATATCATGTGAATCAAGCTTTTGAATCAATTTTTTGCCTCCGCAATTACAGATTCCGCGCAATTGAAGCTAAATCAAACTCAATAACTTTGTAATCGTGAAAATTTACAGATTGCAGAGCAAGAACAGAAATGAATAATACGGTTAGCATCCTACCATTGCGGCATTTAGAGTTGAATTTAGAGAATAATAAAAAATCAAATATGACCAACAAATATGTCAAATATCACGCGAATCAAGCTTTCGCATCAATTTTTTGCCTCCACAATTACAGATTCCGCGCAATTGAAGCTAAATTAAACTCAATAACTTTCTAATCGCGAATTAAAACCGAAGGAGTGGCAACTCAACAGAGAGGTGAAAATCAAATATGACCAACAAATATGTCAAATATCATGCAAATCAAGCTTTCGCATCAATTTTTTGCCTCCACAATTACAGATTCCGATCAATTGAATCTAAATCAAACTCAATAACTTTGTACTCGTGAAAATTTACAGATTGCGGAGCAAGAGCAGAAATATACCAAGACCAGGTAGGGCACTTGGAGACGAGGTTATCGCCGGCGAGAATAAACTCATTGATGCTGAGAACGCCTTTCTCTTTGAAGGCGGAGACTGTGCGAGGGCTCGTGATTCTCTCCACCGTTCCTTTGAACGCCTCGTGGATTTTCTGCGACAGCACCATAGCCTCAATTGCAATCGGATTTCGGAGATTCGACGGACGGATCGATCGGAGAGATTTGCAGAATTTCTAGCAGCTGAATTTGACTTCAATTTGGAGAAGTTATTGTGGTTTGTAATTGTTTGATGAACTCGAACTACATTAGCTTTTTCCTCCTGGTAAGTTTATAGTAGTTCATTTTATTTTTATTAATTATCTTAACTTGAGAACTAAGCATGTATTAGTAGGACTTATTAAGAATCGAATCAAATAAGTTGTTGGATTTGAATTGTTACTGAGTTTCAAATTTTGTGTTTGAATTCAGTTTGATTATCAATTAAGTCGAGCACGAACGGGCTATAATCGAGACGAATATTAGTCGAGCTGGAGTAACTTAATTTTTTTTGTATGTATTTTATTATTTTTTAGTAATCGAATCGAGAACCGAACTTTAGACTAATTGCACACGCAAAAGATCGTTCAAGCTTGGTTTGATACATTAATAAATCGAGCTCAAACGAGTTTTTATCGAGCGATCTCGAATCGAGTAGTTTGGTTTATCTTTCAGCCATATTTATTTTAATACTAGTAACTACTCTGTGTGTATAAATAAAAAAAATCAATTTTAATAAGAAAAAATAAATTATTTATCATAAAAGTGTAACTCAAGGAAATTACTGCTTCAAATCTCTCATTTTTCAATCTAACTTTGTTATTGTTGGAAAAGAACACACTAATTGGAACGAAAACAACTTGTTCTTTGTTAAAATTGTTGCAAGTTGCAACTATTTAGGATTGCATAAAATTTCTAAATATCATAAATTATTTGTTTAATTTTAAGATAGCAAATTGTCAAGGTAGTATATATTCAAGTAGAAAAGTGCCTTAAAATACAATCTCAGTTAATGTACTTTAAAAAATGTCATTTTTGAGGTAAGAAAATCACAAAATATCATTTTTGAAATGGAAATTTACACGAACCTCTCCTCATGTAATGTGTAATTACTCAATTACTCCTTTTTATTTTTGAAATTACATAAAAATTCCCTCATATATGATACTTTTTTACAATTACCCCCACATATATTTAAAAATTTCTACAATCTAACATCTAAAAACTTTACAATAGCCTAAAGCCCATAAAAAACCTAAAGCCTATAATAAATAGTAATCTTAGGTTATAAATAGCTCTTATATGTGTAAAATAACACACACAATACATACACAAGATAATATTTTTCTTACAATTAGAATATTCTCTCTATTTCTCATATTTAATATTTATTATTTATATTGTTTATTACTCAAGATTAATAAAACGTATGATTTATTGGCGATATCATAATTAAAAGTTATCGCTCAATTTTATTGGGGTAGGTTGGGTTAGGTATCCCTCTTTACGTGAAATGAAAAAACAGAAAAGAAAAATGAACATTGGGATTAACGAGTAACGAGAGGTTTAAGACTTTTAGGACATGCATAAAAACCCCTTCTGCAAAAACCTCTCATCTTTCTCTCTCTCTCTCTCGTGTGTGTGAAAATGGAGGTGAATTGCTGCGTGTGGGATGATTGGGTAGAAATAGCACTGTCAAAGCTCGAATCTCTCAAAGTTTTGCGTTCATTAAGACCCATTCACCTCCCTAACACCCATCATAAATCTAGCTCCGGTGAAAATAATTCATCAAATCGCAATCGAGAATTTCAAATTTTTGATGGTCCTGGAAAATGGGACAGAGATTCTGTTGAAGTGAGCATTTCTGAATCCACATTCCAAAAATGGCTACATGATGTCCCCAGTTCAGGTTACAGTAGTTCAATTTTATTTTAGAGTTTTTTGTTTGTTATATTTTGGATATCAAATTGGTGAAGAAATGTGGTGTGGGTCGTTTTTCGATAAGTGAACGAATCAATGGACAGGGACGAAGCCATGATTTTGGGTTCGGGGTGAATAAAAAAGATGGGCAAAGCTTAGTATTTTTAGACTTTCGGGGGGGCAATATTTTAAATATAAAAAATTTACAGGGTAAATTGTTTTTCTCAAATTTGAGGCATCAAGTGGAACGTGTGGGAGGTCTTGGAATTGCTGTCACAAATTGTGACTTTTCTTTCCTTATTTGAAATTTTATAGAGTTTGTGCGGCCATGATTAAAATTTATAGGCGCGAGTTTATTGTCAGGGTATTCCCTTGTCCCGAATTAAAAATTTAAATTTAAGCTGAACGGGTGCCCCGATCAGCCCCTTGCTCTGTCCCCACCGGCAGAGTAGGAGGTATGGGTCTAGCATTGCCCAAAATAGTGATATTATAGACTGCACCTGAGCACTAGAGCAATGTGCCTATGTACCTCCATGGAGGATCAATTGTTCAAAGGTTTAGGTCAAATTTATTGGGTCATATCCGTTTGGATGGTGTATATAGGGTCTTAATTATTTGGGTGGTAATAGAAGGTGTTATAGAGGGAGGTTATGTTGAATCTATATTAATTTTCCTTTTAATCTTTCTGTTTATACCATTTTCTAGATAATTTGCAAGCACTGACCCTATTTTTAGAAAAAGGACTGGAATTTGGGCTAAAGAAGGAAACATATTACAAGAGTAATGTAGCAATTTATTGTGTTCTTATTCATTTTGTTTTCGTCTTTTTAACTTATAGGGGATGACAATGATGCTATACTTGAGAATGGCGTAGCTGATGGCGAAGCAGAACAAAGTGATGGAAAGCTTAGGAAGTTAATTGTCTTCTCCGGAAATGATTATTTAGGATTGAGTTCGCATCCAGCGGTTAGCAATGCAGCTAGCAAGGCATGTTATTTGGGCTGTTCACTTTGCTGAATTTTACTTAATCATAGCACGTTGTTGGTGGATACTTTCATATTTAGCTAACTATGCAGGCTGCTCGAGAACACGGGATGGGTCCAAGAGGTTCTGCTTTGATCTGTGGGTACACTAATTACCATAGGCTACTAGAATCATCATTGGCTGATTTAAAAAGAAAAGAGGTGCCACTTCTACTCTTTAATTTTAATCAATCAATGTTATTCGAAATTTTCAAATGTTCGATGAATTTACTTGGTTTCTGAAGAAGCTGCACGACTTGATATAGCTTTTACATTAGGGAGATGCTGACAATATCCCAGCATTCAAATTGTCTAGCTAGTTAAGCCTTCTGCATGCAACCATATCCTACTTTATGACACTCTATATATATGAGGATGTGTATATATGTACTTGTGTGTATGTATCAATTTATTTGCATATATGTATGTATGTATCCATTTATTTGCATATTATGAGGATGTATATCAATTTATGTTGTGTGTACACGTTATAGATAAAGTCATATATCTATACACACGCTCTCATATCATAAAGTATGTGATTGTCATGAGAATGAATAAGATATCTGTTCCTGGTAATTTACGTGTACTCCATTTTCGTCTTACTATAAGAAACCTAACTCAATCTAGATATGACTGCACTATATTGAAGGAAGTGAATTGTTGAGACTGTTATTATCTAAATTTGATCAAGTACCTATATTTTGTTACATCCAAGAAGGCGTTAAATTTTTTCTTTTTAACTCCTACTGCTTGAATCTACTTGATCATCAACACCCCTTTGTATGGATGTCATGACATTATAACATTTACAAAACTGATTCATCGCTGTTCTAATTTTAAATATTAGGATTGCCTTCTTTGTCCAACAGGCTTTTCAGCCAACATGGCCTTCATGACAGCGGTTGGAAATGTTGGTTTGCTTATAGCTGGTGGCAAACCTTTGAAAGATGATAGAGTTGCTATATTTTCAGATGCCCTCAACCATGCATCTATAATTGATGGTATTCGCCTTGCAGAAAAACAAGGAAATGTTATGGCATTTGTCTACAAGCACTCCGATATGTGCCATCTCGATTCATTATTGTAGGCATTTGTTCACTATTCTATTCTATTGCCTATGTTTTCTCATTTTCTATAAGCTGTTATGAATGCTTCCACTGATTATTGGATAAACAACAGGTCAAATTGTCCAATGAAGAAAAGAGTAGTTGTAACTGATAGGTTAGCCATATTCCTCATTTTTTTTTCAACTAGGAATTTACTTGTTTTATTCGTAACATCATTAAACTTGGCTTACTTAATTTCGTTCAATCTGCCAGCTTGTTTAGCATGGATGGAGACTTTGCACCTATGACTGAGCTCGTTAGACTCCGTAAGAAGCATGGGTTTCTGTTTGTAATTGATGATGTAAGTTTCTTGATATTCAAATTCAAGGACCATGAAGGCATTTGTGAAATGTATGCACTCTGTTTTGTCACTATAGTTGCAGATTTATGAAATCATCCTGTTTATTCCTTCCTATCCATGTATTATCACTTAAAACACATCAGAAAGTAGAAATACTTCGGTCTCTCATAAATGCCTTTCGTCCTCTTGATCATTCTGTTTCTACTTTTCTATAAAATACGAGACTGTTCATTCTTCTGTTTTTGGTTTTATACGAATGTACAACATATTAGCTAAACCTCTTCACTTCCTCTGATTCCTAGGCTCATGCAACATTTGTTTGTGGAAAAAATGGTGGAGGTGCTGCTGAAAAGTTCAATTGTGAAACAGATGTTGACATTTGCATAGGCACTTTGAGTAAAGCTGCAGGTTGCCATGGTGGGTTCATTGCATGCAGGTAATGCGACAAATGGGAGTTCGATCAGTTTAAGGTTCATTTGGGAATATCCTCTTTATCTTGAACTTGAATGTTCACACTATATTGGTTAGCATATTTTTGACGAACTTTTTTATTTCGCTTATTATTTGAACACTTCTGTCGAGTGTTGCATCGCAAGACAATTTGTTTGTTGGGCTATCTGAATCATATGTCGAAAGCCCATGTCTTTCTTTTCTTTTCAAAGTAAAATTCCATGCGACATGTGAAATATTTTGTGGTAGCATTTAAAACAAAATCTTATTAACTCTTTACATTCCGAATATCAAGTATATTTATGCCTTCTATTTATATGGATGGCAGCAAGAAATGGAAGCTGCTTATCCAATCACGGGGTCGGTCTTTTATATTTTCAACTTCTACACCGGTGCCCATTGCTGCTGCAGCCCATGGTTCGTTCTTTAACTCTCTAGCATATGTCATTGCTTGCTTTATACAGTTCTTGTATTGCAAATTTATGAGATGAAGATAGATTAATAATTTTTCAACTATTTACTGGGATAATCGGGTCTTTCTGTATTTTCCCTTATGTTTGTCTAACCTATGCAGCTGCTATTGTTGTGGCAAAGGAGGAGGCGTGGCGTAGGAGTGCTCTTTTGAAACGGGTACAAGATTTCCGTTCTCTGACAGGAATCCCTGTAGAAAGTCACATCATTTCACTCGTTGTGGGTAGCGAAGACAAGGCCCTTAAAGCTAGCCGGTCTCTCTCTCTTTCTCTCTCTCTCTCTCTTTTTGAATTCACGGATAGGGTCTAACACCTTCATCGTTGTGAAGCAGGCATCTTTTAGAATTAGGTTTTCATATAACTGCAATCAGACCTCCAACAGTACCACCAAACTCTTGCAGGTTCGACATCGTTCCTAGATATTTATTACCAAATTTCTTGATGCTATTTCTTAGACTTTGCTCTTGAAGGATTTTCATTGATGATTTATTGGTGTTGTCTCCTTTCAGGTTAAGGGTTACTCTGAGTGCAGCACACACAACAGATGATGTGAGAAAGCTCACAAATGCACTGTCTCAGTGTGTCAATTTTCAGGAGATCGGACTGATCAGCACAAATTGCTGCTCCAAGCTTTAGCTTTCTCTATTCATTTACTTATTTGGTTTTTCCGATTATACAATGCATTTTAGGCACAATATAAGTATATTTGAAGTAGATTTATTATCAGTCTTGTTGAAGTAAATTAGTGGTTTTTGTGCATAGTAAATATGGAGGTTTGTGTATTTTTTTTAATTTATTTTTGGTTTCCCAAGGTGTTCTCGAGTCGGAGGCTCAAGATTAATTTCTCGAAATACCGTCGGGCACAATGGGGATCTCTCCCAAGAAAGTTTTTCTAATATATACATCAATTTATCCAAGGACCTTTATTAGGTTGAGAGAGAGCACAATATGGATGAATAATTCTCTGCCAGATCAAATTCAACTGTCCGAGTTTGTATTATGTGTCTTTCTCTTCTTCGAAATACTGTAGGGCATAATGGGGACCTCTTCGAAGGAAGTTTTTCTAGTATATACATCAATTTATCCAAGGACCTTTATTAGGTTGAGAGAGAGAGAGCACCATATGGATGAATAATTCTACGCCAGATCAAATTCAACGGTCCTAGTGTGTATTATGTGTTTTTTTCTTTCACACAAGTGTGTGAGAGGATTAGAAACAATATATTTTACTATGTGAGAAATAGACATTAGGATCTAGGGGTGTTCATAAAAATCGAAAATTCGGTTAACTGACCGAACCGAATCGAAAATCGAAAATGTGGTTCGAACCGAAAAATTCGGTTCGCTTTGTTGTTTTTTTTTCCTTTCAAAAATTTGGTTTTCGGTTCGGTTAACCGAAAATTGAATTTTTTATTTTTATATAGTATAATATAGACAAAAAATTATAAAAATTGTGTTTTCTAGTGACAACTTATAGAAAAAGAAAGTGACCAAATTTTTTATTTTTATTTTTTTATATTATTTTTATTTTATTTTTTGAAAATCCGGTTTAACCGAAAAGCAAACCGAACCGAACCGAGCCAAACAGTTCGGTTTTTAACCGAATCGAATCGAACTTTTTCGGTTTGGAAGTTCGAAGAATCGGAATTTCGATTTAGTTTTGGACCGAACTGAATCAATGAACAACCTTATTAGGATTATTAAATTTGGTCTAACATAAATTTTTTCCTATATAGCTGGTTACAATTGTCTCTGACAGACACATAAGTACAACTAATCAGTCGTGCCTCATATACTACTTTTTGTGCTTGTCTACACGATTTCACCGTACAAATGGTTGAGATTGTTGAGAATAATTGTTCCATGTTACGTGATGCTTCTAAACACAATTTAACTTTTAAAAGATTTTCTCTCAAGTGACTTGGCATCACAAGTTTATAAATTACCAACAGTAGATTATTTATCTCTTGCATTTTGTCATATATATGATTCTAAAAACCAATATAAACTAAAAAAAAAAAGATAAAAAAAAAAGGGATTAACAACATTGTATTTTCACTTGCTATACCATTTAACATCCATTGGGTATTAGAACAACCGATCCTGATGTTTTTCGACTCTCAAGATCAGCATGAGCTTGTGCAGCCTGAGACAAGGGATATGTATGATTTACACGAACTTTTAGGACACCGGCTGCCACGTTGGCAAAGACTTCTCCGGCAGTTTGCAGCAATTCATCCCTAGTAACCGTGTATTGCATCAGGGTGGGCCTCGTCAAGAACAGAGATTTGGTTGCAAGAGCTGATAAAGGCACCGGGTCTGGCGTGCCAGACGACTGCCCAAAACTCACCATGTATCCACGAAGCTTCAAGACAATGATCCCTGGTCATATGGTTCCAACTAGTAGATTAGAAATAGAAAAATAGAGCTGCAGAGCGATTTAATAAAAGATTAATAAAAGGTAAATTACATAAGACGCCTCAGCGTGAGAACCTAATTACGAGAAACACATTGACATTTGAAAAATTACTAAAGTTACTGTTGTATAAGCATATTACAATTTCATCCGAAAAACAGATTACGCATCGCCTCCTGCTTTTCGAGTTGATCACAAATCTTAGGGTATCTTGGTAATTTGAAAAACCTTAGTTACTTGTGGAGTTGTGGTAATTACTCAATAAATGAGGGATGTGCATGTGATTATCCTAAAAAAACGAAAAAAAATTGTGTTTCGTTAATAGGTAGATAACCGTATTTATGGTTTCGTTCATGCATCATAAAGGAAAATTCTTACCCAAACCGGGTTTTGGCACACCAACTAATCACATGACAAATGTTACAGTACTTTGTTTTGGAATTGGTCACTCACTCTTGATAAGAGTAATTCACTCGCCACGTGATTGGATGATCAAACCAAATTCGGACTAGAAATTCCTCATAAAATTTACACTATAAATCACCATAGGGCCCCCACAAACTACGGTAGTGCGTGAAAATAATAATCTCGAGACTAATATTAAGGGCAGAACATCCATTACCTCAAACGTGTCCTTCCCAACTGAGTCATAGACAACTTCAACTCCTTTGCCAGATGTGATCTCGTTGACACGATTAACAAAATCTTCTTCCTTGTATATTATAACATGGTGACACCCGTCATCTTTGGCTTGAGTCGCCTTCTCTTTAGTCGACACAGTTCCAATGACTGTGGCACCTAGAGCATTTGCCCATTGGCACAATAGGGACCCAACTCCACCAGCTGCTGCATGAATAAGGACAGTGTGTCCTTTCTCAACCTGTATGATAATGCAATTCAGAAATCTTCAACGAAAATAAATGTACAACTAAATTCATTCAATAGACAAAAAACAACCGAGAGAGGAAAAAGGGGATTATCTGTATTTATATAGACGACAATTAGAAAATGGTGCTTTAACAAGTCCAACAAAAGAATTAGTCTACCAAGGAAAAAACAATGTAAACGGACAATCTTCTTGGCTACACAAGTAAATGTAATATAATCTTGTTATAATAAACAAAAGAAAACCCCCGACCAGGTTTATACTAATATTTACTACAATGTAGCATCCTATTGACGTAACACTTATGTGTACGTAAGGTAAAGCTGCTATACATTGATCCTTAAATATTTGGTACTAACCAATGGGTGATACTTTAGGAGTCCTCGGACCTCACCGACCCCCATGATCTACACCATTGATTTTGTGGAGTTCACATGGGACTCCAACACAATCAATGGTGTATAGGTCCTGGAACCTCCTAGTCCCGGGACGGCGGGACCTACTAAGTATCACCTCTAACCAATTGAAAGATTGAAGAAACATAAAAGGAACAATTACACGTACACCCTCTCACTTAGGTAATTTCTACGAGCCATCTGAGGTTTCCAAATTACCAAGACAACCGTGTCAAATCCTAACAATTCGAATAACATGGAAATTGTAATATGTTTTTGCTGACCAGGGGGTGAATTGTAATATGTTTTTCGTGATTAAGGTGTCATGTGAGGGTGTTTATGTAATTTACCTAACATAAAAGTACTAGAAAAGACTTATTTTGAGCCATATAACACCAAATTTTTTGGATGTGGTAACTAAAAACATACTTTGAAGCATTGGCGAACCAGAAACTGAGCCGTCATTCCCTTGAGTAAAACGGACGCTGCTACAGAAGGATCAATGGAAGGAGGCACGGGAACACTTTTTCAGCAGGAAGAATTTGCTCTTCTGCATATGCGCCCATTGGAGTACCAGCATAAGCGACAACATCTCCAACTTCTCTTCCAGTAAGTCCCGGACCTACAGCAGTTACTACACCAACTGCCTCCATACCTATCATCAAAACCTGTTTTCAGTATGATTGTGAAAGAGGTATGTGTATAATGGGATAACTACATCCACACCCTCTCTTTCCTCGAGTAACTACCACAAGGCCCCAAAGTTTTGCAAATTACCAAAAAAATAATAATAAAACAGACAGGTCCTGATAACTTAAGAGATAGGGGCAACTTAAAAATCAGGGGCGGGCCGAAATTGTAATTTGTTTTTAGTGACAGAGGGTGAAATTGTAATGTACTTATACTAAGGGGGATGTTATGGTACTTTCTAAAATCTCAGGGTGTTTTTCGTAATTAGGATCTCGTCTATATAATTTACCCTTCTATCACCTATAATTTATGCCAAGAGGAATCCACCCTAGAAAACAGTTCATGGTTTGTATTCTATAGAGCATATGCGACAGATGTGTTATCAGGAAACGAATAGTCAAGATTAGAACATTCTTCAAAATGACATACTAAATCTTTGATGTCAAAATTCAAATAAGTGGATTATAGCAAGCTGCAGCTAAAGATTATTTTATTAGCAAGATGATAATATATGAAATGGACCTGGTATGAAGGGTATTGCTGAAGCCTTGTAAACCCCTTTCCGGAAATAAACATCGATGAAGTTCAACCCGATGGCCTTATTTTTCACTTTGATCTCTCCATCTTTTGGCTCTCCTATTTCCACATCCTCCCATTTCAGGACCTATAATACAATGTATTAAGCAGTGATTAATAGACTAAAGCAACCACACATTGCAGTCCACGCATAACTAAAACCGTAAAAATATCAAATGAGATCTTTTATTTCAATCCCTATTCCACCTCCTATTGCAAGGTATGAATGAGTGACACAATTTCTTTCGATTTAGTTGGCTGTAAAATCAATTTCCACACACGTGTCACACACTCATACCTTGCAAAACAAGATGCAATAAATTGCAATAGAAGGTCTCGTTTGGTAAAAAAGAGTATAAAATTGGGTCCTAATTATAAGCTAGTGAAACAAAATCACTCGAGTGGGATACATATCTTCACAATTTAAGCTCAATTTAGAACATTCAATCCACACAACATAGTTACCATGAGAGCTGGCATCATTTCACCAATACAGTGACGGAGCCAAGGGGGCTGAAGGAGGCAGCCACCCCCTCAACATTTGGAAAATAGTTTTTTTACCCTATAAATTTTTAATTTTTAAAATTTTGCCCCCCGCTAAACCTAAAAAATTCAAGTTTTCCCCCTTTTTTTGTAATTCGCCCCAGAACCAAAATCCTGGCTCCATTCCTGACCACATACGAACAAACTAGAATGATTAAAGTTCAATTTCTTATCTTTGAGGTACAATTACCAAGCCCTATTCCATGCTGCTGGTAATTTAATAAGTGAATTTGGTAAGAACATTCCTTAAAGCATCAATCTCACAGTAAATGAGTAAAACCCACATAGAATTTAACAAAATTGCAAACAAAAATTTTAACAAAAAATGATAATGATCCTCAGCCAATGATCACTTCTAACAATTTCCTCCGACTAAAACCATAAAATAACAAGAACCCATTTCCTATTTCATTATTCTACATTCAAAAACTCTACAATAATCACCAAATTTCTTTTCTTTAAATACTTATAGTGAGATAAAAAAAAGGAAAAAAAAAGAAAATGATACCTCAGGGCCACCGAGTTCATGGACCCTTATAGCTTTGACCATCTTCGGCGCTACAATGGCGGATGAAGATATATGATTTGTTCTTGCTTTGTATTGAACACTGAGAGAGATGCGTTTGGTTATAGCCCTTTGAAGCTGATTGAGTGAAGAATTATAGCTCCACGGAAATGAATTCTGTAGAAGGTGACGGTGATTGCGAAATGCAGTGGACTTGGCTAAAATCATGGGTGATGTAATTGAGTACGCCTTCGGCATTTTAATTTATTTTCTTTTTATTCTCTTTTTAATCGACCCTGGATTGTTTTTCAATTTTGATCCCATTATTTACGAGTTTATCACAATATATCTAATAATTTCTATTTTTTTTTAATTTTGATTCCACCGTCTAAAAAGCTAATGAGGAAATGACACGTGTCCGTTAATCAAACTAATTTTTTATTTTTTAATTATGTTCTATATTTTTGATTTTTTATATACATATACATATACATATAAAATACATATTTGTATGAATACATACATATATATATATATATATATATATACTTATATGCATATACATATAGAAAATTAGAGTTGGCGACGGCGGTGGAGGTGGGGGAAGGTGGTGTACTGGTGTTCATGGTGTTGGGTATGAATCTGGTGTAAAGATAAAAAATTAGGGTTTTGGGTATAAAATTTTGGGGAAGAAGATGAAAAAGAAAAAGGAAAAATAAAAATAAAAAATAGAAAATAATAAAAAATAGGTTTTTAGGATTTTTTTTTTTTAAGGTTTGATTAATGGAACACATGTCAACTCCGTTAATTTTTGGACGGAAATCGTTAATGGGACCAAAATTGATAAAAAAATGCAAATTATGGAATACAATGTGGTAAACCCGTAAACAATGGGACCAAAATCAAAAAAAATCGAAATTATGGGACCCAAAGTGCAATTTTCCCTTTCGACCTGAAAAACTCGAACTGATAGTCTTTAATCGTGGGCACACAAACTCCAAACATGGAAAAGTCACGTCCTGAAATTGAACCCATAACCTCCCATCCCCCGTGAGAGCTAATACCAGTAGACTAATAAAACTTTATTTAAATTGGGCTAAGGCCCTACAAATGCAATTCAAATTCCTCTATAACACATCCGTGTAACATTACTTTTTGTTTTTTAGATTCTTGTGATACTACCTGTTACACGTGTAGATGCGTGAGAAATATATAAACAAATGGTTAGGATGTGGAAAGAGAAATATCGAATTTTTATCCAATACATGTTTTTCTCTCTTCACACCTAGAGCAGATCTTTTATCACATTTTGGTGTACCATTTTGGTGTCACATTAATGAATAACAGACACATGTCTGTGAGTAATAATTTTAAATTTTCATTTCAATTTTTACATATATGTGTCTGTTATTTATTAGTGTGACACCAAAGTGGTACACCAAAATGTGATAGAAGATTCGGTCTACTTCACACTTGACCACCCGTGTATACGACTCACGCAGCTGTATGTGTAATAGGAAGTGTTACACGAATATATTATAGATGATTTGAATTGCTAAAAATGGATCAATAAAGAGCCCATTGATTGATCAAAAAAAAAAAAAAAAAAGAGAGCCCATTGAATAGGGGGCAAAATAATAAATAAAAAGAATAGTGAACAAAAATTAATGAATATAAGAATAATTAGGAGGGGTGTTTTTAAGGTTTTTTTTTTAAATTCAATTCTACTAGAGAATTAATCAATATTAGCAATTAATTCTGAATATGTTACATAACTTTACTTTTAACACCCTTTTCTCTTATTTCTTTGTTAGAATTTAAAGCCCAAGTTAGCCAAGAAGTTCTACTCTATAACAAGTTAAATGTACTTGGTGTTTTATTGTAATTTATTTCAATTTTATTTGGTGCTACTTTAAAATAACTAAGTATTTTTTTTACTCTAGTTGGGAGGGGGGACCCTATCGACTAGGCCGACAAGCCCGGGTTTTCAGTCATCTTACGAGGCCAAGAGATACCTTCCTTGTCCATTTCTAGTAGAATCATCGTGTCTTCATTCGGATTTGTGACCAATTGTAGCTCTCTGTATATCCCAATCTTGGCTAGGTGATCAGTCGGACGATTTGCTTCTCTATAGACATGTTATAATTTTATCCGCCATGGCCATTTAATTAGATCTCTAATGTTGAGAATGATCTCGAAATATCTATGACATATAGTTGCCTCTGCTACCGCATGCAAGGCCTCCCAGAAGTCCGTTTCCAACATGACGTCACGGTATCGACAATTCCACGCTTTCTCCATTCCTTTGTGTATTGCATGTAGCTCCGCTAGGAGGATAGTCTCTGCGTGAATTTTGCCACTAAACCCATGCAGCCAAGTTCCTTGGTTGTCACGTAGCACACCACTAATCTCAGCATACATGCTGCTAGTACCCCCGTATTGCGAAATGGCAGCGTCTACATTCATTTTCACGGTATTCCGATTAGGCTTAGTCCATCCCACCATTATAGTATTCTCCGTAACATCCGTGTTGATGGTATGATAGTTTCGAGCTTCCTCGCTCCTTTTTTGAAGTGCCGTGAAATCCACATGGGGGGTTGCAACCTTGTCACGAACCGTCTTGTTATGAACCTGCCATATAAACGAAAGTGTTTCAGTGAAGATGTTAGCCCAATAGTTGCACCACTCATACCTGTTGGCTTCTTCCGTGAGATTCCAATCCACCCACTTCAAAGGAGAACAAGTGCGCATGATGTCGGGGAGCTACCAGAGACTCCCATATGTTTTTAGTCCAAGCGCAGTCACGAACGGCATGTAGACTTGTCTCCTCGTGACAGTCACACAGTTTACACCTTGCATCTGTGGTTATATTCCTTGCCCGCAGAAGAGAGTTTGTGAGAAGCTTATTATGTCGAAGCAGCCACAACAAAAATTTTCGTCGGAAGGTGCCTTTGAGCTTCCATATCCTTCGCCAAGCTTTTTTATCACTCGAAATAAGGTTATACTCTGTAAGGTATTCATAAGCACTTTTGCAAGAGTAGATACCGTTTGGTGAATGTTTCCACACCACCACATCCTCCTGAGTTGTCGTGATGTCCAGTGAGATGGATTCATGCTCGCGCTTTATGCATGTCGGGATGTTAGGCAGCTCATTCCATTTCCAGCCGAATTCGGCTTCCCAGTAGCTAGCTACACTCCTTTTCCTCATGTTATCATCAAGGTGGGTCTCTATACGATGACACAGCTCCAAGTCTCCCATCCAGTGGTCAGTCCAAAATTTAGTGATTTTCCCATTACCAAGTTTCCATTGAATCCCATTCTCAAGTAGCGGGAAAGCCGCTTGTATGCTTCTCCAGGTAAATGACGTATTGTTTCGCCCCCTTGCACGCTTCCTGAATAGGTATTTATGTCTTAGGACTTGAACCCACAATCACGAACCATTTTTAAAAGTTTGCCACACTAGTTTCCCCAAATACGCCATGTTCACGTCTCTCGTAGTTCGTAACCCCAGACCTCCATCTTCTTTTTTACGTCATAAAGTATTCCAAGGAAGTAAGTGAAGCTTTCGTCTCATCGAGGACCCTCCCCAAACAAACTGTTTATTAGTACGGTCTAATTCATCACAAATGCCCCTCGGCAGAAGAGATGTTTGCATATAGTAAGCTGGTATAGTAGAGGTAATTGCTTTCACTAAGGTTACACGGCCTGCCAAAGCAAGTTGGTCTCGTTTCCATCCCGACAGCCTTTTTATCACCCAGTCCACCAAGAAGCAAAAATCTTTCTTAAGAGTCCGAGAGTGGTGGAGTGGGGTAACGAGGTACTCCCCAAGATTGTCCGTGATTTTCAGGTGAGCCCGGGCCGCCAAACTACGAGCTATCCACCCAGGTGTGTTCTTCGAGAAGAAGATGTCCGACTTATGCTCATTGATTGCTTGGCCTGACATACTACAATAAGTATTCAAAATGTTTCGGATAATAACAATCTGATGAACGTCAGCTTCCCCAAAGATAAGCCGATCGTCCGCAAACATCAAATGAGAGAGCTTAGGGCCGAATCTAGAGGTTGGGACTGTGCGCCAAATCCCCTCCTCCACAACATGAGTAATCAGGGAACCTAGCTTCTCAATACAAAAAATGAATAAGTATGGAGCTAGGGGATCCCTTGTCTCAGTCCCCGCTTTGGATTAAACCATTCAGTTCGTTCCCCGTTCCAGAGAAGGGAGAGTTTTGCTGAACTAGTGCAATCCACGATAAGCCGGGTCCAATTCTCGGGGAAACCCATCTCAATAAGCACTTTCTCAAGAAAAGACCAATCTATTCGATCATACGCTTTTTCAAAATAATTCTTAGAGCCCTTGATAAGCGACAAACTATGAATAGCTTCTTGGGCAATAATAACATGATCCACCATCTGTCTCCCTTTAATGAAGCTACTTTGAGTTTGAGGTATCAAGGAATCCATGAGCGATCCAATGCGGTTAGCCAAAGTTTTCGTAATTATTTTGAGATTTTGATTGATCTTCCTAGAATCTTTTACTAAATGGATTACTATTTTTATGCTTGGTTTCTATCATCTCATTTAGTTTTTAATATGAAAATTGAGAAAGGAAAAAAGATGTTGAATACAAATTTAATTAATTAATCATAAATGTCAGCAAATTTGTTTGAAGCAAGTGGAAACTCAATTATTAATTATACAAGTGATTTTGATTTGTTTGGTAACTCTTCCAGAGATAAAATCTACATTAATAACAATTAACAACCAACAACCAACAAAATAATTACCCGAAAATAATACCATTAAGTATTAATCATGGGAAACACAATGTACTAACTCAAAATATTTGATATCTCGCTCTCTCTCCTCATCTCTCTCTAAACTCTAACCTTTTTTTTTTTTCTATTTTCCTCCGCCGGCGATGGCTTGGTGAAGTAGTCCTCTGCTTCACCACTGTTACCACCACCATTGTCGGCGGATTGGGTTGGATCACCCTTCTTCAAGTTGTACATCACATCTTCAAATCTGATGAGACGGATATGGATCTAAAGACACATCTCCAAATCCAACTAGATGGATATGGATCTAAAGAGATAGAGACAAATCTGACGCAATGAAGACACGCGATTTTTAAGTTTTTAAATTTATTTATCGTTTTAGATATTTTGTTTAGTATTTTATTTTCTCTCTCGTATGAGAGTTTCTTTCTCTCTCGAATGAGAGTTTCATCTCTCCTTGAATAGAAGTTGTACAAGAATTTTCTTGTGTTCGTTTGTGAGTTCTTAAAATTTGTTATCTTCAAAAACTTGATAGTTGGTGTTTCAATCGTTTGAGTCGATATGAATTGTATTGTTCCAGGCATTGTAAACTTTCGATTGAATGATATATAAAACCGATTTTTCTTAAAAAAAAAAAAAACTCAAAATATTTGATTACAATTAACAAACTTTAGGACAGAGTCCTGAGTCATGCCCAAGCCAAGAGGCCAACTACATTGAGACTTCTTTATCCAAATTATTCTCAAAAAGCATAAAAATATTAAGAACAAGAAAATCATAACATTTCTCACCTAGTAAAAGGCATCCCTCATGCAATTTCGAAATTGAAATTGCATTGGAAGCTACACACTATCAATTAATACCCCAAACAAAATAAAACTTTATTACATTTCTCAATATTTTGGACCCGGGTCGATCTTTGCTTTTAGATCCAGGTCAAGCTCAAAGGTAGTTAACCACGGATCTATAAGTTGCACCGGGCCGCCAACCTATTGGAATCACATTTCTTGCCACTAAGGTTTGCTTCGAATACTGAGAAATTAACTGAATTGAAAGTGGAGCTTCCAATTTTGAACCAGGGTTTAACTGCCAAACCGCACCCCAAGACTGGTTCATTTCTGACCATTCATCCGCTTCACTTGATGCTTGTTGTAGTTGAACTCGGGCTAGGTCCCCGTCCCCTTCTTCAAACTCGATCACCACCGCAATATAGTTAGGGTTTGACCCAGGGTCAACGTGGAACACAATGTTTTTGCCCGAGTAATCACAAGCAACCCTATCATTGAAACAAAGATGTGATTTAAGGTTTATAATTACTCTTGACACCTTAAATATATTTGTTTTGTCCATCAATTCAAATCTTCCATTATACAATTTTGAATTGATCATCCATATAACTAAAAATATTATATGGCTGCATAACAGAGGATTTGAATTGCTCGTCCACAAGTCGCTTATAAATACTTTCATGTATGAACAAGAGGAGAATAAGCAATGCTCCAAAGTACTATTCAAACTTCTCAATATATATAAAATAGGTTCAAATATCATAATATTAGTTGTTTGTTTTTAAGATTAGGTAGAATAGCTTTAATAATAATGGTGTTAGGAGGTAGGGTTTTGATGGTCTATAAACTAACCGTGCAAATCTAATTTGTAAGACTCCGACGTCGCGAAGCTTTTCTTCTTGTCCGGGGACGGCCATGGCACCGAATGACGTTCCGCTTAGGTCAAAATGTGCCACGTCAGACACACAAGGACCTCCGGGGCAAAAGTCCGTTATCACGACCCGAACCGGTTTGTGCGAACATGACGGGTGCTTCGTACATTTTATCTGTTACATCCAGGTTTGATATAATAGTGTAAATTAGGAAATATATCTATCGAAACCATATTTAGCCGAACCCATCCCGAATCATTGTCCATGTATACTCTAATTAAGTAACTTATTACAAGATATGTGCTATTTTGACGAGTTCTTATGTTAATGGGCTTATTGGCAAGTTGGAAATTTGAAGTAGGAACTACGTACCAAGTATCAAGTCAAAAAGAGCTAGGGGAGATAGAGAAATTAACAAAATTATGTTAGGTATAATATTGGAAAACAAATGGAAAGTGTCTTATTATGTAACGCGAACTTAGTATAATTTTTGTTTGAAGCGCTTTATGTATTATGTAATCATTCTTCTAAATTGATCTTTCAATATATATATATATATATATATATGAAATACGAGATAAAAATGTCATTTAGAAACAGAGTTTATTTTCTTGATTTATTCCTTGACAGTGTGTATTGCATATTCCTTATATATACCCTATTTATGAGTCTGATTCGACCTAAGAATTTCATTTTTCAAGTGAAAGTAACTTAAATAGGTAAATTAATAAAAGATTGAGTTTAATTATACCTGGTAGCAAGCTCCACATTCCTTGCCAGATTTATAGAGAGATGGACCAATTCCAGTAACCAGGGAAGAAAATGGGGCTTGTGACACTAGGTTTCCATATCCACAAGCTCCTCCTGCATGCCACCATAGAATTATGTCTTTGTTCATTGCTAATACCTATAATAATAATAATCAATCCTCCCCGTTTTCATCGGTACGGTGTAGTTTTTCTAATATTGAGTTTTAGATGATAGTCGAAAATGTTAAAGTATATAATATTTTTATGTCATTGCCTCAACAAGTTGTAGATGGAAGTTAGGTATGACATTGTCCGAAAAATCAATTTCAGTAAATTCCAAACAAAAAGAAGTCACTACAACATTTATAAATGATCAGATATCATGACACAAATAAGCGCCCCAACAAAATAGATTATTATAATTTTTTGACACTCTAAGTCTCAGAAGCTTCTATATTTTTTTTTCTCCAGACCCCACAAGACAAAAATAGAGAAGACGGAGTAATGTCTACACGTACCGTCACTTCCGGCGCCGTCAGGGCTGCCATACCATGTTGCACCGGCAGAGTTCCAATGGCCAGCTCTGGTTGATAAATTGAAATGTTTATGCTTAAAGCCAAGGCATAAGTTGAACAAACAAAACAATACAAATGAAGTGGAAATAAGCCATCGAGACATATGGATAATTGACCTAGTAGAGCTTATTTAGCTAGCTCAATTTTAGTGCTAATTGGCAAATAAGCTTAGAAAACTGAGTGTGCTTGCTCAGAATAATAAGTTGTCGGTATTTATAGCTGAAAATAAGCAGAAGTTGCTATCAAAGTCGCAGCTTATTGTCTCATTGTTTAGCTTCTAAACTCAACGCAAGAAGTTAATAACAACTTAAATTATTATAGGCATAACAATAATTGTGTGCGTATTTGCATGACCTTGCCTACAGTATTACATATATAATTCTTTATGCATGGAACTATTAATCAAAATTGTAATACATGTTGCAATATTCCTAAATTAGAAACCATATATATATATATATATATATATATATATATATACACACACATATTGATGTGGTGTCAAAAATGAGTCGGGGTAAGGGTAGTCAAACCTTGGCCAGAATATTTCGGGAAACAAGTTTAGGTTGAATTGGGTCCGACCTAGCTACAACACGACAAACCACTTCTCTCTAACTATGATCCTTTGTGGAGGTTTTTAAGGTGACTAGATAATCCCCAAATGATTTGATTATTCTAATATTTAAAGGGATGGTTATTAGGTCTTAGGCCTTTGGTTTCTTTAACCTTTAATATATACAATTGGATCAATGGTCAAAACTTATAATTCATAGCTCCTTTATAATAAGTCCATATGTACATTATTTATTTAAGGTTAAAATGTTCGAATTGCTCTTGTCAAAATTACAGCACATCATATATATATATATATATATGCGCGCGTACAAGAACGTAATTTCCAAGGAGCCTTTCTAAACATAAATAAATATATAATCAAATATACAATAATGCTAATGAAAAACTATAAATTATTTAAATATTTCACATGTTCTCGTTTTCATATCTGCAATTATCCCCACTCACTGCAGTTATTTTTTTTTAAATTCTAATATGATGTTTTATCTTGTATTCGAGGTATCATAATCTAGTAGCTAGAGAAACAAGCAAAGTGTGTAAAATATTAAAATTTCATTTTACATGAATTTGCATCCTTTTGATGTGTATCTTTAATACGAAACTTACATAAAACACCAATTTAGAATAGAGGATTTGAAGTGGCCTCACTCTACCTAAATGAAGCTCTATATGGGATGGAAATTCGATTTGGAGCATAGTAGTAGGCATGTTATAGTTTTAACTTTAATTTGAAATAAATTATTTCACTTGTCCTTATTCTTGTTTATATATATGATTAAAAAATTGAATTCAAGTCTGAACTCATTTTAATGCTGCTCGTAGACGTAGTGCTAATCATATATTGTTTAATCAAGAATTTTATGCAATAGATCTACGTACTTTATATGATCCACACACTTTATTGAAGTAAAAATCAACCTTTTCAACTTTTTTTTTCTGAGTGAGTCGATTACATGATACATGTTTCGAAATATCAAATTGTGGCAAATTACAACCAATTAAGAACTATTACAATCAATTAAGTTAACAACTACTATAAAAGTAGAAAAAACTCACACAACTTTGGTAGGAGTCGACCCCAAAACCTCTAATATCTTGAGGTCTTAGCTTTGTCAGTAGAGCCAGACTTCATCGGTTCAATTTCTTTTCTTTCAATATTTGCATGGCTTGGAAATTAGCAGCGTCATTACTCTAATTTAATTAATTTAGAGACTTTGTCGGCAGAAATAGGGCCCTTAGTGATCTTCCAAAGCTTTCTGCCCCAATGTAAATTAAGATTTTCCAATAAACCTGCCGTTGATGGTGGTTATTTGTCGTTGAAATTATATATATATTTTTTTCTGCACATCAACGGCCAAAATTTAATCTTGGATTATGGCATGATAATATAATGTGGGAATGATGTTACTATTGCAATAATATTATCGTTTTGTATATATTTGATTTATTTGAGTGGACGTTTATTTTGAATGGTTATTAATATATTGATGTGAATTTTTGGCTTTACTCAACTACATCATTTCTTAGATAAAATTAATAAATCTTTGTGAGAGGGAAATCCCACCGACCGAATCTTGCTTTTCATTTGTAGTTACTCGCTTTTCGTTTCAAAAGTTTATAATGCGAATTAAATGAAGATTTTTTCAATGAATAAAAAGAATTTCGAATCTACATTACCATTAATGTAGATCTTCCTTCTTTTCCTTTCATATTGATTAATATTCTTTTAAAAAATAAAGCGATTATACCATTGTATAGAAGATTATAGACATCATTACATAAAATATCTAATACAAACAAGTAATTAAACATCATCAACGGATTCTATTATAAATTACTATATAAATAGAGAAAATAACTCACATTCATTCAGTGGAACATTCCTAATGGGAATCGAACTTATAACGACCAACTGAGGCAAACATCATTGACTCATATTAATTTAATTTGATACTGTATTTTTATTCGTGCTTTCCCATGCTTGTGTGAATAATTATTGACTTGTAGATCTAAGCTCTACCTATCCCATGCTTGTGTGAATAATACTTAACTTGTATATCTAAGCTCTATCTACGGTGTAAGTGAACTCAATTCAGCTGAACGAGGTATTATTTAAGATTAGGTGAATTTTTATCGGGCTTCAAATATTACATTTGAGCTTGATTTGACTGCTAATCAAACCAAACATTAATTCTTGTCGAACATAAAATGTGTTGAAGCTTATTTATTTTGCAAACAAATTGAACTCAAAAACTATAATCTATATGTAACAAAACAAGCCCTTGAGGTTATCCAAGCAAGCACATATGTAGATAATCAAATTGTGCCACATAAATAATTATTACATATTTCTTCTATTAAATATGGATAAAAAGTAGTAATGAATCTTTATCTAACACAATCAAATTTAAAAATTCAAATTAAGTCAGTTACCAACATAATTTGAATTCAAATACAAAGTAATTTCTCTATCTTTATTTCTCTTATTAATGACAGTTGTCAATCATTTATTTTTGAATATTTACATTGCTAAGTTCATCAATTATGCATTATATTTTTAAAAGCTCAATTATTATAATTTAATACTCATATAATATATTTTTTGACGATGATCATCAATTTTTTTTTTTAAATTTTGCAGATTATAAATAATAACATTATATAACGAAAGATATATATCTTTATTATTAATATCTTTATACTTAGTATCCCCATAACTTGGCAGGTGATTACAACTAGTATCAATTAACCCCGAATCAAGTATTAAATAATTTAATTTGTTTTTTTAACTCTGTAACGAGTCGAGCTATGACTCGGGCTATTCTATGCTACCCTCATCCCAATGGAGCTAGTCTATTTAGAGGGTGTTTGGCTAAACTTATAAGCTCCTTTAAACATCTTATAAGATGTTTTAGAGCTTATAAGCTCTATAAATTTGTTTGGTAAATTTAAAAAAAAACAGCTTATAAGACTAAAAAATATGTTGTTTGGATTTTATAAGCTGTTTTTAAAAAGTAACCACCTCCACCTTTTTTTTAAATATCTTATAAGATATTACATCTTATAAGCTCTTAAAACATTTTATAAGATGTAGGAGCTTATAAGATGTTTTGGATAAGTTTAGCCAAACACCCTCTTAACACCACAAAGGTTTTCATTACCCACTACCCATGCAAAAACCACTCACCATAACACAAATATGTGGTGTTAAATGAATTAGCTCTATTGGGATGGGTGTAGCATATAATTTTCCGACTCAGGCTCACCACTCCTCTCCTAATTAAAAAAGGATTGGGCCAATCTCCGAGTCCGACCCTAACCACAATTTCCATGGTAATCAAAAGTAGGCTACCCATTCATAGCTTACTTAAGTCAAAGCCCGTTTACACTAGTCGTTGTTCAATTTTTCACCCTTTCCCCCAAATTTTGAGCCCTAATTTCGTCCTCCATACACACACTACACACACTCACCATGAAAAAGCTTAGAAGAATTGGTAATGGTAATTGTTAGTGTATATTCTAATAGATCTTATAGATCTCGTATTGTATCTTTTGTTAGTTTTAGTTAGACTCAAATCTGTATAGATAGGGACTTAGGGATCTAATATCTGTCTTATGAATACACGTGTATTGTATTATTGAAATCACTCGGTGAAATATATTTTATTGAGCTTGTACGTCATGGGACAACACCTCTCGAACCCTAATTTCATTGATTATTATGTGCAAAATACACCTTTCACCACCTTCGTGCTTTCGCAATGTCAACAATCTCCAACTACAAACCGTTACGTTTTCAATTTTGTTGAAATTTCTGAGAATGGTGATTGTACTTGCACAACAATTCAACCAAAATTACCCGGTTGCCCTAAAAGTAATTCATATCTATCTGATGTGGGCCAAAAATGTCCAGGGGTATTTTAGTAGTTTGCCCGTCCTCGAGTCGGGTCGAGGCGCCCACCACGAGTCAAAGCCCGCGGTGGAAGGATTGGCCAAGCCCAAAAGGGGCTGGCAACCCATTAAGCATAATAAGGTTATTCCTCTACCCTAATAATAATAATAATTAGGTCGAGCCTATTAGGCTTATGACAAGATAGGGCCCATAGCCAATAACCAGCTCCTTATAAATACCTCAAGGGAGCTGGAGGTGACTCATTATCTACTCCCCCAGTAAAAATACACTGGCAATAGAGAGTAACCCCAATAATGAACTACGAATTGACTTGATCTCACATCGCTTGGGTACGTAGGCAGCTCGAAGTAACCGAGTGCAGTTTATACAAAAACCGACCTTCAACCTAATCTGTCGTGAGTTGGAACAGTTCCTCCACCCCACGTGGTTGAACACGTGACATTCATACTCTGACCATTTCTACCATCATCACTATCCATGACAGCCTCCTGCGCGCAATGGCATACTTTGTTTACTGCTTTATGATCATAAGGTTGATGTAATTTATATCTATAACCCGATTTCGGGGGCGATTATTGTGCTCCCGGAACGTAGATTCGAAAAGAATCAGGCTTGTTGTGTGGCTTATGAATTTGGTTTTAGCCCGTCGACTAATAATTTTAAGGTTCTTAGAATTGTCCATGTAATGTCGAGCAACGATTGTGAGAGAGTAGACCGATGTGAAATTTTCACTGTCGGAGTTGATAAGAGGTGGAGACACTTGGTGTATCCCTTGAACACGGAGTTTCCTGCGTTTATGGTGTCTCTTAATAGGGCTGTTTGCTGGTTTGCCCGGGATATAGATTCGTGTACTAATATAGCTGCTTTTGATTTCGTGGAAGAAAAATTTGGTCATATTTCACATCCCTCTGGCTTGGTGCTGAATGACCGGGACATGGAATTAGCAGTTTCAGATCGTCGTCGTCTTTGTCTCCTTGACTGTTCTATTGAGTCTCAATTTAGTATATGGACAATGGAAGAATATGGAGTGGCGGAGTCTTGAACCAAAATTGTTGTATTTAGAAGCTGCTTCCCGCCCGGTATACCTTTTTTGAGTCCGGTTGTAATATTACAAAGTGGAAACTTATTCTTTTCACTTGGACAGGTCAAGTGTCTCATGTATAGCCCTAAACAAAAGGAATGTATTGTGGTGAAGGTTTATGATGATGATTGATGAAGGGTTTATTGTTTACTTGAGTGAATTTGCTCCACTCTGCACGATCGGAGCTTAAAGAAGTTACGATTTTGCTTCTTTAGTTATGATTTGACTTAATTTAGCATAATTGTTTTTGACAAGATACACTATTTGAAACCCTCACTCTACCAAACACATAATCAAATGAAGCCCTGTAGGGTAAATTCAATTTCGAGCATAGTAGTCGGGATCTTGTAATTTTCACTTTCATTTAAAATAATCTATTCATTTTTCCTTACTCTTGTTTATATATAATTAAAATGAAGTATGAACTCATTCTAGTGTTGCTCGTAGACGTAATGCTAATTATAATCAAGAATTTTATGCAGTAGACTTATTTAGTCCAGACAAGTATTTTATATTCAATTGATATAAAATAAAAACATGAACACCTTATCACATATCTATCCACCCAACGCATGTTAACCAAGTATACATATAATATATCCCGTTTGCACTATGTAATGCACTTATACGAGCTGTCATTTGATATGGAGAAGTCCTACTAATACCTTTAACCCAATAAAATTGCATCTATTGAATTTTTTTATTGTGAAAAACTAAATGAAGTGATAATGAAGACGTGTCACACAGCATCACTCAAGTGAGTCCTACTACACACACAACACATTCTCAACGTTCCATACCAAAATAATTTTCATGTAAGTATTTTTCATACAAAATTACTAGTAATTAGAAATAACACCAAGAGGACAAGTTTGAGCAGGATATTGGAAACTTTGGTCTTTAGAGAAATGAGATACCCAGATTTATTATCATCAACTGACAAATCTTTTCTTCACTCTTCTCGTGATGGCATTTGAAGGAGTCTCATCATCGTCTGGAGTCTACACCTCTGTAGCCTTAAGCCCTATCTGCACTTGAAGCCCTATCCGCACTTGAAGCCCTATTTTCTTTGGTACAATAATGTTGTATTAGTAATTAACAATTTGCTCTCTCGTCTTATTAGGTAAACGTTGAAAAATACTAGTACAAATTCTTCATTTTCGAAGGTATATGTTGTCTCCTAATAGCTTGAATTTTTTTCTCATCTTTGGTAGTCCAATTCAGAGCCACCCCTTCCCCCATGTCATCGAATCTCTATGGATCATAAGCGAACACAAGTTCATATTTTAGCTTATTCTTTTCTTCTTCTAAATGTGTATTAATGCACTTAGATGATCCAGGGGTGATGCATGTGCTTGAAGGAGCTCGTCCTGTCCCAATTGCCTTAATTTTCTCATACCAGTTGGTTTTTGGGTTTACGTGGGGCCAAATCCTGGTTCCTATGAAGTGTGAGGAAGTGTTAGCGTTCATGTCATATGGCCAGATTATTGTTGGCAATAGAGTCCATTGCTTCTTTGGTTACGATTACGGTCCATTGAAACGTTGGTTTCTCGGGCGGAGCGATTGAGTCGGAAGGTAACAGTTAGGGCTATCAATGGGTAGGCAAGACCTAGACCCAGACCCAGACCAAGCCCCAAAAAGTAAGTTTGGGTCTAAACCCAGACCCATACCCAAACATTAAGCTAGACCCAACCCAGACCCAAAACTAAAACCTAGGCCCAAGCCCAACCCACATTTAATGCAATTGATATCTATCTATCTATATATATATAATATAATATAATATTTAATATATTATTTCGTAAATTAAATAAAAAAAGAAAAGGAAAAAAAAGGGTGGGGAACAGCACACCGTCTTCCCCACCCCCACATACACACACACACACAACAACACACACAGTAATACACACACGCATAGTAATACTCACACAAGCACAGTAATACACACACACACACACACACACACACATATATATATATATAACAAACAAAATTTATATAGGCTCTGCACAAAATTCAAACTTTTTGCGATTAAAATAAGACTGAGATGCAATTCAACAATTTGTGAGCAGATTGGGTCTGGGTCTAGACCCAAAACTTTGGGTCTTGGTCTGGGCCTAGACCCAAAATTTTGAGTCTGGAGTTTTAGGTCTTGGTCTGGGCCTAAACCCAAAATTTTGGGTCTGAGTTTGGGTAAAACCTGCCCATTGCCAGGCCTAGTAACAGTGGCCGGCGTTCCAAAATTCCATGCCATAATGGAAAAGAGAGTGAGTCGAACAATTTCGATAGAATGGACGAGAAATTACTCCAATGCGAAAGGATCGCCCGATTTACTGGCTTATCGGAAAGGTGCAGTTTGCTCTAAAATGCTTGGATGGTTACAAATGAGGTCCTACCACTTTTTTATACAACTCCAACTCCTCACTAAACGATGGCGATCGATCCAATCTAACGATTGTAATCAACTATCTAAATATTTACAAGAATTGTTCTAGACATCTTCTAGAAACATTGTAGATTATTTCTATATACTTTCTAAAAATCTTCTATATAATTTAAAAATTAATATACCATTGTTTTTCAATCAAAATCGGGTTATCTTTAAAATATTCTCATCTATGCGCTTGAATTTTGAATGAAATTTAATTATAGGATTGATGTTATAAATAGATTTACTTGATCTATGCGCTTACACACACGCACACGCGCACACTTCACACACTGCACTAATCGTCTCTTTAGAAGCTCAAAATTGCCGTGGATTTTTCTTGATTTGCATAGAATAGGGCTAGGGTTTGGAGAGTTGCGTATTTGAATTCTAAAGCTTTTTCATCCATAATTAATGGTGAGATTAATTTTGTAAACTTAAGTTGAGTTATAGGACTATTTTTATCATTTTAAAAATTTGGGACTAAAATTGTTTTTGACGTGAGTTGTAAGACTAAAATTGTATTTTTTTTTCTGTAGATCTTATATAGTAATTTACAAATAGTAGAAAGCAGTAGAGATTAGGGGTGTAACTTGAGCCGAGCCGAGCCGACTCGCGAGCTTAGCTAGCTCGGCTTGAATGAGCTCGACTCGAGCTCGAGCTTTTAGTCGAGCTCGAGCCTCTTTCCCTCTAAAAAAAGCTCACGAGCCGGCTGGTGAGCTTTTCGATTTTTTAATATATATCAATTTTTATATTATAAATATTAATTATATATATTAAGTATTTATAATATAAAAATAAATAAATATTAAATATTATACATATTTAATATCTTTTCAAAAATAAAAATAAAAATTTAATATTTAGGCTCAAGCTCGCGAGCCTGGGCTCGGCTCGAGCTCGTGAGCTCGAGCTCACGAGCTCGATTTTTAACTGTCGAGCTCGAGCTCGCCTCGTTTACACCCTTAGTAGAGATAGGGAGAGGAAAGAGAGACATTCAAACAGTGGAACCAAGCTAGAGAGAGAGAGATTAGAGATGTTTGAGAAAGAAAGTGATAGAGGAGCGAGAAGGTAAAAGTTGAATTTGGTCAATAAATATTTTGGGTAACAAATGAAAACTTTTTTTGGCTAAATATAATGATAGCCAAACATGATTTGGTCCAAATTTTGGGCCAAAAGAGGCCCAAAATGTAACTAAACATACCCATAGTGTTTTCGTATTCGTTAATCCAAAGCAAAACTGACATGATAGGTTATGAACTGAAATCTTTCTCCAAAATTAGGTATTATTTAAAAAAAAAAAAAAGAAGAAGATTAATCATATGTGACAATTAATCTTAGGTACGACATATATGTTTACTATCTGTAATCAACTGAAGTATGGTTTTATTATTTCAATGATCATTTTAGATAAAACCGGAAAAGAATTTGTTTTTGAAGAATTAGGAATCGAGGAAGTTAGATGATTTACACTATATTTTTGTGTATGCAAGTGAGATTGAGCTTAACTTTTTTGGTCCATTGCATGCATAATGACTAGAGTTCGGATCTATGCGCTGGTAAAATTACAATTTTCATTACAAAAATAAGGGAAAATGGGGAAAAATCTATTTCAGATGAGTCCAATGGTTCGAGTGTCTATTACTATTCCCCTCACACAGTATAATGTATTGTGTGCGGTCCTCACACAAATTTGTGTGAAAAAAATAAACACAAAATTCACACTCAAACCATTAGACTCTATCTGACATAGAATTACCCGGGAAATGAGAATCGAATTTAATGATTGATAGGTGATATAGCACTACACTAAGTTGAGAAAATTGACATCTTTATTGATGCAACTTGGGGGATATATAATAAGATTTTCGAATACATTTTCAAAAAATAAGGTTGCGTTTGTTTTTATTTTGGAGTTTTTTTTTGTGAAAAAGTTTATTGAGAGTTGTGTATTTTGATGAAAATGTGTTTGGTTTTGTGTTTGATTTTATTTTCAGAAGAGACAAAAATTACTGTAACAGTCAAATCATGTAACTTTTTATTTGAAAAGTTGTATTTATAATTAGTTAATGATTGAAAAATATAATATAATATAAGTTTTAAATGATTGTAATATTATGGTTATATATATATATATATTGTAGTTGATATAATTAGTGAGCACCCTAAAATAGACACAAATAGGGAGACAATAGCTGACAAATTCTTTGATCAAAAAAGCCCTTTTTGATTAAAAAAATATAAAGCAAACAAGTTTTGCCCAAAAATTTTGACCAAACTTTGTTTGAAAACAAAAACAAACACAGCCTAATGAACGAAATTATGATGGTCAAGTGACTGAAACACAGACACTTTTCTGTCCACTTTACTCATTGCAACTAATGGAATTAAACACTAGTGCATTTAAATTGCAACTTTCTATTCTCAAAGGACCAAAAAACAGACTTGTTTAATCTATATATACTAAAACACAATATTTGAGGATATCCAAATAAATGCACATGTGGATAATCTAATTGAACTCAATCGCGCCACATAAGTAATTTTTATATATTATTTCTACTAATATAGATAAAAGTAATTATCCATGCTTATCTAAATTAATCAATTTAAAAATTCAAAATAAGACAATTACCAACATAATATGAACTCAAATAAAAATTTATTTTGTTATATTTATTTCTCTTCATAATGATAATTGTTAATTAATTGTTTTACTAAGTTCATCAATCATGCATAATATTTTTAAAGTTAAATTAAGGGGTAACGACATTAACCCACTCAAACTTTTTGGGTTTTTGCATTTTTGTAAACTAACTTTTTTATTTCACACTTTTTATCTAAACTACACTAATTATTATAAATTTTTATATTTTAGCATTTTCGGTGGAATAGGTGGAATATTCCTCGGGGATTCCATCACATGTGACCCTTTTAAAGATAGAAATGACATTTTATCAATTGAAAAAACAATTTGTTGTGGTTTCACTACTATAAATTTTACTATTTAAAATATCATTTCAACTTAAAAGGGTAAAAGTAGTGAACCATAAGGGCCATTAATTGTGATTTTTACTCTTTAAAGGGTCACATGCAATGTATGTAATAAAATTTCGATGGAAAATGCTAAAAAATATATATAAAATAGTGTAAAAACCAGTGTAGTTCAGATAAAAGAGTTAAAAAAAATTAGTGTATAAAAGTGCAAAAACACGAAAAATTTGAATAGGTGAATGACCTGTTAAATTAATATGATTCAGTACTCATATAAAAAAAAATCAATGATAATTAACAAACTTGATTTTTTTTAATTTTGCATTTTATAATGAAATAACTTGTGTGATGTTAAATATATATATATATATATATATATTCTTATTTATATCTTCATAATTAATGTCCATGTGCTGTGTACGAGAATACAACTAGATTTTGCCGACCTTTAGGGGAACGAATTAGCAATTAGATATGGAATGGGCGAGCTTTAGCTCTCAGACATTCATGGTGGAGGATAGATTTCTATCACCATCTCCACTTACATTTCTAGAAATTAAATTCGTCAAAGTGTAATTGAAGCTTCTAAATGGGTTTACGATTTTTGGCGGGAAAAAAAACTAGCCAAAGAAGAGGAAGAAAAGTGGTAGCCGGTAGGTTTATTCTTCAATTTCCGCGAAAATATCGGAAAAAGACTAAACAAAAGATAAAAGGGAAGATCCTTAACGATGCATTTGCCCACTCTCATGCATATATGTGCATAAGGCCAACATAATCTTGCCATCCTTTCCTTAGACCTAACATCCCATTTCTAGTTAGGATCTTTCATCCTACATATATTTGTTTTCAAACACATATAAGCCCATCCCGAGTAGGGTGAAATATTCGACACCTGATTCGAGGTTGATTGTTAAAAGCTTATTTAGGTTTGGTTCATTCAGCATGACAAATCAGACATGAACAACTTTTTTCTTTGATAAGATTTGAATGCTGATTCTAGTTCGGTTTGATTTGTTAAAAAAATGATAAAATATGTCTAAAGATATCAACTGACCGCGTTCGACTCAACTAAAGTTCATTTGAGCTATATCGATTAACAATTCAACCGAACTCAAACAAAGTTTTTCAAAGTCGACACATTCAACAAGTATGACCAATATATTTTGTTCAATTCGACTAGACTTATTTGCAATCCAAGTCCAAGGTAATTCTTAAGGAGTCTCGGAATTGAGATTTCATCGATACAATTACAACTATTCATATGTAGTTGCCTTTCGTTAATACCTCGCACTACAATAAAATGTAATATTAGTGATAAATTTTGAAGTGGCAAAGCCAGAATTGTCTTTGTCACTAGATATACACTTTGCTTTGTCACAATAACGATTTTTAGTGATAAAAGTTTTTTTAGGTTGTCACAATTGATAATTAGTGACACATGTATAGTGATAGCACAAATAGAGCAACAATTATAATTGTTATCACTAAAAGTGTGTCACTAATCGTTAATAGTAACAACAATTTTCTTGTCATTAACGATCAAGAGTGACAATTTCAACACAAATATTGTCACTGTTAAACATGTAAACTTATTTTCGCGACAAAATAAAAATTATTGTCACTCCGAACTTATAATTGGTGACAACTTTGACGCTGTCACTTGGCATTTTGCCACCAATGTATTAGTTTTTTGTAGTGTCGACATGAATTTGTGATTATCAAGATCCTATGATTTCGAGGAGCTTTTAAGAATTATCCGTTAATTCCGAAATCACGGATTAAGAGCCATTCTTAGGAGCTATTAAGATTTTATAGCCTTAGACAAAATCATAATTATACATAAACAATAATCAACATAAGATATATCATTAAGAAATGATATTGGCACTCTGAATATACTATTAGAGCTCCACTATCCAATGCATTCTTTAAACTAATAATAATGTGTATAGTAGAGCTCCAATATTAACTCATTATGATAGATACATATAAAATTATATCAGAACTTGCAATCCTAACGCTCTCATGTGCTCAATAGTTTGGACTTCTGATTGAAAAATTTGTTGCAATTTCCTGTTGGTAATTTAAAGGGTAAAATACACTTTGCCCTCTGAACTATAGAACTCGCAATAAATACCCCTGAACTGTTAAAAAATACACTTATCCCTCCTATAATATAGAATTATCTTAAATATCCTTAACCATTATTATTCTTCTTATATTTTTTATTTCTCCACATTTTTTTTCTTTTTCATTTCTTCTATTACATATATTAGTTAAAATTTACATAATATAATAACTGACAACATTTTTAGCACTAACGTTAAATTGATTCGGTGACAACATATTATAATAATGTTTGACAAAGTTTAAATCATGCATTGTCATAAAATTAAATTATCCAAATAAATTTATCTTTTATGTATATCATATATGTGTGTGTATATATGCACTTTTAATAGCCTAATTTACTATAATATATGTCTGAATTAATATAATTCAAATACACCATATTCTAACAACATATATATATTTTCTTAATACTCTAGTTTACTACAATATATGTTTGAGTTAATTTCAATATATGTTGTGCTATATTAGGTATTAAAGATACATATATATTGTCTAAATATACATAAAAGATTATAAATATCTATCTAAAATAATTTAATTTTGTGGCGATTCATTAGTTGAATTTTGTCAAATATTTTTATAATGTGTTGTCATCAAAATAATTTATTTTTTATACTAAAGAGACTTTTAATTATTAAGTAATTAATATTGATGCAGTGGAAATTTTTTAACTAATGTATGTAAAAGAAAATTGTGAAAAAGAAAGAAATGGTGGGGAAATGAAAAAATAAGAAAAAATAATAATAATGGTTATGTGTATTTAAAATAATTTTATAATATAGAAGGGGGTAAGTGTATTTTTTGACAATTCAGATGGGTGTTTGTTACGAGGAACTATATAAAGTGTACCTTGCCCTAATTTAAAACCAAGATGTTGGTCATAAAGTAGATTTTATTCCTAACCCATCATCTAATTTACATTATTTAGAGCATTAATAGGAAGGTAATCCGTAAATGCTCCCACATAGTCATAGAGGGCTTTTTGTATATACCACCCTTGAGGTATTTAGCATTGGCAAACAACCCCCTGAGGTATTAAATTCTGGTAAAGAACCCCTTCAGTTAGTTTGATTGTTAGTCAACTGTTAAGTTTATGGGTAAAGTTGTAATTACAAAATCTAGAAAAAAGAAAAAGGAAAAAGAAAATGCAAAACATCACGCGGGATTTCAGAAGACAGATTTACCCGGGAAAGTTTATCTTCCTTAATTCTGCTCTGCGTAATTGAAAAACCCTTTTCCCTAAAAATCTAAAGGCTCCATTGCTAACAAATCAATCTTCTTCTCCTCTGCTGAAAGGTTGGGTCTTCATAAACTGAAAGGTATTGTCAATTCATTTATTGAGAAGCTTTTTTTGGTAGATTTTCATTGGAATTTCTCACGTAACTTTTGGGCTCACAAAATTTTGTTTTGGGCATTTTCATGAATGTTAGACAAAATTATAATATAAATAGCATGAATATTATCAGTATATTGATTAATATAACTACATCATTATTAGATAGGTAATTGATAAGAAACTATGGTTATTTGCTGTTCAATAGATATATCCGGTTTGATCTTTATTCTCTCATTGATTTTGCCACAAATGTGGCTTTTGAAGTTGTTTTTTACATGTGGATCTCTCTCTCAATATTTTGCAGAATGAAGGTGACTTTTTTAATCCATTACAAAACATCAGAGTTTTTCATCGATGACGTGGAAATAATTGGACTTTCAGTTGAAAAATTACTTGCTGAAATATTTTCTATGATAAATATCGAGCCTTATTTATTTGCTGGAGAGATACCAAAGTTGCAGGGGGTGATCCCATTGTATGAAGAGTTAATTGACATCGTAAATGACGAGGAGTTAAGGATGGTTGTAGGTATGTACACGGATACAGAACACGAAGTAATTAAATTAAAATTTCAAATGGAAATGCCCAATCTTACTTCTCAATCAACTCAATTGAAAGATGTTCATCAGGCACCTGTTTCAAATGCTTCACTTCCACCAGAAGTTGAGACTTTGCATGGAGATAAAGTGGTTGACTTTAATATTTCATTAACAGAACAAGATATGAATGGTTTTGAGGCTTTGCATGAAAACAGAGGGCATGAAAACAGAGGGCATGTTCGCAGTGCTTTAGTCCACCCGTGGACCATGAATGCTTTACCTGAAACACGTGAAGAGCTGAATTGGAGAGATAATTATAATATTTCAGATGATGGATTAGATACAAACTACGTTGCAGATGCGAATGATGGTGACAGTGAAGATGACATGTCTGAGTATTCCTCTTCTGACAATGATAATTTTAAAAGTCTCAGTGATTTGGATGAGACTAATAAAGACGCTCTAGGAGCGTTAAGTGATGAGATAATGAGAAACTACTTCCAACAAAAAGATGAGAGTATTAGTGAATTAGATGTTGGGGTGACATTTGATGATGTCTTCCATTTCAGAAGAGTTATGAAGGAGTTTGCCATACAAGAGGATTTTCCTTTGGAAAGGGTGAAAAATGAAAAACATAGAGTAACACTTAAGTGTAAAAGAGAAGGTTGTACATGGAGGATCCATGCATCTTTAACTGGGACAGATCAAGCTACATTTCAGATCAAAACTTATAATCCCGATCACACTTGTGACCCCTTTGGCAAAGGATCCATAGAAGCATCAGCGAAATGGATATCAGAGAAAATGAAAGATGAGTTTGAGTCTAATCCGTTCACTGATGTGCACACTATTGCCATGAACTTGAAAAAAAGACACGGTGTGTCAGTCAATACTTGGAAACTGTATAGAGCAAGAGAAAAGGCAATGGAGATGGTTTCTGGAGACCATAGTGCAAGTTATGCTAGAATTCCACATTATATTGAAGCTTTGAGAAGACAGGATGACAGGATCTTCATAAAATTGAAGTGTGATGGTTTGGACATATCAAATCCATTATCAAGTTGTAGATTCGAGAGGTTGTTTGTTTGCTTTCCGGCACAAAGAGATGGCTTCAAATATGGGTGTCGTCCATTCAATGGCATAGATGGTTGCTTCTTAAAAGGTCCATACGGGGGTCAACTGCTTGTCGCAACAGCCATGGATGCTAACTTTGGAATTTTTCCACTTGCATTCATGTTTGTCGAGACAGAATCAGAGGCAACATGGGGGTACTTCTTAACTTGCCTTCAAAATTATTTAGATGATTCAAGATGTCTCACATTCATGTCTGATAAACAAAAGGGAATCCTTAATGTAGTGAAAAAAATATACCCGACAGCTTCAAATAGGTATTGTGCTAGGCATAGATACAACAACTTCAAAGCAAAATATCCAGGCCCAAAACTGAGGTTCTTGTTCTGGAAAGCAGTGCGAGCAACAAATATAACTGATTTTAAGATGATAATGAATGAGATAAAATCAGTCAATGAGGAAGCATTGCAATGGTTGTTGAGGGATGATCCTAAACATTGGTCTCTTCATGCATTTGATATACATGTGAAGGCTGACCATGTTACCAATAACATGACTGAGTCTTTTAATGGGTGGATTGGCAAGATCAGACAACTACCAGTACTTTCTCTTATGGAGGCACTCAGGAGAAAATGTATGAAGAGGTTTAGATCCAGGTTTGAGAAAGGGACAACTTGGGAATCTAATATTCCTCCTGAAGTTAGAAAGAAGCTCAACCTGGCAAGGAAAGCAGGTAGGCATATTTATGGACTGTCAAATGGAGATGAGTATGAAGTAGATGATGACAGGACTTATATCGTGAGTCCAAGTCAGAAAACTTGTCAGTGCGGAGAATGGCAGCTATGTGGAATCCCTTGCAAGCATGCAATGGCTTGCATCTATAACAAACAAGCTGATCCACTTAACTTTGTTCATCCGTATTTCAGCAAAGAGGGATACCTGAGAACATACAAGGGTAAGATACCCATTGTACCGGATAAAATTCATTGGCCTGAAGTGAAACATCCCCTGATACTCCCCCCCTATAAAAATGAGAGGAAAAGACAAGCAAGGCAAAGACAAACAGACTTGGAGGGGAAGGCCAGTTCTTAATAGAAGGAGAGAAGTAGATGAGCCTCCCAAGAAAAGGAAGAGGTCAAATGTGGTGCATTGTAGCAAATGCAAAAGAATGAATCATAACACGAGGACATGTCCTCAAAGACCAGAGAATATGCAAAAATAACACAATAAGGGCAACAAATTCACAGGTATGATACATATTTCAATCTAATTTTCTATGCTATATTTTATTTTCATAACATTTCTTTTTGCATTAAGTATGTCTTCATTGTAGTTATTTATTTTTCTATATTACAGGTGGAGATAATATAACTTCTCGACATACCCAGAGAGATTCTTAGGGTGTTACGTTATATATCTTCGGTTTTTGTTTTGTTTTTATGACTGGGATTGTTATATCAGTTGTTTTCGAGTAAGTTATTTGTTATTTCTTTGACTTTGCTAGAGGAGCCTTACATAGGACAGAAAGTATTCCCTTTTTCTTTATAAACTTGGAAAGAAAAATGCATGTTATTTTTGTGAAATCTTTATATATATATATATATATATATATATATATATATATGTAGTGAATCGCAGGGACTACATCATGCAGAGTAGCCTTATTTTACAAGTAGAAGTCATATTTTGCTTGTGAAATGAAATAATATGTATAAGGTGGAAAATGTAATTGATTCGAGCTCGACTTGTTAGGTTTGAGAGCAAGGCGTTGTATATCAAATTAAATCTTCCATCAAAAAAAAAATTCTTCATATTTTTTCATTGAGAGTAAGGCGTTGTATATCAATGCATGATTACATTGCTTAAAAAAAGAGAACTTTCCAGCCTATCTCATAAAATATGCCATGGGGTCTTCTTGATTTGAGGCAAAGTGGAAATTAAAATAAAACTACATCATTTTGTCCACTAACTAAGGAAGATAAATTTTCCCGGTAAATTTGTCTTCTCAAATCCCGCGTGATGTTTTGCATTTTCTTTTTTCTTTTTCTTTTTTCTGGATTTTGTAATTACAACTTTGCACATCAACTTAACAGTTGACTAACAGTCAAACTAACTAAAGGGGTTCTTTACCAGAATTTAATACCTCAGGGGTTGTTTGCCAATGCTATATACCTCAAGGGTGGTATATACAAAAAGCCCTAGTCAAAGTTGCTTTTTGTAATTTCCTTGCACCTTCACACAAGTAATCAATGACAAAAATAGACCTCCAAAATAGAAAAAGATATGGTTACAATGGGGGTCATTCTTGGTGGCACCTGGAGTATAGCTCCAGGCCACTGTTCATTTAATTGCCTTTTGATCCAACCATTCGTGAAACTATTATATTTTGGTCCTTATAACTTTACAGAAATTACATAAAATATTGTTACTGAATTTTTATCATTTAACGAGTTAAGCATTTTATTCTAAAATTCTCATGTAAGAGGGTTGCTTCGTAAATCCGGTTGCTTCATCAACGAAAACTTATGTTGGATCTGGAGTAAAGTACCGATCTTACCCTGTTGAATTCTAAAATATAGTCTTAACTTATTTAATAATTTAAACTCAGAAACACAAAAAAGATAAATAACTTGAGAAAACTTTTCTGGTGTGGAAGATCAGATTATACTGCGACCACAAAGCATACTCAGAATACTCAAGCTCTGATACCATTTTGCTTGCAACACTGGGGGGAATTATCCCGCACATTTTGTCTCCCGACCAGTAACACCGAGACGGTAAACAAAATCTTCCCAAAGCAGTATCAGAGATTATTGAAAACAATAATTTGTACAGCGGAAACATATTTTTGAGACGATGAAAGAGTAGAATGTTACTACTGTTCATCATCATTTTTAGTATTTTTAATGTTTTTGTATTTTCGATTTTTTAATGTTTTTGTATTTTTTGAACATGAGAGAATTATAACATTTTTAAATAGTAGGGGAATCCCGTCCCTGTGGGTAGTTTACTCACTATGCATTATAAAGCATATAAAAACTTACAAGATATTATTGCACACAAAGAAGATATTTTATTACAAGAAAGGATGAGAGACTCTCTAGCAACCAAGAAGTGTGGGTTGGAGAGTGTTCAAGGGGGCGATTTTTACAATTGAGGGATGAGGTCCTTTTATAGGCCTCGGACATGAAAGAAATTTATAACAAAATGAAGAGCAAACTTGGCATCCGAGCTGCCATTATTACAAACAGTAGAAAATTACATAGGTGGCACAACTTGAACAGTAAATATGTACAGAAAATATGCATTATTGAAGCTTTTTGTCTGAGTTAGCTGTAGCTTTTTGTCCCTTTGTTGCATCATTGATCTGGTAGGGTTGTAAATTAATGCTTTTGTCTGCCATTTTGCTGAAGGTTTGTCTTCTTGCTGAATTATTGGTGCTGCTAAACATTATTGCCGAACTGTTGAAGCTTTGTCTTCTAGTAGGTATCTCGACTGGTTCCTTCTAGATCTGGATTATATTCTGAATCAGGATTATATCTTGGTGGGTATTCAACACTTGTCATTGCTCTTTTTCCTAATGTAGTAAGGCGAATCTTACATCTGGTTTTGGCCGGAATAAATATGCTATGATGAGGTGCCTGGAAAATAAGCTTGAGGTCTGAATCTGAATTGGGCATCATATAATGTCGCTGCGTTTTTCTCTGTATTTCCAAAGCTAATTTGAGCTCTTCTATATTGGCTAAAGGATTAATGGCTTCAGGAAAATTCCACAATGTTGACATTGGTTCCCATTTTTCATAATTCTCTGTTATCAACAAGAATGAATGTCCTATTTCTATTCCTGTAGTGTTCCAAATTGGAGGTAGAGATACTATGTCAAGCTTGAGACTTTCTGCTGCTTTTTGCTCGAATATAAAATTGACAGCGTCTGAAATATGTCGACCTATATGAGTCACTTGTACTGGATTTGATACAAATATTTTTGATACAAAACCATAATCTAATAACCTTTGAACGCTGATAAAAATATTATCTATCCATCCTTCTCTAAAAATTGATGCGTCTATGTGAACATTAGGTCATGAAAAATATTTAAGTGTGTAGAATTTTAGTGATCCTTCATGGCGAATAGGCTCCCCTTTCCATTGTAGTAGGCTGGTTTTGGAAACTATCCCTTCTATCTGCTGGTTGATAACAATTTGAGCTACCTTTAACATTCTTGAGTAAAAACCTTCTTTTGCTTTTTCCCAAATTATAGGTTAAATTTCTTCGGGTAGGGCTAAAACTGTTTGGCATGGATTAAAGAAAGTTCGAACGGACAAATTTTGGTAAGATTTATCCTTGATTTCTTTGGGGATATCATAATGTCTAGGATTTTTCAAATGGGCTGATAAACGTTGATGTTGGGCTAAAAGGTCTTGATAAATTTTTTCAAGGTTGGTAAACTGTTTAGTTATGGTTTCTAGGTCATCTTCGAGTGATTCTACATCTGGGTTTATGGGCCGCTTTTCTTTTGAAAGTATTTTGGGCTTTGCATTTTCGGCATTAGGCTGAATGTAAAAATTTAGGCCTAAAATTCTTCTTGCTGCTGTTACTGCTTCATGAAAATGTTTAAAGGGCTCCAAGTATCCCTATGCTACCTTCTGAATGCTTTGTATTGCTCGTCGATAATCTTCAAAGATTCTCACTGGATCTCCTCTAATAACAAGATAAACTGCTGCTTCTTCTATTGGAAAATTTTTGTTTTCTTTTTCGAAATAAAAACATAATGCATTTAATGTTGTTAATTTGGCGACTGAAGGATGAGTTTCCCATAGAGCATTGAGTAAAATACTCTGTTCTTCAGTTATATGAGGGGTATCTTTTGGGAGCTTGAAATTATGTCTAACTGGAAGTGCTATTTTGCCAAAGGTTTTAAAAACGTTTTGAGTGGCTGGATTAAATAACTGTGTTTCAACTGCAAAGACTGGTCTATTTTGAATATTTTGCTTAAAGTTAGGCCTGAAAGCTGGTCTTCTAGCTATTTGGTTATAAGCTACAGAGGGAGGTCTTGTTTGTTGGTTTCCTTGGTTGTTGGATGTCATAATCTATGACCCAAAATTAAAGTTAATTGTTTGCTTAATAAATCTGTTATGCTATTGTTTGATCCTTTAATATGTTCAAAATCTACTTTATATCCATTACCTTCTATTGCATTTCTAAAATTTAACCATCTTTTATTATTTTATTTTCTAGAATTTTCATTTTTTATAAATCTAACTACAGCTTCACAATCTGTTCTGATGGTAAAAGGTTTATTTAAATATAGTCTAAAATGGTCTATTGCTTTAACTATTCTTGCTATTTCATAATCTATGCTTAGTCCAATTACTTCATGTTCTATTAAAATTACCACTGGAATAAGCTGATATTTTTTCTTCACTTTTTGGAGAAAATTTATGAGGTTTACATTTTAATATTGTTCCCCATCCTTCTATAGAGCTATCTACTTCTATTATGACATAATCAGTATTTAAGAGCAATTCTAAAGGTTTTAAATCTTTAACAATTTCTTTAATTTTTCTGACTAGGTTAATATCTTCCTGATTAAAATGTCTTTGACCTGATTTTCCTGTTTTCTTATATAATGGTCCGACTAATTTACTAAGTTTAGGAAAAAAATTTCTAAAGTAGTTTAATATTCCTAAAAACGCTTGTATTTGTTTTAAGTTTTCTAGTTTATCTGGGAAATCTAGAATTTTTTGAGCTATATGAGGTTGCAATTTAATTTGTCCGTTTCCTATTTCTAAACCTAAAAATCTTATTTTTCTCTTAAAAAGTTCCATTTTTTTAGATACTACTATTCCGTTTTCTTCTATTAAATTAAACAGTTGTTTTAAATGATCCTGATGTTGCTTAAAAGTTTCAGAAGCTACTAAAATGTCATCTATATATACTAACCAGAAATCTAATTGTTTAAATATACTATCCATAAATTTTTGAAATATTGCTGGAGCATTTTTTAAACCAAAAGATAGAACATTCCACTCGAAATGTCCTTCACTACAGCTGAAAGCTGTCCATTTTTTGTCTTCTTCTACCATTTTAATTTGATTATATCCGTTTTTTAAATCAAATTTTGAAAATATCTTTTTATTTTGTATAAGATTAATTAACTCATCTTTATTAGGTATTCTATAAGCATCATCTTCTGTATTATCATTAAGTCTCTTATAATTATATATTATTCTAGGTTTTCCTCTTTTTATTTCTACATTATTTCTTACTATAAAGGCTGCTGATCTATGAGGACTATCACTTCTTCTTATAACACCAATTTCCAACATTTCTTTTATTTGTGTTTTGAATTCTTTTATATCTTCAAGAGTATATTCTATAGCTGCTGTTCTTATAACTATATCTGGGTTTAATATGTTTAGTTTAAAAGTGTTATAATAATATAGCATATATTTAGGCATAAATGTAGGAAAGTGTTTGCTTAAAGTAAGGAAGATGTTTTCTTCCTTTAGATGTAGTTTATGTATATATATAGGTCTATTGTTATAACAAAGTGATGAGAAGTTCTTCCATTATTACATGGTATCAGACCAGTAAACATCTGGGTTTGAAATTTTTTTAGTTGCCCAAGTGTGCAACGTTTGGCTTTTTTTTCGGTTCACCTTGTTCCAGTCTCCGTCCGCTCTCACCACCACCCCCGAGAGGAGCGCCGCCTTGAAATCGGCCGTCTGTCAAAATCCGGTCGTCCACCGCCGATCGAGTGCCGTTCACGCGCCGATTACAGTTTCAGAATTTTTTATTTATTTTTTGTACGCGTCGGAGCCTATTTCATCCATTTCCCGTGATTTCTGGTTCTCACCGCCCGCCCAGGGAGAATCGTAGCCTCATTTCCGGCGAACCCACGAAATCCGTTCAAGATTCCGACAAGCGCGTGTGTCTCACGCGCCGACAGAAGGTTTCGCACAATTTTCACGCGCCGGCGCGTGGAGGCGCGTGCATCAGCATCTCCTTTTCCGGTCACCGGTACCGGAGTCGCCGTCCTTTGCTCTTTCTCACCCACAGGTTTATTTTAACATTTCATGCGCTGTTTTAGTCTGGGTTTACACAGTTTAGTTGTGCTGCGTTTTGTTCTGTCAGATATTCTGTTCCCGCTGCCCTCTTGGTTTTCTTGTTGCAGCAATTTCCTTGTTCTGGTCTTATTTTCTGATTGTGTGGGCACGATTATTGGGTTCGGATATTAGTATCATATGGGTATCGAACAGGAGTCCGGGATAGTTACTATATCTGCAGATATATTTGCTCAGTTTCGTGAGTATCAGAACAAATCGAGAACTTCAGCGCCCTCTATTATTGCACTTGCTGAGTCAGGTACCCCAAATACTTGTCTCCTTTCCTCTTCTTCGCAATGGGTCATTGACTCAGGTGCTTCGGATCATATGACAGGTAATCCTAATTTATTTACCGATTTTACACCACACCCCTCTTCACCCAAAGTAACTTTAGCCGATGGTTCTACATCAACTGTTCTTGGTTCCGGCACTGTTCATCCCACTTCATCCCTTTCTTTAGCAAATGTCTTAAGTTTACCTGATTTCTCTTTTAATTTACTGTCTGTGAGCTAAATAACTCGTGCTCTCAATTGTTGTGTCTCATTTTTTCCGGATTATTGCTTGTTTCAGGATCTTGTGACGAAGAAGATTATTGGTAAAGGACATGTATCAGGCGGTCTCTACCTATTGGATATTAAGGCACAGATGCCCCGGTCTACTGCTTGCTCGGTAGTCGTAACTCCTTTTGAAGCCCATTGTCGGTTAGGACACCCTTCTCTTCCTTCGTTAAAGAAACTTTGTCCTCAGTTTCACAATATCTCCTCTTTAGATTGTGAGTCGTGTCAGTTTGCCAAACATCATCGGTTATCTTCCGTTCCTCGTGTCAATAAAAGAGTCAGTTCTCCTTTTGAATTAGTTCACTCAGACGTTTGGGGTCCTTGTCCTGTTGTGTCAAAACCTGGATTTCGATATTTTGTCACTTTTGTTGATGACTTTTCTCGCATGACATGGACTTATTTTATGAAAAATCGGTCTGAACTCTTTACCCATTTTATGGCTTTCTGTGCTGAAATTAAAACACAATTTAATATTTCAGTGCGTACATTGCGAAGTGACAATGCTAAAGAATATTTTTCTGATTCTTTTCAAACGTATATGGTTCAAAATGGCATTCTTCATCAATCCTCTTGTGTTGACAAGCCATCTCAGAATGGCGTAGCTGAAAGAAAAAATCGACATCTGCTTGAGACAGCCAGAGCCCTCTTATTCCAAACACACGTCCCTAAATGCTTTTGGGCTGATGCTGTCTCAACAGCCTGTTTCCTCATTAATCGCATGCCATCTTCTGTTCTTCATGGTGAGATTCCTTATAGTATCCTTTTTCCGACAAAATCTTTATTTCCTATTGAACCTCGCTTATTTGGTAGTACTTGTTTTGTTCGGGATGTTCGTCCTCATGTTACAAAGTTAGATCCCAAATCAGTCAAATGTGTTTTTCTGGGTTACTCTCGATTACAAAAAGGGTATCGATGTTATTGTCCTAGTCTTAGCAAATATCTTGTGTCTACTGACGTTACTTTTATGGAACATAGCTCCTTCTTTCCGGTCTCTTCTCCTCCTAATGCCAGTCAGGGGGAGGATGACGATTTGTTGGTTTACCACATTACCTCTCAGACGCCGATTGTTGCTCCTGCAGCACCTCCTCAATCTCGTCCACCCATTCATCATGTCTATTCCAGACGTCCGGATCCTCCTATTACATGTCCAGCACCGATTTTTACTTCGTCAGCAGATCCATCAAACATTGATCCTGATCTTCCTATTGCCCTTCGTAAAGGTAAACGCCAATGCACATATCCCATTTCTTCTTTTGTTTCCTATGATCATTTATCATCTTCTACATATTCGTTTGTTGCTTCTCTTGATTCTGTATCTTTGCCTAAAACTGTTCGTGAAGCCTTGTCTCATCCTGGTTGGCGTACGGCTATGATAGAAGAGATGAATGCTTTAGATGTTAATGGTACTTGGAATTTAGTGAATTTACCTACTGGTAAGACGGCTATAGGTTGTAAATGGGTCTTTGCAATCAAAATGAATCCCGATGGCTCTGTGGCTAGACTTAAAGCTCGCCTTGTCGCTAAAGGTTATGCCCAGACTTATGGTGTGGATTATTCTGAAACTTTCTCTCCTGTGGCTAAATTGACCTCCGTTCGGTTATTCTTGTCTATGGCTGTCACTCATGATTGGCCCTTGCACCAGTTAGATATCAAAAATGCTTTCTTACATGGAGATTTACTCGAGGAGGTTTACATGGAGCAACCACCTGGGTTTGTTGCTCAGGGGGAGTATGGGAAAGTTTGTCATCTTCGAAAGTCTCTGTATGGTTTGAAACAGAGCCCTCGTGCGTGGTTTGGCAAATTCAGTCAAGCAGTTGAAAAGTTTGGATTGAATATGAGTAAGTCTGATCATTCAGTATTTTATAAACATTCTTCATCCGGCGTTATTCTTCTTGTTGTATATGTAGATGATATTATTATTACCGGAAGTGATGCTATGGGAATATCATCTTTGAAGTCTTTTCTTCACAGTCAATTCCACACAAAGGATTTAGGGTCGTTGAAGTATTTTTTGGGAGTTGAGGTAACAAGAAGCAAGAAAGGCATCTTCTTATCACAAAGGAAATATGTACTTGATCTGTTAACGGAGACAGGAAAAATAGGAGCTAAACCATGCAGTACTCCGATGCCACCTAATCTACAACTCACTAATGAAGGAGACTTATTTGAGGATCCTGAGAGGTATAGAAGGTTGGTGGGGAAACTGAACTATCTTACAGTAACTCGCCCTGATATTGCATATTGTGTTAGCATTGTGAGTCAATTTATGTCTGCTCCAACGGTTCATCATTGGGCTGCTCTAGAACACATTTTGTGCTACTTAAAGGGAGCTCCTGGACGAGGTATACTGTATAAGAATCATAGTCACACTCGTCTAGAGTGCTATTCAGATGCCGATTGGGCAGGATCTAAAATTGATCGAAGATCTACCACAGGTTATTGTGTCTTCTTTGGCGGGAATTTGGTGTCATGGAAAAGTAAGAAACAACGTGTTGTATCCCGCTCTAGTGCCGAATCAGAGTATAGAGCTATGGCTCAGTCTACGTGTGAAATAATGTGGATATATCAGTTATTAACTGAGGTGGGTCTTAAAATCTCAATACCAGCAAAACTTTGGTGTGATAACCAAGCTGCTCTTCATATTACCTCCAATCTTGTGTTTCATGAACGAACTAAACATATTGAGATTGACTGCCATTTCGTTCGTGAAAAGGTGCAACAAAATTTCATTACTACGGAGTATGTGAAGACTGAAGAACAATTAAGAGATCTTTTCACAAAGGCTTTAAATGGAGTTCGGATTGATTATCTTTGTAACAAGCTGGGCATGATAAACATCTATGCTCCAACTTGAGGAGGAGTGTTATAATAATATAGCATATATTTAGGCATAAATGTAGGAAAGTGTTTGCTTAAAGTAAGGAAGATGTTTTCTTCCTTTAGATGTAGTTTATGTATATATATAGGTCTATTGTTATAACAAAGTGATGAGAAGTTCTTCCATTATTACAAAAAGTATAATTTACTTTGTTTTTAGCTAAATCATCTTCTATAAATCCTAACACTTCTAATTTATGCAAAATTCTTTCATTTTTTAGGTTTAAAACTTCTAATCCCTTTCCTATATCTCTAATTTTTTCATCTAATAGGATATCTATAGTTTCAGGTTCTATATTATTTTGTTCTAATTCTTTGAAAAAATCGAGTTCATTATTACCATGTCCACCACGCTTCGCAGTCAACTCTGATTGTTTAATGTATCTATTAATTGGAAAAGTATAATTATGTTTGCTAATAGTAATATAATTTTTTCCTATTAATATGCTACCATTTAATGCACAAATGAAGTTTAACCCTAAAAGGAATTCGTGGCTATTTATGTTATCTGGTGCTATAAGTACTTGTCCTAATGTATATTTACTACTATAATTTCCTGAAAAATCCTTAAATTGTATCCCTATGTTAATTAATTCTTTTGTTATTCTCATTAATCTATTTTCTGCAGTTCTACTAGTAACTGTATAACTTAATTGTGTTACAAATTCTTTTGGCACAAGACTAGCGCTAAGCATGCTTTTTGTACTTTCTGTATCTAAAATGGCTTTAGTTTCAATATATTTTTCTTAATTACACCATATTCTACAATCTAAAAGTATTAGACTACTAGTATAGGGTACCTGTAGTTGGGGTTCATACGCTGTATTTTGTAAATGAGTTTCTTCTAATTTTTGGTTAATTTCATCAAGTTCTTCTATAACTACACCCTTTCCTTTATTTTGATTACTATTTATGTTTTCATTATTTTTTATTTTTAACTCTATTAATTGTATTCTTTAATCTAAATTTTCTATTTTATGGCTTAGAACTTCAATAGATTCTAGTTTTTTACTAGGTTTGGGCGATACATCTGTTTCTATATTATATACGTCTTTAGCACAAATAAAACAAATTTCGTCAAAACATATATTGCACTGATATCTTAAATGCATATCAGGATATAATCTACAAATACTACAGGCTATACTCATAGTTCCCTTTCCATTTATATATTTATGTTCACATGAAGTATTCATATAGGTATATTCTATTATATTTGGAATTTCTGGTCCCTCTTCACTTACTATACTAAATATGCTTTCATTATCACTTTCATTACCATCTATACTCACTACATCTTCATCTAATTGTTCTGCTATAGCTGCCCGTTCCATATTAAACTGTCTTTTCGGACATCTATTAGCTAAATATTTAGGATCTCCACAAATATAACATGTGCATTTTCTTGTTGATGGCTTTTTAACATAATTAGGTGGCTTTCTTCCTTGCCTATATTGTCTAAAACTAGATTTTGGTTTATTTGATTTCCTTAATATTTTGCGTTTTGATTTAAAGTAATTCTTCTGTCCATATTGTTGTGGGGTGTATATAGCTTTTCTACAAAATTCATAAGATTGCTTTCTAATTTGTTCTCTAATAAATTCTTCTTTACACCATTCCTGAAGTTTAAAGAAAGTATATTGTACTCTAGGTCCTATACCTAATCCCGTAAGATTACCATTGGTTTTTATCCATTCTTCATGTATTCTTTTTCCTAAATCTTGTGGTAATTTCGTAAAATATCTATTACATAATTCTTCATCAAATGCTTTATTAACTTCTCCTATTAACCTTGTAAAATCCTGACTAAAAGGTATAATATATTTCATATCAGTTATAGTGAGTTGTTCTAAGTTTCTAAGTGCCGTATCTTGTATAAATGTATTTTCTCTTCCTGGATCTATTCCTATTATTAATGTTCTAATAAAACTAGTAAAATTATAGGGATTATTTCCTAAGGCCTTTATTTCATTAATTCTATTAGGATCTTTTTTCTTCTTATTTTGCCAGATAGATAATGCTGTAGGTCCTAAGCATGTTTCTAAAAAGTTAAACATATCCATATCTGCTTTTTTATTTATTTCTCAATGTCTTACTACACATTGTTCCCATATATTTATTTCTTCTGGCCACATTTGTGGACTTCCTAATTCAATTACTAACATAGTTCCACTCATGGTTTTTCCTATGGGTTGTCTTGATCCTATATATTTATTTGGCTGGGTTGATCCATATTCATATGTGGGATTTTTCCATTCTGGTCTACCACTCATTTCTACATTTCTAGCTGGAACTTCACTATAATCTGGTTCTACTCTAGTTCTTTTTCCTATATTACTACTAGTACTTGCTTGACTATCTGCCATAAAAGCTACTTCATTGCTACCTTTTTCTTTAAAGAAATTTTTAAATTCTATTTTTCCTGAAACTATATCATCTACTAAATCAATATTATAATATTGTTTAAATTCTTCTTCAGCTGACTCTAAATTAATATCTAAATTCATTGCTTCAAAATACATTTCATCTACTAATTCTCTTAAATTATTTATCTCAAAATTTTTTCTTAATATTTCTTCCATATTTTTAGGTCTATAATCATTTTTGAGCTGACTTTCTAATTGTCTAATCTCTTCATCTATTTCTTCTATATTTTCTTCCTCTTCATCTTCTTCGCTTTCTATATCAAATAATATTTCCCAATTAGCAAATCTACTAGTTATTCTAACTTCTTCTTCTTCTATAATATTCATGTAGCTTGTTTCAGTTTCATTATCAGTTTCTTCTTTTAGATCTTCTAAATTTTCTTTGGGATCTTGTTTTTGATAATTAAGAAATCTAATAGAAGTCTGACCTCTACTATTGGTATACATTACACTCTCTCCTGGAACTTTGACAGTCTCATTTTCTTCTAAGTGTTTGGTTAATTCCCATTCTTCTCCATTTAAATTGTTATTATCAATATTTAAAGGTTTAATCATTTTTACTCCTACTGAGGCTAATCCATCTATTATCCCATCTATATTAATTTTATATTGAGGAAAACTATTATTGGTTACTCTTCCTAAAAATGCTATAGAAACTACTAAGTTGTTACCATCATATGTTTCATATCCTCTAGTTTGTAATCCTATAGTAATTTTATTAATATCTTTAATACTTTTCATCATGTTCGGAGCTACATAAAATATTCCTACATTATTAGTCATATCTATTTCCATACTAGCAAATACTGCTCTCCTAGCATCAGACCAACTTTTATCTAATAATAAAACTAAAACCTTTCCACCGGTTCCTTTTCTAGTTAATCCCTTTATTCCTACAATAATTAATCCTAAATGTATATACTTTTGCTTTAATTGTTTTATACATTCCGGGCTAACTAAGCTTATATTTTCGGCATTTGTTGTAACTTTTACTTCTTTTTCTTTAAATTTCTTAATTAAATGTGTGTTAAAATCCATTTTCCCACTTTGTATAACGTTTTAGGTTTTAACTTATCTATTCCCTTGTTATTATATAAATTAAGATTTTCTTCTACGTCTATTATTTCTTCTAATTCTACTTCTCTAGCTGAACTTTGACTTCCTGATCCTCTAAACATTCTTTTAGTGAAAGTATTACTTATCTTTCCTTTCTCTTTTTCTTTATTACTTGATTCACTTATAGTTCTACTAGTACCATTAAATGATCTCATCATTTTTTACCAATATATATTTTTTAGGTTTTTCAGATTCGTCTAGTGCTATATTTGCTAATGTTTCTTCTATACTATCTTGTAAATCTCCTTTAATCACTTGAGATACTGTGTCTATTTTAGTACATAATTTTTCTAACTTATTTTCTAATTTATCTAGCCTTTCGAATATTTGTAGAATTAAAGCGAATTGAATATTCCAAAGTTTAGGATATAATTTATCTGAATTACTAGTTCCTTGATAGGTAGTAAATCCTTCTTCCGTATATAAATATTTATTTGCTAGTTCAATGGCTCTTTTATATTCTAATCTATTTTCTATACTATTCATCCACTAACTATTCGTTCTATATTTTTTAAAGTTTTACTTGTTTCTAAGTTTTGAGCTTCAAATTTATTTATTTTTTCTATTACTTGGCTTAGAGTTTTCTTAGTTTCAAGTTCTAATTGTTTTAGCTTATTACTTTCCAAGCTATATTTTAACTCTATTATTTCGTCTTTAGTGGGGAAAAACTTATTATATTTCTTAACTATTTTTAGAGTTTCCTCAGATTGTTGTTTAATATAATCTAAATTATTATTTTCACCCTTTTTTATTATTTCTCTATTTATTAAAACGATTTCTTTTAACGATTCTAACGTTTTACAAAGTTTAGCGTTATTGATTTCTAAGTTGATGCTAATGATATAAATAAATCTGTTAAACTATTTAAGTGTTTATTTTTTGAATGTAAATTGTGCTTAAAATTTGAATCAAATTTACAAATAAATTTATGTTTATCTAAAGAGATTACGGTTCTATCAGCTAAACTATATTCTAAATCTGGATATTATAATCTTTTATAATTAGAAGAAGCTATTTTAATAAAAGGCTGCTATTAATATATTTAATATTAAAATGTACTTAATATAATTTTCATGATCTCTTAATCTAGGAGGTATGTTAAGATAATTATTAACCCAATGTTCTCTCCTAATTATTAATTGATTTCGTAATTCTAATATTAATTCTGTATTAGTATAATCTAAGTTTTCCAAAGTATTAAGACAATCAATAAAAGCACTTAAAATATGAGTAAGAATTGGCATGTATGTAAATTATGAATGCAATAAAAAGTTTTTATGCAGATTTATAAAAGCGGGTTGGGATTCCCTTTTCTTTAAAATATGTATAATTTTTCTCATGGGTTTAAATAAATTTACAAAAAACTTAAATGGACTGAAATGAAATAAACATAACAAATAAAGGACCCTTTTGCAAAGTCAACAATAGTGGCTGAAATAGTGAAAATTTACACTTGTTAGATTGTGGTGAAAGGGGAGTTGGGCTCCTGGTGTTCCTAAGAATCACTCTTACAATGGAAGCTCCACCCGGAGATATTGAGAAATGACGCAACATCACGTAATAGTATTTTATTTCATAAAAATAAAAAACCAAAAAGTCAAAATGTTACACCGACCACAATTGAATAAAAAGCATACACATTGACAGCAATTTCAATAGTAATAAATACGCAAACCCACGTGGATTACGTCTTTTTACAAATGTTTTATGATTAATATTTAAATCACATAATTATTCATATATGTAACTATTTTGTTTTAACGACTTATAAAGGTAACAAATATACAAGTCCATGTGAAATTACGTTTTTGTTTCGATGTATTGATGATGTTGTATGATTATTACCTACATCACACAATTATCCCTATATGTATGTGTTTGAACATTACTATTTCGTTTTAATGACTTATATAAGAAAGATAGTTTCGCTGCCTCTCATTCTAAGTTTTTAAATCTGCCATTAAAAGTTGATATATCATACTCCAAAATAATTATGAATAATATTTTATATATGTAGAATAAATGAGAATTATTATTGTTTGTGAATATATAGTAATTAGGAGAAATACGTCTAAAATAAGGAAAACACCACAACAAAAAATGTCACTGGATATATATAATGAATTACAATAATTTTTGCATTGTCACAATAATAATTTTTAGTGACAGGTTTATTTAAAGTTGTCATTATTGACAATTAGTGACACATGTATAGTGATAATTAACACAAATAGAGTGTCAACTATAATTGTTGTCACTAAAGACGTGTCATTAATTGTCAATTGTGACAACAATTTTCTTGTCACTAATTATCAAGAATGACAATTTCTATATAAATCTTGTCTCTATTAAACATATAAAATCTACTCTTGTGACAAATCAAAAATTTTTATCACTAAAAATTTACAATTACTGACAACTTTGATATTATCACTTAACATATTATCACTAATGTCTTTTTTTCTAGTGGAATAAAATTAAACAACATAAATACATGTCATAGAGATGAGAAAATTGCAAGTTACAATATTGAGTTTTGAATAATTATAATTCTTATAGTAATCTTGATTTTTTCCATCTCTTCATACTTAAATGTCTTTAAAACCTACTAAAAAACAATCACAATATCAAATAATTTAGAATTAACTTGAAAAATAATATCTTTTGCTGCAATAATTTACAATAATTATTTGAGCTTATCTTACTAATGCATACTTATAAGTTTTTTATGATTTTTGGACCAGTCAATTGAGGTTGGGTTTGGGGACGAGTATTTAAATTCTAGACCCTGCCGAATCCAGGATGGGTAATGCCGTAATTGGTCCAAGGGAATCATGCCCCGGATTCATCCAATTATTAATTTATTATTATTGTTTAGTTTCATATTAATAAGTTATTATTAATAATAATTAGATTTTATATTAATATCAGAGTTAAAAGATAAAAGATAAAAAGTATATTTTTTCATTTACCTCTTGAATGAATTGTGTTAAAAAAATAGAAATATATTGACCAATTTAACCTCAATTTATTTTTGAAATGTTTAACATAATGTAAAATTAATGAATAAAAGTCGATTTGGAGCTAATCAACATTGGTGGTTTGCCTGAAGGACAATAAGGCAAGTAAAAGAAAAAAAGTTAGGAAAAAACTTGATTCAGGGTCTGCTGGGTATCAATGGGGCTAGGCGGGTCAAGAGTATCAGTTGGAGCAGAGCGGGTCCCAAGTGTTAAAGAATCTAACGGGGCGAGAGTCCCAAATCCTGCCATACCTGGCTTGTTTTCCAGAGTATTAGCTGGGGCGGGATGAGTCCCAAGCATTAATTAAAGAATCTAAAGGGTATGAGCCCCAAGGATAATTATACAAAAGATAGTTGATGCCACGTGTCAACCTGGTAATAGATCAAGGCACTACCCATAGAGGTAGCACCGACTAGACCGCAGAAAAACCCCTTCTGCAAAAACCTCTCATCTCTCTCTCTCACTCTCTCTCGTGTGTGTGTGAAAATGGAGGTGAATTGTTGCTTGTGGGATGATTGGGTAGAAATAGCGCTGTCAAAGCTTGAATCTCTCAAAGTTTTGCGTTCATTAAGACCCTTTCACCTCCCTAACACCCATCATAAATCTAGCTCCGGTGAAAATAATTCATCAAATCGCAATCGAGAATTTCAAATTTTTGATGGTCCTGGAAAATGGGACAGAGATTCTGTTGAAGTGAGCATTTCTGAATCCACATTCCAAAAATGGCTACATGATGTCCCCAGTTCAGGTTACAGTAGTTCAATTTTATTTTAGAGTTTTTTGTTTGCTATATTTTGGATATCAAATTGGTGAAGAAATGTGGTGTGGGTCGTTTTTCGATAAGTGAACGAATCAATGGACAGGGACGAAGCCATGATCTTGGGTTCGGGGTGAATAAAAAAGATGGGCAAAGCTTAGTATTTTTAGACTTTCGGGGGGGCAATATTTTAAATATAAAAAATTTACAGGGTAAATTGTTTTTCTCAAATTTGAGGCATCAAGTGGAACGTGTGGGAGGTCTTGGAATTGCTGTCACAAGTTGTGACTTTTTTTTCCTTATTTGAAATTTTATAGAGTCTGTGCGGCCATGATTAAAATTTATAGTCGCAAGTTTGTTGTCAGGGTATTCCCTTGTCCCGAATTAAAAATTTAAATTTAAGCGGAACGGGTGGCCCGATCAGCGCCTTGCTCTGTCCCCACCGGCAGAGTAGGAGGTATGGGTCTGGCATTGCCCAAAATAGTGATATTATAGACTGCACCTGAGTACTAGAGCAATGTGCCTATGTACCTCCATGGAGGATCAATTGTTCAAAGGTTTAGGTCAAATTTATTGGGTCATATCCGTTTGGATGGTGTATATAGGGTCTTAATTATTTGGGTGGTAATAGAAGGTCTTATAGAGGGAGGTTATGTTGAATCTATATTGATTTTCCTTTTAATCTTTCTGTTTATACCATTTTCTAGATAATTTGCAAGCACTGACCCTATTTTTAGAAAAAGGACTGCAATTTGGGCTAAAGAAGGAAACATATTACAAGAGTAATGTGGCAATTTATTGTGTTCTTATTCATTTTGTTTTCGTCTTTTTAACTTATAGGGGATGACAATGATGCTATACTTGAGAATGGCGTAGCTGATGGCGAAGCAGAACAAAGTGATGGAAAGCTTAGGAAGTTAATTGTCTTCTCCGGAAATGATTATTTAGGATTGAGTTCGCATCCAGCGGTTAGCAATGCAGCTAGCAAGGCATGTTATTTGGGCTGTTCACTTTGCTGAATTTTACTTAATCATAGCACGTTGTTGGTGGATACTTTCATATTTAGCTAACTATGCAGGCTGCTCGAGAACACGGGATGGGTCCAAGAGGTTCTGCTTTGATCTGTGGGTACACTAATTACCATAGGCTACTAGAATCATCATTGGCTGATTTAAAAAGAAAAGAGGAGCCACTTCTACTCTTTAATTTTAATCAATCAATGTTATTCGGAATTTTCAAATGTTCGATGAATTTACTTGGTTTCTGAAGAAGCTGCACGACTTGATATAGCTTTTACATTAGGGAGATGCTGACAATATCCCAGCATTCAAATTGTCTAGCTAGTTAAGTCTTCTGCATGCAATCATATCCTACTTTATGACACTCTATATATATGAGGATGTGTATATATGTACTTGTGTGTATGTATCAATTTATTTGCATATATGTATGTATGTATCCATTTATTTGCATATTATGAGGATGTATATCAATTTATGTTGTGTGTACACGTTATAGATAAAGTCATATATCTATACACACGCTCTCATATCATAAAGTATGTGATTGTCATGAGAATGAATAAGATATCTGTTCCTGGTAATTTACGTGTACTCCATTTTCGTCTTACTATAAGAAACCTAACTCAATCTAGATATGACTGCACTATATTGAAGGAAGCGAATCGTTGAGACTGTTATTATCTAAATTTGATCAAGTACCTATATTTTGTTACATCCAAGAAGGCGTTAAATTTTTTCTTTTTAACTCCTTCTACTGTTTGAATCTACTTGATCATCAACACCCATTTGTATGGATGTCATGACATTATAACATTTACAAAACTGATTCATCGCTGTTCTAATTTTAAATATTAGGATTGCCTTCTTTGTCCAACAGGCTTTTCAGCCAACATGGCCTTCATGACAGCGGTTGGAAATGTTGGTTTGCTTATAGCTGGTGGCAAACCTTTGAAAGATGATAGAGTTGCTATATTTTCAGATGCCCTCAACCATGCATCTATAATTGATGGTATTCGCCTTGCAGAAAAACAAGGAAATGTTATGGCATTTGTCTACAAGCACTCCGATATGTGCCATCTCGATTCATTATTGTAGGCATTTGTTCACTATTATATTCTATTGCCTATGTTTTCTCATTTTCTATAAGCTGTTATGAATGCTTCCACTGATTATTGGATTAACAACAGGTCAAATTGTCCAATGAAGAAAAGAGTAGTTGTAACTGATAGGTTAACCATATTCCTCATTTTTTTTTTCAACTAGGAATTTACTTGTTTTATTCGTAACATCATTAAACTTGGCTTACTTAATTTCGTTCAATCTGCCAGCTTGTTTAGCATGGATGGAGACTTTGCCACTATGACTGAGCTCGTTAGATTCCGTAAGAAGCATGGGTCTCTGTTTGTAATTGATGATGTAAGTTTCTTGATATTCAAATTCAAGGACCATGAAGGCATTTGTGAAATGTATGCACTCTGTTTTGTCACTATAGTTGCAGATTTATGAAATCATCCTGTTTATTCCTTCCTATCCATGTATTATCACTTAAACACATCAGAAAGTAGAAATACTTCGGTCTCTCATAAATGCCTTTCGTCCTCTTGATCATTCTGTTTCTACTTTTCTATAAAATACGAGACTGTTCATTCTTCTGTTTTTGGTTTTATACGAATGCACAACATATTAGCCAAACCTCTTCACTTCCTCTGATTCCTAGGCTCATGCAACATTTGTTTGTGGAAAAAATGGTGGAGGTGCTGCTGAAAAGTTCAATTGTGAAACCGATGTTGACATTTGCATAGGCACTTTGAGTAAAGCTGCAGGTTGCCATGGTGGGTTCATTGCATGCAGGTAATGCGACAAATGGGAGTCCGATCAGTTTAAGGTTCATTTGGGAATATCCTCTTTATCTTGAACTTGAATGTTCACACTATATTGGTTAGCATATTTTTGACGAACTTTTTTATTTCGCTTATTATTTGAACACTTCTGTCTAGTGTTGCATCGCAAGACAATTTGTTCGTTGGGCTATCTGAATCATATGTCGAAAGCCCATGTCTTTCTTTTCTTTTCAAAGTAAAATTCCATGCGACATGTGAAATATTTTGTGGTAGCATTTAAAACAAAATCTTATTAACTCTTTACATTCTGAATATCAAGTGTATTTATGCCTTCTATTTATATGGATGGCAGCAAGAAATGGAAGCTGCTTATCCAATCACGGGGTCGATCTTTTATATTTTAAACTTCTACACTGGTGCCCATTGCTGCTGCAGCCCATGGTTCGTTCTTTAACTCTCTAGCATATGTCATTGCTTGCTTTATACAGTTCTTGTATTGCAAATTTATGAGATGAAGATAGATTAATAATTTTTCAACTATTTACTGGGATAATCGGGTCTTTCTGTATTTTCCCTTGTGTTTGTCTAACCTATGCAGCTGCTATTGTTGCGGCAAAGGAGGAGGTGTGGCATAGGAGTGCTCTTTTGAAACGGGTACAAGATTTCCGTTCTCTGACAGGAATCCCTGTAGAAAGTCACATCATGTCACTCGTTATGGGTAGCGAAGACAAGGCCCTTAAAGCTAGCCGGTCTCTCTCTCTCTCTCTCTATTTTTGAATTCACGGATAGGGTCTAACACCTTCATCGTTGTGAAGCAGGCATCTTTTAGAATTAGGTTTTCATATTACTGCAATCAGACCTCCAACAGTACCACCAAACTCTTGCAGGTTCGACAGCGTTCCTAGATATTTATTACCAAATTTCTTGATGCTATTTCTTAGACTTTGCTCTTGAAGGATTTTCATTGATGATTTATTGGTGTTGTCTCCTTTCAGGTTAAGGGTTACTCTGAGTGCAGCACACACAAAAGATGATGTGAGAAAGCTCACAAATGCACTGTCTCAGTGTGTCAATTTTCAGGAGATCGGACTGATCAGCACAAATTGCTGCTCCAAGCTTTAGCTTTCTCTATTCATTTACTTATTTGGTTTTTCGGATTATACAATGCATTTTAGGCACAATATAAGTATATTTGAAGTAGATTTCTTATCAGTCTTGTTGAAGTAAATTAGTGGTTTTTGTGCATAGTAAATATAGAGGTTTGTCTATTTTTTTTAATTTATTTTTGGTTTCCCATGGTGTTCTTGAGTTGGAGGCTCAAGATTAATTCCTCGAGGTACTGTCAGGTACAATTATGGGGACATCTCCCAAGAATTTTTTTCTAATACATACATCAATTTATCCAAAGATATATAGAGAGAGAGAGAGCACCATTTGGATGAATAATCCTATGCCAGACCGAATTTAACAGTTCGAGTGTGTATTCCGTGTCTCTCTTTTTCATACAAGTGTGTGTGAGGATCTCCCACAATATATTTTACTATGTGAGAGATAGACATTAGGATCATTAGATTTGGTCTAATTTTACAATTGTCTCCGACAGACACATATAAGTGCAACTAATCAATTGTGCTTCATAGACTACTTTTTGTGTTAGTAAACTCTACAAGATTTCACCGTATAAATGGTCGTGATTGTTGAGAATAATTGTCCCACCCAACTCAAGATGCTTCCAAACACAATTGAACTTTTAAAAGATTTTCTCTTATGCGACTTGGCATCACAAATTTATAAAATTACCAACAATAGATTATTTCTCTTACCTTTTGTCATATATATGATTCTAAAAACCAATATAAACTCAAAAAAAAAAATAGATAAAAAGAAGAAGGGAAAGTGGTCCCTGATACGATGTATAAAAAATTCTCAAAAATAATAAAAAAAAAGATATGTATAAAGAAAATAAAATCAAGAAACCCAACAAGGAGAACAAAGCATTGAAATTAAACAAACATTGGACATAGCACAAGTGCATAATGATTCAATTTCACCTTGTTTTATTAGATTCAGCAAAGATGCAACTATTCGGAAGTATCATAACAACATTGTATTTTCACTTGCTATACCATTTAACATCCATCGGGTATCAGAACAACCGATCCTGATGTTTTTCGACTCTCAAGATCAGCATGAGCTTGTGCAGCCTGAGACAAGGGATATGTATGATTTACGCGAACTTTTAGGACACCGGCTGCCACGTTGGCAAAGACTTCTCCGGCAGTTTGCAGCAATTCATCCCTAGTAACCGTGTATTGCATCAGGGTGGGCCTCGTCAAGAACAGAGATTTGGTTGCAAGAGCTGATAAAGGCACCGGGTCTGGCGTGCCAGACGACTGCCCAAAACTCACCATGTATCCACGAAGCTTCAAACATGACAATGACCCCTGGTCATATGGTTCCAAGTAGTAGATTAGAAATAGAAAAATAGAGCTGCAGAGCGATTAATAAAAGGTAAATTACATAGACGCCCTCTGCGTGAGAACCTAATTACGAAAAACACTGCCATTTGAAAAATTACTATAATTACAATTGCCAGTAAAAGCGTATTACAATTTCATCAGAAAAACAGATTACGACGACATCGCCTCCTGCTTTTCGAGTTATCAGATCACAAATCTTAGGGTATCTTGGTAATTTGAAAAACCTTAGTTACTTGTGGTAATTTGAAAAACCTTAGTTACTTGAAAAACCTTAGTTGCTCAATAAATGAGGGATGTGAGTGTGATTATCCTAAATAAACATAAATTTTTGTGTTTCGGTGACAGGTAGATAACCGTATTTATGGTTTCGTTCATGCATCATAAAGGAAAATTCTTACCCAAACCAGGTTTTGGCACACCAACTAATGACATGACAAATATTATAGTACTTTGTTTCGGAATTGGTCACTCTTGATAAGTGTAATTCACTCATCACGTGATTGGATGATCAAACCAAATTCGGACTAGAAATTCCTCATAAAATTTACATTATAAATCACCATAGGGCCCCCCCAAACTACGGTAGTGCGTGAAAATAATAATCTCGAGACGAATACTAAGGGCAGAACATCCATTACCTGAAACGTGTCCTTCCCGACTGAGTCATAGACAACTTCAACTCCTTTGCCAGATGTGATCTCGTTGACACGATTAACAAAATCTTCTTCCGAGTATATTATAGCATGGTGACACCCGTCATCTTTGGCTTGAGTCGCCTTCTCTTTAGTCGATACAGTTCCAATGACTGTGGCACCTAGAGCATTTGCCCATTGGCACAATAGGGACCCGACTCCACCAGCTGCTGCATGAATAAGGACAGTGTGTCCTTTCTCAACCTGTATGATAATTCAATTCAGAAATCTTCAATGAAAATAAATGTACAACTAAATTCATTCAATAGACAAAAAACAACCGAGAAAGGAAAAAGGGGATTATCCAAAATATATATATAGACGACAATTAGAAAATGGTGCTTTAACAAGTCCAACAAAAGAATTAGTCTACCAAGGAAAAAACAATGTAAACGGACAATCTTCTTGGCTACACAAGTAAATGTAATATAATCTTGTTATAATAAACAAAAGAAAACCCCCGACCAGGATTATACTAATATTGACTACAATGTAGCATCCTATTGACATAACACTTATGTGCATGTAAGGTAAAGCTGCTATACATTGATCCTTAAATATTTGGTACTAACCAATGGGTGATACTTTAGGAGTCCTCAGACCTCACCGACCCCCATGATCTACAACATTGATTTTGTGGAGTCCACATGGGACTGGGACCTCCTAGTCCCAGGACGGCGGGACCTACTAAGTATCGCCCCTAACCAATTGAAAGATTGAAGAAACATAAAAGGAACAATTACATGTACACCCCCTCACTTAGGTAATTTCTACGAGCCATCTGAGGTTTCCAAATTACCAAGACAACCGTGTCAAATCCTAACAACTCGAATAACATGGAAATTGTAATATGTTTTTACTGACCAGGGGGTGAATTGTAGTATGTTTTTCGTGATTAAGGAGTCACATGTAATTTACCCAACATAAAAGTACTAGAAAAGACTTCTTTTGAGCCATATAACACCAAATTTTTTGGATGTGGTAACCAAAAACATACTTTGAAGCATTGGCGAACCAGAAACTGAGCCGTCATTCCCTTGAGTAAGACGGACGCTGCTACAGAAGGATCAATGGAACGAGGCACGGTAACCACTTTTTCAGCAGGAAGAATTTGCTCTTCTGCATATGCGCCCATTGGAGTACCAGCATAAGCGACAACATCTCCAACTTCTCTTCCAGTAAGTCCCGGACCTACAGCAGTTACTACACCAACAGCCTCCATACCTATCATCAAAAACAGTTTTCAGTATGATTGTGAAAGAGGTATGTGTATAATGGGATAACTACATCCACACCCTCTCTTTCATCAGGTAACTACCACAAGGCCCCAAAGTTTTGCAAATTAATTACCAAAAAAAAAAGACAGATTATGATAACTTAAAAGATAGGGGCAAGTCAAAAATCAGGGGCGGGCTGAAATTGTAATTTGCTTTTTAGTGACAGAGGGTGAAATTGTAATCTACTTATACTAACGGGGGTGTTATGGTACTTTCTAAAATCTCAGGGTGTTTTTCGTAATTAGGATCTCATGCAGGGGGCGTCAATATAATTTACCCTTCTACCACTGATAATTTATGCCAAGAGGAATCTGCCATAGAAAACAGTTCATGGTTTGTATGCTATAGAGCATATGTGACAGATGTGTTAACAGGAAACAAATAGTCAAGATTAGAACATTCTTCAAAATTACATAATAAATATTTGATGTCAAAATTCAAATAAGTGGATTATAGCAAGCTGCAGCTAAAGATTATTTTATTATAAAGATGATAATATATGAAATGGACCTGGTGTGAAGGGTATTGCTGAAGCCTTGTAAACCCCTTTCCGGAAATAAACATCGATGAAGTTCAACCCGATGGCCTTATTTTTCACTCTGATCTCTCCATCTTTTGGCTCTCCTATTTCCACATCCTCCCATTTCAGGACCTATAATACAATGTATTAAGCAGTGATTAATAGACTAAAGCAACCACACACTGCAATCCAACGCATAACTAAAACCGTAAAGATATCAAATGAGATCTTTTATTGCAATTCCTATTCCACCTCGTAGTGCAAGGTATGAATGAGTGACACAATTTCTTTCAATTTAGTTGGCTACAAAATCAATTTCCAGTCCACACACGTGTCACACACTCATACCTTGCAAAAGAAGATGCAATAAATTGCTATAGAAGGTCTCGTTTGGTAAAAAAGAGTATAAAATTGGGTCCTAATTATAATCTAGTGAAACAAAATCACTCGAGTGGGATACATATCTTCACAATTTAAGCTCAATTTAGAACATTCAATCCACACAACATAGTTTCCATGAGAGCTGGCATCACTTCACCACTTACAGTGACAGAGCCAGGGGGTCTGGAGGAGGCAGCCGTGCCCCTCAACTTTTGGAAAATAGTTTTTTTACCTTATTATTTTTAATTTTAAAATTTTTGCCCCCCACAAAACCTAAAAATATCAAGTATTTTCCTTTTTTTTGTATTCACCCCGGAACCAAAATCCTGGCTCCGTCCCTAACCACATATGAACATACTAGAATGGTTAAAGTTCAATTTCTTATCTTTCAGAATTCAATTCCCAAGCCCTATTCAGTGCTGCTGCTAATCTTATTAGTGAAATTGGTAAAAAAAAAAAAAAAAAAAACATTTCTTAAAACATTAATCTCACACTAAATGGGTAAAACCCACATAGAATTTAACAAAATTGCAAACACAAGTTCAACTAAAAATGATAGTGATCCTCAGGCCACACCAATTTCCTCCAACTAATATCACAAAATAACAAGAACCCATTTCCTATTTCATCATTCTAAATTCAACTCTACAATTATCACCAAATTTCTTTTATTCAAATGCTTATAGTGAGATAAAAAAAGAAGGAAAAAAGAAAGAAAGAAAATGATATACCTCAGGGCCACCGATTTCATGAACCCTTATAGCTTTCACCATTTTTGGGGCTACAATGGCGGATGAAGAGATATGATTTGTTCTTGCTTTGTATTGAGCACTGAGAGAGATACGCTTAGTTATAGCCCTTTGAAGCTGATTGAGTGAAAAATTATAGCTCGACGGAAACGAACTTTGTAGAAGGTGACGGTGATAATGAAATCCAGTGGACTTGGCTAAAATCATGGGTGTACGGTGCACCGTCCACCGAGCGGTGATGTAATTGGGTACGCCTTAGGCTCTTCGATTTATTTTCTTTTTTAACTCTGATCCTAGAAACTCCGCACGGATAGTTTTAAATCGTGAGCCACACAACTTTTAAATAAGAAAAAGTTACGTTCTGAAATTTCATGTGAAAGTAAAAATTAATACCATTAGACTTTATTTAAATTAGGCAAAGGCCCTGCAAATGCATTTCAAATCCCCCTATAACACATCCGTGTAACTACCGATTTTTTTTTTTTTGGGATTCTTGTAACACTAACTATTACACGCATAGATACGTGACAAATATATAAATAAGTGGTTAGGATGTAGAAAGAGAAATCTCAAATTTTTATCCAATACATGTTTTTCTCTCATCACACCCGTAGCAGATCTTCTAACACATTTTGGTGTATCACTTTGGTGTAACACTAATGAATAACAGACACGTGTCTGTGAGTAATAATTTTAAATTTTCATTTCTATTTTTACATACACATATATGTTATTCATTGGTGTGACACCAAGGTGGTACACCAAAATGTAATAGAAGATCTGGTCCGACACACTTGACCACCCGTGTATACAATTCACGCAGCTGGACGTGTAACAGGAACAAGAAATGTTACACAAATATGTTATAGATGATTTGAATTGCTAAAAATGGATCAATAGAGAGCCCATTGAGCAGGGGCAAAATAACAAATAAAAAGAATAGTGAACAAAAATTAATGAATATAAGAATAATTAGGAGGTTTTTTTTAAAAAAAAAATTCAACTCCACTAAAGAATTAATCAATATTAGCAATTAATTCTGAAGATGTTACATAACTTAACTTTTAACACCCTTTTCTCTTATTTCTTTGTTAGAATTTAAAGCCCAAGTTAGCCAAGAAGTTCTACTCTATAACAAGTTAAATGAACTTTTAACTTGGTGTTTTATTGTAATTTATTTCCATTTTATTTGGTGCTACTTTAAAATAACTAAGTATTTTGATTGATCTTCCTAGAATCTTTTACTAAATGGATTACTATTTTTATGCTTGGTTTCTATCATCTCATTTAGTTTTTAATATGAAAATTGAGAAAGGAAAAAAGATGTTGAATACAAACTTAATTCATTAATCATAAATGTCAGCAAATTTGTTTGAAGCAAGTGGAAACTCAATTATTAATTACACAAGTGATTTTGATTTGTTTGGTAACTCTTCCAGAGATAAAATCTACATTACTAACAATTATCAACCAACAACAAACAAAATAATTACCCGAAAATATTACTATTAAGTATTAATAATGAGGAAATACCTATAACTTGCTATATGAAATATTGAATACATATCTTCACTCACGAATTGCGGACCCCTCTCTCCTCGTGAGAGTTTTCTTCCCGTCTGCATGAACTTTCTAGGATTAGGGTTTGAGTGGAAAAACTGATAACTTTAGTGAGGCAGAGATACACGAGTGCGAGGGTTTCAGATCTGCTCCTATCCTTAGGGGTTTTGCTCGTTCGAGTTTCTGCCAGCAATAATCGCTGGACCCTAGTCTGTCTTCTCCATCGGTCATCATCCTTTCATGCATACAAAGTTCCGCAGCTGCTATCATATAACACAATCGATTCCATATTTTACTTTTCTGCCTAGAATCTATACTCCTTCTAACTGTGTTACTTTGCTTATTCTTGGTTGTTTTTTCTTCGTTTTTGCTTTGCAAACCCTAACGTTTTTCCGAATATCTTTGGACAGGGTACGACGCTCGTTTCTGTGTGATTCCTCACAACCCAACCCGAGAGGCAAACTCCTCCCGAACTCTTCGATTTCAATACACTCAGGTATTATGGAGGCGGAAATAAATCGAATAGGTAATATTTCACTTGCTGCATCTGAATGAACTACCATCACAGTTCCTAAGGGGGTTTGGAAATCAGATTATAGGGGTCCACAACACGTTATCGTGGGACGTCTTGTTTCTAAGAGAAGAGTGAACTTTACAGCCTTTAAAGATACAATCCTAGGGGCGTTTCGTCCGGTTAAAGGGGTGGGTGTGGAAAGGCTCGATAATGGTCGCTTCCTCTTTGTCTTTGATCATCAACGTGATTTTGATAGAGTTCTTAGCGGGGGCCCTTGGTATTTCGATAATGATCTTTTAGTTCTTAAGGTTCTAGGTGAATGTGATGATCCGTACTCAACTCCTCTCAACTGGGTAGATTTCTATGTAATAATCAAAGGTCTTCCCCTTAGCAAAATTAACCGCAATATGGCTGAATTCATAGGGGGTATCCTGGGCAAATTTCATTTCGCCGACTTAGCTGCTGATGGCTACTCATGGGGATCTACCCTTCGAATCCGTGTAGGTATCGATATCACCAAACCCCTCTTGCGCAGCTCCGTTCTAGGTTCAGAAGGTGAAACTATTTCGATCATATATGTGTATGAGCGACTTCCAAAGTTTTGTTTCCTATGTGGTCTTATGAGCCACACCATGCAATTCTGTGAACTCCCTTATGACATGAACTTCATCGAACCAGGAGAAGAACTCCTCTTTGATTTGAAACTCCGAGCCACGTCTCGTCAATCCTGCCCTTACCGATCTACGCATAGAGGGGCCCAAATTTTCTCACCATCTCCAACCCACTCACACAGCAGGGCAGACTCTGAGAATTGGCGCAGCAACTGTCCTTTACGCCTGACCCCCAACTCTTCATCTATTAACCGAGTCTTGCGCGAAACGGGGTTGATTAGCCTTGAACGCTCAAATTCTGATCGATGGCGTCCACCATACCCAAATTCAGGCCAAAATGGGGATATAAACGAAGTTATTTCCCAAAGCAATGCTATGAATGAAACTATACCGAACTGTGACGTAAATCCGCATAATCCCAAACCATCCAATCTTCTGTCACCACGAACCCACCTGTTATCCCAACTCATTCCTTATACAAACCCCATGCAAGATATCTCTGATCAAAACGGTCACCCTTATCTCCCAATCCACCCCTTCAACCCGGTCAGCTAACCACATTTTCCTTCCTTCAAGAAACACACCATCTCAACATCCCCATAACCCTATCCTCATCAATATCCCTCTCCAATTATCCATAACTCCACCCCGACCAGCAACCTCAAAAATCAATCAAGCCCGCAAAACCAAACGCACCACAAAACCACGAGGTCGGCCACCTAAGCGGAAACTACTTGAAATCTCGGAGGGTCCAATCGACCTTATCATCCCGGAAACTAAAAAACCAACTCTTAGGTTACTAGACAAACCCAACTCGCCGGCGGAGCACCATGAATATCTTGTGTTGGAAGTTGGAACTGTCAGGGCCTCGGGGGGGCTTGGACAGTTCAAGAACTCACGGACTTGATCCGTTTTCATTCTCCCTCGATAGTTTTCTTAATTGATACTCACTTTAGGTCTAGTGATTTTAATTTTCTAAAAGCACGTCTTAAGTTCTTTGGTGTTTGTGTCGATGCGATTGGCCTTTCAGGGGGTCTTGGTCTCCTTTGGAACAAAAACCACTACTACAGAAATGACCTATAACAGCGGTTTTTTTGGGCCTATTACAACGGTTTTGAACCGCTGTCATAGGTACCGCTGGCATAGGTCAAAACCATATGACAGCGGTTCCGAAACCGCTGTCATAGGTCACCCTATGAAAGCGGTTCTATAGAAACCGCTGCAGTAGGGTGACCCTATGACAGCGGTTTCGGCGGAACCGCTGTCATAGGGTCATTTATTCAAAAAAAAAAAATTAAATTGGACCCTATGACAGCGGTTCCGGCTGAACCGTTGTCATAGGGTGGTTTATTTATTTATTTTTAATTTTATTTTATCGTTTATAATGTTGCCATGTCGGAATGACACGAAATTCGCACGGTCATAGCGAAACGGCATTCTAAACAAAACGCAAGATTTGCTTTGCGCTATCGTGATTTTAGCCATCCGAGATTGTTTAAGGCCTCAAATAAGCGTTTTATTACAAAGATACGTATTTTTGTAATAAAACACGTATTTAAGGCCTTAAACGATCTCGGATGGCTAAAATCACGAGAGCGCAAGACAAAGTCTTGCGTTTTGTTCAGAATGCCGTTTCTCTATGACCTTGTGAATTTCGTGTCATTCCAACACCGCAAAATTTCAACCGAGAAATATTTTCATAAATACACAAATATACGTACACCCACACATACACAAATATACATACACCCATCAACATATACACAAATATACATACACCCATCCACATATATACATACACAAATATACACACACCCACACATACACAAATACACCCATTAACATATGCACATATATGCATACACCCATGAACATATACACAAATATACATACACCCATCCACATATATACATACACAAATATTCATACACAAATATACATACACACACATACACAAATACACATACACCCACATATACACAAATATAAATACACCCACACATACACAAATATACATATATATATATATATTTATATTTATCTAAAAAAAATACCAAAACTAAATGGAAGAAGGCGGCAGCGGCGGAGATGGGCGGCGTCGGCGGCGGCGGCGGCGGAGGTGGGCGTCGGCGGCGGAGGTGGGCGGCGGCGGTCCTATACCGAGAGAAACCGAGAGAGAGAGAAGTAGATCTAAAAATAGAGAGAGAAACCAAGAGGGGCGGCGGTGGTGGTGAGAGAATTGAGAGAGAGAGAGAGAGAGAGTGAGTGAGAGTGAGAGTGAGAGAGAGGGGGGGCTGGTTTGAAATAAACCCGCCCAAAATTTGAACTTTTGGCAGCGGTTTGGCCGAACCGCTGCCAAAAGTTCAAATTTTTATTTTTTTTTATTTTTTTTGACAGCGGTTCGGCTTGAACCGCTGTCATAGGTCCGAACCGAGTGCCCCCTATTACAGCAGTTTTCAAAACCGCTGTCATAGGTGCGCTGTAACAGGACTTTTTTGTGGTAGTGAACATTCCAGTTTTGCTTCAATATTTTTCTTATTTTCATATTGATGCGTCTATTATCCCTTCTGATAACTCTGGCTCCTGGCGTTTTACGGGTTTCTATGGCCACCCGGAGACGCCTAACCGAAAGGAGTCATGGCAGCTTCTCCTACGTCTGAGCTCGGGTCACTTCTTTTCTTGGCTTGTAGTCGGGGACTTCAATGAGATTTTCCACCCTCGAGAGCAACATAGTGTTCGGCCTAGACCACTTTGGCAAATGCGGACTTTTGTATTGCCCTTTTCGAAATGGGCCTCCATGATCTCGATTTTTATGGACCACCACTCACGTGGTCGAATCGCCGTGAGTCTCCTCACACGGTCCACAGACGACTGGACCGTGGGTGTGCTAATATGGCTTGGTCTGATCGTTTCCCAAATGCCAAAGTCGCCCACCTCTCTGCTATCTACTTGGACCACCGTTCCATCCTTATTCAATTGGATTCTGCTATTGTGGCTAAACACACGAGAAAAAAAATCATTTTGAATCTGTTTGGTTACGTAGAAGTGATTGCGAGCAAGTGATAAAGGACTCCTAGAACACTAATCTTAATTGTCCCATTAATGAAAAGGTTTGGAAAAATGTTAAAAATTGTCATGTGGGTCTCCTTACTTGGGATCAAAATTCACTAGGTTTTACCAAACACCGTATTCGTGAGCTTGAGAGTACCATTAAGGATCTTAGGGAAGGAATCATCACGTCGGAGTCACGTCAGGCCGAACGCGCAGTCCGCGATGAGCTCAAAGAGCTCAAGTCAGGCGAAGAATCTATTTGGAAACAACGGAGTCGAGCCCTGTGGATGAGAGATGGGGATAGGAATACGGGTTATTTTCATGCATGCACGTCTGACCGTAGGAAACATAATGCTATTTCTAAGTTGAGAGATGAGAATGGGAACTAGGTGGAAAAGAAAGAAGATGTTCAACGTGTAATTTTGCACTATTTTGATAATATTTTTACCTCCATTAACCCATCAGTGCAAGAACTTGACAATGTTTTGGAGTTTGTCGAATCTCGGGTAACGGACTAGATGAATCGCACTTTACGACGCCCGTACACTCCGGAGGAGGTAAAACGTTCTCTTTTTCAAATGCACCCTCTTAAATCCCCTGGTCCAGATGGCATGTCCCCAATTGTTTTCCATAAATTTTGGCATATTGTTGGTCCTGACGTTACAGCTTGTGTGCTAAATTTGCTTGTACTAACTCAAAATATTTGATTACAATTAACAAACTTTAGGACAGAGTCCAGAGTCATGCCCAAGCCAAGAGGCCAACTACATTGAGACTTCTTTATCCAAATTATTCTCAAAAAACATAAAAATATTAAGAACAAGAAAATCATAACATTTCTCACCTAGTTAAAGGCATCCCTCATGCAATTTCGAAATTGAAATTGCATTGGAAGCTACACACTATTAATTAAGACCCCAAACAAAATAAAACTTTATTACATTTCTCAATATTTTGGACCCGAGTCGATCTTTGCTTTTAGATCCAGATCGAGCTCAAATGTAGTTAACCACGGATCTATAAGTTGCACCGGGCTGCCAACCTATTGGAATCACATTTCTTGCCACTAAGGTTTGCTTCGAATACTGAGATATCAACCGAATTGAAAGTGGAGCTTCCAATTTTGAACCGGGGCTTAACTGCCAAACCGCACCCCAAGATTGGTTCATTTCTGACCATTCATCCGGTTCACTTGATGCTTCTTGTAGTTGAACTCGAGCTAGGTCCCCGTCCCCTTCTTCAAACTCGATCACCACCGCAATATAGTTAGGATTTGACCCAGGGTCAATGTGGAACACAATGTTTTTCCCAGAGTAATCACAAGCAACCCTATCATTGAAACAAAGATGCAATGTAAGGTTATAATTCCTCTCGACACCTTAAATATATTTGAATTGTCCATCAATTCAAATCTTCCATTATACAATCTTGAATTCATCCATATAACTAAAAATATTATACGGCTGTATAACAGAGGATTTGAATTGCCCGTCCATTGTTCGCTTATGAATACTTTAATGTATGAACAAGAGAAGAATAAGCAATGCTCCGAAATAATAATATTCAAACTTCTCAATATATATAATAAGTTCAAATATCATAATAGTTGAACTTATTTGTCTTTAAGATTAGGTAGAATAGCTTTTAATAATGTTGTTAGGAGGAGGGTTTTGCTAGTTTATAAACTAACCTTGCAAATCTAATTTGTAAGACTCCGGCGTCGCGAAGCTTTTCTTCTTGTCCGGGGACGGCCATGGCACCAAATGATGTTCCGCTTAGGTCAAAATGTGCCACGTCAGACACAAAGGGTCCTCCGGCGCAAAAATCAGTTATCACAACCCGAACCGGTTTGTGCGAACATGACGGGTGCTTCGTACATTTTATCTGTTACATCCAAGTTTGATGTAATAGTGTAAATTAGGAAATATATCTATCGAAACCATATTTAGCCGAACCCATCCCGAATCATTGTCCATGTATACTCTAATGAAGTTAGTAATTAGTAATTACAATATACTCCTAAGAATCATTGTCCATGTATACTCTAATTAAGTAACTTATTACAAGATATGTGCTATTTTCACGAGTTCTTATGTTAATGGGCTTATTGGCAAGTTGGAAATTTGAAGTAGGAACTACGTACCGAGTATTAAGTCAAAAACAGCTAGAGGAAATAGAGAAATTAACGAAATTATGTTAGGTATAGTATTGGAAAACAAATGGAAAGTGTCTTATTATGTAACGCGAACTTAGTATAATTTTTACTTGAAGCGCTTTATGTATTATGTAATCATTCTTCTAAATTGATCTTTCAATATATATATATATATATATATATGAAATACGAGATAAAAATGTCATTTAGAAACAGAGTTTATTTTCTTGATTTATTCCTTGACAGTGTGTATTGCATATTCCTTATATATATATATACCCTATTTATGAGTCTGATTCGACCTAAGAATTTCATTTTTCAAGTGAAAGTAACTTAAATAGGTAAATTAATAAAAGATTGAGTTTAATTATACCTGGTAGCAAGCTCCACATTCCTTGCCAGATTTATAGAGAGATGGACCAATTCCAGTAACCAGGGAAGAAAATGGGGCTTGTGACACTAGGTTTCCATATCCACAAGCTCCTCCTGCATGCCACCATAGAATTATGTCTTTGTTCATTGCTAATATCTATAATAATAAAAATCGATTCGCCCCGTTTTCATCGGTACGAACGGTGTAGTTTTTCTAATATCGAGTTTTAGATGATAGTCGAAAATGTTAAAGTATATAATATTTTCATGTCATTTGCCTTAACAAGTTGTAGATGGAAGTTCGGTATGATATTGTCCAAAATATCAATTTCAGTAAATTCCAAACAAAAAGAAGTTGCTACAACATATATAAATTATCAGAATCAGATATCATGACACAAATAAGCGCCCCAACAAAATAGATTATTATAATTTTTCTACATACTAAGTCTCAGAAGCTTCTAAAAATAATTATATATTTTTTTCTCCCGACCCCACAAGACAAAAATAGAGAAGACGGAGTAATGTCTACACGTACCGTCTCACTTCCGGCGCCGTCAGGGCTGCCATACCATGTTGCACCGGCAGAGTTCCAATGGTCAGCTCTGGTTGATAAATTGAAATGTTTATGCTTAAAGCCAAGGCATAAGTTGAACAAACAAAACAATACAAATGAAGTGGAAATAAGGCATCGAGACATATGGATAATTGACCTAGTAGATAAGCTTAGAAAACTGAGTGTGCTTGCTCAGAATAATAAGTCGTCGGTATTTATAGCTGAAAATAAGCAGAAGTTGCTATCAAAGTCGCAGCTTATTGTCTCATTGTTTAGCTTCTAAACTCAACGCAAGAAGTTAATAACAATTTAAATTATTATAGGTATAACAATAATTGTGTGCGTATATGCATGACCTTGCCTACAGTATTACATATATAATTCTTTATGCATGGAACTATTAATCAAAATTGTAATACATGTTGCAATATTCCTAAATTAGAAACCATATATATATATATATATATACACACAACACACACACTTATACACACACATATATTGATGTGGTGTCAAAAATGAGTCGGGGTCAGGGTAGTCAAACCCTGGCCAGAATATTTCGGGAAACAAGTTTAGGTTGAATTGGGTCCGACCTAGCTACAACACGACAAACCACTTCTCTCTAACTATGATCCTTTGTGGAGGTTTTTAAGGTGACTAAATAATCCCCAAATGATTTGATTATTCTAATTAATATTAAAAGGGATGGTTATTCGGCCTAGGGCCTTTGGTTTCTTTAACCTTTAATATATTCAATTGGATCAATGGTCAAAACTTATAATTCATAGCCCTTTTATAATAAGTTCACATGTACATTATTAATTTAAGATTAAAATATTCGAATTGCTCTCTCTCTCTCTCTATATAAGAAAGTAATTTTCAAGAAGCCTTTCTAAACATAAATAAATATATAATCATATATACAATAATGCCATTGAAAAACTATAAATTAGTTAAATATTTCACATGTTCTTGCTCGTTTTCATATCTGCAATTATCCCCACTCACTGCAGTTAGTTTTTTTTAATTCTAATATGATGTTTTATCTTGTATTCGACGTATCATAGTCTAGTAGTTAGAAACAAGCAAAGTGTGTAAAATATTAAAATTTCATTTTACATGAATTTGCATGCTTTTGATGAGTATCTTTAATACGAAGCTTACCATAAAGCACCAGTTTAGAATAAAGGATTTGAAGTGGCCTCACTCTACCTAAACGAAGCTCTATATGGGATGGAAATTCGATTTGGGGCATAGTAGTCGGCGTGTTATAGTTTTAACTTTAATTTGAAATAAATTATTTCATTTGTCCTTATTCTTGTTTATATGATTAAAAAATTGAATTCAAGTCTGAACTCATTTTAATGCTAACTGCTCGTAGCCGTAGTGCTAATTAATAATTATATATTGTCTTAATCAAGAATTTTATGCAATAGAGCTACTTTTATATGATCCACACACTTTATTGAAGTAAAAATCAACCTGTTCAATTTCTTTTTTTTTTCTGAATGAGTCGGTTACATGATACATATTATGAAATATCAAATTGTGACAAATTACAACCAATTAAGAACTATTACATTCAACTAAGAGGGCGTTTGACTAAACTTATTTTAAAGAGTTTATAAGTTCTAAACTCTTAGTACTTATAAAATGTTTTTGTAACTTATAAATTTTCCAACTTATAAGATCTTAAAAATAAGTAAACATCTTATAAGCTCTTAAAATAACCTTATAAGCTCCTAACATTTTATTTTAAGAGCTCATAAACTGTTTCACCAAAAAAATTACCAAACAGTTTGTAAGAGCTTATAAGCACTTAAACATCTTATAAGATGTTTTAAATAGCGTGTAAGCTTAGCCAAAGACTCTCTAAGTTAACAACTATTATAAAAGTAGAGAAAAAACCCACACTTTTGGTAGGAGTCGACCCCAAAACCTCTAGTATCTTGAGGCCTCAGCTTTGTCAGTAGAGCCAGGCATCATCGGCCAATCGGTTCAATATCTTTTCTTTTAATATTTGCATGGCTTGGAAATTAGCAGCGTCATTACTCTAATTTAAATTTTTTTTGGAAGGAACGATTACAACATCATAATACATCAGTTGCAAGAGAATTTATTACAAGTAAGCATCATAAACAAATACAATCATAAGCTACAAATTATTACAAACGAACTACTATTACAAGTAGAGAGAAAACTCACATGCATCCAGCGGGAGTCCAACCCATTACCTCTTGGGTCCTTAATGATCTTCCAGAGCTTTCTGCCTCAATGATCTTCCAAAGCTTTCTGCCTCAATGTAAATTAAGATTTTCCAATAAACCTGCTGTTGATGGTGGTTATTTGTCGTTGAAATTATATTTTTTTTTTTCTGCACATCAACGGCCAAAATTTAATCTTGGATTTTAGCATGATAATATAATCTGGGAATGATGTTACTATTGCAATAATATTATCGTTTTGTATATATTTGATTTATTTGAGTGGACGTTTATTTTGAATGGTTATTAATATATTGATGTGAATTTTTGGCTTTACTCAACTACATCATTTCTTAGATAAAATTAATAAATCTTTGTGAGAGGGAAACCCTACCGACCGAATCTTGCTTTTCATTTCTTTCCAATTGTAATTACTCCTTTTTCCTTTCAAAAGTTTATAATGCGAATTAAATGAAGATTTTTTCAATGAATAAAAAGAATTTCGAATCTACATTACCATTAATGTAGATCTTCCTTCTTTTCCTTTCATATTGATTAATATTTTTTTTTTAAAATGAAGCAATTATATCATTGTATAGAAGACTATAGACATCATTACATAAAATATCTAATACAAACAAGTAATTAAGCATCATCAACGGATTGTATTACAAATTACTATATAAATAGAGAAAATAGTTCACATCCATTCAGTAGAACATTTCCACTGGGAATCGAACTTAGAACGACCAATTGAGGCAAACATCATTGACTCATATAAATTTAATTTGATACTATATTTTTATTCTTGCTTTCCCATGCTTGTGTGAATAATTATTGACTTGTAGATCTAAGCTCTACCTATCCCATGCGTGTGTGAATAATACTTAACTTGTATATCTAAGCTCTATCTACGGTGTAAGTGAACTCAATTCAGCTGAACGAGGTATCACGTAAGATTATGTGAATTTTTATCGGGCTTCAACTATTACGTTTGAGCTTGATTTGACTGCTAATCAAACCAAACATCAGTTCTTGTCGAACATAAAATGCGTTGAAGCTTGTTTATTTCGCAAAACAAATTGAACTCAAAAACGCTAATCTATATGTAACAAAACAAGCCCCTGAAGTTATCCAAACAAGCGCACATGTAGATAATCTAATTGAAATCAATTGTGCCACATAAATAATTATTACATATTTCTTCTATTAAATATGAATAAAAGTAGTAATCAATCTTTATCTAACATAGTCAAATTTAAAAATTCAAATTAAGTAATGATACCAACATAATTTGAATTCAAATACAAAGTAATTTCTCTATCTTTATTTCTCTTATTAATGACAGTTGTCAATCATTTATTTTTAAATATTTACATTGCTAAGTTCATTAATTATGCATTATATTTTTAAAAGCTCAATTATTATAATTTAATACTCATATAATATATTTTTCGACTATGATCATCAGATTTTCTTTTTTAAAATTTTGCATATTATAAATAATAAAGTTATATAACGACAATATACATCTTTATTATTAATATCTTTATAATTATATCCCCATACCTTGGCAGGTGATTACAACTAGTATCAATTAACCCCGAATCAATTATTGAATAATTTAATTTGTTTTTCAACTCTGTAACGAAGTCGAGCTACTACTCGGGCTATTCTATGCTACTCTCACCCCAATGAAGCTAGTCTATTTAACACCACAAATTTGTATTGGGATGGGTGGTTTTTTTCATTACCCACTACACATGCAAAAATCACCCATCATAACACAAATATGTGGTGTTAAGTGGACTAGTTCCATTGAGATGAGTGTAGCATAGAATTTTCCGACTCGGGCTCACCACTCCTCTCCTAATTAAAAAAGGATTGGGCCAATCTCCGAGTCCGACCCTAACAACAATTTCCTTGGTAATTAAAAGTAGGTTGCCCATTCATAGCTTACTTAAGTCAAAGCCCGTTTACACTAGTCGTTGTTCAATTTTTCCCCCTTTTCCCCCAAATTTCGTCCTCCATACACACGCTCACCATGAAAAAGCTTAGAAGAATTGGTAATGGTAGTTGTTAGTGTATATTCTGATAGATCTTATAGATCTCGTATTGTATCTTTTGTTAGTTTTAGATAGACCCAAATCTGTATAGTTAGGGTCTAATATCTGTCTTATGAATACATGTGTATTGTATTATTGAAATCACTCGGTGAAATATAATTTATTGAGCTTGTACGTCATGGTACAACCACCTCTCGAACCCTAATTTCATTGATTATTATGCGCAAAATACACCTTTCACCACCCTCGTGCTTTCGCGATGTCAACAATCTCCAACTACAAACTGTTACGTTTTCAATTTTGTTGAAATTTCTGAGAATGGTGATTGTACTTGCACAGCAATTCAACCGAAATTACCGGGTTGGCCTAAAAGTAATTCATATCTATCCATGACAGCCTCCTGCAATGGCTTACTCTGTTTACTGCTTTATGATCATAAGGTTGATGTAATTTATATCTATAACCCGATTTCGGGGGCGATTATTGTGCTCCCGGAACGTAGATTGGAAAAGAATCAGGCTTGTTGTGTGGCTTATGAATTTGGTTTTAGCCCGTCAGACTAATAATTTTAAGGTTCTTAGAATTGTCCGTGTAATGTCGAGCAACGATTGTGAGAGAGTAGACGGTCTAATAGACCCAAAGTTTTGGGTCTGGGTTTAGACCCAAAACTTTGGGTCTGGGTCTGGGCCTAAACCCAAAGTTTTGGATCTGGGTCTGGGTAAAACCTGCCCATTGCCAGGCCTAAGTAGACCTGTTAAAAAAGAAGAAACACATTTTATTGAAGAATTAATCTAAAAATACAAGAAAGAAGAAAGGGCAAACTTAAACTCTAACCAACATTACAAGAACAAAGAATACAAAAAATAGAGTAATAAACTCTTAAAGGTAGAAAAAACTCAAGCAGATTAGTACTCTGCTGTAACAAGAATAAAGAACAAAGACTTGTAGAAATCTTATTACAAAAGCTCACTTGAGAGAAGTAGACGGTGGAATTGTAGAGAGAGAAAAAATTGATCTGAACAAATTTTAGGCTTGAACTAAGGCAATCACTTTATAGCACCAACAATTCAGAAATTGCATAGAAGCCCTCCAACACTTAGTCAACTCCAAATTGACTTCAATTAGTTCCACATTGGACGGGCAAATTGTGGGCTTAATGTATTGAGCATAGATGGGCTTTATATTAAATCTTGTTGGACAGTGGACAGCCCAAACACTTGATATCTTCAACAAGACCGATGTGAAATTTTCACTGTCGGAGTTGATAAGAGGTGGAGACACTTGGTGTATCCCTTGAACGCGGAGTTTCCTGCGTTTATGGTGTCTCTTATATTGATGATGTTGTAATTATCCTTATATGTATGTGTTTGAACACTGCTATTTCGTTTTAATGACTTATATAAGAAAGATAGTTTCGCTGCCTCTCATTCTAAGTTTTTAAATCTGCCTGATATATCATACTCCAAAATAATTATGAATAATATTTTATATATGTAGAATAAATGAGAATTATTATTGTTTGTGAATATATAGTAATTAGGAGAAATACATCTAAAATAAGGAAAACACTACAACAAAAAATGTCACTGGATATATATAATGAGCTACAATAATTTTTGTATTGCCACAATAATAATTTTTAGTGACAAAGGTTTATTTAAAGTTGTCATTATCGACAATTAGTGACACATGTATAGTGATAATTAACACAAATAGAGTGTCAACTATAATTGTTGTCACTAAAGACGTGTCATTAATTATCAATCATGACAACAATTTTCTTATCACTAATTATCAAGAATGACAATTTCTATATAAATCTTGTCTCTATTAAACATATAAAATCTACTCTTGTGACAAAACAAAAAATTTTATCACTAAAAATTTACAATTATTGACAACTTTGATATTGTCACTTAACATATTATCACTAATGTCTTTTTTTCTAGTGGAATAAAATTAAACAACATAAATACATGTCATAGAGATGAGAAAATTGTAAGTTACAATATTGAGTTTTGAATAATTATAATTCTTATAGTAATCTTGATTTTTTTCCATCTTTTCATACTTAAATGTCTTTAAAACCTACTAAAAAACAATCACATTATCAAATAATTTTAGAATTAACTTGAAAAATAATATCTTTTGCTGCAATAATTTACAATAATTATTTGAGCTTATCTTACTAATGCATACGTATAAGTTTTTTTATGATTTTTGGACTAGTCAATTGAGGTTGGGTTTGGGGACGAGTATTTAAATTCTAGACCCTGCCGAATCCAGGATGGGTAATGCCGTAATTGGTCCAAGGGAATCATGCCCCGGATTCATCCAATTATTAATTTATTATTATTGTTTCGTTTCATATTAATAAGTTATTATTAATAATAATTAGATTTTATATTAATATCAGAGTTAAAACTCAAAAGCTAAAAAGTATATTTTTTCATTTACCTCTTGAATGAATTGTGTTAAAAAAGTAGAAACATATTGACCAATTTAACCTCAATTTATTTTTGAAATGTTTAACATAATGTAAAATTAATGAATAAAAGTCGATTTGGAGCTAATCAACATTGGTGGTTTGCCTGAAGGACAAGGCAAGTAAAAGAAAAAAACGTAAGGAAAAAACTTGATTCAGGGTCTGTTGGGTATCGATGGGGCTAGGCGGGTCAAGAGTATCAGTTGGGGCAGAGCGGGTCCCGAGTATTAAAGAATCTAACGGGGCGAGAGTCCCAAATCCTGCCATACCTGGCTTGTTTTCCAGAGTATTAGCTGGGGCGGGATGAGTCCGAAGCATTAAAGAATCTAAAGGGTGCGAGTCCCAAGCCCTACCATACCAGACTCATTGCCATCCCGATGACTTTAAGTATTATCAGCATTTGGTGTGACAACAAAACCCTAAGGCTCCGTTTTTTTGCCATGATATGGAATTCAAATTGAAATTTGATTCTCTGGCATCATATTACTGTATTTGGTAACATTGCTTAAATTATGGGAAAGGAATCAGATTCCGCAAAACAGGAAATCCTGCATACCAAAATAAGAAATCTAAATCCTTTTCTTTTTAGGGTTTCTTATTCTTTTTTCAGGGAATCTAAAATTAAAACATGCGAGGCATTTTTACTTTCCATGCTAAGTCTTTTCTGTATCAATAAAAATATAATATATATAAGTATTATATTTCATCATATATGGAAATATATCATATAAATCGAAGTGTAAATATATTTGTATATAATTTACATATATAGCATTTATTTGTAAATATATTATTTGTATGATAATATATATATATATACACATAAATTATATATACAGGACGGAGCCCGGGTCTTGTGGAGACTAAACTTTGAAAAAAACAAATTGCTCTATAAATTTTATATTCAAAATTTCCAAGCCCCCCCCCCCCCCCAAAAGCCCCAAGGTTTAAAAAATCAAGAATTACCCCATTTTCTTTTTATTCGCCCCCGAACCCCAAATCCTTGCTTTGTCCCTGTATATATATATATATGTATATTTAAGTATAATATCTATATATAATCATATATATTATAATTCAATTTTTATTTGTTTTAAATAATATATATATGTATGTATATATTTATGTAAATAGATATATTTTTACTGCAATCTACTGTTTGTACTTCACATTTTGGTACACTTTGTAGCTATTAATTATTTTGAAGTGTCATAAGCAAACTAATTTATTATTTTAATAATGAGTATTTTAATATTAATTATGAGTACAAAATTATAATTATTATAAAAAAAATTAACTTCTTAAACGTAAAAAATTCATGAGCCTGGGTGACAAAATATGCACAAATAAATTAATTAAAAATAAGGTTAATTCAATGAAAGTTGTCAAATGCGAATCTCATTTCTTACGAAATATGCATGAACTAAACATAAAAAAATGAAAATTCTTATTCAGTTTTCTAGATACAACCAAACACTATTATGGATCATATAGTTGAGAATTTGATTACCAGATATTTGATTTCCAATTTTTATTTCATTCTTTGGAAAATAAATGGAGCCTTAGAATTTTCTCAGAAAGCTTGTTGAACGAAATCAAAATTAACTCTACCTATTCTCAGTCAGGATGACCTCATAAGAGGAACCAATAGTAACAGATTAAGATTATAGACTGCACTCGGGCTACCGTACTGCCTACATACCTCTTTGTTAGGTATATGCCCTAGATGCCAATGAGGACAAATAGATAGTATAGGGTATTCAATTATGTTGTACAAACTGATAATTAATAAAGGCAATTATTATTCTGTTTATGTAAAACTTTATGACATCAATAAGTATTAAACAAACAGTCCTTGTGTATCGAGGTTGACTCTTCGCCCTTTATGGAATAAAAATGTGGCACAGGGAAAGTCTTATTCCTGATCACTCAAAAGGATTCGTAAGTCAAGGAATCTTAATTGGACATTAAGATTTGACTTGTATGACACATGCTCTGACAAGGAGTGTCAGTCGAACACTATGGGATAGTGAGAACACGTGTCATAGATATATCAATGAAATTGATATATTCGAAGACGGGTCGCAGTAATCCGATCACGTGGGTATTTACTCGGTGTCTGTCAATGGTTGGATTACTGACCATAATAATATGCGTGGGCCTTAGACCTGAGGGTTCATGATCAATGTGCTTGTGCTATTGAATCTGTTACTAGAGTGGTTAGGCCCAACTCACCCTTTGGTGGAGCCGACCTCGAAGTGCGATCTTAATGAATCAAGTAGCAGTTGTTCAGTGATCGCCAAAATCGGATTCACTGTCTCGATAGTAAACGAGAAAATATATTGTGCAATCATATGCATATGAAATTATAAGTCTTTGGCCAAAGCAATGAAACTAACTCATGTGGGACATGGAGGGTAGTTTGGTAATATCATCATGATATGATTACAAGCACAGTATCAAGTTTAGTGAGTTTGACATAAACATGATTCTCACTTGATCGGGATACGTCAGTGAAAGACATATACTCATATGGTATTTATGATCCAGAGGTTCGTAAATGATTCGTTCATTTCGTACTCAATTGGGTTACGATGTGAGTCCATGGGACTGGCTCGGTGACACTCACATCCTTTGATAATTACTCCAATTGCCAATTGAGACGAACCTAAAGAGTCGCGCTATAAGAAACGAACGGGATGTCTTTTTGTGTTAATCTTTTAGAGAGATATAATTAAATGGACGCATTGATTTATTGGTTAAATCAATGAATTAAATATTTAATTTAATTAGATTAGATTAAATTATTTAATTGGAGAATTAATTAATTAATTAATATGTATTGGAGGATTTAAATTAAATACATGTTAAAAGGTGGGCTAAGTTGAATGAGCCAACTAAAAGCCCACCCACGTCCATTGGAGCCTTAGAGGGGGTGGCCACTGAGGAGTCCAAAAGGGCTCCGACTTGTTTGTTAAGTCACAGAGTTATAAGATAACTCCATCACTTACAAGTCACAACTTAACCCTAGTTGCAACACACACATACACACACACACAAAAAAAGATCCTCCCACCCCAAAATTCGCCCTAGCCGTCCACCACCATAGTCAAGGAAATTTTGAAGATCTTTTGAAGGTCCGTTTCGCGTTCATCTTTAGAGACAGAAGCTCAAGGAGTTGCTATTACGCGAAGATTTGTTACGAATTGATAAGGTAAATTTATTTCGTTTGGTTTTTGAAAAACTATTTAAAATCATTAAATCCCGTTAAAGTGATCCATGTTTAGGAATTCAATTTTTTTTTATTTTGCTGCGTTTTTACTCCGATGGATTCTCAACACTCTCGGGGATCAAGTCTAACGTAATTCAAATATGGAGTATGTTCTAGCTATTGTCGTTGATTTGTATCACAAAATATCCAAATTTATGTAATGAGATCGTATGGTCAAGTCTTAGCCTTGATTGCGAAGATACGAGTGAATCTTTCGATGTCTATTAAATGCTTAGCTTTTTGTTCGTTGCTTTCAATAAATGCTGATATTTATAGTATTGCCACGCTGTACGGATAGAGCTGGACAACATATTGGGATGAGGACACGCAGTCCTTAATGGATGGTTAGGATTAGACCTCGTAGGGTCCGACCATGGGTCAACCTGACCCGGTTCATGAAAAGCACACGGATCTTGTAGTGTTGTGCAATTATGATATTTGTTAGGGACTTCTGAGTTAAATTGTCTATATCCTCATTATATCGTTTATAGACCTATTTTATAATTGGCACCATATGCGTACTTAACGAGCTTACGAGGCTTTATGAAATATTTGATATATCACTTGTCAAAAAGGCTCCATTTATTTGCAAGGGAATGAATTCAAAATTGGGAATTTGATTAACATAAATTAAATATTTATGTTTGGTACAAGATTTTGATTTTAAGGAAAGTAATCACATTCCCCAAAAGTGGGAATCTTCCAACTTAAAACTGGGAATCAGAATCCCAATTAAAACGAGGTTTTGTGATTACTTTCCCACGGTAATCCTAACTGAATCTTAATTTGTCTCTCTTGCCCACGTCTCTTTCTTTCCGCCAGTTTTAGTCTTCCCATCTCTCCCACCATTCACGTTCTCTATCACTTCTCCAAGGTTAGGGTTTCTCATCTTCCCTCAGGTACGAAAACTTCATATCTTTTTTTTTTTTTTTTTGGAACAAGTAAGCGTTTTCATTCAACTAAACACAATCCTGAACAACTACACCAAGCATACCTGTACCTCAACATTTACAAACTTACAATTTATAATGTTCATCACTTTGGCAACTAATGTATCACTATCACTTCTACTCATATGAAACAATCTCCTATTTCTCTCTATCCAGATTGTATAAACTAAACAAGCAAACAAAGCACGCTTTTTATTGCTCAACACTGTTTTACCTTTACTAATTTTAATCATCCAATCCACGCTCCCTGTCCATGTGTATTGTGTACATCGAATCCCCAACTTCTCCCAACACTTCCGTGCCACTTCTTTTACATAAGGGCATTCAAAGAAGATGTGATTTCTAGTTTCTTCCACCTGCGTACACAAGAGGCAGTTTGTATCTTCCAAGTTTTTCCAAACACTTATCCTGTCTCTCGTTTTCAATCTATCATGGATGGCCAATCTATGTCTAGCTATAGGCCCCTTACCCCAAACTAACTTCTTCCAATCAACCTCATCACAATGCTCCATAACATGATTATATGCCTTCTGTACTGAAAACTGCCCCTCTTTCCAAGAGTTTTGCACCTCGTCAACTGCGTCTAAAAATATGTCTCTTATACTAAGCAATTTTTTCCAGAGCCAGAAACTAGTACTCGTCACACCTACTGACCACACACTCCCTGATTTAATGTAATACGCGTGTACCCATCGGATCCACATGGAGTCTGTCTTTTTTGCAATATTTCATATATGTTTAAACACTGCTGCTATATTCCATTTTCCAAGACAACTAATTCCCAAGCCTCCCTCTGATTTTGGTAAACACACTTGCGCTCAATTGATTGATGCCTAATACTTCCTTGTTGCTTTGCCCAATTCCGTCCTATTAGCCTATGTAATGTGATCTATAAGCTTGCCTCCAAATCCATAGCCAATCGCCTTAAACCATTCCTTCACTCCATTAATCATAAATGTCAGCAAATTTGTTTGAAGCAAGTGGAAACTCAATTATTAATTACACAAGTGATCTTGATTTGTTTGGTAACTCTTCCAGAGATAAAATCTACATTACTAACAACTAACAATTAACAACCAACAATCAACAAAATAATTACCCGAAAATAATACTATTAAGCATTAATAATGGGAAACACCATGTACTAACTCAAAATATTTGATTACAATTAACAAACTTTAGGACAGAGTCCAGAGTCATGCCCAAGCCAAGAGGCCAACTACATTGAGACTTCTTTATCCAAATTATTCTCAAAAAACATAAAAGTATTAAGAACAAGAAAATCATAACATTTCTCACCTAGTTAAAGGCATCCCTCATGCAATTTCGAAATTGAAATTGCATTGGAAGCTACACACTATTAATTACGACCCCAAACAAAATAAAACTTTATTACATTTCTCAATATTTTGGACCCGGGTCGATCTTTGCTTTTAGATTCAGATCGAGCTCAATTGTAGTTAACCACGGATCTATAAGTTGCACCGGGCTGCCAACCTATTGGAATCACATTTCTTGCCACTAAGGTTTGCTTCGAATATTGAGATATCAACCGAATTGAAAGTGGAGCTTCCAATTTTGAACCGGGGTTTAACTGCCAAACCGCACCCCAAGATTGGTTCATTTCTGACCATTCATCCGGTTCACTTGATGCTTGTTGTAGTTGAACTCGGGCTAGGTCCCCATCCCCTTCTTCAAACTCGATCACCACCGCAATATAGTTAGGATTTGACCCAGGGTCAACGTGGAACACAATGTTTTTCCCAGAGTAATCACAAGCAACCCTATCATTGAAACAAAGATGCGATGTAAGGTTATAATACCTCTCGACACCTTAAATATATTTGAATTGTCCATCAATTCAAATCTTCCGTTATACAATCTTGAATTCATCCATATAACTAAAAATATTATACTGTTGTATAACAGAGGATTTGAATTGCCCGTCCATTGTTCGCTTATGAATACTTTAATGTATGAACAAGAGAAGAATAAGCAATGCTCCGAAATAATAATATTCAAACTTCTCAATATATATAATAAGTTCAAATATCATAATAGTTGAACTTATTTGTCTTTAAGATTAGGGAGAATAACTTTTAATAATGTTGTTAGGAGGAGGGTTTTGGTAGTTTATAAACTAACCTTGCAAATCTAATTTGTAAGACTCCGGCGTCGCGAAGCTTTTCTTCTTGTCCGGGGACGGCCATGGCACCAAATGATGTTCCGCTTAGGTCAAAATGTGCCACGTCAGACACAAAGGGTCCTCCGGCGCAAAAATCCGTTATCACGACCCGAACCGGTTTGTGCGAACATGACGGGTGCTTCGTACATTTTATCTGTTACATCCAAGTTTGATGTAATAGTGTAAATTAGGAAATATATCTATCGAAACCATATTTAGCCGAACCCATCCCGAATCATTGTCCATGTATACTCTAATGAAGTTAGTAATTAGTAATTACAATAAACTCCTAAGAATCATTGTCCATGTATACTCTAATTAAGTAACTTATTACAAGATATGTGCTATTTTCTCGAGTTCTTATGTTAATGGGTTTATTGGCAAGTTGGAAATTTGAAGTAGGAACTACGTACCAAGTATTAAGTCAAAAACAGCTAGGGGAAATAGAGAAATTAACAAAATTATCTTAGGTATAGTATTGGAAAACAAATGGAAAGTGTCTTATTATGTAACGCGGATTTAGTATAATTTTTACTTGAAGCGCTTTATGTATTATGTAATCATTCCTTCTAAATTGATATTTCAATATATATATATATATATATATATATATATATATTGAAATACGAGATAAAAATGTCATTTAGAAACAGAGTTTATTTTCTTGATTTATTCCTTGACAGTGTGTATTTCATATTCCTTATATATACCCTATTTATGAGTCTGATTCGACCTAAGAATTTCATTTTTCAAGTGAAAGTAACTTAAATAGGTAAATTAATAAAAGATTGAGTTTAATTATACCTGGTAGCAAGCTCCACATTCCTTGCCAGATTTATAGAGGGATGGACCAATTCCAGTAACCAGGGAAGAAAATGGGGCTTGTGACACTAGGTTTCCATATTTACAAGCTCCTCCTGCATGCCACCATAGAATTATGTCTTTGTTCATTGCTAATACCTATAATAATAAAAATTGATCCGCCCCGTTTTCATCGGTACGGTGTAGTTTTTCTAATATCGAGTTTTAGATGATAGTCGAAAATGTTAAAGTAAATAATATTTTCATGTCATTTGCCTTAACAAGTTGTAGATGGAAGTTAGGTATGATATTGTCCAAATTATCAATTTCAGTAAATTCCAAACAAAAAGAAGTTGCTACAACATATATAAATGATCAGAATCAGATATCATGACACAAATAAGCGCCCCAACAAAATAGATTATTCTAATTTTTCGACATTCTAAGTCTCAGAAGCTTCTAAAAATAATTATATATTTTTTTCTCCCGACCCCACAAGACAAAAATAGAGAAGACGGAGTAATGTCTACACGTACCGTCACTTCCGGCGCCGTCAGGGCTGCCATACCATGTTGCACCGGCTGAGTTCCAATGGCCAGCTCTGGTCGATAAATTGGAATGTTTATGCTTCAAGCCAAGGCATAAGTTGAACAAACAAAACAATACAAATGAAGTGGAAATAAGCCATCGAGACATATGGATAATTGACCTAGTAGAGCTTATTTAGCTAGCTCAATTTAAGTGCTTATTGGCAAATAAGCTTAGAAAACTGAGTGTGCTTGCTCAGAATAATAAGTCGTCGGTATTTATAGCTGAAAATAAGCAGAAGTTGCTATCAAAGTCGCAGCTTATTGTCTCATTGTTTAGCTTCTAAACTCAACGCAAGAAGTTAATAACAATTTAAATTATTATAGGTATAACAATAATTGTGTGCGTATATGCATGACCTTGCCTACAGTATTACATATATAATTCTTTATGCATGGAACTATTAATCAAAATTGTAATACATGTTGCAATATTCCTAAATTAGAAACCATATATATATATATATACACACACAACACACACACTTATACACACACATATATTGATGTGGTGTCAAAAATGAGTCGGGGTCAGGGTAGTCAAACCCTGGCCAGAATATTTCGGGAAACAAGTTTAGGTTGAATTGGGTCCGACCTAGCTACAACACGACAAACCACTTCTCTCTAACTATGATCCTTTGTGGAGGTTTTTAAGGTGACTAAATAATCCCCAAATGATTTGATTATTCTAATATTAAAAGGGATGGTTATTCGGCCTTGGGCCTTTGGTTTCTTTAACCTTTAATATATTCAATTGGATCAATGGTCAAAACTTATAATTCATAGCCCCTTTATAATAAGTCCACATGTACATTATTAATTTAAGATTAAAATGTTCGAATTGCTCTCTCTTTGTCTCTCTCTCTATATATAAGAATGTAATTTCCAAGAAGCCTTTCTAAACATAAATAAATATATAATCATATATACAATAATGCCATTGAAAAACTATAAATTAGTTAAATATTTCACACGTTCTTGCTCGTTTTCATATCTGCGAATATCCCCCACTCACTGCAGTTAGTTTTTTTTAATTCTAATATGATGTTTTATCTTGTATTCGACGTATCATAGTCTAGTAGTTAGAAACAAGCAAAGTGTGTGAAATATTAAAATTTCATTTTACATGAATTTGCATGCTTTTGATGAGTATCTTTAATACGAAGAAGCTTACCAAGCACCAGTTTAGAATAAAGGATTTGAAGTGGCCTCACTCTACCTAAACGAAGCTCTATATATATGGGATGGAAATTCGATTTGGAGCATAGTAGTCGCCTAGTCGGCATGTTATAGTTTTAACTTTAATTTGAAATAAATTATTTCATTTGTCCTTATTCTTGTTTATATGATTAAAAAATTGAATTCAAGTCTGAACTCATTTTAATGCTAACTGCTCGTAGCCGTAGTGCTAATTAATAATTATATATTTGTCTTAATCAAGAATTTTATGCAATAGAGCTACTTTTATATGATCCACACACTTTATTGAAGTAAAAACCAACCTGTTCAATTTCTCTTTTTTCTTTTCTGAATGAATCGGTTACATGATACATGTTATGAAATATCAAATTATGACAAATTACAACCAATTAAGAACTATTACAATCAACTAAGAGGGCGTTTGGCTAAACTTATTTTAAAGAACTTATAAGTTATAATCTCTTAGTACTTATAAAATGGTGTTGGAGCTTATAAGTTTTCCAACTTATAAGATCTTAAAAAATAAGTAAACACTTTATAAGCTCTTAAAATAACCTTATAAGCTCCTAACATCTTATTTTAAGAGCTTATAAACTGTTTCACCAAAAAAATTATCAAACACTTTGTAAGAGCTAATAAGCTCTTAAACATCTTATAAGATGTTTTAAATAGCGTGTAAGCTTAGCCAAACACTCTCTAAGTTAACAACTACTATAAAAGTAGAGAAAAAACTCACACTTTTGGTAGGAGTCGACCCTAAGACCTCTAATATCTTGATGCCTTAGCTTTGTCAGTAGAGCCAGGCATCATCGGCGAATCGGTTCAATATCTTTTCTTTCAATATTTGCATGGCTTGGAAATTAGCAGCGTCATTACTCTAATTTATTTTTTTATTTTTTTGAAAGAACGTTTACAACATCATAATACATTGGTTGCAAGAGAATCTATGACAAGTAAGCATCATAAGCAAATACAATCATAAGCTACAAACTATTACAAACAAACTACTATTACAAGTAGAGAGAAAACTCACATGCATCTAGTGGGATTCGAACCCATTACCTCTTGGGTCCTTAATGATCTTCCAAAGCTTTCTGCCCCCCCCCCCCCCCCCCCCCCCCCCCAAATTTTGGTAGGGACCTCAAATTTTTAAATTTTCAACTTTTGGTGGGGAGGAGGGGGGCTGGTGGGTGCCCCTCAAATTTTTAAATTTTCAACTTTTGCCTATGAAATTTTGAAATTTTGTGATTTCGCCACCCTCAAAATTTTAACTTTCACTTTTACCTATAATATTAACATTTGTAATTTTGCCCCCCTCGAAAATGATAAAAATAACCTTTCTATCAATTGATTTAACCAAACATCATATAAACGAGTAGTAGTGAAATTGAAATTATTTTTCTATGATATTATAATACTATTATTGATTAGTGAATAAGAACAAATGGAACTTTCCAGGCTAGCTCTAGAAATAATAAATTACTAATCACGTTGTTGCATTCTATAATAAATAAGAACAATTTTTATTTTATCCAATTTGCACATGTAAAAAATTTGAAAAATTTGATTTCGACCCCCCTAAAAAATTGCAAACTTAATTTACATACCTAATAAACTAAAGAATAACCTATATATATGGTAATTTGTAAAGTAGTTAGCCCACTTTTAAACTCAAATGGACGACAACTATATATGGCCAATATATCTAACTATCAAGCTAAATTGTAGTTTCACTTTTGTATATATCTATCATTCACAACAGTCTAATAAATTTGAGTTAGGAGTTATGATTTTAAATTTTTTCCTTTAACTTTCCCCTCCAAAAGTGTTCTTACTAAACCTAATCCTCAATTTTTTCGCATACATATAGCGTACCGTAACGCGGGGGGCAAGCCCCCCGCACCCCCCATACAATCCTTCACTAACAGGTAAATGAAACTCACAAAAATCTCACCCCCCTCACCATAATTCATGGCTCCATTCCTGCGCTTAAAGAAGTTACGATTTTGCTTCTTTAGTTATGATTTGACTTAATTTAGCATAATTGTTTTTGACAAGATACACTATTTGAAAACCTCATTCTACCAAACACATAATCAAATGAAGCCCCGTAGGGTAAATTCAATTTGGAGCATAGTAGTTGGGATCTTGTAATTTTCACTTTCATTTAAAATAATCTATTCATTTTTCCTTACTCTTGTTTATATATAATTGAAAAATGAAGTATGAACTCATTCTAGTGTTGCTCGTAGACGTAGTGCTAATTATAATCAAGAATTTTATGCAGTAGACTTATTTAGTTCAGACAAGTATTTTATATTCAACTGATATAAAATAAAAACATGAACACCTTATCACATATCTATCCACTCAATGCATGTTAACCAAGTATACATATAATATATCCCGTTTGCACTATGTAATGCACTTATACAAGCTGTCATTTGATATGGAGAAGTCCTACTAATACCTTTAACCCAATAAAATTACATTTATTGAATTCATTTCTTGTGAAAAACTAAATGAAGTGATAATGAAGACGTGTCACACAGCATCACTCAAGTGAGTCCTACTACACACAACACATTCTCAACGTTCCATACCAAAATAATTTTCATGTAAGTATTTTTCATACAAAATTACTAGTAATTAGAAATAACACCAAAAGGACAAGTTTGAGCAGGATATTGGAAACTTTGGTCTTTAGAGAAATGAGATACCTAGATTTATTATCATCAACTAGCAAATCTTTTCATCACTCTTCTTGTGATGGCATTTGAAGGAGTCTCATCATCGTCTGAAGTCTACACCTCTGTAGCCTTAAGCCCCATCCGCACTTGAAGCCCTATTTTCTTTGGTACAATAATTTTGTATTAGTAATTAACAATTTGCTCTCTCATCTTATTAGGTAAACGTTGAAAAATACTAGTATAAAACCCTTCATTTTCGAAGGTATATGTTGTCTCCTAATAGCTTGAATTTTTTTCTCATCTTTGGTAGTCCAATTCAGAGCCGCCCCTTCCCCCATGTCATCGAATCTCTATGGATCATAAGCGAACACAAGTTCATATTTTAGCTTATTCTTTTCTTCTTCTAAATGTGTATTAATGCACTTAGATGATCCAGGGGTGATGCATGTGCTTGAAGGAGCTCGTCCTGTCCCAATTGCCTTAGTTTTCTCATACCAGTTGGTTTTTGGGTTTACGTGGGGCCAAATCCTGGTTCCTATGAAGTGTGAGGAAGTGTCAGCGTTCATGTCATATGGCCAGATTATTGTTGGCAATAGAGCTTCCATTGCTTCTTTGGTTACGATTATGGTCCATCGAAACGTTGGTTTCTCGGGCGGAGCGATTGAGTCGGAAGGTAACAGTTAGGGCTATCAATGGGTAGGCAAGACCTAGACCCAGACCCAGACCAAGCCCCAAAAAGTAAGTTTGGGTCTAGACCCAGACCCAGACCCAAACATTAAGCTAGACCCAACCCAGACCCAAAACTAAAACCTAGGCCCAAGCCCAACCCACATTTAATGCAATTGATATCTATCTATCTATCTATCTATCCATATATATATATATATAATATAATATAATATTTAATATATTATTTTGTAAATTAAATAAAAAAAGAAAAGGAAAAAAAAAGGGCGTGGGGAACAGCACATCGTCTTCCCCACCCCCACATACACACACACACAGTAATACACACACACACAGAGAGTAATACACACATGCACAGTAATACTCACACACGCACAGTAATACACACACACATACACACATATATATATATGAAACCGATGGAATCTATAAAGGCTCTGCACACACACACACACATATTACCAAACTAAATAAGTGTGGAAGCCATAGTGGCCTGCTTGGTCGTAATTCATTGTTTTTTATTTTGGGAAAATTATTATTTAGGGATTAGGAAGTTTTCAAATTTATAAAGACACAACAATTCTTATGTAATTATGGAGAAGGGATTCCTAAACTTTATAAATTACTAAAATGGTAAATTCAATGCAAAATCATATTTGTATCACCTATTTCATTTTTTTTAATATCCATATTCTTCACTTATTAATTTCTCGTTCATCACAAATGAAGTTTAACTTTTTTTTTTCCTTACAAAGCTACCCAATAGATTTATCAAGAAATGCAAGTAATATTATATTGTATGTCTGAAATAAATTTACAACACTTAAAAATACTTTAAGATAATTGAAAATTACATTAAATAAAAATTTATTTTTATTTACAGTTAACAACTTCAGAAGTTGCAGTCGTGTAATAAAAAATAAGAGATTAAGAAAATATTAGATGGTATACCAAACAACGCAATTATGATATTTTAAATGACTTCCGAAAATGATGCTTGATAAATCATATGATACTTCATATTATGACAAAATAATAATTAAAACAATTAGCCCAATGATATATCAAATTATCATAAGTAATTATCTTTTCATGGATGGTATCTTAATTGAAAGAACCACCTACATGAATTTTTTCTAAGCAATTCTATATAAATAATGTCAAAATTTGCATAGATTTCTGTCACATTTATCCTTGACGATCATTTGTATTATCATAGTTGTAATTGTAGCTTTGTTGCGTGAAAAAATTATTCAGATCAAGGTTATAATTAAAAAAAAGTATTAAATCAAAAGTTAGTATTTTTAATTAAAATCGTTCAAGGGATATAGTTAAAGGCTACAAGGCCATAAACAATGAAATTGTAAAAAAAAAAATGGTGGTGTACGAATACAAAATCGTTATTTATAAAGAAAAACTCATTTAATATTATTTTCTATTATTCTAAATTTTTAAATGTGTTATACAATTTTTTTCAATTTATATTGTATTTTTTATTCAATGTGATGGGTCAATTTGTACAAATGAAGATAAATGAACTTTAGATAGTTATGAAAGAAAATTGGGTGAGTGGATAATTTGTATTTTTTTAGGAAACATATGAAGTGGGTAAGACAAAATGATTTTGCATTGAATTTGTCATTTTAATAATTTGTTTCAAATATGAAATAGAATATTACTTGCATTTTTTGATAAATCTATTGGGTAGCTTTGTAAGGAAAAAACTTATAATTCATTTGTGATGAACGAAACATTAATAAGTGAAAAATATGGATAATTAAAAAAAATGATGAAATAGGTGACACAAATATGATTTTGCATTGAATTTACTAATTTAGTAATTTGTAAAGTTTAGGAATCCCTTCTCCCTAATTAGTTAAGAATTGTTGTGTCTTTATAAATTTAAAATATTCCTATTCCCTGAACAATAATTTTCCCTTTTATTTTTAATTCTTCCCTCCCCAACAAAACGACATCGTTTCGGCGTATTGAGGGACAAACGGCACCATTCTTTTTTAACCAGTTTTAAAAAAAGGGAACCACCACTGGTGACATGCCGAGTGTCGGTCGCTTCCGTGCTTCTTCTTCTCCACTTTCACCCGCCGGCGACGGTTGCCGATCTCTGTCTGCATGAGCGCAGGGGCACCGTGTGTCGAGGGCTGATGTATGTGTCGGCTCTTCCGGTGCTTCCATCCTGCGGCACTGCCGTGCGTCCACCTGAATAGGTGGCTGTTCTCCTCTGTTTAGTGGGTTTATCCCGTCATTTTGTGTTGCGCTACTTCATCCACTACCCCTGTATTTGATCGTCGGATTTTTCTTGCCTAAAATAAAAAGAGAAGGCGGCGGCATAAAATAAAAAGACGGGGCTCCAAGTCCTCGTTTTCCAAAGGTGAGCGGCGGAGACATAAAATAAAAAAGAAAAAGAAGAGAAAACGAGATAAGGGAGAAGAAGCTGGCGGCGGCGACGACCAAGAAAGAGGGCGGCGGCTGAGGCCATAGGAGACAGAAGGGGAAAAAATTAGATAAAGAAAAACTAAACTATATAAGGGGCGCCGGATGGGGACAACGACTTGAGGATGGCAGCGGAAGCGAGAGATCGAGAGACCATGGCTCAAAGCTATGACTCTGATACCATGTTAGATTAGAGAAAACTCCGTAGGGAAACTTGTATTGATGAATAACGTATATATAGATACAAGAGACAAGAAAACCTAAACTATAAATAAGATAAAAGATAAATATGAAAAAAATACAAAAATATACTAAATCTATACAACGATACCTAATATATTTAACAGTCGGATTTTTCTTGCCTAGGCTACAATTAAGCTATTGAAGGTTTTCTCAGTTTGCTTCTTTGTTTATTAATTTTGTGCGCTCGAGCAGGTATTTTATGATTTTGTGGACCCAATTTTTGGGCCTGCTATTTCTGTTTTCTTTGGGGACCCTTGCTTAAATTCGTGTGCCATGTGTATGGGTTTTAGAGATGGGGGGTAATGGGTGCTGAATGAAATCTGATTTATTTGTTGTTTGGTTATTTGGTTTCTGGCTGCTAATTGTTTTTTTGGGTTTAGATGCGTTGCATTAAGAAATGTTTTGTTGTGTGTTAACCATCCGTAACAACACGGAATCAAACAAATAATATAGTGAAAGTAAGATCGTCTCCACAGGGAAGGTTATCAAGTACCAAACAAAATTTATCTTATTATTTAGACTATCGATTATCAAAGATTTGGGATTTTAACTAATTAAAAGCATAAATTTATAAAAACAGAATTAATTATAAATAATTAACACAAATATAATTAAAACGAACAATCAATTAACGAAAGGCCTAGGGATTAAGATTTCATCAAGGTATTTCTATGGATTATTGACTTTCAATGGATTATCATTCTTGTTTAAATTAAAGACCCAATTTCCTTAAATACATGAATACTCTCCCGAGATCTTCATGAGTACCCATCAAAATTAATTAACGTCACTCTCATGATCAAAAACTAATTTAGATGAATCCATTAAGTTCTATGAATATTGTTTAACTAGTCTCATGCAAAATTACCAATATCCCTATTAAGCAATTTACACATGTCTATTAAATCTGAACCGATAAACTAATTCACCTCCCGGTACTTCTTAATTCATCTTAAATCATGCAATTGGTGATTAAGCAATTACAAGCATTAAACACTCATTAATAGATAAACCAAACAAGAAATCACATTCATAAATCATCAATAATCCAAATCAATACACAAGATTGCATCTTAAACCCTAAGAAATAATTTAGCTATGCATAATTAAAGAAAAACAAGAAATAAATTGCATAAACATAAAGTTACTCATGTTCAACAATGGAGGATTGAAAGAATACAACTTGAGAAGATGAAGTTTTTCTCTTCAAGAACTCCTCTCCAAGATCTACTTTTCTCCTCTTCAAGATCTACTCTCCAAGATCTACTTTTTTCAAGAATAATCCCTCTTCCACCTCCTCTAGCCTATAAAACGTTTTTGCCACTTTATTTAACTAAAAAGGAGTCTTAGATACATAAATTATGTCCATCCAAGTCATAAAATCGGCCCACAAAAATATAAAAATCCACAGCTGCACAGTTGTGCAGAATATCTGCACAACTGTGCAATCTGCCTGTGCAGAATCTTATCTCTTCATTTTTCTTCAACGAAACATTCTCGTTTGGCCTTTCTAACGCATTTCTTCACTTCCTCTTGGTTAGCCTTCGTTACTCAAGTGAAAATACTCCTTTAACTCATCAAAACAATCGCTTTTAAGCCTACAAAACATTAAAACGACTCAGAAATCAAAATACGTAAATTAGGCAAAAACTAAAAGAAAAGACTAACTACAAGGCATAAAATAAAGATAAATGTGAGGTAAATCATGATGAAAATATGTAAAATATGAGACCTAACATTATGCATATGTGATTGCTTAAAACTCAAATATTATTTTGTCATAGAATCTTCAATTTTCCTTTAATTTCATTGCTTGAATCTTGATAGAAGTCCCCCCCGCCCCCAGCTCATTTATGCTTTTGTTGATCTAATTTACAGCAGAGGTAGTAGTCTCCGGGGCTATTAAGCAGAAGAACATGGAAGCAGTAAGAAAAAAAAAACGTCGTGATACAGTTCGTTTGGTTGAAGGCAAGCCGCCTTCCTCAGTTTTCTCGACCTGTTATTGGGTATGTAACAAAATATCTCAATTTAATTTTGATGTTCTTAAATATATTAAACTATGAGTATTTTTTTTTCCTTAATAGTGTTTGATTATGCAATTTTTGGTATTTTTGGGATTTTTTTGGCTCAGATGCTTGCTAATGCACAATCCACAGCAACTGAAAACTATAAGATTAATAGAGGAGCCATCAGAAAACTATTGCAAACTAATTGTTGGTGCTTCTTTTTGTTCATGCAACTTGTAGTACAATGAAAGAATTGATAAGACTAAGATAGCACTATCAAAGTAGAGAGATGAGAGGAGAAGAATAACACTTAACCGATTTAGTATTAGTATTCTTAACAAGAATAGGTGAATCTGAATCACTCATAGATATTGTTCATGAATTCTCATTGTTGTTATTTGTGTCCTCATATTGGCTCATAAAGTCATTTTTTACCGAGCAATAGTTGTCCACGGGACCTTTTCATCATAACTTTGGTGGATGTTGAGTCTAAAGTAGTATTTGATTGTTAAACTGCCCGACGAAGAGTGTGTATGCTCCCATGAAGAAATTTTATTTCATTTTACCAAGTGCCTATCAATCTTTTGCAGCTCTTTTTTTGGTTTACGCATTGTAAGAATCTGCGAATATTTTGTTTACATAAATTCTGTTACATCAGGCCTTGTTATATCTGTAGTGCCTATTTGGTGGTGATTGAGTTTGATGGAGGTCTTTTTATGGTTTGGTTATGGGGGTGGGGAGTGGGATGGAAAAAATGCGACGTGCACAACGCCGGGATAACAGAACTGATGCTCATCAATGAATTCTTATGTAGAACTGAAGAAAATGCAATGTTGGATAAATGTGCTCATTTCACACAAATGGCTTATTCTCATTTGTTGATTTCAATTGCATGAATCAACATGATATACCAAAAGGCCCCTCGAATATTCGACCTTGAATTACCTCGTATTCTTTAAGTGTATTTACTCGTTAGGCCCATTTAGAGCCTCGTATACGAGGCAACGAGGTAGGTTGCAAATCCGGTCCTTATAATTATAGTATTTGCAATACACTCCAAGATCCGCGTGTTTTTGTAACTCGGATAGGATCGGTTTATGGCCCGACCCGGTGGGCATCGAATCTGTGCCATTCATCACATACACGTGTAAAGGATCAGCAGGGAAGACGTCCTATCTGTCATTCACTCTACAGTACAACGTGGAAACTCTATAAATACCGTCATTTATGAAGATTTAAGGGCGGATAATCAGAGTAATAAATACTACGATTAATACATCGTGTGGCTCAGATTATTCGAAGACTTGAGAGTACAATCCCATAATATAAATACAAGGTACACTCGTAATACGAACGATAGATATCACATGTACCGAATTCGAACTACGTTTAGACTTGATCCTTGTTAGGTACGTAGGCAGCTCGTTAGTATCCGAGTGCAGTCTATAATTCGAAGGGCCCATTTATTGTTGTGTATTCGAGGTATTCTTGACTGAGAGCGTAGGGTAAAATCTGAGCTGAATCACAACATAACTGGCTTCCTTCAATTTTTCTATTCATAGGTACTTATATTAACTACGGATTTTCTTTTTCAGTTTGCATTTTTTCCATCTGAAGCTATTGATGTTACTTCTTTATCTATGTCAGATAGATGTATTTGATGGACATTGGAAGTTTTTTGCTTCAGTTCGTCTTGAGATTACGTCCTACTGGGAAGATAAAATCTGTAAGCTAATATCTCCTCAATTTAATAACATTGTGTTTGGTTTGACTTGGATATGAATCATAATGGTTTACCTTTTATAGATCAAAGGAGAAGACAACATTGGGCTTAAAGCTCGCGTAAAGGTTCAGACGGGTAAGGTAAGTGACACGCGATTTCTAAGATAAATGCTAAGCATTCCAATTGGCCTCAGTATACTTTTTTGTATTTTCTCTAAAAAATATGTATCATAGATTCACTTGATTAGTTTTATCAAAGGTGTGAAGACCATACAAGCCAGCTGAATATGAAATTATATTTGGCGAAGGAGTGAGCAAGCTGGTCTCCATAGCCAGGGACGGAGGCAGGAATTATGGTGAGGGGGGGCGAGATTTTTTTGAGTTTCATTTACCCGGTAGCGAAAGAATGTATGGGGGGTGCGGGGGGCTTGCCCCCCGCGGTACGGTACGTTATATGCATGCAAAAAAATTGAGGATTAGTTTAGTAAACACACTTTTAGAGGGGAAAGTTAAAGGAAAAAATTTAAAATCATAACTTCTAACTCAAATTTATTGGACTGTTGTTAATAATGGATATATACAAAAGTGAAACTACAATTTAGCTTGATAGTTAGATATATGGGTCGTATATAGTTGTAGTCCATTTGAGTTTAAAAGTAAGTTAACTACTTTACAAATTACTATATATATAGGTTATTCTTTAGTTTATTAGGTATGTAAATTAAGTTTGCAATTTTTGACTAGGGGTAAAATCAAATTTTTAAAATTTTTTACATGTGCAAATTGGATAAAATAAAAATTGTTCTTATTTATTATAGAATGCAACAATGTGATTAGTAATTTATCATTTCTAGAGTTAGATTGGAAAGATCCATTTGTTCTTATTCACTAAATAGTATTATAATATCATAGAAAAATAACTTTAATTTCACTACTACTTATATGATGTTTGGTTAAATCAATTGATAGAAAGATTATTTTTGTCATTTTCGAGGGGGGAAAATTACAAATGTTAATGTTGTAGGTAAAAGTGAAAGTTCAAATTTTGAGGGGGGGCGAAATCACAAAATTACAAAATTTCATAGGCAAAATTGAAAATTTAAAAATTTGAGGGGGGCGGTGGCACCCACCCGCCCCCCCCCCCCCCGTCCCTGTCCATAGCTATGTGAATTGTCATTTCTATCGCATAACTATTTTCTTACCGCGAGGTTTTGATATTTATCGTTCTTTTGAATTTCAGGATTGCGTGTTGTATAATGTAGTTTGCTTATCATGTGGGTCGCTTTTCTCTCTCTATTTTTCACGCTTCATTCATTTGAATTATATGAAATAGTTTAATTTCCTGAAAGTGGCATTGGATTCTCAAGATTTTCAAACCTTTTCTACATATCAAGTCTAGATATTGTTGTTTGAATAATTTTGGTATTCTATTTTTAGTTTTCCTTTGATGCCTCGGTGGAAGTTTGTTCCGATTTTGATGAGTATATTTGTTTATTACTTGACATGGATTCCCAATTTGTGGGTCTTTAAGGTTTCTGTTAATAAGATTTCATTGTGTGTGAGTTCCATAAATATTAGTTTGGGCATTGGGTCTTTAAGGTTTCTGTTACTAAGATTTCATTGTGAATAGAGAGAAAAATTAATGAATTATGAACATTTTTTTTGTGTTTAAGATGACTTGAATATACTTTTATAGTTGCAGGTTGTAGCTTGATATGACAATCACAGAGGCTGGGGATAGGTCATAATCAAATTATTCAAGCGAGGGAGAAGACTATTAGTAATTTGGTCTACAATTGTTTTTGGTGCATCAAAAAGACTCTCGCTTCTTCTTTTTTCTTGTCAATCAGACTCGTTTTCTCCTTTTGCTTGGATGAATATGTAGGTTGGTTTGAAAGACCAATTATATGTGGTATGATGATATATTATGACCTTAACTTATGAAAGATTATAGTTATGTTTATCTCATTGTTTACAAATCAGCATGAACACAGTAAAGATTGTTTTAATAACAAGAAGTCAAAAATGGAGACGTAAATGGGCAGCGAAATTACTACTGTAATTGTCTTTTCTTCTTCCGGTCTTAATGTTTGTGGTGTAGATAAAAATGCAGTAGAGATTGGTATTTGCTTGTTCTTGGTTCTGGGTAGCAACTGATTGTATGAATTATTATAAGTTGAGTTTGATATTTGCTTGTTTTTTGTTCTGGGTTCATAAATTTCAAATCTATCATATAAATTTCCTCACAAAAAATCTAACATATAAATTTAATAGGTTTATTTGAATAATTTTAAGTTATAATGAATTTTAATTTTATGCAAATTATTTTATGGTATTTTTTCAATCAATGATGTGATTTTTTAAATTCATGTAATTTGGGATGATTTGAGATTGATCCCAACTCGTGTGTGCTGGTTTACTGTGGTTGTTGATTGATGTGCGCTTGAATTGTTGTCTGTTATGTTGTGTCTTGGGCAAAAGTTTCGACTTTCCATGTGCTCGAGTCCGTGGGTTTTGCATTTACGCTGATCGTTTGGGGGGGCAATTTTAAATGGTTCGTTCTTGGCGTTTGATTGAGTATCGTGGGGGATAATGTAAGGTGGGTTCATGGGGTTAAAAATAGTTGGGATCATAAAATCATGCTGATGATTTGTGGTGAACTTTGCCGTGCATCTCTTATTATAAGCTGCTACCTTTGCTGAAATAAAAATTAAAAAAGAACCAGACTCTTATATTTGTAATTGGAATTAACATAAAAATATTAAAAATATAAACTTAATTAGAAATCAATCTAAGAAAATTGAGTGATAAATACATTAAAAATTTCTTGAACCCCCACTACAAGTTTAGTCTGGGCACACGCGATGCTGCCTAGTATATATATATATATAACCAACGAAATCTGTATAGGCTCTGTACAAAATTCAAACTTTTTGCGATTAAAATAAGACTGAGATGCAATTCAACAATTTGTGAGCATATTGGGTCTAACAGACCCAAAGTTTTGGGTCTGGGTCTTGGTCTGGGCCTAGACCCAAAATCTTGAGTCTGGAGTTTTGGGTCTTGGTCTGAGCCTAAACCCAAAATTTCGGGTCTGAGTCTGAGTAAAACTAGCCCATTGCCAAGCCTAGTAACAGTGGCCGGCGTTCCAAAATTCCATGCCATAATGGAGAAGAGAGTGAGTCGAACAATTTCGATAGAATGGACAAGAAATTAGTCTGATGCGAAAGGATCGCCCGATTTACCGGCTTATCGGAACGGTGCAGTTTGCTCTAAAATGCTTGGATGGTTACAAATGAGGTCCTACCACTTTTTTATACAACTCCAACTCCTCAATAAACGATGGCGATCGATCCAATCTAACGATTGTGATCAACTATCTAAATATTTACAAGAATTGTTCTAGACATCTTCTAGATACATTGTAGATTATTTCTATATACTTTCTAAAAATCTTCTATATAATTTAAAAATTAATATACCATTGTTTTTCAATCAAAATCGGGTTATCTTTAAAATATTCTCATCTATGCGCTTGAATTTTGCATGAAATTTAATTACAGGATTGATGTTATAAATAGATGTACTTGATCTATGCGCTTACACACACGCACACGCGCACACTTCACACACTGCACTAATCGTCTCTTTAGAAGCTCAAAATTGCCGTGGATTTTTCTTGATTTGCAGAGAATAGGGCTAGGGTTTGGAGAGTTGCGTATTTGAATTCTAAACCTTTTTCATACATAATTAATGGTGAGATTAATTTTGTAAACTTAAGTTGAGTTATGAGACTATTTTTATCACTTTAAAAATTTGGGACTAAAATTGTTTTTGACGTGAGTTGTAAGACTAAAATTGTATTTTTTTCTGTAGATCTTACATAGTAATTTACAAATAGCAGTAGAGATTAGGGGTGTAACTTGAGCCGAGCCGGCTCGCGAGCTTAGCTGACTCGGCTTTAATGAGCTCGACTCGAGCTCGAGCTTTTAGTCGAGCTCGAGCCTCTTTCCCTCTAAAAAAAGCTCACGAGCCGGCTGGTGAGCTTTTTGATTTTTTAATATATATTAATTTTTCTATTATAAATATTAATTATATATATTAAGTATTTATAATATAAAAATAAATAAATATTAAATATTATACATATTTAATATCTTTTCAAAAATAAAAATAAAAATTTAATATTTAGGCTCAAGCTCGCAGCCTGGGCTCGGCACGAGCTCGAGCTCGTTTTTTAACTGTCGAGCTTGAGCTCGGCTCGTTTACACCCCTAATCGCAAGAAGAGATAGAGAGAGGAAAGAGAGACATTCAAACAGTGGAACCAAGCTAGAGAGAGAGATTACAGATGTTTGAGAAAGAAAGTGACAGAGGAGCGAGAAGGTAAAAGTTGAATTTGGTCAATAAATATTTTGGGTAAAAAATGAAAACTGTTTTTGGCTAAATATAATGATAGCCAAACATGATTTGGTCCAAATTTTGGGCCAAAAGAGGCCCAAAATGTAACCAAACATAGCCATAGTGTTTTCGTATTCGTTAATCCAAAGCAAAACTGACATGATAGGTTATGAACTGAAATCTTTCTCCAAAATTAGGTGTTATTTAAAAAAAAAAGAAAAAAAGAAGAAGATTAATCATATGTGACAATTAATCTTAGGTACGACATATATGTTTACTATCTGTAATCAACTGAAGTATGGTTTTATTATTTCAATGATCATTTTAGATAAAACCGGAAAAGAATTTGTTTTTGAAGAATTAGGAATTGAGGAAGTTAGATGATTTTGACAATATTTTTGTGTATGCAAGTGAGATTGAGCTTAACTTTTTTGGTCCATTGCATGCATAATGACTAGAGTTCGGATCCATGCGCTGGTAAAATTACAACTTTTTTCATTACAAAAATAAGGGAAAATGGGGAAAAATTTATTTCAGATGAGTTCAATGGTCCGAGTGTCTATTCCTCTCACACAGTATAATGTATTGTGTGCGATCCTCACCCAAATTTGTGTAAAAAAGATAAACACAAAATCCACATTCGAACCATTGGATTCGATCTGACATAGAATTACCTGAGAAATGGGAATCGAATTTAATGATTGATAGGTGATATAGCACTGCACTAAGTTGAGAAAATTGACATCTTTATTGATGCAACTTAGGGGATATATAAAAAGATTTTCGAATACATTTTCAAAAAATAAGGCTGTGTTTGTTTTTATTTTGAGATTTTTTTTTAGTGAATTTTTTTATTGAGAGTTGTGTATTTTGATGAAAATGTATTTGATTTTGTGTTTGATTTTATTTTCAAAAGAGACAAAAGTTACTGTAGCAGTCAAATCATGTAACTTTTTGTTTGAAAAGTTGTATTTATAATTAGTTAATGATTGAAAAATATAATATAAATTTTAAATGATTGTAATATTATGGTTATATATATATATATATTGTAGTTGATGTAATTAGTGAGTACCCTAAAATAGACACAAATAGAGAGACAATAGCTGCCAAATTCTTTGACCAAAAAAGTCTTTTTTGGTCAAAAAAAATATAAAGCAAACAAGTTTTGCCCAAAATTTTTTGCCAAACTTTATTTGAAAACAAAAACAAACACAGCCTAACATTTTCAAAAAATAACATTTTCAATCAACATATGCATCCAATAAATGAACGAAATTATGATGGTTAAGTGACTGAAACACAGACACTTTTCTGTCCACTTTACTCATTGCAACTAATGGAATTAAACACTAGTGCATTTAAATTGCAACTTTCTATTCTCAAAGGACCAAAAAACAGACTTATTTAATCTATATATACTAAAACACAATATTTGAGGATATCCAAATAAATGCACATGTGAATAATTTAATTGAACTCAATCGCGCCACATAAGTAATTTTTATATATTGTTTCTACTAATATAGATAAAAGTAATTATCCATGTTTATCTAAATTAATCAATCTAAAAATTCAAAATAAGACAATTACCAACATAATATGAACTCAAATAAAAATTTATTTTGTTATATTTATTTCTCTTCATAATGATAATTGTTAATTAATTATTTTACTAAGTTCATCAATCATGCATAATATTTTTAAAGTTAAATTAAGGGGTAACGACATTAACCCACTCAAACTTTTTGGATTTTTGCATTTTTGTAAACTAACTTTTTTGTTTCGCACTTTTTATCTAAATTACACTAATTATTATAAATTTTTATATTTTAGCATTTTCGGTGTAATAGGCGGAATATTCCTCGGGATTCCATCACATGTGACCCTTCTAAAGATAGAAATGACATTTTATCAATTGAAACAGCAATTTGTTGTGGTTTCACTATTTTAAATTTTACTATTCAAAATATCATTTCAACTTAAAAGGGTAAAAGTAGTGAACCACAAGGGCCATTAATTGTGATTTTTACTCTTTAAAGGGTCACATGCAATGTATGTAATAAAATTTCGATGGAAAATGCTAAAAATATAAAATCTGTCAAAACTGGTGTAGTTCAAATAAGAAAGAGTAAAAATAAAAAATATATATATAAAATAGTGTAAAAACCAGTGTAGTTCAGATAAAAGAGTTAAAAAAAATCAGTGTATAAAAGTGCAAAAACACGAAAAATTTGAATAGGTGAATGACCTGTTAAATTAATATGATTCAGTACTCATATAAAAAAAATCAATGATAATTAACAAACTTGATTTTTTTTTAATTTTGCATTTTATAATGAAATAACTTGTGTGATGTTAAATATATATATATATATATATATTCTTATTTTTATCTTCATAATTAATGTCCATGTGCTGTGTACGAGAATACAACTAGTTATTAGACGAAATCATGAAAATCACAATTTTCCCGACCTTGAGGGGAACGAATTAACAATTAGTGAGATGGGATGGGCGAGCTTTAGCTCTCATCCATTCATGGTGGAGGATAGATTTCTAACACCATCTCCATTAAATTCAAGTGAATATTCCATCGAAAAATGCTAAAAGTATAAAATTTTGTAAAAATTCGTGTAATTCAGATAAGAAAGTGTAAAATAAAAAGCTTAGATAAAATAGTGTAAAAATCAGTGTAGTTCAGATTAAGAAGTTTCAAACAAAAAGTTAGTTCACAAAAGTGCAAAAATACGAAAATTTTTGAGGGGTTAATGTCATTACCTCTTAAATTAATATGATTCAGTACTCATACAAAAAAAAAAAATTGATGATAATTATCAAACTTGAATATATATTTTTTAATTTTGCATATTATAATTAAATAAGTTATGTGATGATATATATATATATATATATTATTAATATCTACATATAATTAATATCCATGTGCTGGGAAAATTCTAAGATGGATCGGTCTATCTATTATCATTGGATTTATGTACTTTAAGTGTTTTTACTATCTTACCCTGCATCCAATGGTGTATAGTGGAGTGGCTCTGTTGAATCCGGATCTGACATAGAATCACCCCATGTGCTGTGGTACGAGAATGCAACTCGTTATAAGACGAATCATGAAAATCACATTAATTTTGCCGACCTTTAGGGGAACGAATTAGCAATTAGTGAGATGGAATGGGCGAGCTTTAGCTCTCAGACATTCATGGTGGAGGATAGATTTCTATCACCATCTCCACTTACATTTCTAGAAATTAAATTCGTCAAAGTGTAATTGAAGCTTCTAAATGGGTTTACGATTTTTGGCGGGAAAAAAAACTAGCCAAAGAAGAGGAAGAAAAGTGGTAGCCGGTAGGTTTATTCTTCAATTTCCGCGAAAATATCGGAAAAAGACTAAACAAAAGATAAAAGGGAAGATCCTTAACGATGCATTTGCCCACTCTCATGCATACATGTGCAGAAGGCCAACATAATCTTGCCATCCTTTCCTTAGACCTAACATCCCATTTCTAGTTAGGATCTTTCATCCTACATATATTTGTTTTCAAACACATATAAGCCCATCCGAATAGGGTGCAATATTCGATTCGAGGTTGATTGTTAAAAGCTTGTTTAGGTTCGGTTCATTCAGCATGACAAATCAGACATGAACAACTTTTTTCTTTGATAAGATTTGAATTTCGATTCTAATTCGATTTGATTTGTTATAAAAATGATAAAATATGTCTAAAGATATCAACTGACCGCGTTCGACTCAACTAAAGTTCATTTGAGCTATATCGATTAACAATTCAACTGAACTCAAACAAAGTTTTTCAAAGTCGACACATTCAACAAGTATGACCAATATATTTTGTTCAATTCGACTAGACTTATTTGCAATCCAAGTCCAAGGTAATTCTTAAAGAGTCTCGGAATTGAGATTTCATCGATACAATTACAACTATTCATATGTAGTTGCCTTTCGTTAATACCTCGCACTACAATAAAATGTAATATTAGCGATAAATTCTGAAGTGGCAAAGCCAGAATTGTCTTTGTCACTAGATATACACTTTGCTTTGTCACAATAACGATTTTTAGTGATAAAAGTTTTTTTAGGTTGTCATAATTGATAATTAGTGACACATGTATAATGACAGCACAAATAGAACAACAATTATAATTGTTATCATTAAAAATGTGTCACTAATTGTCAATAGTGACAACAATTTCCTTGAACTATCAATAATGACAATTTCAACACAAATATTGTCACTGTTAAACATGAAAACTTATTTTCGTGACAAAACAAAAATTATTGTCACTCCGAACTTATAATTGGTGACAACTTTGACACTGTCACTTGGCATTTTGCCACCAATGTATTAGTTTTTTGTAGTGTCGACATGAATTTGTGATTATCAAGATCCTATGATTTCGAGGAGCTTTTAAGAATTATCCGTTAATTCTGAAATCACGGATTAAGAGCCATTCTTAGGAGCTATTAAGATTTTATAGCCTTAGACAAAATCATAATTATACATAAACAATAATCAACATAAGATATATCATTAAAAAATGATATTGGCACTCTGAATATACTATTAGAGCTCCACTATCCGATGCATTCTTTAAACTAATAATAATGTGTATAGTAGAGCTCCAATATTAACTCATTATGATAGATACATATAAAATTATATCAGAACTTGCAATCCTAACGCTCTCATGTGCTCAATAGTTTGGACTTCTGATTGAAAAATTTGTTGCAATTTCCTGTTGGTAATTTAAAGGGTAAAATACACTTTGCCCTCTGAACTATAGAACTCGCAATAAATACCCTCTGAACTGTTAAAAAATACACTTACCCCTCCTATAATATAGAATTATCTTAAATATCCTTAACCATTATTATTCTTCTTATATTTTTTATTTCTCCACATTTTTTTTCTTTTTCATTTCATCTATTACATATATTAGTTAAAATTTACATAATATAATAATTGACAACATTTTTAGCACTAATGTTAAATTGATTCGGTGACAACATATTATGCATTGTCGTAAAATTAAATTATCCAAATAAATTTATCTTTTATGTATATCATATATGTGTATATATATATATGCACTTTTAATAGCCAAATTTACTATAATATATGTCTGAATTAATATAATTCAAATACACCATATTCTGACAACATATATATATTTTTTTAATACTCTAGTTTACTACAATATATGTTTGAGTTAATTTCAATATATGTTGTGCTATATTAGGTATTAAAGATACATATATATTGTCTAAATATACATAAAAGATTATAAATATCTATCTGAAATAGTTTAATTTTGTGGCTATTCATTAGTTGAATTTTGTCAAATATTGATATAATGTGTTGTCATCAAAATAATTTAATTGTTATACTAAAGAGACTTTTAATTATTAAGTAATTAATATTGATGCAGTGGAAATTTTTTAACTAATGTATGTAAAAGAAAATGTTTTAAAAATTATTAAGTAATTAATATTGATGCAGTGGAAATTTTTTAACTAATGCATTTACATTTATGTACCACCAAAATTGCAAGAAAAGAAATCTGTTGATTGTGAAAAAGAAAAAAATGGTGGGGAAATGAAAAAATAAAAAAATAATAATAATGGTTATGTGTATTTAAAATAATTATATAATATAGAAGGGGGTAGGTGTATTTTTTGACAATTCAGATGGGTGTTTGTTACGAGGAACTATATAAAGTGTACCTTGCCCTAATTTAAAACCAAGATGTCGGTCATAAGGTAGATTTTATTCCTAACCCATCATCTAATTTACATTATTTAGAGCATTAATAGGAAGGTAATCCGTAAATGCTCCCACATAGTCAAAGTTGCTTTTTGTAATTTCCTTGCACCTTCACACAAGTAATCAATGACAAAAATAGACCTCCAAAATAGAAAAAGATATGGTTACAATGGAAGCTCCACCAGGAGATATTGGGAAATGACGCAACATCACGTAATAGTATTTTATTTCACAAAAATAAAAAACCAAAAAGTCTAAATGTTACACCGACCACAATTGAATAAAAAGCATACACATTGACAGCAATTTCAATAGTAATAAATACGCAAACCCACGTGGATTACGTCTTTTTACAAATGTTTTATGATTAATACCTAAATCACATAATTATTCATATATATAATTATTCATATATGTAACTATTTCGTTTTAACGACTTATAAAGGTAACAAATATTCAAGCTCATGTGAAATTACGTTTTTATTTCGATGTATTGATGATGTTGTATGATTATTACCTACATCACACAATTATCCTTATATGTATGTGTTTGAACACTGCTATTTCGTTTTAATGACTTATATAAGAAAGATAGTTTCGCTGCCTCTCATTCTAAGTTTTTAAATCTGCCATTAAAAGTTGATATATCATACTCCAAAATAATTATGAATAATATTTTATATATGTAGAATAAATGAGAATTATTATTGTTTGTGAATATATAGTAATTAGGAGAAATACGTCTAAAATAAGGAAAACACTACAACAAAAAATGTCACTGGATATATATAATGAGCTACAATAATTTTTGCATTGCCACAATAATAATTTTTTAGTGGCAAAGATTTATTTAAAGTTGTCATTATTGACAATTAGTGACACATGTATAGTGATAATTAACACAAATAGAGTGTCAACTATAATTGTTGTCACTAAAGACGTGTCATTAATTGTCAATCGTGACAACAATTTTCTTGTCACTAATTATCAAGAATGACAATTTCTATATAAATCTTGTCTCTATTAAACATATAAAATCTACTCTCGTGACAAAACAAAAAATTTTATCACTAAAATTTACAATTACTGACAACTTTGATATTGTCATTTAACATATTATCACTAATGTCTTTTTTTCTAGTGGAATAAAATTAAACAACATAAATACATGTCATAGAGATGAGAAAATTGTAAGTTACAATATTGAGTTTTGAATAATTATAATTCTTATAGTAATCTTGATTTTTTCCATCTCTTCATACTTAAATGTCTTTAAAACCTACTAAAAAACAATCACATTATCAAATAATTTTAGAATTAACTTGAAAAATAATTTTTGCTGCAATAATTTACAATAATTATTTGAGCTTATCTTACTAATGCATACTTATAAGTTTTTTTATGATTTTTAGACTAGTCAATTGAGGTTGGGTTTGGGGACGAGTATTTAAATTCTAGACCCTGCCGAATCCAGGATGGGTAATGCCGTAATTGGTCCAAGGGAATCATGCCCCGGATTCATCCAATTATTAATTTATTATTAGTGTTTAGTTTCATATTAATAAGTTATTATTAATAATAATTAGATTTTATAATAATATCAGAGTTAAAACTTAAAAGATAAAAAGTATATTTTTTCATTTACCTCTTGAATGAATTGTGTTAAAAAAATAGGAACATATTGACCAATTTAACCTCAATTTATTTTTGAAATGTTTAACATAATGTAAAATTAATGAATAAAAGTCGATTTGGAGCTAATCAACATTGGTGGTTTGCCTGAAGGACAATAAAGCAAGTAAAAGAAAAAAAGTAAGGAAAAAACCTGATTCAGGGTCTGCTGGGTATCGATGGGGCTAGGCGGGTCAGGAGTATCAGTTGAGGCAGAGCGGGTCCCGAGTATTAAAGAATCTAACGGGGGCGAGAGTCCCAAATCCTGCCATACCTGGCTTGTTTTCCAGAGTATTAGCTAGGGCGGGATGAGTCCCATGCATTAAAGAATCTAAAGTGTGCGAGTCCCAAGCCCTACCATACCAGACTCATTGCCATCCCGATGACTTTAAGTATTATCACCATTTGGTGTGACAACAAAACCCTAAGGCTCCGTTTTTTTGCCATGATATGGATTTCAAATTGAAATTTGATTCTCTGGCATCATATTACTGTGTTTGGTAACATCGCTTAAATTATGGGAAAGTGTTGGTCCCAAGTAGCATACGAAAGGGTCTAGAAGGGGGGGTTGAATAGACCCTGAAGTCTTTTCCGACTTCAAAAAGTTTCGTACTAAAAGATTTTTGGACGCTTGAAGTGTCTAACGCTTGACTTAAGCGTTCACTTAAAAATATTGGCGCTTTGGCGAAGCGTCTGATGAAGACTGTTTTTTTTTAGGAAGTTAACTCAGACTTCAAGATTTGAATACTTTGACCAAGTAGGTTAAGCGTTCAGTTCTTTAATCAGTGTTAGCACAGAGGAATGATTTTTGGAGTCTTCTCTTTGAAAGCTTTAGCATCACAAGAGGTTTCTTAGTTGCTTAGCTTTTGATTGTGTTTTACTTGATCAATTTATGCAATGATATGATAGCTAAAAGAAATGACTGAAAAGTAAATGACACAATATTTGTAAGGTTCGTTGGGTGGTGTAATCTCAACTACGTCCTTCTTCTCCTCGAACACTTGGAGGCAATCCACTAAAATGATTCTCAAAGAATCACACAGAATCTTCTACAAATTAGGGAGAGATGGATGTCGATGACTTGAGCTCCTTGATCACACAAATTTCTGCTCCAAATCACTTCAATCCCCTTACTTCTTTCACCCAGAAATATGGCAAGTATCCAACTTCGACTTCACACAGATCGCAAGGCTTGGATAGGGTTTTTCTAAAAAGGTTTGTTTGATTTTGATGAAGTTCAAACAACTGGAATATCTCAGTAGTAGTGTAGTTTCTTCTAAAAGAATGTTTGAGATATTGGGTTGACTGTCTCAGGATTTGATGAAAAGCAAAGAGAATATTTTTTTGAGTATTCTGGCTTTTCTGAGAGTTTAAGGAATGAGACTTCAATGCAACAACAATTTGGCTTGATAATAATTGTTCTCTATTTGGCTTGTTGTTGAAGTTCTATTTATAGGCATTCTTGGAAAAAGTGTCCGTTTGACACATGCAAGGGCGCGTGTCTCTCACTTTCGCGAGTGAACAACTTTTGTCCTTTTTACTGAAAATCTGCTGCACAAAAGTTGGTGCTGCAGTCTTTGAATTGTTGATAGTCCAATAGGGTGGCTTCTCCGTACGTCTGAAAGTGCTTATCGCGTTTAATGCTCTTATCAGCATTTAATTCAAATCATTTAATGCATTTGAATTAAATGTCCGTTGACATTTAATGCACTGAGAATATTTGCATTAAACTCCTTTCAATCTGACGCTTCAGGAGAATGTTTGTCATTTGATAGACGCTTCATTCATGAGATGAAAATTCCATTTAATCTGGAGGATTATTTAATGTTTAGACGCTTGGAAAAGTCTTCAGACTTTATTTAGAAGAGTAGACGCTTGAGACTTCAATCTTCGTTACTTGACAACTCACTCAGAATATGTCAGGCGCTTAGAGTGAACTTCTTCAAACTTCATTCACTATTGATTTCTTGGACGCTTGGAGTCTTCAGATTTCGCAGCCTTGATAAGCTCACTCAGAAAGTATCAAACGCTTAATCTAACCGACTTCTTGATCTAAGAGTGTCAAAAGTAAAAGATAAATAAAGCCTATACATTTCTAATGTTCAAATGCTTATACAAGTATCTATGAAATTTAAGCATACATAACTTTGGGGTCTAACAAGATTCCTAATTGTCATCATCGAAACATCTAACATGAAATTCCTAACAGAAAGGAATCAGATTCCCCAAAACAGGAAATCATGCATACCAAAATAAGAAATCTAAATCTTTTCTTTTTAGGGTTTCTTATTCCTTTTTCAGGGAATCTAAAATTAAAACATGCGAGGCATTTTTACTTTCCATATTAAGTCTTTTCTCTATCAATAAAAAATATAATATATAAGTATTATATTTCATCATATACGGAAATATATCATATAAATCGAAGTGTATATATATTTGTATATAATTTACATATATAGCATTTATTTGTATGATAATATATATATACACACATATATTATATATACAAGACGGAGCCCGGGTCTAGTGGAGACTAAACTTTGAAAAAAACAAATTGCTCTATAAATTTTACATTCAAAATTTCCCAGCCCCCCCCCCCCCCCCCCCCCCCCCCCAAAGCCCCAAGGTCTAAAAAATCAAGAATTACCCCCATTTTCTTTTTATTCGCCCCCGAACCCCAAATTCTTGCATTGTCCCTGTATATATATGTATATATTATATTTATGTATATATATATGTATATATCTATGTATATTTAAGTATAATATCTATATATAATATAATCATATATTATAATTCAATTTTTATTTGTTTTAAATAATATATGTATGTATGTATATATTTATGTAAATAGATATATTTTTACTGCAATCTACTGTTTGTACTTCACATTTTGGTACACTTTGTAGCTATTAATTATTTTGAAGTGTCATAAGCAAACTAATTTATTATTTTAATATTAATTATGAGTACAAAATTATAATTATTATAAAAAATATTAACTTCTTAAACGTAAAAATTTCATAAGCCTAGGTGACAAAATATGTACAAATAAATTAATTAAAAATAAGGTTAATTCAATGAAAGTTGTCAAATGGGAATCTCATTTCTTACGAAATATGCATGAACTAAACATAAAAAATGAAAATTCTTATTCAGTTTTCTAGATACAACCAAACACTATTATGGATCATATAGTTGAGAATTTGATTACCAGATATCTGATTTCCAATTTTAATTTTATTCTTTGGAAAATAAATGGAGCCTAAGAATTTTCTTAGAAAGCTTGTTGATCGAAATCAAAATTAACTCTACATATTCTCAGTCAGGATGACATCGTAAGACGAACCAATAGTAATGGATTAAAATTATAGACTGCACTCGGGCTATCGTACTGCCTACATACCTCTTTGTTAGGTATATGCCCTAGATGCCAATGAGGACAAATAGATTGTATAGGGTATTCAATTATGTTGTACAAACTGATAATTAATAAAGGCAATCATTATTTTGTTCATGTAAAACTTTATGGCATCAATAAATATTAAACAAACATTCCTTGTATATCGAGGCTGACTCTTCGCCCTTTATGGAATAAAGATGTGGCACGGGAAGAGTCTTATTCCTGATCACTCAAAAGGATTCGCAAGTCAAGGAATCTTAATTGGACATTAAGATTTGACTTGTATGACACATGCTCTGACAAGGAGTGTCAGTCGAACACTATGGGATAGTGAGAACACGTGTCATAGATATATCAATGGAATTGATATATTCGAAGACGGGTCGCAGTAATCCGATCACGTGGGTATTTACTCGGTGCCTGTCAATGGTTGGATTACTGACCATAATAGTATGCGTGAGCCTTAGACCTGAGGGTTCATGATCAATGTGCTTGTGCTATTGAATCTGTTACTAGAGTGGTTAGGCCCAACTCACCCTTTGGTGGGGCCGATCTTAATTAGTCAAGTAGCAGTTGTCCAGTGATCGCCAAAATGGGATTCATTGTCGTGATAGTAAATGAGAAAATATATTGTGCAATCATACGCATATGAAATTATAAGTCTTTGGTCAAAGCAATGAAACTAACTCATGTGGGACATGGAGGGTAGTTTGGTAATTTCATCATGATATGATTACAAGCACAGTATCAAGTTTAGGGAGTTTGACATAAACATGATTCTCACTTCATCGGGATACGTCAGTGAAGGGCTTACACTCATATGGTATTTATGGTCCAGAGGTTCGTAAATGATTTGTTCATTTCGTACTCAATTGAGTTACGATGTGAGTCCAGGGACTGGCTAGGTGACACTCACATCCTTTGGTAATTCCTCCAATTGCCAATTGAGACGAACCTAAAGAGTCGCACTATAAGAAACGAACGTGATGTCTTTTTGTGTTAATCCTTTAGAGAGATATAATTAAATGGACACATTGATTTATTGGTTAAATCAATGAATTAAATATTTAATTTAATATGATTAGATTAAATTATTTAATTGGAGAATTAATTAAATAGAATTAATTAATTATTTAATATGTATTGGAGGATTTAAATTAAATACATGTTAAAAGGTGGACTAAGTTGAATGAGCCAACTAAAAGCCCACCTACGCCCATTAGAGCCCTGGAGGGGGTGGCCACTGAGGAGTCCAAAAGGGCTCCGACTTGTTTGTTAAGTCACAGAGTTATAAGATAACTCCATCACTTACAAGTCACAACTTAACCCTAGTTGCATAACACAAAAAAAAAAAAAAAGAATCCTCCCACCCCAAAATTTGCCCTAGCCGTCTACCACCATAGTCAAGGAAATTTTGAAGATCTTTTGAAGGTTCGTTTTGCGTTCATCTTTAGAGACAGAAGCTCAAGGAGTTGCTGTGACGCGAAGATTTGTTACGAAATTGATAAGGTAAATCTATTTTGTTTGGTTTTTGGAAAACTATTTAAAATCATTAAATCCCGTTAAAGTGATCCATGTTTAGGAATCCAAATTTTTTTTATTCTGCTGCGTTTTTACTCCGATGGATTCTCAACACTCTCGGGGATCAAATCTAACGTAATTCAAATATGGAGTATGTTCTAGCTATTGTCGTTGATTCGTATCACAAAGTATCCAAATTTATGTAAGGAGATCGTATTGTCAAGTCTTAACCTTGATTGCGAAGATACGAGTGAATCTTTCGATGTCTATTAAATGCTTAGCTTTTTGTTCGTTGCTTTCAATAAATGCTGATATTTATAGTATTGCCACGCTGTACGGATAGAGCTGGACAACATATTGGGATGAGGACACGCAGTCCTTAATGGATGGTCAGGATTAGACCTAGTAGGGTCCGACCATGGGTCAACCTAACCCGGTTCATGAAAAGCACACCGATCTTGTAGTGTTGTGCAATTATGATATTCGTTAGGGACTTCTGAGTTAAATTGTCTATATCCTCATTATATCGTTTATAAACCTATTTTATAATTGGCACCATATGCGTACTTAACGAGCTTACGAGGCTTTATGAAATATTTGATATATCACTTGTCAAAGAGGCTTTGTTTGTTTGCATGGGAATGAAATCAAAATTGAGAATTTGATTACCATAAATTAAATATTTATGTTTGGTACAAGATTTTGATTTTAAGGAAAGTAATCACATTCTGGGAATCAGAATCCCAATTAACATGAGGTTTTGTGATTACCCACGGTAATCCTAACTGAATCTTAATTTGTCTCTCTTGCCCACGTCTCTTTCTTTTTGCCAGTTTCAGTCTTCCCATCTCTCCCACCATTCACGTTCTCTATCACTCCTCCAAGGTTAGGGTTTCTCATCTTCCCTCAGGTATGAAAACTTCATATCTTCTTCTCTTCTTTGGTATAATAATAAAATATATTCCTATTATTCCTCTTCGACACAATTATTCACACAATCTACAAATTGTTTATAATATTAGATTTTTAGATTGAATTTTTGCTGGCAATTTAAACTTGTCTGCATATGGATTAGTTGTATATTTGAGTATTTGTTCTAGGCCTCGAGTTGTGTGCCTATTTTTTTTTTCTTGAAAAATTTGAAGTGTCTCATGGCTGAAAAGTTCAATTCTTAGAAAAGGTACATGTCTCCTTATTTAAGCACTCACGCTGTGATGGATTAAAAAGACTTGTCTTATTCATTTGTTTTTTATTCTCTTGTACAAGATTGTGGAAAAAAACAGCACTCCATATTAATTAGTCAAGAAATTTGTTGCTAAATTCTCAAATCCTTTGAGTATACAATTACAAATGTATTAAACAATCAATTGGATATTCGGGTTTGTCTTTGAAAGTGCAATTAGATGTCAGGTTGGATGATCCCATTCCTTTAAGACAATTCATATGGATATCAATTGCGATATATTTCTACGGGTTGAAGTGTTTTTTCTTCTTTTTTAATTATTATGCGAACTCTCTTTAATTTATTTACTATAATTTAATGTATATTTCTTTTATTTCATTAGGTTATCCTTCAATTTGTTCACCAATATGGCTCGATTGACTTTAGCTACACCAAAGAAAGTACTTTATTTGACATTGGAATGGTATATGGAACAGTTAAATATATTGACATGGACATTTTACCTTATATGTGTCATTGTCATCATGCTGAAAAATATTGTCTTGGGATTACAAACGAAGCTTGTATCTAGATGGATTAATTTACGAGAGTGACAAAACATGTTACGAAGAGCTTCGTATGGATAGATTCACGTTCAGAAGATTGTGTTGTATGCTTCAAGCTACTAGGAGATTAAAAGAGACTAGAAACATGACAATTGATGAACAAGTAGCTATGTTTTTACATATACTTGCGCATCATTTGAAAAACCGAACAATTAAAAATCATTTTTTACGTTCTGGAGAGACTGTGAGTAGATACTTCAATAGAGTACTCAAAGCTGTCCTACAACTACAGGGGGAACTACTTAAAATACCTGAACCAGTGCCTGAACACTCTACAGACCCTAGGTGGAAATGGTTTAAGGTTAGTATAAAATTATTATGTGATTATAATATATCCTTAGTAATTGACTAAATTGTAACTAACTTTCTTAAGTTTTAGAATTGCTTAGGAGCATTAGATGGCACGTACATTGAAGTAATTGTGCATGAAGAGGATAAGCCTAGGTATAGAAATAGAAAGGGTGACATTGCTACAAATGTTTTATACAAGATATACAATTTATTTATGTACTTCCTAGGTGGGAAGGTTCAGCAGCTGATGGAAGAATACTTCGAGATGCCTTAAGTAGAAGAAATAGTCTAAAAGTCCCTAATGGTAAGCAACCCAAAACGATACACAAACAAATTAAAATTAATAATATAAATTATTGTAGCTTAATACTTTTTTTTTCTTCATAAGAAATTACTATCTAGTGGATGTCAGGTATACAAATAGAAAGGGATTTTTAGCTCCATTTAGAGGCCAAAGATATCACCTTAACGATTAGAGGTAAGGCTTCCAACCAACCACTCCCCAAGAGTTCTCTAACATGAAACATTCTTCAGCTAGAAATATAATAGAGAGAGCTTTTAGATTAATAAAAAAACGCTGGGCAGTTTTGAGAAGTCCTACTTGGTATCCAATCAAGATACAAAACAGAATCATTATGGCTTGTTGTCTTCTCCATAATCTTATCAGGAGAGACATGGTCATTGATCTACTAGAACTTGAACTCGAAGATGAGATATTAGAACAAGATTTGGCAGAAGACGAGACCGAATACATTACCACAATTGAAAGTTCTGACGAATGGACAAATTGGAGACATAAATTAGCCACTCAAATGTTTAATCAGTGGATGCAAAATAGGTAGATGTAAAAAAATCAACTAGAACTTATTTGTTAGTCTGAGTTTTATGTTTGGATAATAATTGAACATTTCTTTTTGTTTTATGTTTTAATGGATTGAATAACCTCTTTTTTAGTTATTATTTATGTTGGTTGCATTATTTCTTTTATATTGTCCTTGTCTTTTCTCATAAAATAGATATGGAATTTGATCACACAAATGGGCGTCATCGAGGTAAAGGAAGTAAACATGTTTGGACATCAGATGAGGATGAAAATCTCATAAATTCATTGATTGAGTTGAAGGAAAAAGGTATCTATAATACTGAAGGAGGTGGATTTAAACATGGAGTTTTTAAAGAATTAGAAAGAATATTACAAGTTAAGTTACCAGGACATGGACTGAAGGAAAATCCGTATATTCAATCTCGTTATAAACTTTTGAAAAGACAATATCAACATTTCTATGATTTACGAGCTGCTGGTCAAGGAAGTGGGTTTGGGTGGGATGACAATAGAAAATGTCTAACAGCAAGTACAGACTTATGGGAAGAATATATGCAAGTATACGTAATTTGCCTCTCCGTTTGTTTATTTAATTGTTATCTTGTGGTGTATATTATTCATCATATTTATTACTATTTTACAAGTCATTCAGATTGTGGTTTTCTTAAAAAACCTTTCATTCATTATGACCAACTTGCTATCATTTGGGGAAAAGATCGAGCAACTAACAATAATTAGGAAGCACCAGGAGATATCATTGAGGATCTGGATAATGAACAAGAAGAAGAAAATGATGATAACATTGACACAATGGCCAGCTTGGATGATATTGATTCTCGCTTTACTCAGCCTTCAATTATTAAACGGCCTGATGGAGAAAGTTCTAAACAAGGACCACAAAAAAGAAGAAAAAGCGCTGATGGTTTGATGTCGGGTTTAAAAGATATTGCTGAGATGATGGGAAATCGTTTGAAAGAGAGCAGAGAACAAATGTCAAATATGATTAATGTTATAGCTGCACCTGAACAACAAAATATGGATAATCGATAGAAGCTAAATGAAGAGCTACGAAAAATCAGTAGTTTATCGTTAAGCGAGGAGGTCAAAGTTGGAAGGGAGCTAGTACGCGATAAAGACTCACTAGACTATTTCTTTACCATTGAAGATGATGAGAAATAAGTCTTTGTGAGAGAGCTGCTACAAAGCCTAGAAAAATATTTATTTTTTTATATTTCACTTGGACGATGTTTTCTTTATTTATGGAGTAGTTAACTATTGAACTTCTTATTTAGGTAGAGTGATATTGTTCTTTTAATTTTCACTGTGATTGAGGATGGTTGATTTTATTGCACCCCCATGTTTATGTTCCATCGAGTATTCACAAATGGTTTATCGAGTATGAATTTATGTTATTCTTATTGACTATAAGCTAATCTTAGTTGTTTCAAATAAACTTTTTTAGTATGATTATATTTTTATATTTATTGATTTTTTTTTTATCTACAGTCAATGTGGTGATGCATGAAAATGAGATAATAAGTAATACTCTGAGGGTGTTGGGCAACAAGATGTCTATGTGCACTCATTGGTGCATGTATTCAAACTCTCTTGTTTGTATCAAGCTTTTCAGTTTGCACAAAAAAAAATTAAACTTTTTTTATCGTTTTTGTCGATATATATATTATATGGAGCTCTATTTTGCAGCTTGATATATGACATTATATTTTGTAATAGAACAAAAAGAGAACAAAATAAGATATATAATATAAGGGTATTTTAGTCAAAAACTTAATTATAAATTGCTTTCCATTTTATATGTGCGCAACCAAACACAAATAAAGGAATTTAATTTATTTCCTGCCTTAATTTGTTAGACACAACCAAATATTATTATGGAATCTGATAACTAGGAATCTGATTACCAGTTATCTGATTTCCAATTTTGATTCCATTCCCATACAAACAAACGGAGCCTAAAAAGTATATTGGAACATATTTTCCGAATTATTTTGGATTTGTGGCAGTTGAAAATGTGAAAATATGGAAATAAAAAAGAGGACCAACTACCCAATAAATTTCCGCAGTAAAATTTTGATGGTAACTGCCCAAAATCTGTCTGCATTAACTGCCTACAAAAACCTTCCACTTTCTCTATAAAACCCATTCTTGATTTTCTATTATATAATCGGGTATATGATATTAATAGTATTTATTTTCCATTTGCAATGAGTAGAAATTTTATTAATCAGAAATAAAATCATCAGCTTCAATGTGGTTGATTTCAGATTATAAAAATATAATCGGGAGATTATGGGGTTGACTGCGCTGATTTTGTAACGAGTCAGGTTTATTTTCTTTATAAATATTCCAACATTTTCTAATTTTATGCTTTATAGTTTTGTTTAATGATTATTGTTTTTCTGCTAATTATTTATATACAAAATATATAGATTAATAGGTTTGCAAATTTCTGGGGAAAGAAGAAATTGCGTTGATCTTCGCAGCCATTAATGTATGTTGTTTCTTGGTTTGTTTTCTTCTTCTACTCTTTACAATTTCAATTTTCCAGCTTTATTGTTTTCATGCATTCTCTACGAGGAATTGTTGCAGCATTGTTTTTTTCTTTAAGAAGTGATTATATCTATTGTATTACATTCATTACACGAAAATATATAATACAAGTAAGCATCATTGACAAATTCTATTATATATTATTACAAATTAACATATATTATTACAAGTTAACATAAGGCAGAGAAAGCAATCTACATACACCAATAGGATTCGACCTATAACTTCTTGGTCATGGGATGGGACCTTAACCTGATCAACTATGCCAGGCCTCATCGGCGTAACATTGTTTTTTAAAAAGTTGAGTTTTCTTTTTTGAAAATTTCAAAATTTGGTCAAACTCAAATATACACATTTGTTTTAAGATTAGAGTACTATAATCACGTAACAAGTGAGGTTCACTTGTCATGTAACTAGTCCGGGTTGGACCAATTCAGTCTAAGTTAAAATTCTAACTCCAATTCCTTTTCATATGTTTCCTTCTGGAAATTCTAGATCCGAATGAATTTGGCCGAATTCGAGTGATTAACAAGAAAAAATGAATTACACCTTTTAATAATTGGTGTAGCCCTCCAAATAAAGTGAGATCCGGATAAACCTACCTAATTTTACCCCCCCTCCCCCCCAGGTGGATGGTGTGTAGGGAAATCAAACAATATTATATTTATTCGGAAACCATTGTTAACTATAAAAAATTATCCAATTAACTATATAAATTAAGTAAATTTGGAACTTTACATGTCAGTTGGTTTTATTTTAAAATAATAAATATTATTCAATATTATACTCATTTAAATTTTCAGTATTTGAGCTCATTTTAGGCTTTCAAAAAGAATTATAACCCTAAATATTTGACATTTAATTACAGAATGAGACTTAGGTCTAAGAGAAAAGAAGAAGTTAAAGTTCTTGCATGGTCTTTAGGTCCTCGAATAAGTGAAACTCCTTGTCTAGACCTAACTCGATTAGATTTATTAATTAAATAAAAAATTACTAAAACTCCTCTAGATTAAATTTTTTTATTCAAAAAATCCTTGAAATTATTTTTCCATCTTAAAAATTCATTCCAAGACCCACAAAATTTATGGACTTAATCGCCCTTAGCCTTCTAGATTTAAAATTAATCAAATGTAATTTTGTGTAGAAATTTATTTATTTAGAACTTTTATATTAATAATTGGTACTAATTGAATTTAAATTTAAATTTAAATTTTTTGATTTTTTTGATCCATTTAAAATTTCTGAAAATTGTATTTTTTTTTAGATAATTATCATATTAAAATAAAAAATATTAAATATTTAATTAAATAAATAAAATTCGTCTAATACAATTTACCAATTTCAAAAATTTAAAAGAAAAGAATATGATAAAAAAATTAATCAATGCTTAACTTAACAATGAAAGGTAATTTAGTTCAAAAAGTATTTAATCCTAACTTTTGGGTTTTTAAAAATATCTTCATAAATTTTTTTGATACAAAAAATTATTTTAGAGTGTTTTAGTAATTTTTTCTATAAAATGTAATAATCCTTGCTCCGCGAATAACTACCTACCTTTTTTGATTTTTATGGTAGTTATTACATGTAACGTAAATTCAATTATTATGTGATTGCCTTAATTTTTAACCAACCTTTAGCCAAACTACAATCACGGGGAATGAGAAGCTTGAATGTGAATAATCTAAGCATAAAACTTTGGGAACAATATAATCACAAAAGATGAAACCAAGCGAATCAAGGTAACGAAAAAGAGCCTGTTTATAACACACGTTATCATGGACACTTTATGAAGAAGATATATGTATTTCCCTTTGTATCTCAAATAATATTTAATAGTAGAGAGAACCCACATCCGTTATATCAAAACTTCACAAAGAATATTGAATGAAAATCAGTGAGAAGCTTCATCTCAGTCATTAATGGTGGAGGACAAACGTTTGACCTTATCATTTCCAATAACATATTCTAAAAATTTGTTGACACTTGTCAAAAAATAGTGAACGAAGTGGAAGAACATCGAGAAATTTTGGTCTAGACCCAATTTGATTAAACCCAAACTATTTTGAAGAGACGACTAAATTACATTTACTGTGTGATTGATGTATATAATGTGATTGACCGAGTTTGAGCAATTAGATATGGAGAATTGTTTTTCAGGAAATTGGTTATTTTAATAGTTTGAACCTAATTTGATTGAATCCGAACTATTTTGTATGACGATTGGGTTATACTTACTATGTAGGAAAAATATGCATTTTTGATCCTATATGTTTAGCCATTTTCTATTTTGATCTCATTTGTTATGGGATTATCACATTGTGTTCTGTAATTTTTTTAAAAAAATTACATTTGGTCTCAATCGATTTTTTCGTCCAAAACTTAATGGTCAACTTTGCTAGTTAACATTTTGATCAATGTTTTTTGGGGAGATTTCGCGCATGAATGCCACGGACTATATTCAATATCACGATATTTTTATTCAATACTACGTGTCACTCACGCATAAAATATCTCCAAAAAATCGGTCACTATGTTGATTAACGGAGTTGGCCGTTCGATTTTGGATGAAAAATTCGATTGGAACTAATTGTGAATTTTTAAAAGTTAGAAGACACAATGTGAGAAACTCGTAATCAATGAGAATAAAGTTGAAAAAGGCCAAACATATGAGATCAAAATTCAGTTTTCCTATTATATAATATTTGCAATGTAATTGTGTAAGTTCGACCAAATTAGATCTGGATATTTTTCTTTCAAAAAATGATTATTAAAATAGTTTGAACTTAGCTTGACTGAACTCGAACTAGTCTTAAGACGAATAAATTATATTTATTATGTAACTGATGTATATAATATTTGTAATATGATGACTCGAAAAGATTTTTTTTTCAAGAAACGGTTATTTCACTCATAATGATATCTTTGTCAGGTAAATCAATCTACAATTCCCACTCCACAAGGATGCGATTGGTGGCTTTTATTACCCATTTTCTCCAATTTTATTTATGAACTTTTAGTTGCTTTTCGTGGCATTTTGGTGTTAGTACTATTGCTTTTTCGCCGGTGTGAATGTGGGCGCCACCTCACCGTCCGGCGAATATGTGGTGGCGCCGCCCATGGAGAATTGAATTTGCCACCACATATAGGCCCATTTCATTTACTAGATGACAGAAATTAATGAGCAATAATAAAAAGACACATGCCTAACTTTGGGAAAATCTATGTGTAAGTCCCAAAAATTATTGCAATCCATGGCCTATATAGTTACACCTAACCGTCGTTTGAGGGATGCTGTTTTTGCCTTTTTCAATTTATTATACTCGTCCATCTTTATCATACTTATATTTATTTCAAGTATTTTCAGCTGTAAATTCCCACTGTTGATATATATATATATGTATATGTATATATATATATATAAGTACAAATGTGTTGTAGAATTTTTTATTTCATATTTTTTTTTTTTGTGATAATTTTCATTTTATACTACTGTTTTCCCTTATCAATATTTACTCATGAAAGACTTTGTCACTCTCTCTATCTCTATGACGATATTTTCAGTATACACTCTCTGGTTTTTAGAAAAATTAACGCGTGCACCAATTTTGACTAAACAAAATCAATCAAATGATAAATACATTGTTTGCATTGTCTCATTATCAATTATAAGTCATGTAATCGGCTTCAAATCATCAAAAATTCTTTACGTTAAAATTGACCAACATTGTAAAATTGCATGATTATATCATGACTTTTGGCTATTAGGATAGGGATAACTCTTTATTCTATCCGGTCACCAAATTTCAGATGATCTTCTATGCAATATTCTCTATCCATAATTCGATATATCTACTATTTCCTTAATTCAATAATCTTAAACGCACAAAAAAAGCTATCGTTGCATCCAATAGTCTGATCTTGGATGAACGGGTAATATAAGCTCCTCTCGCGTCCAAGACTAACAATAAGTCCCCTCTCTCCTGTCAATTTTTTGTTGGCTTATAGACATTAATTTCCACAGCAAAAGTCTATTCATAATAAATTTCGTTTGTTTCTTTATGCTCTACTTTTATTAGCTCGAACTATTCATCTTCATTATTATTATTTAAATTAAATCCATTTCACATGCTTTCAGGCCGGTCCAAGAATTTTATAACTGTCTATCAAATCATGTACATCTCATGGACCCATACCTTATGGTGCATGCCTAAAACCCACTTCTACCCACAATTCCTATAAATTCATCACTCCCCTCAAGTTAAAATAACTCCAAAAAAACACCAATACTCCGTGGAAACACCATTTTTTCCCACCAAAAAAATTCTATTTCATATTCAGTTCTAGTAAGCCATGGCTGTCGGGGTGGCGATAAAATCGGACGGTAAGGAATACAACGGAAAAATCACATGGTTCGTGTTGCTATCTTGTATGATAGCAGCTTCTGGCGGAATAATCTTCGGATACGACGTTGGAGTTTCAGGTTCTTTTCATGTTTTTGGTGCTTTTATAATTAAAAACTGGGGATTTTTCGGGGTCCCCTCCTGTTTTCAGAAAATGTACTAACTTATGTATTTTTTCCATGAAGGTGGAGTGACATCGATGGATCCATTCTTGTCGAAATTCTTCCCCGGAGTTTACAAAAAGATGAAAGGAGACGTTAAAATAAGCAACTACTGCAAATTTGATAGCCAACTTTTGACATCTTTCACTTCCTCACTATACATTGCTGGTCTCATTGCTTCTTTCTTTGCTGCGATGGTGACTCGGGACTACGGCCGGAAGCCGTCGATCATCATCGGCGGGCTTGCGTATATGGCCGGCGCCGCCCTCGGCGGGGCGGCGATAAATATTTACATGCTAATAATTGGCCGTGTGTTGCTCGGCGTTGGGCTCGGTTTTACTAATCAGGTAATTGAAATTAAAATAAACTTTCCTCATATTATTTTTAGGTGGATTAATGGACCAAGAAGTTATGGTAGAAGAGAAAAACATATGATAAACAAGGGAAATCTCTAGCCCGCATCCGGTTCGGTACGGTTAAGCGATTGTCACAAAATGAAAAATGAGTAACCAATTACACGTGACAAGTGTAATACAATCTTCTTGTGAAATATGCTTGAGTGTGATCGAGCCGGAAGTGGATTAGAATTTTCCGATAAACCAGCAAACATAGCCCAGAGTTGGAAATTTCTCATATATATGGACATGGTGTTGGATACACTAAAGGGTCAGATGATGCCACGTCAGCTAGCGCATATTACTTTTGAGGAGGTATAATTTGGACTCTTTAATGTACAACACCGGATCTACAAAATAATTTTTCCTTTGTATAACTGGCAAATTGCAATAGTGATTCCTTAAACATGGAAAGTTATTTTTGAAGGTGTAAACTTATTAGTAATTAGAGAATTTTTAGGCTTTATTTGGAATGGATTTCCGTTAAATATAAAAAAGAGTAAAACATTTTTCTCACTTTTAAATCTAATTACTAAAATTCATGATTTTGATTTATGTGTACAGTCAGTTCCATTGTACCTCTCAGAAATGGCACCATCCAAATACAGAGGAGCTTTCAACGTCGCTTTCCAAATCTGTGTCAGCATAGGTTACAATTCAGCGACACTTATTAACTACGGGACCGTAAACATCAAAGCTGGCTACGGATGGAGAATTTCCCTCGCAATGGCTGGAGTGCCCGCAGCCGTGCTAGCTTTCGGGGCGCTTTTCCTCCCCGAGACGCCAAACAGCCTTATCCAGCATTGTGAGGACCACGAGAAGGCCAAAAAAGTGCTACAGAAGATTCGAGGCACTGACGATGTCCAATCAGAACTCGATGACCTCATCGAAGCGAGTCTTGCTTCGAAAGCCATAAAACACCCTTTTAGAAACTTAATGCAAAGGAAGTATAGGCCACAGCTAGTGATGTCCGTGGCGATTCCGTTTTTCCAACAAATAACAGGAATTAATGTTATTTCCTTTTATGCACCAATACTATTCCTAACAATGGGCTCAGGGGAAAGTGCTTCCCTCTTGTCTGCAATGGTGACCGGTGCGGTCGGGTCGACTTTTACCCTGCTGACGGTAGTGTTAGTAGATAGGCTCGGGAGAAGGCCTTTGTTTCATATAGGTGGAATTCAAATGTTGGTTTCTCAGTTGCTTATTGGAGGGCTAATGGCAGCTCAGTTAGGTGATCAAGGTGGTTTGAGCAAAGGCTATGCCTTAGCGATTTTGATCTTGATTTGCGTGTATATTTCGGGTTTTGGGTTATCTTGGGGCCCATTGGGATGGGTCGTTACAAGTGAGATTTTCCCACTAGAAATAAGATCAGCTGCACAAAGTATAGTGGTGGCTGTTAATCTTATTTTGACTTTTATTATTGCTCAAGTTTTCTTAGCTATGCTATGTCATTTGAAGTCGGGGATCTTCTTTTTCTTCGCGGCGTGGGTCGTGTTGATGTCTATATTCGTCTATTTCTTGCTGCCCGAGACTAAGGGTATTCCGATTGAAAAAATGGAGAAAATTTGGGGAGAACACTTTTTCTGGAAAAGGTTTATATATGATGATTTAAGTCCCGAGGAGAGGAAAATTGGCGTAGCATAAATTATTTGTTGCAATAGTGTTTGTTTGATGTAGCTAATGATTGTTGTAATGAAGACCTAAGGGCGGATCTTATTCTCTCCAAATAATGCATTACTTTTTGTGCCTTATTTTACACAATTACAAGTAGGGAATAGTGGATTGCCAAAAGTTTGGATTGTAATCATTTCCTATGCATGCTTATAAGAAAAATTGATTTTCCACTTGTGTTTGAGTTTATGTGGAGTGGCTTAATTAATGTGATTTGTGAGCCCAATTTATGGGGTTCTTTACTTTTTTTTTTGTGCCCTTTTGTAGAGGAAAATTCATGTATACATCCGGTGTGAGATGCAATTGCATGCAACAAGACACAATAAAAAATAATAAAAAATATTTGACTTGTTTTTATATTGAATATACATTTTTTTTTTATTGTTTTTGTTGTATCTTATTGCATGCAATAGGGTCTCACACCATTTGTATATAAGAATTTTCCTTTTGTAGACGTAAATTGGCTTAAATTTGTGGATTTATCTTCTTTTTTTTCGATCCGGAGGAAGTTATCGCTCTTTCACCTCGTAAACTCGGAATCAAAAAAAGATTATTCCTCGCTTTTGTTCAATTATAAATAAATAAGCACTTTGATAGAGATTTGTAGATTCATTCAAGTAAATACAGATTGAGATCGTAGAAACATGAGCTTGTGATATAGCTACACCTAATTCCAGACCGGTTAATGCAAACTATAAATAAAGGACCAGGATCCCCTATAAAATAGAAAAGATCATTCATACATAACATAGTCCAAGCGGATCCACTTAAAATCTTTACCGAACTATGACCGGCCATCATATTAGCAAATAAACGTATTCCTAAGCTTAATGCGCGAAAACAATGAGGGATTAGCTCAAGGAGTACTAAAAAAGGTGCTAACGGCAGTGGGACTCCTGCGGGTAATGAGAAGCTTAAAAAATGAAGCCCATTTTTTTGAAATCCCACTATAGTAATGCCAATAAAAAGAGAAAATGAGAGACCCAAAGTAATGAGAAAATGACTTGTAACTGTGAAGCTATAAGGTATCATACCCTGGAGATTACGAAATAACGAAAAAGTAAAAATAACCGAGATGCAAGGGAAAAACTTTTGTTTCATATCTCCGGAAAGACCACCTATTTGTTCGTTTACCAGGTTCGGCACGAAATCATAAATATGCTCTACCAAGGATTGCCAAGCATTTGGTACTGAGTTTCCTCCTCCTTTTTTAGTAACAAAATGAACAAAAAGTAGGACCAAATTGAGAGTGAGTAGCATAAACAAAGATGGATTTGTGAATGAGAAATACAAGTTTCCTATTTTCATAGGAATCAATGGGAGAATGGAAAATTGCTCAAATGGGCTGTTAGAATTGAGGAAATTGAGCCACATTTGAATGCCTTCTTGATAGGTTTGCCTGCCTGCTCTATTTTGACCTAAGTCATCAGCAAGACTTTGTAGAAATTCTATGTTATTGCTTTCACCATGTAATTGCTCAACGGCCGCGACATAATCTTCACGCTCCGGAAATAGCGCTTCATCCCCAGCGCTTTTAACCGTTTCCACGAATCGACCGCCGATCTCCGCTTGTAACTCCACTACACGTTCACTAGTAGGGTTAAGGCCCGAGTGATCCTCAAAAATACCGTGAGAAGAACTGAACGATTGTTGACTATAATCGGTAATAGTCGTCGTACTTTGATGATTCGGAGTTCTACAAGATGTATCACTGGAAGAGTTCAGACTCGCTTCATCAAATAAAAAGATGCGTGAAGATTTGTTTTCCATATGGATTGATTGAGAAAAACCTAGTTCCGCTTCTTCCTCTAAAAATGAGGAAAGACTTGTCGGAAATCGCCTTGGTCCAACCAAGAAAGGCATGGGCATTTTTGGGCATTGCTTAGGTCGAGTGTTGTAAAGACTGGCTACCTAGAAAGTCAACAAGAAAGATGAAAACTTCCGTCACTGCACACTTTTTATCTAAATTTCTCAGGACGTCCATAGCAGCTCCGCTTTCTTTTCTGAAACGGCTTTCTCGATACGAAAGAAAAAACCCGGCTAAATATAGCATTACATTAGCTGCGGCTTTCAGTATCTTACTAATGCAGCAAGGGAGGGTTTTTCCAGAGAGGGTAGGAAAAAACCAGCATTTTTATATAATTATACTCGACCACAATAAACTGAAAACCGCGGAGTTGAGAAGGGATCCCAAACAAAAGCATAACTCAATGTTGTCCGCCTTCTGTCCCCCACTACCAAAAGACGTGCAGACCCTTTTATCTCGTCAGCTCCTTACCTAAGGATACCTTCACGTCACTTCCTTGAATTCGCTTAAGGAAATCCCAAGCTCCAATCAGCTTAGCTCTAACACTCGAAAAAAAAAGAAAAAAGAACAAGGCAATGGGGCCGGCCCCATTTATACCACCACTCAAAACGACAACTCAAAAGACCAATTCATAAGCTAAACTCATCCATATTCACTTAAGAAGCAATCGGATTGGCCTCTTGCTTTTTCTTTATAGAAAGCGTGTTCAAGGCGTAAAGTCCTTTCGTTTAGTACGAGATCACACTTCGCGGTGCTTTGCTTACATTACACCTCTGGTCTACACGAAAGTTGTCCCTTTTTCATGGAGATTTACCCATCACAGAGATGCACAGAAGAAGAAAACGATCATATATCCCTTTTCTACTCAATCCAGAAACAAGATCGGACGTTATTCCAGTTCATCTCCATTTTCGTGAAACTATTCCTCAAGCAAGGCAGTGATAAGTCATCGAAGGGTTTGGTGAATAATAGAATGGTAGACATTATTCATTTTAAAGTGTCCCACGGTGATGTAATATTTTTTCAAGAAAATGATGCGAGAACCTGCGGTGAAGAAATAAGGAGATCTTTCTATATCGAAATATCAGTTGAAAAATTCATAGGCAAATTTCTGGATCGCCCGGTCAGAATGTGGAGAAGAACCAAAACAGAATGGTTCCGAAAACTCAAAACTAAGAAGGAATGCCGCCTACTACTAAAATCCCAATTTTTGCAACAGTTGCGTTCTTCTATGCAAGAAGAAGACACAAAGAAGTTTGGATCCAAAAAAGTATGCTTAGGCAGTTATTTTGATGAGCACAACAGAATGAAGAGGAATTTGTATCTTACCAAATCCTTATTCTTATCGAAGAGAAGGAACGAGAAAAATCGAAATATTCCTACTCAAACAAGTATAGTTTACAACTCTTCTTTATATAGTAATTCGACCTATTGCTCCGCATCCCCCCATCAGTTTACTATGAAGAGAAAAATCAAAAGAATCGAACTACCTACTCATTATTTGGAGGTGAATCATAGAACACCAAAAGCTGTGGTATCTCATGGAAAGAAAAATAGAAAGAAGGAAAGAATTAAAGGTGTAAATGGATCGTTTAAATAAAATTTCGTTCAAGTTTGTTTGAATTTTTGTTGAGCTTTAGAAATTGTTTTCGAGCTTGTTTCGATTGACGTTGGAACAGAATTTGAACGAGCTTTAACCGAGCCAAATATGAGTCACTTGATATTTTTATGTATATTTGATCATTTTTTACCTAATCAAGACGAACTCGAACTAAGCTTCAAATCTAATCGAGTCAAGCAAGTGTAACGTGATTTTTTTTTATGTGAAACAAATTAAGTAATTCAAATCAGCTCTTAAAAGTCGAAATCAAATCAAATAAAATATCAAGTAACTTGATTTGTTTTTTTGTCCTAAGCTAGATCACATGGTTAGGCAAGATACATGGAAATCTTCAAGGTGTGGCATTTGGGTTGTTCGTCCAGTTGGGACTTTCCGGAATATCTGGCTAAGGACAATTTTAGGAGTTTCGAGGCTAGAATCACATTTCTACGTATATTGACAGTTGTAGCAATTGGTAATTTTCATACACCATTTCTTCAATGTTGTAGAATGCAAATCGAATACTTCGGCTCTATATGATTGTGTTTTCGAAAATGAATTTTGAATTTTTATTGGAGAATGTGTATTATAGAAATTCGTGTGAAAATATTAATTTTTTTTGTTTGTTTGGATGTGTTTTTGAAAAATGTTTTAAAATTGTGTAGATGTGATATAAAGTTGATTAAATTAGTTATGTATGTAATGATGATAGGAGAAAAAAATTAGAATAATATTTCATTTATGATAAAGTAAGAAAGAGAATGTGTTGGATAGTTGAATTATGTAATTAATGAAGAGAGAGAATGAAGTGATTGAAATGATGAAATGATGAGTAGTTATATAAGAGAATGTGTAGTAGGATTTAAAATTTGAGTATTTTCTATAAAATTTATCTTCGAGTGTGTATTTTCATTTTCTGGTGATCCAAAAAATGAAAATACACTTAAAATACCTAACCATACAAAGCCTTCGTAATTTTGAGATCTCAATTTCGTTGTTTGATCAGATCCGTTTATGGATGATCCAATTTATTGTATTTAGCAAAATAGTCTAAATATTATTGTATCAATAACTTTGCTAGTGTATGCTTCAATTTATATGGACACAAGTAAAGAGTATTTATGAAATTATAAATGTGGGTGCTTCATGTCAAAACGTATTTATGAAATTATAAATGTGGGTGCTTCATGTCAAAAACCCATTATAGGATTGGCAAACAACCACCACCATTTCTAATTATTTTTTATGATGAAGGGGGATAAGGCTGACCAATCCATCCATGTGCAAAGAATCTAGAATTTTAACCTTTACTTTACATAAAAATCAAAGGAAAAAACAATAACCACCAACGGAGACTAGTTGTTAAGTCTCTAATTTTTTATTTGATTATCATGAATTGATCTTAATTGAGGACTTGAATTAACCCTTGTATTTGGTAGTATTATAAGTTGACGGTGATCAATTATAATGTTTGATTCAGTAGAGATCAAAATTTACTTTCGTGTATAGTGTGTTTATAGTTACAAAGTTGAACTATTAGTCTCAACGGATTGTGACGATTAGGTTCTCTTTGTTGTTAATGATGTATGCAAATCAAATGACTCGATGACGATTGGAGGTATGTGCGAACTTGCAAAACACAAAGCCACAAATTAAGCTGTCCTAGGGGTAGATCCTTCGATGCTTAAGTCAACATGCACCTAGGGTATGGGGATTTTAAAATTGGAAGATTAAGGCTATGTTTGGTTATGTTTTGGGGATAGTCTTTTGGTGAGAATTATTGGTGAAAAATTTATGGGAACACGTGCGTGTTTGATGAGATTATGTTTGGTTTTATTTTGGAAGTTGGTTTTTGGGTGTGTTTTTTTTGTGAGATAATGTTCGATTTCGTTTTTAGAGGGAACAAAAGTTACTGTAGCAGTCAAATCATGAAACTTTTGTCTGTTAGAGAAGAGAGAGGAGAGAGTAGAGAGAGAGCACATAGAGAGGAGTGGAGGGACAAAGTAGGTGTAGAAAGATGAAAAATAACTATTATATTTTTTTGGACAAAAAAAGTTGTGTATTTTTTACCAAATATTTTGTGAACCAAACATGATTTGATGAGAATTTTGGATCAAACATGGTATGAAAACATAACCAAATATTGCCTAAAAATTTCATCCATACCGAGAGTAGGTCTACTATTTATATGACTTTGGACCTCGGCTGCAAATCTTGATTCGAAGAAGACTCCCTTCGAGGCTGAGGTCCTTGCTCAAATTATAGTCAAATTAGAGACCTTGAGCAAATTAGAAGAGCTTAGTTTTTAACCATTTAACTTGATTATCATTGTTGCAAACGTGTCGAGTTTCGCAACGCTAAATGCCTCCTTATATAATTAACGCGAATATACTTCTTAACCTCTTGCGACGATCACGATCAATAATTCTTAATCTTGGGATGACTAATATATATTTTCTAGTATATTACTACAATTGTGACGACAAAGTTGGACTATTAGTTTGCACGAGATGCTATGATTATGTTTTCATTGTTTTAATAAAGAAAACATAGATCAAAAGGAAGGAAAAACAATGAGAAGTCGCAATGTTATCTTTGTTTCGATAATTATAATTTTGTAAGTAGCTAGTAGCATAGGTTTCAATTTTCAACTATAATCATTTTCTAAATTGAATATTTGTGATTGATAGTTCATTGGTGCAGTAGTTTGGGGTCCTATCAAGTGACAATAGCAGCATCAAAGCCAACAATTATTTTGGACCATATAATTGGAGAGGTGTCAAAAGTCAATTTGTGTAGATTTTGACATTTTGTTCTGAACCAATCCTTCTATCTATATTTTCCAATTGCAAGATGTGACTTATAGAACTATAAATAAATACGCATAGATATTTTTCTATTTTTGTACAAAAAGTCATTCTTTTTATTTCCGCATATTAATACAAAAGAGTTAGCTAGTGACATATTATCATTTTTTTCATATTGTAATTCCTGTATGAAGAAATGTCGCAAATTAAATTGAATATACGTCAAAAATTTTATTTTCCTCTTTCTGTAGCACAAAACCCGGACTTTACGTCATACCACATGTAAAATGGGAAAATTGCATTGACCTCCCCCGAACTATAGGTATCTGGACATCCACACCCCCTCACATTTGATATATTGACAAAGACTTCCTCTCCTTCAATTTTTTTCTGACTTTTACAAGTTAAAGACTATTATACCCTTCACACTTGAGCTAAAAAGGTTTAATTGAATGAAAAATTGTCAAAATATAATCAAATTACTTTGTAATAAAATATTAAATTTCCTTTTAGAAATATCTCAAAATTCCCTAAACCTTAAATTATATTTTTAAAAAGAATATTTTCTAATTTCGTGAACAGTTTATCATGGACAAATATTTTCTGTTTTAATTATTCTATTTTTATTTGTTACATTATTTTTTTTGATTTTATAGCAATATTGAATCAATTTGTCACATACTTTTTTTATATTGTATTTAGTATAATTTCATATTAGGATTGAGGGGTTATGGTGATATTTGGATTTTTTTTTCATTCAATTAAGTGAAATTCTTTAATATATATATATATATATTGTTTTGGTACTGGTTGAGGTATAAATTTTCATTAATTTGTAATTTTTTTTAATACAATAGTCCTAAGTTAAGTTTTCATTGTACGTTTTTTAAATTTCAACTTAAGAATAAAAATATCCGAGTTTTTGGCTTAAGAGTTTTAGAAATATATCTCTAGCTTTTTTTTAATTTTGGATGATTTATGTTTTGTACTTTATTACTATGTCATTTAATGATACATTGAAAAAAAAGTCAAACAAATTATTAAGTCTAATTCAACATTTTTAACTCTAACAACAAAGGATATTTTAGTCTTTAATTAATAAATTTAATTGAAAAGTTGAAAAAATGGAGGTCCATGCCAATATTTCAAAAATAAAGAATGTGAATGTCAATTGTTCATAGTTCAGAGAAGGTTGATGCAATTATCCCCATGTAAAATATTGTTATTGCATTTGAGTATGTAGCTGCTTATTTTATTTTATATTAATGCCAGTTGGGTATCACGAGAATTTATGAAATTATATTTTACTCCTAACAATTGTGTATCACATTCTGAAAACCCCACGTCAAATCTGATATTTATATTTAATTTTTTATTAGTAGCGTTAGCACATTCGATGTGTGTGTCTGATAAATGAAAAGTCACTAATAAAAAAATAATTAATTTATTATTATCTAGTATCACTACTTTTGCTTGATTTATGTGGTGAATATAGTTTTTATCTATGATATTTTATGAGATTTTGGATATAATTAAAAATGAGTTGGCTAAAAAGTATTAAATTATTTGGAAAAAAAGAAAGAAAATATGACATATGTGAGAGAGAATATGAGAAGATAAGAATACGTGATGCAGAGAAGAGAGACACAAGGAACAAAAATTGACTCAAGGATGATATAGTCACTCCACTTTAAAATGCATTAAAAGTAGTTACTACTATTTTTGCTAGGGTGACGTTGCTTTATAAAAGAGTATAGATTCAACACCATAAGTAACTACTATTTTTCTTTCTTTCTTTTTTTGTGTGTTTCTTGTAAAAAAAAAAAAATTAGTAACTGTTTCCCTCAGAATAATTAAAAATATTTTAGATTTCTGAATTGTCTTTTATAGGGTTCTTTTTTTCTTTCTTTTGAATGAACATTGACTCTTACAAGGTTGGAAGGAACAAGAAATGGGTCTACAGAGTAAAGACTAGAGGACCTCCTGGACAGTCAATTAATTCAATTAATGTAATAACGACATAAAAAATACTAGTTTTTTTTTTTATAATTAAAATTCATACATTAATAAAACAGAAAGCAATTACAAATTTCAGTCCAAGATCATACATTTCCTACTCGTCAACACAAATAGCAGATATGGTAAAAAAACAAATAAGACTCTATAAAAAATACTATGTTGGAATAATATATATCGTCCAAAAAGGGAGGAACTTGTTTTAATGAATGATTCTTCTGCTGACAGCAATATGCCAAGTCCATGCAGCTGCTAATTAAAGCATATCAAGAAAGATTAATCACTTTTCCCCAAATTATATTATCCATAAAGCAGATATATATAAATTATAATTATAAATATATTTATTGATTTAGTGTATGTGAGATTCTATTTCTAGCAAACTTTTGTCAGTGTAAATTTTATTTAAATTCTATATTTCTATCCATATCTCTATGTGTGCCAGACTGTTTATGGCAGCTGGATTAGAGTATTTACTCAAAATACTCAAAAGTGTGGCCGTTAAGAGGGATTTTAGTAAGGAAAAATGTTATAACCAAAACGGTCTTTCAACTTTTTTTTCGTACCTCCTAATTTTAGTGAGGAATTTTTGCAACTAAAATTTGAAGTGAATACTTTCCAAAATCAAGAGAAATATTGAAGTGAAAACATTATAAAATCAAGAGAAATGAAAAGAGTGTAACCAAGAGGTGTGGTGTGGTGATAAGCTCACCTCATCCCTTAGCCATGAGGTTAGGAGTTCGATTCCTATCCATGAGAATTGAGCACATTTCGTGGCCAGCCATATACCTCCTCGGAGAGCTCGCACGGCGAAAGGAATTAGTCACTGCTACCGGCGGTGGATACCCTTGATTGAGACAAAAAAAAAAAAAAAAACAAAGAACAGTGTGTGAATGATTAGTCGGTGATAAATAACATTTTTTTCTTATTCAAAATTCCTCATCAAAATTAAGCGGCAAGAGAAAAAGTTGAACATTCGATTGTGATATAAAACGTTTTCCCTTTTTAGTATAACCAGAACATTAATTTGATTATTGAGTTTGATAAAAAAAAATGTCCTATAAATAAAAACTCTGACGGCATGTCAAACGTTATGCTGGGTTACGTTGGTGGGGGCATGGAGTTGACAATGGAGGTTTTGGGGTGCCCCGACCCAAAAAAATTTCTAGTGTATTTTTAATAATTTTACAATAGACTTCGTAGTTCTAAACTCCAATTATAAATAAATTAGATATATATCAATTGTAATTCAATATTTATATAACTCTTTAATTCGACGATGCATAGGTAATTTTTCGTAGAACCACATAAATTTTATCTGCAACGTATTTGACTAGTCTTCCGATATTTTTCTCTCGCTTGTTTCATTCTTAACGTTCACTGAACAAATTCTAAATTCTATAAATCACTTCTTTCTCCTTGACCCGTCTCATTTATACCATTGACATTAATATTTACACCCACCTATCTCATTGTTCAATCGTGCTAATGACTTAAAACATCTTTGATGGAAATAGAGGTGAAGGCGACGTGACTTCTGCAATAAATTTGTATGTATGTCAAAAAATTTAATTTGTATGTATGTCAAGAAATTTTTGCACCCTTAATTATTTCTTCTTGTCCCCACCCTTTCTAAAATCGGCCTCATGCAATATTTTCCTATATCGAATGATGAATTCATGAATGTGACCTTGGGACACTTGTATTTTGTCATAACTATCGTCTACGAATTATTTGTAAAGGACAGCTAATGCACAAAGTAGTCAAATAGCCTACATTAATTTTTGGTGATTATTTAAATTTCGAGTGTGCAAATTAAGTTATATATATGTTTGGGTGGGTGGGTGGGTGGGGGGGGGAGGGTAACAACAAATATATGACCATAATTTGTTGACCAAAGTACTCTCTCTTTATAGTAACTAGCATAACCCTCGTGCTACGCACGAAAAAGTATCAAATGATTTGATTTTACAAAAATGATAGTGCTTGTTTAGATATGTATGGTTTGTTTGGATGATCTTCTGATTTGTCTTTTCATCAAATCATTGAAAGATGTGCAGCATCTAAACTTTAAGATATCAACCGATGCTAACTAACTATTAGTTAAATAAATTGGAAAGATCTTTTTTGTTTAAAGATATCAAGACAATGTACTAAAAATTAAGACAAAAATTCAATTTTAATTATGCACTTAGTAGGAGCGGAGTTAATCGTCCGATGAATATTGACATTGGACTTTTTAAAGTAATAACTTTTACTTTTTTCTCAATGTAGGGACAAATTTGGTCGTGAAATTTGAGTCTTGCCTAATAAGGTCATGTAGTCGGCATGCGACTTTTAAAATGCATATTAATGATTTTTGAACTATATTTTCTTCCACTTTTATAAGAAGTCTCTTAACTATATAGTTTCTTAACAGAGATATTCCGAATTATACAAGTTTAACGATTCTATTAATTAGAGAGTAACTTGCTTAAAATTTTGGGAAAATTACTCAAAACCCCCTAAAATAATTTTTCATATCGAAAAAACCCATGAAAATATTTTTCAATCTTAAAAACTTATTCTACAAACTTTTCATTCCAAAAACCCCAAAAGTGAGGATTAACAATTTTTTAGACTAAACTACCCCTTCATTTATTAAGTTAATAATTGATCAATTATTTTTTCTTAATGTATCGTTTTATTTTGATTCTTTCAAATTGACGAATCATAAAATATGGATTTTCTTTTGTGATATTAATTTTTTTAAATATTTGTATATAATTTATTTTTGATATTAATATGGTAATTATCTATACATATATGTTTTAAATTTTTTAAACAGATTAAAAAATCTAAAAATTTAAAATTAAAATCATAATTAATATCAATTATCAATACAAATTTTTTAAATAAATAAATCTTCTTGGATAACAACAATAGATTAATTTTTAATCTAGAAGGCTAAGGGCAATTAAGTCCATAAATTTGTTAACCCTAAATATTGGGTTTTTTGGAATGAAAAGTTGATGGAATGGGTTTTTTGGATTGACAAATATTATCATGGGTTTTTTGGATATAAAAGTTTATTTTAAGGGTTTTTTAGTAATTTTTCCTAAAATTTTCAAAACAACGTGCAATCCAACACAATTGGAGTCAGTCACCTCCTTCAAACACCATTTGTTCATATAACCATAATAATTGTAAGGTTAGAATATTGAGATAAAAAGAGAATATAACTACAAATCAATACTAAGTATGTCAATGTGTAGAACCTTATACGTATTTAACCCTTAATAAAAAAGTAAAAATAAAGAAAGAAGGTACTAATTATATACATTGACAAAGTTGGGAAATTAAGGAAACTACCAAATATTTTATTAGTTTAACATGTGAAGTTTTGGATATTCATATCCTCCATTCAAGAAAAGTTAATTTGTACTTTCATTATCATTGATCAATATTGTTCTTCAATTTAAATAGAATGGAGCAAAAAAAAATTCTTGATTTTATTGTCATATTCAATCTACATTTATTGGAAGACTGAAAAGTTAAAAATAACAAAAAAGGAAAAAAAATGGGAAAAAAAACAACAATAAACAACGGAACAATGATCCCTCTTTTGATAGAGAATAAATAGGAATAACTCCAACAACATCTTTGGATAAAGTTCAATAATGAAATAGTTTGTCTTGAGCGTCGTTGAGCTTGCCCACCCGTCTACAAAAGCTGAAATACCTCAAATCAAATATAAATTAAAAAAAAAAAACAAATTGAATGAGTGAATGAATAAATACAAATGAAAGGTGTCTTCATTTAAATCGTCCACCAAATTACCATAAGAACAATAAAATAATTCCCACACTCTTTTCACTCTTTGATCAACACGATTGGAATATTAATCAAGACATTGAAAGAACACATACCATATACGATTGTCGTCGGTTCTACCATACTCATAATCTTCGACGGCATTTTGCTGCTCCTCTGGGGTCTAACCCATGGTCCTTGTCCTCATTATAATCACCAAGCAAGAATCTATAGGTGCCTGCATAATAGAAATTCTGGTGAGATTTGCGTGTCAAACTATATGATTAATGACCCATTATCAATTGAATCTAAGCACATCGAAAACGGATATTAATACCACCATATAAGATTAACATTAAGCATATTTTCTTTGATAAATGACATTAAGCATATCAAAGATATATCAATATTATGACATACTATATACATTAACATATGATCTTCTAGTTATATGATATATCTTGAACAATTGATAAGAGCAACTACTGTACTTGTTATCATGAAGATATAACTAAATGGAGAACAAAAAAAAATATAAAATGGTCTCCCAAATCAGAATTGGACAAAAACAAAGAACCTCCAACATAGTTTTTGACATCCTATAGAAAGAACATAGCTGATAAAAAAAATTACACACACATGAACCAATGAAAACGCGGTGCTGCGATTTATTAAGAAGGAAGAAAGACATTTAAATAGTGAAGAAAAAGGTAAGTTTTCTCAATGTATTAATTGATAATTTTTCAAATCAACAATCTATTTTGGGAAATGGATATATTTACGTGCATTGACCTAGGGACTAAGCATTGTATTTGGAAATAAGTTGAAACTTTAATTAGCCATAATCAATTTAAATTTTTACCTCGATTTAAGGTAATTAAGGAATTTTAGCATAGATTAGAGATTAGATTCAACCAATGAAAGTTTTTTAGAGAATAAAATTAATTCAAATTCTAAGAATTCGCCATTTGGTCAAAATTAAGCAATTGGAGTCAAAATGTGGGTCCTACACCTCCTTCAAATATATAATAGTATAGATTTAGAAACATTTAATAGAAATGACAAAAAAAAAAAAAAAACTTGTATGTTGATTTGTTGACCCGACTCCCGAGAAGCATACTAGAAGCTAAAATAAAAAAAAGTCTTGGCGTTGACTAAAACAGTGTAATTAGGTCTCATAAATAAAAATAAAAATTTCGATTATATCTTAGCGGTTTAGATTAAAAAAAAAGGTTTGATGATAGTGAATTATTAGTTAACTAATGAAGCATGGCTCTACATGAGCAAAAAGAAACTAGAGACGTTTGGGACAAAGTTATGTTTAAGCAAAATATATTCCAAGTAACGTATGTACTTAGTCAATGAAAATCTATTATTCAAAGCTGTAACTAGGAACTTACGTACTGGAATTAATTGGATGTTTGCAAATTGGATACGAACATAAAAGATTGAAAAAACTAAAAAAGGATAATTAAGCTAATTACATCTCCCTTTTTTTTTCTTTTAAAGGGAAAGTTTATTTTATTTCATCCAATAAAAAGTTTACAACATCAAGAACAATATAACTGATACTGTGTCTAACAATGTAGTAAAGAACAATTGAAGCACCAAATATCGAGATTTTTTAAGATAATAAATCTTAAAAACTAACAACAGAGCCCAAAAAAATTCTTGTGCAACTCATATAAAAGAAGAGAAGAAACTCTCATTCGAGACAGAAAGCAAACTCTCATAAAATACTAAACAAAATATCTAAAATGTTATATAAAAATTTATGTATCACCCGTCTTCATCTCGTCAGATCTGTCTCTGTCTCGTTAGATCCATATCCATCTCGTCAGATTTGAAGATGTGATGTGTAACTTGAAGAAGTGTGCTCTAACCCAATCCGCCGACGATAGTAGTGGTAACAGTGGTGAAGTAGACGACTGTTTCACCAAGCCATCACCAGCGAAGGAAAATATAAGAAAAAAGAAGGCTAAGGTTTAGAGAGAGATGGGGAGAGAGAGATGGGGAGAGAGAGGCCACAATTAGCTAATTACATCTCTTAATTAGTGTAATTACAATTTAATCTGATGAGCACATAACAAATACCACTCTTATAATAAAACTTTACAATCGCCCATTCCGTTAGAAAACTAATGGAATTTGCTGACATTGTCAAACAATATTTTCTATTTTACCCTTGAGGAGGTGAATCTAATTTTTTCATATTAAAGAGGATGTAATTGAACCTCCAATTTAATTTTAGATAAATGATTTTGTTAAGTACTTGTTATCATCTTGATAATGAAGTGCTTCAGATTTATGCATTTGAATATCTTTTAGAAAAATGAAAACAAATACCAAGTTTCGGTTTTTTTTAGGAGCACACAATCAAATGGGGTAATTGGCAAATTGCACCCTTGATGTCAGCTTTTAGCACTTGCACCCTTAAATTTGATTTTTGACACTTTGCATCCTTAAATTGCATATAGTTTGACATTTTGCATCCTAAAGCAATTTACGCCATTTGAATCACCAAAAAAACAAGTTCACACCATTTAGAAGGGTAAAATTGTAAATACTAGAGAAGAAGAAATTGTACCAAGGAAAAAATGTGAAAATTTGTAAACTTTGAAGGCAAAATCGTACAATGAAAGCGTAAAAATTTATAGAAGTTCTCCCTCCCAAATTTCAGGTTTAGCCAATAAACTAAGATCTCTAAAATCCCTTCTTGAACATTAGGGAAAACCCTTATTTGCAGAGAAATTGTGAGATATTGAGGCTCGAAGATGGAGATTCTCCCATGGTTTCTTCAAGTTCTTCAGAGGTTGAATAGAAAATTAGGAATTTTAGTTTATTGGCTAACCCTATAATTAAGAGTACTTCAACAAATTTTAATAATTTTTTGGTATAATTTTGCCTTTAAACTTTTTTCGATTTTCACATTTTTTTGGGTACGATTTTACCTTTTTTGTATTAATAATTTCCCTCCAAAAATTGAGTAAACTAATTTTTTTTTTTTTTTTTGAGTTAGATGGTGTAGGAAAGTTTCCAGTCGAAACCATGTTGCACTAAGTTCCTTACAGATGCCTTTTTCATTTTCGGTTCCTTCTCTCTCTGGTTCGGGTGCAGCTTGATTTCCGATTTCAATTGTTATGTCAGCTCCGGAGAAATCCGCTTTCGAAGTGGGTTGGAATGGCTCCTACTAGCCCCCCCCCCCCCCCCCAACCCCAAGAACCGCCTATCGCCGGGACGTGTGATGCGTAGGCTTCCGTCCCAACTCCCAAGGACCGATTGGGATCAAACTGAGTCATTTCATTTCAAAAATCAAATTCCCTCTGATGGTATGCCTTTTCTCATGGGCTCTTTCCCATTCTTTCTACCAGAGGTTTGCAAGATCGGGGGTTGACTCATTTGTATTGGCTCAAGCCCAAGGTAGAAGCTTCGATCTAAAATGCAATATCTGGGATTTGAAAAGCCCTTTTTCCTTGTTCACTTGAGCAAAGGACTTTCACACCCTCCGGTTTACCTTCAAAAATTACCCAATTGGACAAAAGCTCCCCTCTTCTGTTGCCATTCCTCTTCCGTTAAAGAATAGGATCTCCCTCAGAATATGCCGTTGGCTTTAATTTAGAGTGCAAAATGCTATAATTCGAGGGTGCATATTGCCAATTACCCATTCAAATCGGATAAACCTAATTTAGTAAGTTGCCAAAAAATATCAAACCAATTAGTAAATTAAAATAAGTTGAAAGAAAACAAATATATATAAGGTTTTATTAAAAAAAGAAAAATTTTAATGTATATTATGGAAAAATGTATAAAAGGAAATAAAGTAACGGAAGTTACTCGTATGTGGTTGAATGTAAGGTTTTATTATAAGAGGGAGGGTCTGTTATATGATCCAATACAACGAACTGCATTTAATCACACCAAATAAGAAAGGTGTTAATGTATTTTAACCCTTTTTAATACTTTCTTTTTTTTAAAACACGGTAAGCTTGATATTTTACCCTTTTTTGCCACGTTTGACTACTAAAGTTTTATTATAAGAGGGGGTGTTTGTTATGGGCCAAAAATAAGCGGACTAGAGTGTAATTACACTAAATAAGAGGGGTAGTTAGTGTAATTACACAACTAAAAAAAGAACAATTAGGATAAAGACTACGTTTTATAGAGCTAATAGTAGAATATTACTTCCAAGTAGGACTATAAACGAGTCGAGTCGAACAAATTGTTGTTCAAACTAGGTTGAATTATTATTAAACTTTAAAATTTGTGTTTGAGTTTGGTTTGATTATTAACGGACCTGAGCTCAAACGAGCTTTAATTGAGCCGAACAGGAGTCGAGCTCGAATAGTTAATTTGATTTTTTTGCACATATTTCATCATTATTTACTAATCGAGCCAAGCTTCAAACTTACCGAACACACAAAAGTTGTTCAACATTGGTTTGATATGTTAACAAATCGAGCTGGAATGAACTTTTACCGAACGATCTCGAGTCGAGTATTGAATAGTTTAGTTCATCTTTCAGCCCCATTGACTAGCAAATCAGATTCAATTTGATAGAATTCACATGACAAGTGTTATTATATTTGTTTTGTATAGCCACTCATCTTATATTGTATACCATAAGTATACAATAATTTTTTTAAAAACTTCTAGACGAAGAGGGATACCCTGATCTGACAAACCCGGGCTGATAGTTTTTAATCTTGTGCCACACAGACCCTATAATACTCCAAATAAGGAGAGAAAAGTCACAACTTGTGACAACATGAGATTGAACCCAGGACCTTCCACATGAAAGTGGAAACTTATACCATTAGGCTAACAAACTTTGAGTTAAGTATACAATAACTTGAGTTCAACTAAATTCAATTTCTCGGAAGTTGGTATAAGATTTACAAACCATTATATTTTCCTTTATAATCCTATCTAGATAAATACCATTAATCCTCTTCCCACTCACCAAAAACCCAACCATACGTGTAGGGGCCTTCCAATTATATCAGATCGGTCCAATGATCTTGGTCCAATTCATCATATTAAACACAATTAATGGAGCAAAGCCCAAGCCCAATCATATTAACATAGATCAGCCCGTAGCCCTATCATATATACCTACATCACTATAAGACTCCAACAGGCCAATAGTTTTTAATCATGGTCACATAAACTTTATAACACTATAAATAAGGAGAAAAAATCACTTAAAAGTGGAAGCTGATACCACTAGGCTAACAAACCTAGATAACTAAAGCCATTCTCTAATCCAGAAAAAGCTAATGATTTCTTCCACAAGTGGCCATATTAGGAGATAATTTTTGTTAGGAGACATTGGGGTTCCCATTCGAACTACAATGGTGAGTTTGGCCCAATTTTTGTAAAATTTGTTATTGAATATAATTGATTCATACAAGATTGATTATGACAAAAGTCAGAGTTTTAGTTTTTTTCAAATGTAATTAATTTGTAACAAAAAAAGGTCCAAAAAATATTAAGAAAAGAGGGCCAAACAATTCACGGAATAACGTTTAAACTCCCCATGCAAATTTTAATTTTTCAATCAATGGGCCAAACGTGCACCTTAGACAATATTGATCCATTTTTGTACCGTAATTATTCCGATGGGAGAGATGACTAGATTGTTGTTTGAAGCTTTCTCCGTAAGCAATAATAACAACAACAACAACAACAACAACAACAACAATAATAATAATAATAATAATAACAACAACAACAACGAATATTCATGCACCTCATAACTCAATGTGATCACAATTTTTTTAGTCCTGATTCTCTATTTTAAATAATGTATCATTTTCTATTTCATTTCTTATTATATGTCATGTGTATAAATCTTTTCTCAAATATTCAGATGACTAAAAAATATTGTATATAACTAGCGGAACCCCGTGCCAAGACATGAGATATTGATTACATATATAAAAATAACAAGATATATGTATATTTATACGAACGTGTATATATATATATATCATTACATAATTTATTTATTTATAATATTCAAAATTCAAAGTTTAATTTAAATTTGACGACTATCATTGAAAAATTTATTTACATGAGTATTAAATCATATTATTTTAGTTTAAGAATTACATTGGTAAACTCAATAAAATGAATAATAAGAAATAAAATTATTGATAAATATCATTATTTTAATACGGGAATTAGATATAAAAAAGTTACTCTTTTAATTTGAATTTATATTATAATTGTAACTACCTTATCTTGAATTTTAAATTTTGAATATTTTTGATAAAGATTACTAACTTTATATATTTATCCAAATAAAATAAAAAATATAAATTAAATTACTTATATGGCACAATCGTGTTCAATTAAGTTATTCACATGTGCGTTTATTTGGATGGTCTCAAATGTCGTACTTTATTATATATAGAAGTTTATAAATTACATAAATAGAAGATAACACATTTCAAAATAGAAATTTGATATGCAACTTTTCGGTTGTAATTTGGCAAAATCACAGCCCACGACTAGTTTGGACTTTGGATTATTATATTGCCTTTTGATTAAGTTGCCAAGTTTCAAAAGTCAAATTGTATAGATATTGACATTTTATTCCTGAGAGAGCACTACTCATGGTACAAATGACATTAACTACTCATGGTACAAATGACATATAATGTAAAAATTAAATGAAATACGAAATAAAATAATATTTTGCAACAGATACTCTCAATTAATTAATTAATTAATTATCCATAACAATTACTATGAAATTCAAAAACCATCCGTGTAAAGTTCCACGAGTATTCTTTAAAGAATTTATGGTGGCGAGTTGACTAATGCACTTTAAGATGATGAGGTCAAAAAAATGAAGCCATCTGCTCTTGGTAAAAAATGCAGTCACATATTTCTTTGAACTCAAAAGGCACACTTTTTGAAAACATGAATTCATACTGAACAAATAATTGAGGAAACATTACAATTATTTTAGTTGAATGGATTTAGCAAGTCAATGCTGATGATGTCTTAGTCCAGTAAGATTGATCCCACCCAGAAGTGCAAGTTGGTCTTATGAGTTGAGTTTCGTGTGGTTCAAGCTCAAAATTATCGAGCTTGAAAATTATAAACTCAAACTCAGCTCATAATTTGTCTTTGGCTAGGCTCAATCTCAGGTTCACATTTTTTAAGAGCTTCGGGCTGGCACATCAATTATTCTCAAAGAAAAAAAGGTACACAATAGAATTATATTAAGAGGCTAATCTCGAATAGTAGACTAAACAAAAGTTTACGCTAATGAGTATATATAATTCCAAAATATACTAATAGAGTCATAAAGTCTATAACAATAATTAACCGAAAATTTATAATATTTCTTAATATACATAAAGTGGCATAAAATGATAAGAATTTCTTCCAAAGTCTCTTTAGACGAAGAAAACTTTTCACTAATATAGGCATTTTATGTGTGTATATAATAAGCTTCAAAGTTAAGAATCTATGGGTCTTAATAAGCTATCTTAAAAATAACTTAATTACTATATGAAACAAAGCGTTAAATTAGATGTTAATAATGAGTTCGGGTTATTCGGGCTGAGCCTAATAAAATCAAGCTCGGGTAACGAATTAATCGGGCTTAATGTGTAAGCTGAAACTTAGCCTGACTTACATTCAATTAGGCTCAGCCCAAACATAAATTGGCCGAGAAATCGGGCTTCAGGTATGCCCAACTCTATTGACAGTCCTAACGATAACATTGAAAGTTCTTATTAGTGAGAGTTCCAAAATTCGACCACCCTATTCGGCTATTTCAATTGTTTTAAATCACAATAAATAAATAAGTTAGCAATGAGGTAAATAAAAAATGAAAAATTCATTGGATATGTAGATATATATATATATATATATATATATATAATTAATATAATTGTTCACTCAATTTGTTGTGATATGTTTTAAACTTTTAAACCCAAAATTACTAGCTAGCCCGAAAATCAATAAGCCTTCTTCTACATTCGGCCAAGCTCTTGGAATCGGTACCTTAGCATACACCATAAGTAGGAGATTAATTTCGAGGTTAGGGTTAACACATTTTTGAAACCCTCTTTTAATCTCTTTATACCTTGTTTTCAGATATAATAAAATTTAATCTTCCTCCCATGCGGGTAGTCCGATTCAGAAACACGAGAACACGCAAGTTATAAGCATGAAATAACATTATATTGATGTGAGATGATCGTGACGGTTAAGATGAAACGCCTAGACAAGCACTTTCCAGGTAACAAGGCGACAATGGGTCCACGTAAAAGTGGAAAAAATTAATAAATGAAAGAAGAAGTAACGTGGATGAATTTGCGAAGGCTGGTGTTGCATTCAAACCTTTCTACCCATGCACTATCTGAAACTTTTCGAAGTGGAAGATGAGGGGCGGGCGCCACCCTCTACGTATATATATATATATACCTCTGTTATAAGGTGTGGTGGGGGGGGGGGGGGGGGGGGGGGGGCAGTGGGTTGGTAAAACTTGGCCGCCATGAGCATCACAGAGACAGGAAGAAGTTGCCATGTTATGAATGTTTTGTGATATGTGACGATTTAGGAGGCTACAAACAGGATATTGGATTTGTACATGTTAACCCATTTCGTAGAAAATACTTAAAAAAGTTGTTTTCTGAAAAAAAATAAAAAATTATCTAATTAATTTAAAATACTTCGAAAGTCCATTGTCGACGAGTTTGAAATTAAAACATAAAAACATAATAATGATGAATATATAGGATAGTGACCAATCACAATACTTATTATCTTATCTCGAACTTGGATGAGGGGTGCTACACATCGATCCCGAATCATCGAGCACCATAAACAATTGAAGTATGCTACATTATAAGATCATTTGATCGGTGTATATTGTCACGACTTAACTCATTCATAGCGGCTACTGCTTTATCAAAGTAGGAGTGTGACAATGTCAAAATCTCAAAATTTAAAAGCGAGACTGTTTGATATAATAGTTTAAGTTAATTAGAATAATAGCTTTTTTCACGCAAGTTATGAAATTATTAACTAATCATCGTGATGAGCCAAATTTCAGTCATATATGGCAAAAGATATAACATCCTTCTTATACAAGTGAACATGGGTCTTATTGTACAATTCTAGAAGTTGTGGGGTTAATCTATAAAATATAAAATGTCTAAGGGCATATTATTAGTTTATAAAGCTAATAGAGTAGATATTTTGTGGAGTGGTTGGGAATTGGACAGCAAGCTTACACCTTAAGCTTGCTCCATTATATTTTTGCTAAAAATACACACATAAGTTCATCTTCGGGGGGGGGGGGGGGGGGGGGGGCTCCCTCTCCCCTCTCTTTTCAATTGCTTAGCTATTATTTGCTTGGTTTAATTAAGTATCATTTATTAGTTTATATTGCTCAAGCAAGCTATGCTTTAATTCTTTTCTTTGATATACGATTGATTTGATCCTACTAAAATATGTACGTAGGTAGCTTGATTTAGTTCAAGTGCAGTCTATAATCCCAAATAATTTGGGTCTGAGTTCGACCTCTCGGGTCGTCGATTTAGTTCGTATTTCTGACGAAATTCGAGCTTCATCATTTGGCGCCGTCTGTGGGAAACTCTGAGTTGAGATGTGAGGTTCACAGTTTAATCCTCAGATAATTTAATTGAGAGCTATAAGCAATTTTAATCTTATTGCTAGAATTGCAGAATGTATGCCCTCCAAGCATGATGAAGTTATTTTTCTATTATTTATTTTGGAAGCACGCATAGTTACAAATCTGCCATATAGTGTTGCTTATTCTGTCTATTGTGAATAACATTTTCTGATCATGATAGATGGTTGGTAGTTTGAGTTGTGTTTTCGAGCAGATGGGTTGTAACTTGTAAGAATGTTGCTGAAATGCCAGTTAATGTACTGCAAGGTGAGTGCTACCACTTATATGTGATTTACGAAAAAACAGGTGAGTATTAGTTTTCTGAAATTTTAAGAAGCTTTTTAGACTTTTCGCCTATATGAAGTATTTGATTATATGCCTCGTAGAAATAAATGATCTTTAAATGGTTTACATGACGTGTCCTTGCATGCAATTGCATGATTTGACAGAGCAATAAATTTCTCTTTTATTCTCTTACCACACAGTATTGAAGGTTGTGGGTTCAATAACTCAAACCACAAATAAGAGTACTTGAAATGTGCTATCAATCCTAATAATTCCAAAAAGGATATATTGATGAAAGTAATAAGAACAAAGGCTAATACTGATAAAGTTAGATATGATACTCTTGCAATTGATGAATGACATTGGTATTTTGATTCTGATGTGATTGGAGGTCATTGAGCATGTGTTGAAGTACTCATTTGAGTTCATCAGGCTTAAAATTTGTGATTAAATTGTGGCATATAATTATATTTTATTTCATATGTGACTTTAATTCGATTAAGGATACTATGAAAAATAAACATATAATGATGTTACTAGTGCTTGAACTGACTTTGATGTCTTGGCAAGTTTCAAGTGCATGACAAGCTTGGATCAGGGAGTGCTAAAATTTTTTTTTTTTTAAAAAAATGAGAATTACTCTAAACATCGGACTTGTTTATCCTGACCTAGACACTTCGAGACGGCAATTCCACGAACTCGACCCAAAAAGGGAACGAGGGAAATATAGCCGCGATGAGAGGACACTCCGAGACAGAAATTCCACGAACTCGACCCAAAAAGGGAACGAGGGGAACATAGCCGCGATGAGAGGACACCCCGATGACTATTCCATGAACTTGACCCAAAGAGGGAACAAGGGGAAAAGAGTCGTGGAAAAAGGGACCGAAAATCAGAACGGGAGAACAGTCCAGATGATGAGTATACAGATATACGAGGTTACGACCCGTATCATTGATAATACGCTAAACAAAAAAAAAAAAGTTACACCAGAAGTTAGAAAAGTTAGAGTTTGTTGTTCATTAAATCCTTACTTTATAGTCATGGATTGAATCTCAATATATCACAATTCTGGGTGCTATTACATTGGCCTACAGATTTTGCCTCATGCCAAAAATATAAAAATCCACTTACATAATGTCATTGAAAGCACGTTATAAATTACTCAAAGACGACTATTCCACGAACTCGATCCAATTAAGGTGAGAGAGGAAAAGTCACGATACGATCTACTCACACTTCGTAGACTGTTCCACGAACTCGATCCTATTAAGGTGAGAGGAAAAGTCACGATACGAGCTGCCCGCACTTCGTAGATGATCCCATGAACTTGATCCTGTTAAGGTGAGAGAAGGATCCCGATAAAGTGAGAGAATTAAATGGAAAAGGTTTACCTTGTCCTTGGAACATAGTATGAATAAGATTCGTAAATACATAATCTGAAACATGCAACTACCAAAGTCTACGAAGCTTGAGGTAATGAACTCAAAGGCTACGAGCCCGAGGTGAATGAACCCAAAGGCTACGTGCCCGAGGTGACGAACCCAAAGGCACGAGCTCGAGGTAACGAACCCAAAGGCTACGAGTCCGAGGTGACGAACCCAAAGGCTACGAGCTTGAGGTAACGAACCCAATAGCTACGGGTTTAAAGACAATAATATTGAATATGATACTATGAGTCTTAAGGTATGTAGTGATCAACACCTATAATATTACAAGCTGCAACTTTGTTCAAAATGACATTGTGTAAATATAAAATAACACGTTCGAGCTCAAAAATCTACAAGCTTAAAAACTATGATCTAAGATACAAAATCAAAAGCTACCAGTTAAAACTATGGGCTCAATAACATAGATTGCGGTGTTATGAACACAAAGGCTATGAGCTCAAGGTAACATTTAACATATGAAGTTCTCAATGAATTAGTTATGATCCTATTACAACCTCAAAAGCTACGAGGTAGAGGTAGCGAACCCAAAAGCTATGTGGTCAAAATATAACAAATTTTGATTACGACACTATGAGTGTATGCTTTGTAGAGATGAACGTCTATAAAATTACAACTCAAAACCTTGTGCAAAATGGCATACGCGGCTCCAAGACATTGTACATTGAGATTTGTGTAAATGGCATCATTCAAACTACAAGGCTAATAGTAAAATATGAAGCATGACATACATACTCGGGCACTAGTGTCGTGACTCATGGCTTGCAATCTGGGCCACCATTGTAATCTCCTTATGATGCCGATTAAAGCAAATTTGAAGCATCAAGGTTGTACGTCTTATTTGCGACGATGTGAGATTTGACACACACCCCAAAGGTTAATATTGATAGACCTGTGTGTCCATGCATTTATGAGCATCGCTGTACAAAATACGAAGCAGATGCCAAAAAATGTAGTATGGGAAAAATTATAAACCAACTTTGAAATATAACATACGAGGCTATTCGCACAACCTCAATTAGTAGAATGAGCAATGGTTGTACCTTTGGTGTACGTATATAAATGTAGCGTCGTACGATGCGCAACGAGAAATAACGAAGAAATCATACACTGCCAATGGTTTAATTCCATCATTAAAGTTCACAGTCTTTCCGTCGTACCTCCACAATACTACAAAGTGGGGGACTAAATGATTAGGCCAATTATAAGGAAAAAAACCAATTATAAGTGCCAATTATAAGTAAAAAAGCCAATTATAAGTGTGAATATGTTGTCCACAGGAAGCTACAAGCTCAATAACATAGGCTATGATACTACGAGCCAAATATAAGCATGGTATGATTTCAATGTAAAAAAGTACAAACATATTCAAATATGAACAAATATCGTTCAAGATACGAACTCGAAGGAATAAGCCCGAAGTGTACAAAATTGAGGTAACATTCACACTTACATCTTGTGGACAACATTACATACTTACCTAAAAAGTAAAAAGATAAAAAATTAGTAAAATGTATGAGCTGGAGATGACGAACCCAAAGGCTACGAGCTCAAGGTGATGAACCCAAATGCTACCAGTTCAAAATACAACTTGCGCCTAAGGTATGTGGTCACCAACATCTATAAGGTTACGAGCTACAATTTTGTTAAAAATGACTGTGTAAATATAAAATAACACATTCAGATAATATACAAGCTGCAAGTTACGAGCTCAGGAAACAACATTAAAAGGATAAACACAATTCACAAACTAAGTACACGAAGCACATGACTAACATGGGTCGTATCATCAAATCACGACCTACATGTGTCGAACAAGAAATCTTGCAGAACCATATGTTAGTTCGATGTGTTAACATCGTGCCTCGTTAACTCTACAACCTAACTTTTAGCTCCATTGTACGATGTACCACACTGATGTTGAAAGGTATGGGAAAAATTATAATCCCACTTTGGAATATAACACATGAGGTACGAGGCTAGTCACACGACCTTGTAAGGAAGTTTGACCGATATTCTTAGCCGAGGAGCACCCTCATCGACTGAGGCGCATTTGATCTGTTGAAAGTCTGCTCACTTCACTTGTCCCTCGGGGGCGAAGTATTGAATTAAAGGCTTTAATTGTTAAGATAAGAAACCTTCCACTTCTAGACCTTTAGAACTACGCTAGACTTGATCCTATATATAAATAGGTACGTAGGCAACTTAATTCCTTGAGTTCAGTCTGTAATATCCATATTTTTGTTGTTGGTACGACCCGATGGGTCATCGATTTAGTCAACTTACCCCTACAAGATTTGATCTAAATAAAAGAAAATTCTGACAAAGAGAGAATTTGACATGCAATCCAAAGGTAACTGCTGAAAACTCGTGTATCCGTATGTTTATGAGAAAAATCATTTGTCATACGATGCAAATGGCCTAACTCCATTATATATATATATTTTTTAGCAACGCCAACTTTAGTTGATCTATTCCGCGCATTCTATGCAATTGTATAAATTGTGCGGGAAGTTTTGAGGGGTTCTGAAATTTTGAGTTTTGTAGCAATCATAATCGTCTATGTGGCATGTGAAATGTATCTTATATCTTAAAATCTCGAAGCTCTTTATAAAGTGGAGAAAATTTTTGTATACGCCTGGTATGAAATTCATATTTATGCATCAAGATATAATAAAATATGTTTAATTTGTTTTTGTATTGAATATACAATTTTATTTTATTTTATTGTGTCTTGATGTATATATTTGAGTTCCACAATAAATGAATACAAGAATTTTCCAAACATTGGTATGACTTAGTATTGAAAATAATGAACCTCTAGTGCTTGTCCTTGTCAATCAATCGATGAAAGATTATCTATTTACACCACATAAATTCAGCCAACTTGGAAATAATGTGTAATAATTATATACATGTGAAATACGTTGGATAATGTACATGTCCAGATCAGGCGTATATGCTCTTTGATGTGACTGCACCAAAAATAATGTTGGTGATAAAATTTAAAATGAAAATATAAAAGTTGTTGATAGATATACATAATTAGTAATAGTAATTTTTATTTTTTCAAAAATAACTTTTAGTGATAAGAATTTTTTTTAAATTGTCATTAATAACAATTAGTGACACATGTTTAGTGACAATTCAAAAAGAGTGACACCTATATTTGTTGTCACAAAATTGTCATTAAAAATGTGTCACTAGTTGTTAATAGTAACAATAACTCACTTGTAATTAATTATCAAAAGTGACAACTTGAAAACAGTTATTGTCAATATTAAACTTGTGAAAAAAACAAATACTGCTGTCACTTGATATTAATAATTAGTGATAATTTGGACATTTTATTTGACATTTAGTCAGCAATGTTCTAACCTTTTCGGAGTGTCTTCTTATGCGTACACTATATGGTGTTTGATATACCATCGAGTTCTAGATTATTTCACATTAATATATGTAGGAAAATTCAAGACCGTTTTCGCCTTGAATGCACCCAAGTGTATCAATAGGTAATGCTAGTTGCTACTAATATGGTATAATTCAGTCATTATTTATAAAATTAGTAGCATTAACTATAATTATCATGAGACCTGGTTAATTAGTTTCATGAAGAACAAAAAATATTTCTTCTCCTTTTCTTTTTCCTCGTTTTGCTAATTAAACTACATTCATTTCGTTATTGGCTAATGTGCACTTTCCCATTTATTAGTGTCAAACATAATACTTTTGTCGTAAGGAAAAAAAGGGTGATAGTGATGGTGATCAAGCACCCCCGGCTACTCAATATTCGGGCTTTCGTGTTCATCAGCGAATATATCAGATCAATTGAACAATCAGCGCAAGCGTTGGCCCCGTCAGAGTAGCACCACCAAGGACAAGTATAATTCCAGAAGCCTGACTGCTCCAGTCAAGATTCGAACTCATGATCTCGGTAATACCAAACCACTTGAGAGTAAGTTAGGAACCACTTGACCACCACTCTCAGTGATAGTGTCAAACATAATACATAAGTTGTCGAACACTACAATGATATGATTTTTTGTCACCTAAGTTTTTGTCACCATATACAGTAAATTTGTCACCAAAACAAATTAGTGATGATATCAAAAGTTGTGACATTGTCGTCACTACAAATGTTGTCACTAAGAGTTTGATTTAGTCACAACTGATATAAGTCATCAGTACAACTCAAATTTTTAGATGTGTATTGTATCGTCACTATTGTTCTATGGCTGTTGGATTCACGGACAAAGTTAAAATTATTGGTCCATGGGGGCTAACACAAGAAAAATGAGACAAAAACTTGATATTTTATTTTATTTTTGTTGGGAGAGGGGGCAAAATTTTAAAATTTATAGGGTAAAATTATTTTATTTTAAAAGTTGAGGGGGCGGCCTGGTTGGATTAACACGAAAATTGGTCCTGTATCCATACTGATACGTGAGACATGAAAGTATGTAGAATATTAGAATATATAATGTTATCTACAAAGCATATGTTCTCATGCTGGATGGCATCTTTATTATGTTGGGTGGAATTCGAGCAAACTTCCCTTAATGTTTGCTCGAAATTCTCCATCTAACACGGTGTGTGTATATATATATATATATGTACATTGTATTGTATATACGTGTTTATACTATAAAATAATTTGAGCTTTCGAATTACAGAGTCCAAATAGTCCAAACTGTAGAAATTCGAAAAGAAAGAAATTGAGCCCACAGGTAGATAAGATAAGACCCAATAAACTGAGAAAATGGCAGAAATGTAGACTGGGTTGATAAAAATCCAAAAATCGAATCGGAGGAGACGAAAAGAACCAAAAAGACAATAATCTGCATTCAAGAAAGACGCGCTAAAATAAGAAATTTGAAAGAAGTAGTTGAAGGCGGTTCCCGATGAAGAGGAACGTGGGTTCCCCAAGGCCAAGATATATTCGGCCAAGAAGGAGAAGAATAGAGAACATCATCAGAATCACAAACTTCTACAGTTTCATTTTCTTAGAATTAGCTCTAGTATTAGGAGTAGTTCATAGCGTAAATTAGGAGTAGTCGTAGAATAATATAATAGTTGCTTGTCAAGAATCGCCTGGATTCGGCTGCAAAGCTTGTATCCGCAGTTTATTTGTAATCATCAGATCGAAAACTCTCATGGAGGTATAAATTATCTTTTTTCAGATTTAAGTATTTGATAGGTAATTTTATCTTGACTTGAGTTTTTTGTTCATTATTCTCGTATTCGAAAGTCACAACTAAGAATTTAGTTAAAGACTTGAACCACCGTTTAGCGAGTCGAACGCAGGGGTTGAGAGATAATCCTTGATCGAAGACTCTCATGGAGGTATAAATTATCTTTTCTCAAATTTAAGTATTCGGTAGGTAATTTTATCTTAACTTGAGTTTTTCGTTCATTATTCTCGTATTCAAAAGTCACAACTAAGAATTTAGTTAAAGACTTGAACCACCGTTTAGCGAATCGAACGCAGGGGTTGAGAGATAATTCTTGATCGAAGACTCTTATGGAGGTATAAATTATCCTTTTTCTAGATTAAAGTATTTGATAGGTTAATTTTATATTGACTTGAGTTATTCGATTCACTGTTTTTCATACTCAAAATCGATAATTAAGAGTTAAGTAAAGACTTAAACCACCATCCAGCATATCGAACGCAGGGGTTGAGAAATCTCAAGTTATAGATTATCACGGGGCTCGGAACGAACACGGATCCACCTCATTCTGATTTGTTTTTCTCGCGTGAAACAAATTTTTGGCGACCACAGTGGGAGTCGGTTTTGATAACTGATCTTCCAAAAAAAAAAAAAATTTAAACGAATTCTCTTTGTCTACATGATGTCAGAGATGATTTGGGTGATGATTTTGACGCTCAACCAATTTTGAAACATAAGGTTAGAGCGGACAAAATGTACGAACAGTTTGTTCAGGTCATGAAACAAACTTTAGCAGGTGCTCGAGAAGATCAAAGAAGAGAGTTCGATGATCAATACCAAGCATTGGCGCAAGAGTCTGCCCATATATTTACTACGATTGTCCAAGATATCGCCGTGAGTGCTCGAGATGGGCTCGCTCGAGAAGTTACTCGAGTAATTACAGAATTGGGTGAAATTTTTAATCAAACGTGTGACATTTTTTCGAATATGATAAACACCCAAGTAGCTTTAGCTCTCGAACCTTTAATAAGCAGGCATAATATTTTGGTAGAAAAAGTATCTCAGTTAGTGTCGACCAAACTTAGGATTCGAACTAGACACGTGAACCCGAACAAAATTCCTTTAGGTTATCCTCAAGATAATCGAGTTCGAAATGTTCAATTCGAGGTTGGCCAAACTTCGAATCCTATACCCCTCGAGGAACTGAATTTTGTAAACCAACAAAATACTGGGGGGCAACCAGGAGTGAACCAAACGAATGCTAACCAATCTCCACAGCCTACATCTTTTAACTTCCAAAATACAAACGCAAAACAATAATTTCAAACATTTGTGTGTTATTGACAGTATTTTCAAAAGGTTAGTAATCGAAAATCTAGATTCGAATTTGCATCTTTATTAATCTAATCTAATTGATTCGAGTTCCGGGGTATACAATGATATCGAACAGTTAAATCAAAGTGTAGAAAATATAATCGAAGAGGGAATTCTAGAACCAGATGAAGATATCAGGCAAGATATCCAAGATCCCTTGTTAGACATTAATCTTGGTGCACTTGAAGAACTAAGACTAACTTATATTGGTTCGAAGATACAACTTGCTCGAAAGAAAGGATGGGATAACACGCCATTCGAACAAGCCCCCATAATTCGATTTCCTTCCCATTTTTGATGAAGTTGGCACAATCGATTAAACCAAGGGAAAGCATCAATGGCCCCAAGCAAATTTATCACTTACTCTACACTGGAACCAGGGGCTATCATCTTCTAATGAGGGCCAAGTCCTCGGAAGATCAGGGTTTCCACCAGTAGAGGGCTCGAATGCAGAAGATTCAAAATGTGGCCCAAGACGAAGGTGGTTGAGTGATTGACCCCGACGGTCAGAAGCCCATGACGGAACCACATGGGCAAAGCCAAGAGATGCTACCTTTGTATATCGATAAAGTACTTCGAAATCCTTGATTATTTGATACAAATCTTGAGCATCCTTGCAATCCAAGATATGTGCTCGAGGAACTAAATGGAACAGGTCATGAAGGGTAAGAATTCGGGGATTTGCCTATAATCGAACCTTAATTGAAGGGGTAACTCGAGAAAATGAAGGAAAGAATTTCTTTGCGATTTTCTCAGCAATCTCTGGTTGCTTAAAAGGCGAATCAAAGAAGATAACTGAGAGATGCTTAAAGATGAAGGTTTCGAGAAGAGGCAGAAGTCGACTCAGGCGAGGAAAATGACGGTTTTGTGAAGGGGGAAGAATTCGAGAAGTTTAACCAGAGGGACTGTTCTTCGAGAAAGTGAAGGACAAAAAATTAAGAAGTCGGTACAGAGGAGAGAGAGAGAAGTTGTCTTTAACCAAAAGGTGTGTCTTTTAATACACATGAACTCGAAACGTTCATGTATATTAGTGGGGTATTTGTTTACACTATAAAATAATTTGGGCTTTCGAATTACAGAGCCCAAATAGCCTAAATTGTAGAAATTCAAAAAGAAGAAATTTGGGTCCACAGGTAGGTAAGATAAGGCCCAATAAACTCAGAAAATGGTAGAAATGTAGGCTGGGTTGATAAAAACCCAAGAATCGAATCGGAGGAGATGAAAAGAATCGAAAAGACAATAATCTACATTCAAGAAAGACGCGCTAAAATAAGAAATTTGAAAGAAGCAGTTGAAGGCAGTTGAAGGCGGTTCCCGATGAAGAGGAACGTGGGTTCCCCAAGGCCAAGATATATTCGGCAAAGAAGGAGAAGAATAGAGAACATCATTAGAATCACAAACTTCTACAGTTTCATTTTCTTAGAATTAGCTTTAGTATTAGGAGTAGTTCATAGCGTAAATTAGGAGTAGCCGTAGAATAATATAATAGTTGCTTGTCAAGAATCGCCTGGATTCGGCTGCAAAGCTTGTATCCGCAGTTTATTTGTAATCATCAAATCGAAAACTCTCATGGAGGTATAAATTATCTTTTTTCAGATTTAAGTATTTGATAGATAATTTTATCTTGACTTGAGTTTTTTGTTCATTATTCTCGTATTTGAAAGTCACAACTAAGAATTTAGTTAAAGACTTGAACCACCGTTTAGCGAATCGAACGCAGGGGTTGAGAGATAATCCTTGATCGAAGACTCTCATGGAGGTATAAATTATCTTTTTTTCAGATTTAAGTATTTGATAGGTAATTTTATCTTGACTTGAGTTTTTCATTCATTATTCTCGTATTCGAAAGTCACAACTAAGAATTTAGTTAAAGACTTGAACCACCGTTTAGCGAATCGAACGCAGGGGTTGAGAGATAATCCTTGATCGAAGACTCTCATGGAGGTATAAATTATCTTTTTTTTCAGATTTAAGTATTTGATAGGTAATTTTATCTTGACTTGAGTTTTTCATTCATTATTCTCGTATTCGAAAGTCACAACTAAGAATTTAGTTAAAGACTTGAACCACCGTTTAGCGAATCGAACGCAGGGGTTGAGAGATAATCCTTGATCGAAGACTCTCATGGAGGTATAAATTATCCTTTTTTCAGATTTAAGTTATCTTGACTTGAGTTGTTCGATTCATTGTTTTTCATACTCAAGGACTTGAGTTGTTCGATTCATTTGTCTTTACACTCGAAATCAATAATTAAGACTTAATTAAAGACTTGAACCACCATCTAGCGTATCGAACGCAGGGGTTGAGAGATAATCTCAAGTTATAGATTATCACGAGACTTGGAATGAACAATCAGATCCACCTCATTCTAATTTGTTTTTCTCACGAAACAATACGAGAAAGTCTCCCAAATTTGGTTTGCGAAAAATATTATTAATAACAAAGATCATGAAATATAAGATCAAGTTGAAGTTAAATTGCGCATCTTGGCTTCCAGGATAATTATAAAAAATTCTAGGATAAATTGGAATTTTGTAGCTTCGCGTAGTATTGATACCCTATTATGGATTAATTCAATATTAATCTATGATTTTTTTTTTTGGTTCAAATCTTGTTGGATTAGACCAACTAAATAGCCTCGAGTACGATATTCTTGTAGTTGTTATCGGTTACTCCCTTTGATATTTGTTGACGTGCTTTCTATCGTGAGTCTATATATATGCTATTTTTTTTTGTTACATATATATATATATGTATGTATGTGATATGGGGTAAAATACCCCATAATGACCTCTTTGCCAAAATATCCTCCGCAGAAGCTCATAATTGCAGGTCACCCGAGGATCCGCGTGTTCTTACCATAGACCTCGCCTAACCCGAATCCGACCCAGCTAGACCTGACAATCCAGCCGTTCATTAAGGACATGTGGAGGTTTAAGATCTCTTAGACCATAATGACCCATGCGGCTCTTCGTAATTACGAAATAACCAGGATCCGCGGTCTAAAACATGCGGATCTCTCTGACACAACCCAACCCGGCTGGGGCTCTTCGCTCAGCTGTTGGATGGAGACACATGGAGGATCCAGATTCCGCCACTTGTCAGATCCGTACAACTCCTAAAAAAATTCTATAAATACCACACCATTTCCCCACTGCAAGGTATCATTTTCTCCCCTCCTTTATACCTTTACTATGTGTTTCTTAGACCTCAATACTAACTTGAGCGTCGGAGGGTCTTCGCCGGGGGTGACCCCGGCTAGGCTAACCAACTTTGTGATTTTAGGACGGATCCCAATCAACTTAGAGCTCAAGGTGGACTTGACCTCAAGCTTTGAGATATGACCTAGGTTTCAGGATCATTTGGCGCTGTCTGTGGGAAACTCCTGAAATTACGAATAAAGTTATCATATAAGCCAAGAAGATTTGGTAAGGGAGAAAGCACCAAGGACGAGTGGTCATCCATCTTCATTCGGAAATGACCCCCCAGAGCCCATGTGAGGAAGGACCTTGATCAGAGCCCGTGGTCCAAATGACCAGAGTCGAGCTCAGAAAGACGATGATCGATGGAAGTGGAGAGCTCTAAATGAAGAGGTCCTCAAAAAGATATGGTAGGCGAGAAGGCACCAAGGACGAATGGTCATCCATTTTCATTCTGAAATGACCCCCCAGAGCCCATGTGAGGAAGGACATTGATCGGAGCCCGTGGTCCAGATGACCAGAGTCGAGCTCAGAAAGATGATGATCGATGGAGGTTGAGAGCTCTAAATGAAGAGGAGGTCGAGAGCCAACCCATCCATGAGATAAAATCAATCTTATGGCCCTCAACAAACTAGACCTCGAGTTGGAGTAGTACCAATGGAGGATGTGCCCCCGCCTCTCCTATTATTTTCAGAAAAGGAGTGGATCGATGATGATCTAGAAGAGGAGCACCACCATGAGAAGGAGCAGGTCCTTCCAGCAAGGAGGCCACCACATCAACAACGTGAGGTCTAAAGTAGTGCGTGGCTCAATGAACCAGAGAATAGATCTCTAACACCTATACCCCTTTCGAGGAACTTTAACCTATTTCGATTTGGAGTGACCCCGCAGAGCTCTTGTGAGGAATGACCTTCACCACAACCTGCAGTTCAAACGGCAGAGCCGAGCTCATAGAGATGATGATCAACGGAGGTTGAGAGCTCTGAAGGTGGAGGACCTTAAAAGAAAATCCATCCTGAAGAAGAAGTTAGACTCATGGCCCTCAACAAAGTTGACCTTGAGTGGGAGTAATACCAATGGAGGATATGCCCCCGCTTTGCCTATTGTTTCCCGGGTAGGAGTCGGCCAATGATGATTTAGAAGAGTAGTTCCGTCATGAGAAGACAGGTCCTACCTTGCCAATTGTTTCCCGAAGAGGGGTTGATCGATGACTATCCAAAAGAGGAGTTCCATCGCGCGAGAGCCAGTCCATCGCCAGAGAGCAAATCTCTAACACGCACGTCCATCCCGAAGAAAAATGACTATCTATTTCAGACTGGAGTGACCTCATAGAGCCCATGTTGAGGAGGACCATCAAAATACCTACGACCCAAGTGCCCCAGATAAAGCTCAGAAATACAATAATTGATTGGGCACGAGGGAGAATAATCAAGCTCACAACCTCTCTCCAGCTCGACCTTAATTTAGAATGGTGCCAAGGAGGAGCATACCCCTTTTTATCCAGTTATTCCCTAAAGAGGGTAATGAGCGATTGCGATCGAGTGCTCTTGTTCGCAAGTAGAATTCTAGATACCTATCCCAAAAAAGGAGGGCAAGGTGGACCTATGGATAGAACAATCCCAAGAGATGTAATGCCATACCACAATTGTTGTTTCCATTAGAAAGTCCCACATAGTGAAGTGGAGGAAGAAAGCCATGAAGAAGGAGAGCCGACCTAGAGAAATCCAGCGTGGGCGCCGAGAGATGTATAGTAGTGTGAGGCTAAATGAGGCCAAGAGCCGAACTGACCACCCATTTTAGAAGCACGAAAGAAGACAAAAAGACAATGATGTCCTAGTCATTATCACATAACGCTGAACAGGTCCCTAGAGCTAGTGGAGAATGAGAGGAGAAATCTCTAGCATCGATTGAGATATGTCAAAATTATCCCCAAGAAGAGGTCCCCTTTCACGAATACACGGTGGTCGGAACGGTGTTGCCCAACTTTAGAAGCCCGAGACTACTTTAATGTGATGGGATCAAAGATCCAGATGAGCATGTCATAGTCTTAGAGCGCATAATGACGTCCCACGATAAGACGAATGTGATAAGAACCCAAATATTCATTAAAGCGGATGAGTCCAGGAGAGGTTCACATCTTTACCTCCTACGTACGATGGTCTCATATGAATGATTAGCCCGAGAAGTCAAGTACCATTTTGCCAAAAAGAGAAATTAAGAGAAATCTGAAGCTCACCCCCTTCGAGTCAAGGCAAAATAAGGAGATATGCATTATTTTGGCGGTGAGCATCTTGAAGCAATGGGCTCGAACAGGTCTTTTGACACCTTGCTTATCTCAGGAGCACCTGTGAACTTGGAGGAACCAAAAAGAAATGGCTCATAAATATGCCCAGACGAAGCCCGATCCGGAGAGTCGAACACCATAAAAAATGTTGAATAAAGAATTGAAAGACTTCCCATGTCAAGAGACAGACTGAAAAAGATCAAGAAGAACCATTAGATAGGACCTCGACTCGAGGGATATCCAATAAGGCCCCTTTACAGAAATCATAATGACTAAACTATATTAATGACCGCAAGAGATCGAGCCCTTTCGAGTATAGAGAGCTCCAACGAGCTGAATCAGTCTAGAGAAGTGAAAGAGTCCTCAAACCAAAAAGTCCCTAGCAAGTATTATCGTTTTCACGACAATAAAGATCACGATCTCAATGAGTACTTTCAATTGAGGGGCAAAAAGTTGATCTACTAATCAAGCTACATTTTCTGAAGTAATTTGTGGCTAAAAACCCGAGAGAATGAGGTCCTAGCAAGTATTATCGTTTTCATGACAATAAAGATCACAATCTCAATGAGTACTTTCAATTGAGGGGCAAAAAGTTAATCTACTAATCAAGCTACATTTTTTGAAGTAATTTGTGGCTAAAAACCCGAGAGAATGAGGTCCTAGCCGAAAAATGATCAGGAGCACAGCCAAGTCAGTAAATTGGTCCAAGAACAAGGACGAATTCAAGAGGTCAAGATGAAAATGTTGGGAAGACCCATAGATCAGTCGAACCCGCGTCCAAGGTAGACAATCCACCCTGGAGGTGAGTCATCCATATAATTGCAAGAGGTCCAAGCAAGGGAGATTCAACCCAAAGAAGAGGAGATGGTTTATCAACATAGTTAAGTAGCTCCGCCAAGTGATTCCAAAGTGGTGACTATTGATATAGTTAACCTTGTGGAACAGAAGGCACTAGTAGACAAAAGTGGGCTCTACAAACATCTCATTTATGGAGGCATTAAAGAAAATTGGAGCTCAATTTAATCATCTTAGAGTTAGTCAGTACGCCGCTAAGGATCTGTGGAAGAATTGAGGTCATGAAAGTGGGAGTTAGGGACCACCCGACATCTATGATGACAGAACCTAACAAGAAAAGCTATCATGTCCATCTATCGAAGGCATAGACCCCAAATATTATAATGGTAGAGGTCAACAAGCTCTTGGAAGCCAAATAGATAATAGAGATCCAGTCTATGAAATGACTCTCAATTGTGGTCATGATATCGGAAGATGAAGGACAATGGAGGATATGTGCAAATCTCACCAAAGTAGAATGTGTCTCAATGACCCTCACTGATATTTGATAGATTCAATGACTGGACATGCGTTGATTAAGCTTAACGAGTATGTTCCTGGTGTACAAGAACAACAAATAAAAATATGATGAACATGATGTTCCGCAAGCAGATAGGAAAAACCATAAAGGTTAATGAAGATATGTTACTCATAAAGGGTTCGAAAGAAGAAGATCAGACGAAACACCTAAATAAAGCTTCCCAAGTTATAAAGAAGTTGAGCATGAAGTTGATCCCTAACAAGTGCACTTTTGCGATCAAATGAGGAACATTCTTGGGTTATAAACTCATTCCAAAGTTTAGATATTGGAGGACTAGATGATACCCCACAATGGCCTCCCCACAGTTATTGCTTGAACGAGTCGTGGAAGAGAAACTATTTTATATCTAGCAATTTCAATGAAAACGGCAAGCTCGATTTTGATAAAAACATATAAATGTGAGTGTAAACAAAGCCACTACATAAGTAGGATGTTGTGAGAGATAGTTGTGAGCGCTGAATCAGCTCATGGGGAAGATCTTAACTACGCCAGATGTCTCGTGAAGACCTTCCAAAGAAGCAAGAAACCTCGGTGTGCTCTACGGAGTATCAAGCTCGACCAGTGGTCAAGGTCCGGCCATTATGAATTTTATAATATTATCTCAAAGGAGGTCTCCATGAAGAGCTCAGAGGCGTAAAAGTTTAGCGAGGATGCTTCATCGAATAAGCAAAAAGAAGGAATTGGAGTTTAACTACAAAGGCCCATTGAAGGAAGCCGAGAATTTTGAGATCAAGGTAGAGATTTCTTCGGAAACTAACAATAAAGCGAAGTATGAAGCACTCATTTCAGGCCTGAAGATGATTAAGAGAATGAACATAAAACATTTGGTGAAGAAACGAGATCGTGAAATATTTGAGCTCTAAATAATAATAATCCGACGATGGGATCGAGGCAAGAAGGTCATGGATAAAACTGATTGATCAATGTTCATAGAGGAGGAAAGCTCTTTAAAAAAAAAAAAGGAATTACTAGGAGCCTAAAGGGTCTACTGTACCTCAAGAGCTAGCACAGACGAGATGTCACTTGATCTTATGTACAAATTAAAGGGACATACCCCCATAAATGACTACCAAACAAAGGTGAGCACATGTAAGTCAAAATCAAATCAATGGCGGAAGCTTATCAACAACAAGCTTTGGATGGAGAGGATCTCATACGATCTCGGAAGGCTTAGAACCTCAAAAGGTTTTATTCTTACTTTCTTATCAAATTTAATTTCTCTTTTGTTTCTTTAATTATTGTGAAAGTTTAAAGATAATTATTGTCAAGGACCGAGGTTTAACATGTAATGAACCCATGAGGTCTAAACATGCATGACCATCAAGAGGATCTAAAGAAAGATCATAAAAAATCAAAATAGTCTAACATGTAATGACCCCATGAGGTCTAACATGCATGACCACCAAAAAGATCTAAAGAAAGATCAAAGAGTCTAACATGTAATGACCCCATTAGGTCTAACATGCATGACCACCAAAAAGATCTAAAAAAAGATCAAAGAGTCTAACATGTAATGACCCCATGAGGTCTAACACCACCAAAAAGATCTAAAGAAAGATCAAAGAGTTTAACATGTGATGACCCCATGAGGTCTAACATGCATGACCATCAAAAAGATCTAAAGAAAGATAAAAAAGTTTAACATGTAATGACCCCATGAGGTCTAATATGCATGACCATCAAAAAGATCTAAAGAAAGATCAAAAAGTTTAACATGTTTTGACCCCATGAGGTCTAATATGACCCCATGATGGTCTAGAATATCAATGACAATGGTGTCACAAAGACAATCTACATAAAGATTAGAATGCAATATGAGTCTAATGTGTGCTGACCCCAAGAGGTCTAACATGCATGACCCCAAGAGTATAGCATTCACTAACCTCAAGAGGCACGACATGCAGGACTCTCGAGCGATTTGAAGAAGACTAACACTCAAGATCTGGCATGCATGACCTTAAGGTCTAATACGCACAATCTCTTGAGCGATCTGGAGAAGATCCACGTTCGAGGCCTGATGAACATGACCCCAAGGTCTAACACACACGATCTCAAAAGTGATCTGAAAAAAGAGGTCTAACATGAAGGAGACCAAGGCCGAACATGCATGACCTCAAGAAGATATCAAGAAGCAAGTTCAGGGTTTAAAATTTGCGTGACCTTCAGGTAATATAAAAAAAACCAATTCAAGGTCTAATGCAACATGCACAAAAAGAAATTTAGAAAAGGTCAAGCTCAAGGTCTTACATGCATGACCTCAAAATTGAGGACCTCTTCACAAAATGGAGAAGGGATTAAAGACAATCCATGTTTAAAGACAAATTACAACAACACTCTCAAAGATGGTTCAATATGGACCAATCACTATCTGCATAAGAGTTATGGTATTAAAAGATTTTATCCAAAAATATTTTTAGAATCGCATAAGTAAGCAATAAAATGCGAGCTCTACCATTCTAATACGTGGTGTAGATACACCCATCTAATGAAAGTGCAAAAAACTGACTAGATTTTAACCATTTAACGGGTAAATTCACTATTAATTTCCCAACTCTTGGAGCTCATAAACTCACTCCAAAAATTAAGAAATTAGGGGACTAGATGATATGGGGTAAAATACCCCATAATGACCTCTTTACCAAAATGTGCTCCGTAGAAGCTCATAATTACAGGTCACCCGAGGATCCGCGTGTTCTTACCATAGACCTCGCCTAACCCGAATCCGACCCAGCTAAACCTGACAATCTAGCCGTTCATTAAAGACATGTGGAGGTCTAAGATCTCTTAGACCATAATGACCCATGCGGCTCTTCGTAATTACGAAATAACCAGGATCCGCGGTCTAAAATATGCGGATCTCTCTGACACAACCCAACCCGGCTGGGGCTCTTCGCTTAGCCGTTGGATGGAGACACACGGAGGATCCAAATTCCGCCACTTGTCAGATCCATACAACTCCTAAAAAACTCTATAAATACCACAACATTTCCCCACTGCAACGTATCATTTTCTCCCCTCCTTTACACTTTACTATGTGTTTCTTAGACCTCAATACTAACTTGAGCGTCGGAGGGTCTTCGCCGGGGGTGACCCCTGCTAGGCTAACCAACTTTGTGATTTCAGGACGGATCCCGATTAACTTAGAGCTCAAGATGGACTTGACCTCAAGGACCTCAAGCTTTGAGATATGACCTAGGTTTCAGGATCAGTATGCTATTATATATAATGTATCCAGACTAGTTGAAGATTGATATACTAAAAAGAGGGGGGCCACCTAATTAGGTCATTACGTCGTTAATAGTCGGGGCACTATAACATATATGACAAAGACAAAGCGACCCAATGGGGTCTAAAACTTAATATTTATATTATAGGTCCCTATCAAACTTCGAAATTGCAAAACGCTACAAAATTCGCGTGTTCCTTTTTACTTGGGTCGGGTCGACCCATGACCCGAACCTACGAAGTACAATCCTAACCGTTCATTTAAAACACATGGCATCATCCGAGTAACTCCTCCAGTTGGCGAAAATGTATTCATCCAACATGGGTGAATACTATAAATACCCGCATTTATGAGAGTAAAAGGGGAGGACACACAATATTTATTACGCTTGTAAGCTTGCCTATTGATTCGATATTTAGAATAAGACTTAACAGTACGTTCCGTATATAAATTGGAGATTAGTTGTACTCGGATTATCTATGCAATAAGGAAATTATATCATATTTTGGAACTACGTTAGACTTGATCCCGGTGAGGTACGTAGGTAGCTCGTTACTACGAGTGCAGTCTATAATCTCTATTTAATAGCAATTAGTTCGTCATATAAGGTCATCCAAATTGTGAGGGGAGGGTTAATTTTCAACTCAAATCAAAGATGTTATTTTTGAGTAACTGAAAGTCTAGAATGATAAGTTAATCCGATATAAATTAAAAAAATTAATGTAGGTTACAAAATGCAGAGGAACCCGTATAATATAACGATCATATTGGGGAGTACAACTAATATATATTGTGAAAAAACTGTGTGATGCTAGGTACACATGACACAGAGTTGTCTATCTTCAATCTTAAATATTCTTTTACCAAACATGAATCGAATTGAATATTAGATGACCAACATAAATGTTTTCATCCTTCAACTAATCAATTGATCCTTAATCCCATTAGACAATGCTAACGAATTGATCATAAAATGCATATCAATTATATGATAAGTATAATTTATTTGTCATTGTAATTTTGATTCGATCAAACCCGGTTTTTGTTTTCTTTATGTGAAAACGTGGTGCCGCCATTAACTATTGGGGTCGGAGCTTTAAAAGTCCAATTATATGCTTTAATGGTGATAAAAAGTGATAATTGGAGTTCTAATACAGCACGTGAACTTAAGAAAAAAGTAAAATAAAATAGAGGAAATAAATCTTAAGCTAAGTGTGAACTCTTTTCTAAAGCATTATAATTGTTCCCTTGGCGGCACTTTGTGAACTAACTATTATTCTTTTTTGTGGTCGAATTTGAATTTTAAAATATTTTTAATGAATTTATTTGTGGAGAGAATGGAGTATCTTATCAATGGATTTGATTTTGAAGGAAAAATATTAGATTAATAATAGGTAAATAGGAATCAAAAGGCCACGTTTTTGACTTTGGTTAATTGGGATTTGGGTGCTTTACCCCCATAATCTGGAATATAATTAATTAATTCATGCTTTTAGCAAATCAGTTAATTAATTGATTGCTTTAGACAATTATTGATACTCTTAATTGATTACTTAGAGTCGGTGGAATCAGTTGATAACTTGATAGTTGATATCGGTTAGACCTTTGCTATTATAATTTTCTTTACAAATTCAACTTTCCCTTTGTATTTTATATATTAAAAGCTTATAAGATTAATAATATTGTTAATTTATTTTTTCAAGAGATAATATTGTTATAAATTCAATTGCACTAGATTAATACTATATAATGTTTGGATCGGAGTTGTTGAGATATCGGACGAGCTAGTCCAATTGAGGAGAGTGGTTGTTGTCAATCTTAAATTGTATTTTGTTTTTAAATTGCAATATACTTTAATGTTTTTTGAGATTTAAGGTATTGTCAATGAATTAAGGTCCAACTATACTAACTCTTTACCTTTGTTGACTATTATGACAAAACCCTAGCTCCTTTTGAAGATAATGAGTTTCATTTGAAGGTTACTTAAGCACCTTATCATTGAAAAGTATACGTTAAATTCTAGCTCTACTGATGAAGTTGAGATCTTAAGATGTTAGAGTTCTTGAGTTCTGCTCCCACCAATTGCGTGTGAGCCTTTCTCTATATTTTAATAGTTGTTAACTGATTGTAATAATTGCTAATTGTGATGGTTGTTGATTGATTGTAAATTATTAACATTTGACATTCAATATATTTTATTATTCACTACATCAACATTTCACCATAGAAAAATTAATCACAATATATATAATTCAATTAAGGTAAAGCCAATGATGTTTGGCTTAGAAGATCAAGTTAGGCCCCATAACCAAGACATTATGGGTTCGATCCCGCTCATATATGTGTATTGTTTTCTCTACGTATGTGATAGTTTGTAATAGTTTATAATAGCATTTGTTAATTAGGCTTCCTTGTATTAGATATTTTCATGTAATGGATGTCATATGATGATAATGATATAACTGCTTCATTAAAAAAATTCAATTAAAGTAAATAAACTACTATAACATCATGCACTAAGACATAGATCTATAAATATCTTTGCGTATAAATATATGTACAAAGTAATAATAACATTAGAATTGTCCGATAACGATTAATACAATTGACAAAAAATATCAGTAAATACATATTGTCACTATACATATTCGTCAATTGAACAACAACAACTTTATTTGTATCATCTATTAATGACAACTAACACAAAATTCTTGTCACTGTATATTAAACTTGTGAAAGTTTATTATTATAGCAAAACAAAAATTCTTGCTAAATTAAGATTGTTGCTAAAAATTTTAATGCATTATAATAAAATTAATATTATCTTTTGAGAATATTAACAATTAATATTAAAATTTAGAATTGGAGATACGTATTAAGTAACAAAACTTTTAGTATTGCCACTATAATAATTAATTGTTATAAGTATGTTCACTAAAATTGTGTCACTGCATATTTCTCAATAATATTATCGATGACAAATAATATACAATTCTTGTCACTTAAGCTTGTGAAAATTATTATTATGACAAAATTGAAATTTTTACCACTTAATATTTTTTATATTTTAAAGTGATTTTCCAACAGTGATTTTCTAATGTTTACAAAATATTTTTTACATTATTAGATGTTTTCTAATATTCACCAAATATTTTTTCTATTTTTCTCTTATTTTCTAACATTTACTAAATATTTTTATATCTTTAAGATATTTTATAATAATTCCTAATATTTTAAACATTGATTTAATCTTTTTTGTATTTCTTTTCTTTTCTGTTTCAAAATTAATTGAGCCACTCTTTTGAGATCTCATCAAGGATTTGGGAAAACAAGAATGAAAGAAGAAGGAATATATTAAAGGAATCATCTTATTGATGATTAATGTAATGTAATGTAATGTAATGATGAAGTCTACTATGTATTTGGATGATTGATTGGTGAATATTTTCTATACAAATCCATAATTTATTTTCTTGTACTTTTAAAGATAGGTGTCATTCAACTAATATTAAATATATTTTTCTATTTTCAGATATTTTCTAATGTTTACAAAATATTTTTTACATTATTAGATGTTTTCTAATATTTACCAAATATTTTTTCTATTTTTTTCTTATTTTCTAACATTTACTAAATATTTTTATATCTTTAAGATATTTTTATAATAATTTCTAATATTTTAAACATTGATTTAATCTTTTTTGTATTTCTTTTCTTTTCTGTTTCAAAATTAATTGAGCCACTCTTCTGAGATCTCATCAAGGATTTGGGAAAACAAGAAGGAAAGAAGAAGGAATATATTAAAGGAGTCATCGTACTGATGATTAATGTAATGTAATGATGAAGTCTACTATGTATTTGGGTGATTGATGGGTGATACTTAGTGAGATTGGGAGTTGGACTCTTGGTCAATTTTAGCCACATAAATTGTTAATACACAATAAAATACATATATATTTTGATGAACTCCACATATATTTTAATATTTTGTGTGGTTGAAATTGATCGAGTGTCCAACTCCCGATCTCACTAATTGGGTTTTGTGTTCTCGTCAGCCGCCTCCATTAGGGTTTATTTGGATGATTGATTGGTGAATATTTTCTATACAAATCCATAATTTATTTTTTTGTACTTTTAAAGATAGGTGTCATTCAACCTAATACTGGTTGACGAATATTCTTTCATTACTCTATTGATTGAAGAGAATCCAGATAATTTAGTATAAAACCTTTTTGAGTTTTGGAAGAATATATTGATAGCCAAGATGGTAAATCATAGGGAATTAATAAAAGGGATAATTACACTCGTACCCATTCAATGATGAAGTAATTAGACAAATTTTTCCTCACTAATTGATAATTACAAACACCTCTCTCAGGAAGTCTATTTGTAAGGTTTATGGAGGTGCAATTGTAAGAATTATTACACACACAGGTAGGGGTGTAAACGAGCCGAGTTGAGCCTAACGAGATGTTGTTCAAGTTTGTTTGAAATACAATCGAGCTTTAAAATTTGTGTTTGAGCTTGTTTGATTATTAATTGAGCCGAGCTCAAACGAGCTTTAATAGAGCCGAACACGAGTTGAGCTCGAGTAGTTTGATTTTTTTGTACATGTTTTTATTATTTTTTACTAATCGAGTCGAGCTCGAGCCGAGCTTCAAAACTTATCAAACACAAAAAATTGTTCAAACTTGGTTTGATAAGTTAACGAACCGAGCTCAAACGAGCTTTTAGCGATCGAGCTCGAATTGACTATCGTGTAGTTTGGTTCGTCTTTCACCCCTATACACAGGGGGTGCAATTGTAAGAAATTTTTAGCATGAAAGAGTGTGTTTATAATTATCAATTAGTGAGGGGAGATTCGTGTAATTATCCTATAATTAAGGGGTATGAGTGTAATTATCCCTTAATAAAATTAGTGTGCGTTTGACCTCAAGCCATTCATGATGGAGGATAGATCTCAACCACCATCTACTCCACTCACACGTTTTTTTCTGAACAAAATAAAATTCTTCAATAGTGTAATTGAAGTTTCTAATTAGGTCGGGACTCGGAGAAAATAACGCCTGAAAGAAGAGGGAAGAAAAGACGGATGAGACAAAGTTGATGCCCAATAATCTGAGATCTTGAGTTCAAGTGCCAAAGTTATATATATAATCACTAGCGATCATTAAATAAGAACAACATCTATTTTGGTATGATAATGATTTTTTGTCCCTTTCATTTATTATCTCGCTCTTTATTTTCTGGTAGTGATACTTTGAGGGAAATTCTAGTTATGTTGGATTTATTTTTATACTAAATACTTAATTTCGACATTTATCTTACAAAAATTTATGTGTTTATTTTCTTAAAACACACTCTTTTAAATCTTAATACAAGTTCAAGGCCTCTCTTGATCGCACCTATTGTCTTGTAGGAGCTATACACGACGATCAATCTTGAGACAAACTTCACCTAATTCTTTGTACTTTTAAGCATTTGGAAAAAGGGTGTCTTCTATAACTTTTCCAAATTTGTAAACCAAATATACACAGTTTTAAAATGGAATACCAATCTAATTATCAAACTAACTACATTCTATTCTTCAAATCAATAATGCGCCCACAATATTTTTAATTATATATAAAAGTATGAGAAAATTGCATTCAATTTGAGAATTTTTAGATTTTGTAGGGAAAATTGGTGGGAAAATTGGAGATTTTATTGATTTTGGAAGGAAAATAATTATTATAAATCCATTTGAGACGTACAGTGTAAAAATAAACTTGCTAAACGATTCATTAAAAAACAAAGAAAACAACAAATATGATATAAATAAATACAACATAGAATGTTCGTCCTAAGTGACATACGAAAGGGTTTAGAAGGGAGGGTTGAATAGACTATGAAATTCTTTTCGAATTTTAAGACTTGTTTTAGAAAGATAACTTAGACAATAGTTTTGAGTACTTAATCAAGATGGATCAGGCGCTCAACACTTATATTAGAGTTAGCACAACGGAAGTTTTGTACAAGTCTCTTAGTGTGAATAAATAGGCGCTTAGAAAATATTTAGTTGCACGTATTTTAAGAAGGTATGCTTTAAGATAATGTAAAAAGATAATAATGAATAAAGCAATAAAACAGTAAGTAATGGGGACACGAGAATTGTATGGTTCACTGGGTTTATGTAATCCCAATTACGTTCTTCTATTCCTTTCCACACAGGAAGAATTCACTATAATGAATCACAAAGTTTCACAAAGACAGCTTCAACACAATAGCAAATGACAAAGGCTTGATCTCGAGTTCCCTGATCACAAAGATTTTGACTCGGCTAAGATCTGCTTCTGACAAGCTTCTCTCACATAGAAATATTGTTTTGTCTTCAACAACTTCGTTACACAAATTGAAGAGGTTGATGGGTTTTATCAAGGTTTGTTTGATTTGAAAAGTTCAAAACACTTTTGAAATATCTCTTTAGAAATGATAGTTCTTCTACAAAAAGGTAAGAGATATTGGTTTGGCTGTAGAGATGTATAAGCTCAAAGAAATTTTTGCTATGGAGGTTTTGAGCTTTTAAGGATGAAGATAGATTTCAACAACGTAAGTGTATATCAAGTTTTTGATAATAATTCTCTGTATTTCGGGTTGAGCTGTAAGGATCTATGTATAGATTTTTCTCAGCATTTGTCTGTTGGACACAAGCAGGAGCGTGTTTAACACGAGACGCATGCCTTAGTCTTTTTCTGACATCTCCAAAAATTCTGCTGCACAGAGTTGTTAGCAGACCTACTTTGAGTTAACAGCCAATCGAGAAGGCTTATCTGTACGTCAATAGTCCTTATCACATTTAATGCTATTATCAAGCATTTAATGCATTTGAATTTAATTCCCGTTGAAATTAAATGTCCGTTGAATGTTGCATTTAAGTGCTTATTGACTTTGGATTTAATCTAGGTGAAGACAAGCGCTTGTGGCATGATCACATAGAATGATTCTTAGGCGCTTGACAGTCGCTTAACGAATCTCTTATCTTCAAAGTCTTCAAACGCTTATCTTCGATTTCACTTTGATATACTCACCTAGAATTCTATCATAGCTCAATCGCTAGATACTAGTTTAAAACTATAAAGATGAAAAGTCTTATACTGAAAATTACAACTCGATAACTTTAAACGTTTAGACATATTCTAATAAAGATAAACTTACATATCTTTTAGGTCTAACATAAAACCTATCTTGTCATCATCAAAACATCTAACATAGAAAATAAAGAAAACAATAATAAATAATCATTGAATAATGTCTAAACAAATTTATTTTTATTTTTCATAGTTTAACTTGTATCGATTTTTCTCTATTAATTGATACTCACATTTTTGAAGTATCACAAATCAATATAAATGTACATTATTAAATATTGTATACAATTGATATACATATATAATTTATACATAATAAAAATAAATTCTCACATTTGAATTTAATGCCATAGTAGGAATATATTTAATTAAGTTTTAGCTTCATAATATCTTCTTATTTATTTATTTATGAATTTGTCATATTTTAATTAAATTTTAATAATAAAATTATTCTGAAGTATGAGAATGAATGATTTTTAATATACATATATATATATATATATATATGAGAGGAATACTCAACATGTCATGGACACTGTGAGTACTTTATAATTTTTCTGGTGTTTGAAATTTTATATTTATATGGCGGAGTGGAAGTTAGTAATTTTGAAAAATTAAAGAACACGTCTTTAAAACTCTTGGATAACTCGAAAACTCGAAAATAAGCAAACAATTTGTTCTGTATTGATTAAAGATTGAATAGATAGGGAAAACAAAAGTACTGATATTTAAAGAAGAAAACAAGACACCTATACTTGATTAAACTAGGAAGCCTTCTTCTACTTAAACTAAGAAACCCTCTATTATTACTACTCTAACTCAATATCATTATATCTTTTATAGACAACCATAATGTTAATTTATATTATTTTATGATACTTTAAAAATATCAATATTAATTTATAAACAAAAATAGATAAATAAGTATGAAACATAAAAAAAAATCTAATTTTAAACATTAGTGATTTTATATTATTATTTGAATAGTGTTGTTGTGAGTGTATGTGTGTATATATAATTTATATTAGCAAAAGCCCCAATTTTCTTTTCAAAATCTGAAAGTCCCCAAATTGAATACAAAATCCCCAATTTTTCAGACTTTTTCGGTTCGGAGGATTAAAATAGCCACTCTGAGGACTGAAATTGCCACGACATCAAAAGATAAATGATTTTATTACATATTGACAAAGAAACTGGACCACGCTTGCTGCCCCACATATGCAGGACCAAAATAATAATTTTACCTAAAACTATTTTCACAAAATATTGTCAAACACACACACCGAAAACCCTCAACCCCCAACATGTGAAAGGTGAGTATTTACGATCTAAAAACTGCTGTACACCGAAGGTTTATTAAATGATTGCTATAATAATTGTGGTAGTGATCGTCGATATTTCTCATGTTAATTAGGCCTCCATGACTTAGCTTTACAGTGTTATTACCCGGAAAAATTGCAAAATTGGTGCTCTAAGTTGGTCTACACGTTTTTTTGGTACAATAAGTTGGCCGGGTAGTAATTTGAGTACATTAAATTGAAAAAATTTGCAATTTTGGTACAAATTGGTCTGAAAATTTTGAATTTGGCGGGAAAATTGACTTGAATTTGGGGATTTTAGTGAAATGGAGGGAAAATTACCTTCAGTTTGGAAATTTTTGCATATGGAAGGAAAATTGACCTTTAATTTGAGGATTTAACTCAAATACTTTTAATTTTTTTAAAAATATTTAGATTTTGAAAGTTTGAATTCAAATGTTTCTTTATCTTAGTTATTGTTTTATTTATTATAAATAAAATTTGTTTTATTAATATATCTATAAAATAATTTAAATTAAAAAATTATAATATTATAGGCTAAGTTCAAACTAAATTATTTTTTTACTCAGTAATATGAATTTTCCTATTTTTTTTAAATGATTTTTTTCTTTCTTCGTTTTTATTTTTCTAATTATTTTATTATTTTGTACTTTTGCTAATTCTTCAAAACGGTGTTGATTAATTACGATTTTTGAGTTTTTTAATGGTTTTTTTAGTTTTTAATTATTTATTTTTTTGTCAATGGAAATTTACTGCCACTATGAAAATTTGTTTTACTTAAATTCAAAAATTAGTTTGAGATGTAATTTCTAAATTTTTCTAGTTTTTTAAAATATTTTAATATTTTTTTATTCTTAAAGTTTTTGAATTGTCATAAGTTTTCAAAAAAAAAGAAAAATTGATTTTGTTTTCTAATTTTATTTTATTTTTTGATTTTTTTTTGGAAAAAAAATGCAGACTTTTTTTTAGTTTCTACTTTTTCATTTTCAGAGTTTTTGATTTAATTATTTTGTCAATGAAAAAAAAATGGTATTTATCTAAAAAAAGTACATACCAACTTGGAGTACCAATTTTAAAAATAACAAAAAAAATATAATCTGAAATTGTTTTGGAAAAGTACAAATTTTACCATTTTAAAAACAAAAAAAATCAAAAATTCTGGAAATTTTTTTTAGAAAAAGTAAAATAAAGTTAAAAAACAGAATGGAATTATTTTGGAAACTTATGAAAAATTCATAAAATATAAGAAAAATGAAAAATATTAAAATATTTTTAAAAGTAGAAAATATCAGAAATTATACCTCAAAATAATTTTAAAATTTAAGAAAAACAAATTTTTATGGTGACAAATAATAAATTAATTATAAACTAAAAAAATCGTAAAAAAACTAAAAAAATCATAAATAATCAAAACTTTTTTGAAAAATAAGCAAATAATACAAAAAGAATTAGAAAAATACAAATAAAGAAAGAAAAAAATCTTTGTTTTTCGTGAAAAAAATAGTAACATTTAGAATACTAAGTAAAAAAATAATTTAGTTTAAATTTATTAATTATAACTTTTTACTTTTGAATTATTTTATATATATATATATATTAATTATACAAATGTTATGTACAATAAATAAAAAAATAACTTAGATAAACAAATATTTGAATTGAAATTTTCAAAACTTTAAATAAATTAAAAAAATTGAAAGTATTTGAGTTAAACCCACAAATTAAAAATCAATTTCCCCTCCATATGCAAAAAGTCCCAAATTGATGGTAATTTCCCCTCTAGTTCAGCAAAATCCCCAAATTCAAGTCAATTCTCTTGCCAAATGATGTTTTCCAGCTGAATTCAAAATTTTCCGGCCAATTTGTACCAAAATTTCAAATTTTTTCAAATTAATGTACTCAAATTGCTACCCATCTATCGTATTGTACTAAAAAAAACATGCAGGCCAAATTAGAGTGCCGATTTTGCACTTTTCTCATTATTAACCCATCCTTACAAGACACCTGCCGATCATGGGGTGACTTTTATAAACAATAATATATAATTGCCCCAACAAAAACAATATTACTTTAATCATTTTGTTTGCTTTTTTATGCCACACACTCCACATCTATTCATATTAACTTTAAATCTTGATTTTTCTTTATAAGAAAGTCCAAGGAACATGCGTTCAGATTTGTCGACTATTTGTAATCTGAATTAAGTGTGATCACTAAATCACTCAATTGGACAAATACTGTTGCTATTGATCGTTATTATTAAAAGATAAAACCTTTTTTTTTTCCCTAATTGAAAGATAAAACGATCACATAATACATATAATTATAAGGATGAATTTGGCTTATGTATTGTTGTATAATTAATTATAGGAGAACTGATTTTCATACAATTAACTATGGAAAAAATTTAGATTTCCAACTTTGGTTATACGTAACCGAAATTATACAAAAGGGCCCCAATTAACACCAATAAAAATAGTATTTGCACCCCAAACACAAATTTTGGCCTCAACTGCATGCACCCGATCTGAGTTAGAATTTTTCAATTCTTTAATGCTGCTGAAAAGCCAAAGTGGGCTGCTAGTGAGATTCCTATAAATTCTCAACTTCCGCTGATAGTACAAATCAAGCTTGCTAAGACTTCTTAATTATCCAGTTTCTTTCTGTATTTTCATCTTCTACAGCAAGTGAGCTAATTATAGATTAAAAATGGCTGTCGGGGTGGCAATTAAAAGCGACGACAAGCAATATAATGGAAAAATAACATTGTTTGTGTTGCTTTCTTGCATCGTTGCTGCTTCTGGAGGGATCATTTTTGGTTACGATGTCGGAATTTCAGGTTTTCTTCCAACTTTTTATGTTGGCTTTGTAATCCCTGAGCTGAGTTTTGCTTGAATGATAGGTTTCATCTGATTAGTGTAACGCTCAAACGAGGGAAAATTGCATTTTTGTCCCGTGTGTTTGACATTTTTCAATTTTGGTCTCATTCAGTATGGGATTCTCGCATTGTGTTGCGTAACTTTTACAAAATTTCACATTTGGTCCCAACCCAATTTTTAATCCAAAATTTAACGTTTAATTCCGTCAGTCAACATTTTGACTAATTTTTTTTTTTGGAGAATTCGTGCGTGAATGCACTTACACACGTATTCTATTCAATATCACGTGTCACTCACACACAAAATCTCCCAAAAAAATGGGTCAGAATGTAGATTAGCGAGTTAACTGTTAAATTTTGGTCGGAAAATTCGGTTGAAACCAAATGTGAGAATTTTTAAAAGTTATGAGACACAATCTGAGAATTCCATAAAAAATAAGACCCAAATTAAAAAGGGTCAAACATATAAGACCAAAGATAAGATTTTCCCCTCAAATGAGAACCACTAATCACAGTGCAAATATTTACGTGCTGAGTGCGGTCAAACTCGATATGGGCACACGTTTCTCATTTGTCACCCCCCCCCCCTCCCCCAATCCCCTCTTCCCTAGATTTGATCGAGCCAACGGATTACATTATAGGTGTTATTCAATTGCTTTGTTAATGACTAGTGTTCGACCAAATGAAGTTCGTAAGATTTTCTCAACTCAGTGTGTGATGAATTAATTATTTATTGAAAATTGATGTTCTATATGACACCAAGTGTAATAGTCTCAATGTATCTTCTGTCTTTATTTTTCATGCGTGGGTGGGGCCTACATCATGTGTATGTATGAGAAATAAACACAAAGCCTGTTTTTGGGAATTCCCCTAATGCATAACATTCATTTTACCTTGGGATTTCCAAAAACAAAACATTCTTTTTATTGAAACTTAGATGTTTACTAAACTATCAAACTTTTACATGAAGGTGGAGTGACATCGATGGATCCATTCTTGTCAAAATTCTTCCCCGGAGTTTACAAAAAGATGAAAGGAGACGTAAAAATAAGCAACTACTGCAAATTCGACAGCCAAGTGCTCACATCTTTCACCTCCTCACTCTATATAGCTGGTCTTATTTCTTCTTTTTTTGCCTCGATGGTGACTCGGGATTATGGCCGGAAGCCATCGATCCTCATAGGTGGAATTGCGTATGTGCTTGGAGCCGCCCTCGGTGGTGCAGCCGTGAACATCTACATGCTACTACTTGGTCGTATCCTTCTTGGCATTGGCCTCGGTTTTACTAATCAGGTAAGAACAACAAAAACAATTAGCTGAGATTTTACTCTAGAACTTGGGCAAAACTACAAAATTGTCGCGGAGAAAAATTTAAAAAAATGCCACTTACGATAACCTACAATTCTAAAATTACAATTTCGTGGTAGGTGCATTTGCCACTTTAGTTTTATTATTAAGATAAAGTGACAGTTTTAGTCCTAAAAATTAGTGAACGATAACAATTGTCGGTCCTCATGTTAACATGTGTGCTATTTTTGCCCCTAAAATTGAAAATCTCTCCAAATTAGATAGTCACGTGACAGACATCTGCCTGTCAAGCCAATTCTTAATATTTTTATATCCTTAAATTGCAAAGACTTGAAAATTACTTCCAGAAATTGTCAATGTCACAATTTGCAGGACTTGCCACCCCCTATAGTTACATGACGATTTTCACATTTTCGCCGACTGTAATACCTTATGAGTTCCATCTTGTTTCAACTCTCGTCTAAAACTCTGAATCAAATCGTAGTTGTAACTTAATTTTTATCTTGTGTACAGTCGGTTCCGTTGTACCTATCAGAAATGGCGCCATCCAAATACAGAGGAGCTTTTAACGTTGCTTTCCAAATCTGTGTTAGCATAGGTTACAATACAGCAACTCTTATAAACTACGGCACTGTAAAGATCAAGGCCGGCTATGGATGGCGAATATCCCTAGCAATGGCTGGAGTCCCGGCTGCAGTTGTCGCCATTGGCGCTATTTTTCTTCCCGAGACACCAAACAGCCTAATCCAGCATTGTGATGATCCCCAAAGGGCAAAAAAGGTACTTCAAAAAATCCGAGGCACTGATGATGTCCAAGCAGAACTCGATGACCTCATCGAAGCAAGTCAAGCTTCGAGAGCCATAAAACACCCTTTTAGGAACTTAATGCAGAGGAAGTATAGGCCACAGCTCGTGATGTCCGTAGCGATTCCATTTTTCCAACAAATAACAGGAATAAATGTCATATCCTTCTATGCACCATTGATATTCCTAACAATGGGCTCAGGAGAAAGTGCTTCTCTCTTGTCTGCAACGGTGACCGGAATAATCGGATCGACTTTTACCTTATTAACGGTTATTTTGGTTGATAAACTAGGAAGAAGGCCTTTGTTTCATGTAGGTGGACTTCAAATGTTCATTCCACAAATGTTGATTGGAGGGATCATGGCAGCTAAGTTAGGGGATGAAGGTGGTTTGAGCAAAGGCTATGCCTTGGTGGTTTTGGTCTTGATTTGCACATATATGGCTGGCTTCGGGCTATCGTGGGGCCCGTTGGGATGGGTGGTTACCAGTGAGATTTTTCCATTGGAAATAAGGTCTGCTGCGCAGAGTATAGTGGTGGCTGTGAATCTTTCCATGACGTTCATTATTGCTCAAATTTTCTTACTCATGCTATGCCATTTGAAGGCGGGGATCTTCTTCTTCTTTGGGGCGTGGGTATTGATCATGTCTATATTTGTCTATTTCTTATTGCCGGAGACTAAGAATATTCCGATTGAGAAAATGGAGAAAATCTGGGTAGAGCATTTTTTCTGGAAAAGAATAGTCAGAGACTATACTCAATTTGAGGATACTAAAACTGAGGCCGCGTGATTATCCATTATAATTAATGTAGTATCACGTGGTGAACCGTGGTCTCTTTAAGATAATTTATGTGTCTTCTTAGGAATAATGCATGAAAATCTCATGGGTTTGGCCTAGTAGCAAAAATGTTGTCTTAAGTTTTAGAATTACATGTATCGCACTTTATAATTACTGTTTCGTTATGAATTCTCTTTTCAAATGATAAATGAAAGTCTTATTTTTCTCAATACTGTTTGTAAATTACTCCGTATGAGTATATTTAGGTATTCATGATTCAACGGTAATGAATAAAAGCTTAAAAGATGCTAAAAATGTAATTTCTTCACAAATAATCATATTCTAAAGCAATCTTCATCCTTCCACCATCCCCTAATTTTCTTAATTTCTTAAATTTTAAACATAAAGTAAAAGCTTTTTAAACAACAGTTAACAGTTCATAACTTGTCTCAAGTACTTCACCTCAATTATTAATCTATTAGGAAATTTCACAAGGCTAATTCAGGTTGAGTTTAAGTGGATGTATATATGAGTACGGGAGTTTATATTACGCCATTAAGTGAAGTGCAAATATTATTTATTAATCAAATGATTCATATTCACTCTTTATATATAGAATCTCCTTTTGGAATATGATGAGTTTGGTGGAGTCGGATCAAAATAGAGTCACGAAAAAAAGCCAAAATAGAGCCAAGAAGGGTCGGGGTTGACCGGGATAGCGAATTAAGTGCCAAAGTCGAAGCAAGGCAGACACTACGAAGACCCGCGCCCAAGCGCGGAGAAGACGGCACCCAGGCGCAGACATCCTGGCGCCCAGGCGTGGAGCAGACAACACCCAGGCGCGGCATCCAGAAAGGCTGAAGCAGAGTAGCTGTTTCGGCGCCTAGGCGTGGATAGCGAGCTGTAGGCGTCTTTCAAACTCGGTTTTTCCTTATTTTGGCATGTCTTGAGTCCTACTTTGATTGGAATTGTTTCCTATTGTGTTAGGAATTATTCTCTAGTTGTTTAGGATTGCTTTTCCTAATTTGTTAGGGTTTTAGATTTCTCCACCATTATAAATATGAGAACTTACTCGTGTAAATATTGATGTATTTATTGAGAAATAAAGATGTAGTGTAGGTTGGCTTATGGATGTAGGCAAGTTATGCCGAAACAACTTTAAATCCCCGTGTTATTTATCTTCATGTTTAGGCTTAGAACTTATTGTTTTGTTGATTATTCTCTGTGCTCTGATGCTATCATCCCTAACAGAATAATCGATAATTACGTCATTATATCTACGTATCAATTAATCGATCACTAATACATCAATGAAAAAACAGGGGGTGTTAAGTTAAACTGCTAGACCGCCCCAATGGACCTCCTCAACTTAAATCGCACCGCAAAAGGCGGGTTGACGACTTGATGGGTAGGTCTCGAGTTAAATCTAAAAAAATTGCATATTTGCAATCGCGTCCGGTTTTAAATTCTTATGGACAACAAAAACACACCCAACTGCAATATAATATATGTATGTATATGTTTCATATATATATATATATAGTTTTAATTTATTTATCACCAGTGTGTAATCCCCTCATTTAAAAGTGATATATGATTTTGTCATTTGTTCAAATATATTTGTACTATATTAAAATATGTATGCATTCATCAAATATGTCATGAATTACCAATCTAAAAGTTGAAACTAAATTATCTTTGAAAAAAGTCAAAAAGCAAGATGATATTGTATATAGAAATAATTTCTATTGGTGGATAGAAACCAAAAGGATGAAAATTGATCTCACGCATAGGTTAAATTGCACTGGATAGTTTATATTATCCTTTTAGTTATTCTATGCAAGTTTTCATGAATATTATATTTATTATGAAATTGATCGTGCTTTAATAATATTTTTTTTATCACACAAAATATTTTTCAGTGAAGTTTGCTGATGATTTTGCCAAAATAAAAAATTGAAATACAAATTGACTTTTCTTGATCCTTAGAAAAAGAATATGATACTTTTGTGAAAATAAAAAAATATAATTTATAGCTTTTAACATAAAGACTTAAAATGTGTGTTGTTAGATTATTTTTTTCAATGGCGTATAACTAATAAATTTAAGATATATAAATTTACAATAATGTAAGTTTTGCTCGAAAAACTTCCAATTTTATAATCATGAATTATTTTAATACTTTAGCATTATGTGACTTCAGAGAACAATAAACTTATGTTACCAAATAATTTGAAAATCATATTTTTTCGTTAACAATGTTTTAAACTTGTACTCGTGGGAATTATATTTGTTTGTAATAAGTAATACTTTTTCAAGTCATATTTTACATACTTCAATTGTGCTTTAATATATAAAATCTATAAAATATAATCATTGATGGGAATATGATAAATATACAAAGAAATATTAAATGATACACAAGATATTTAACATTTAATAAACAATTTAAGTAAAAATGAAAAAAAATGAGTATCAACCCGCCCCAATCTAAATGGACCACAAAGTGTGATTTCGATGTTTATCGGGCTGGACTTAGGTGAAAGACTTCAAAACCACAAAACATCAGGCCCGACCAAAAAAAGCAGATATTTTCCGTGAATAACCCATGATATCTTGTCCAGAAAAAATGACAAGGTCAAGTTGATAAGTCTAAGACTTAATAAGCTAAAGTCCTTTGAAGAAGCTGACCAAGATATGTCAAATAAGGCCAAAACATATAAAGACCAAGGAAGGGAACAAGATCCAATTATTTTGGAACTTACCATAGCAGATTGAGAGAATCAAGCTGACTTGGACCTGATTCTTGCAGATCCAACTTGATCAAAGGAGCTCCGATTAGAGCTGAGTAGTTGCAGCTGGCCAGCTACCTACGTAATTATTGTCACGCCCCAAGCCCTGGGACTATGATAACCGCCGCAAGCTTCTGATAACATCTTAAAAGCCTGCAAGGCTAACCTAACAATAACATTGGTATAGAGCATCTATACCAAAAATATATGAAATACGATATTACAAACTCCATTATCAACTTTAAAAAAATAACTCAATTCTTCAATGAATAATAAAAATCTCTCGTACAATCAAATTAAGGCGATTCGCATAAATAAATTTCTAAATCCAAAGGATCCAAAACTAATAAGTCTAATCGACTTGATCGAATTAAACTAAAAGCGATAAATAAACTTCTAAGTCGAGCTCCTCTAGACTTGGTCAACCGACGTAAAAAATTCTCCTTTCCATTAATTTTGGGTAGCTGAAAAAGAATGTTAATAAAAGAATGAGATCGACGGCCTAGTAAGCAATTCCATCACTCATCTAGTCGAATCAAGCAAGCATCAAAATAAAATTTTAATTTTCTCTGGAGTTCACAATAAAGTTACACATAATTTTCACGAGAAATTCACTTTAAAAGTAATATCAAATCCCCACATACAATTCACCACGTAAAAACCAACACATAAGACAACTATGGTCAGGGACATGTTTAACCCCCCTGTCGTAGGTCCTGGTACATGCATAACCCCCCTGTCGTAGGTCCTGGTACAGGCATCACCCCCCTGTACTGGGTCTTGGTATAGGCATAACCCCCTATACTGGTGCCTGATATAGGCATAACCCCCTATATTGGGTCACTGACCAACACTCACATACTCGATTGCCCATCTCCTATTCTGGAATAGTCAATGATGTAATGGTCTAGATAATAGGTTTTAGAAACCACCTCCACGATAACCACGTTTACAAACCACATATCAATCACATACAAAAATCACATTTTTGCACTTTTCAAATCCAAATTCAAGAGACTCAAATCATTCACGTTTCCAAATACATACATATATACACTTGCACGATCCAAGTTATGAAAATCACACACGACCATAAGTAATACATATATAATTTTATATACCTAGAAGAGTGAATAATCACTTACCTTAAATTTTACCATTTACGAAATCAAGAACCGCTGCGATTGAATTTTGAGTTTTGCTCTCCAATTAAATTTAAAGAAAGATCCAACAATAAGTCCGGATATATTAACTTTACTTTAATGGTATAACCAGGAACGGAGTTAGGATTTTCAACGAGGGGGGGGGGGGGGGGGGGGCGAGATTGTTGTGATATAGCTATACAATTTTTTTTTGCCAAATAGATGAAGGATTCAAGGGGGTGCGGGGGGCTTGCCTCCCGCGATACGGTACGCTATATTTATAGGGGAAAATCTAATAAGGAATTAGGATCAATTACAATAAATTTGAATAATATAGAGGATAATTATGTCATTGAGGGGGTGAAAATAGATATTTTATGGGTAGTAATGAAAAAAAAAATTGAGGGGGGGCGAAAATGGATATTTTAAAAATTTTATGAGTAGTAATAATAAATAAAAAAATTGAGGGGGGGGGGGGGTGCCCCCCCCCCCCGGCTCCGTCATTGGGTATAACCTATTTTCCTAAGGCTCCCACTAAATCTATTTATGAATTATTACCGACGCAGTCCCACAATTTTCAACACCATAATACTGTTCGGATTCTAAACGTCCAATTTCACTAACAGTGGTTGATATCCTTGTTCCTATATTAGATCCAAGGTAATGTAAATCCATATAAAAACCCATTATAATATCAACAAAATAATGGTTGTATGCTAGATGGCCAATCTAATATAATTAAATTTTCGCATGAAACAATGTTGAAACTTGTGTCAATTCCATGTTCTCTTTACCTTTCCCTATTGACCCAACGAAATTAATTGTTAAACTCAATATGGCTAGAACGTAAAACCTCATCAGATTGCTACAATGATTGTGGTGTACCAGTTTGTCGTCTTTGTTACTCGTTCCAGGTTATTCTACGCTCATAATCGCCGACTCCTTTTTGTCTCAACACCCGACTGTCGTTTTATTTTATATCTTCCAACTTAAGGTTTAACACTAACTCTATTAAATGCTAATATAATCCCTTTAACTATCTATTATTGCGATGGGGCCCACACGCATCTTTTATTTTTATTGCATATTTATCGAATAAATAAAATTTACTTACAACCCCCTCTTGAAATTAGAGTTTCAATTTTCGAAAATTATCACTTGAATATATAAAAATCATACACAAAAATTCATCACTTAAAATTTCTAATGTAAAAGGGCCGGGTATTACAATTATAGAAGGGATTGAGCTAGCATTTAATCCAGCTATAATAAGTTATAGCCATCAAGCTTATATAAATACTTGCTTCGATGATTAATAAAATAACTTTTACTTTTCTCGTAGTTACTCTCTTTATTTTTACGCATTGTATCATCAATTATATCGTATATTATTATATAATATATTTGGTATGAATCAGACACACATCAATATAAATACAAACACTCTAAAATTGTGGCTAATGAGTTTATTCTTAATGCATCACAATACAATTAATATTATCTTTTGAGATAATATAGTTTGAGCATATAAATTTAATAAATACTTAAAGGGCTCAAGGTAAAGAAATACAAGCCCAAATATAACATGAGGCCCAAAATCAAGATGCGGCCCATCTCAAGTACAGGGTCCGCGTCCAATCTTCGGGTCATGTACGACCCGCTCCCCGACCTGACCCATGAACCGAGTCATGTAGGCCGTTCAATCTTGCCACGTGTTTTGATCTGAGCAAATGCACATGTCATCCGTGTGTCCGTACACGGTGTCACCTATAAATACATTCACGAGTGCCCAAATTACGCACGCAATTACTATTCACTAAATTCACTACTGGATTCATTGTAGCTCCGAGCTACGAGCTTTGATATAGATTCTGAGTAAACCCACTTATAAATACGAGGTTTATGTTAGGACTTGTTAAATGAATTGAACTACATTAGACTTGATCTCGTTAAGAGGTACGTGTCTCACCTCTATATTAGAGTGTAGTCTATAATCTAAATAACTTCGGATCGGGTCCTACCCGAACCTCGACTGTTTGAGTTGTATTGTAGGTCTGCCGAAATACGACCCAAATCAGTTGGCACCGTTTGTGGGAACCCTCTACTTAGTTTTGCTGTACGATCGAACTCGAGCAATGGAAGAATCAAGCAACCGTCGCAACAAAGGTCTACAAAATGAGAAAGCACCTTGTATACTTAATCCCAAGGTTGATCCACCTCCAGGATTCGAAAGGGGTGACGAACCCGTTATAACTATGACACAAGAGCAATTCCAGCAAAGAATGTGCTCAAAAAGCTCTACAAGAGTATCTGGCAAACGCTCCGGCTACGCCACATATACAAGTTAACCCTGAACCTGTTACGTAGATTATTCTAAAAGCTCATTCCTACCATGGATAAGGCTAAGAAAACTCAAGACAACGAGACATGCAGGGAGAATCGGGTGTAAAACTCCGAGGAGGAGATTGAAAGCCATACCCATTCACATAGTGAGAGTGAAAAGGCTAAAAATGCTATAAACGAAGAGGTGAACGAATCACCCAACACAATGAAGAAGGTCTTTCGACCTGTTTCTGCTCTTCAACAAAGAAATTCACCCTTTTGTGAAGAAATTTTGTCTAAATCTTTGGGAAGTTTTCGGATTCCCGATCTCCCGAAGTATGATGGGTCGACAGACCCAAAGTAACACATTGTAGCATACGAGAATCTGATGACCATGCACAATTTATCCGATACATTGAATAGCTAAATTTTCATGACCACTCTCACGGGTCGAGCCTAGGAATGTTTCACAAACTTACCCACTGGTTGCATCGTGAATTACATGCAATTCATGCGTAAATTTGACTATCACTTCGCTAGTAAGCGAAAGTATGCCAAATTTGTGGCTCACTTATTCAGTATAGGAAAAAAAGAGGATGAAACTTACGAACTTTTGTAGATCGTTTCAATGACGAAGCTTTAGATATACAGGGATTGACTAACGAGATAAAGATTAATTTGATGATAAATGCCTCAAAATGGGACCTTTTGCTGATGCTCTAATTAGAGATCGTCCATCTGATATGGAAGAACTCATGATGATAGCTCAAAAGTACATTTATGCTGAAGAGATGAACGAGATCAAAGGGAGGAGCGAAAAGTGCAGAAGCAACTGAAGGATAACACTCAAGAAAAAACTCAAGGTTCAAGAAATGATTGTTTGGACAAGCATGGAATACCCAGGTATATGAGGTTTGAAAACTATACACTATTGAATACTTTGAGGGGACAAACCTTATTGGCAATCGAGAACAAAAATATGCTAATATGGCCACGACTTATGAAAAAAGGTGCGAGAAAGAAAAATCCAAATAAGTACTGTAGATTCCACACAGACACGGGCCATGATACCAACGAGTGCTTCCAGTTGAAGGATGAGATCGAAAGATTGATCAAACAAGGGTATTTGCAACAGTTCATTGATCATAAAGCTCGAGAAAAATAAGAAATGCCTAAATCTGCAGAGCGACAAAATCACAGAGATCGTAGTCGATCTAGAGATCGTGGTAAAGACAACTATCGAAGAAAGGATGATTACCATGATCGAGATTGGAGGGATGATAGATGACGTGACGAACGTCGTGATCGATACCCCAAAAAAGAGAATAATGGAAATAACAATTTACCTCTTCATGGAGAAATAATTACAATAGCTGGTGGTCCTACCAATGGAGATTCAAAAAATGCTCGAAAGAAATATACTCGAGAATTAAATGCGCGTGAACAAAGATCTCAAACCTTGTATGTCATGATGATGCATTCGAAGCGCGAACCTATAAGCTTCAGAGATGAAGATTACGAAGGTGTAGTCGGTCCACAAGACGATCCAATGGTGATCAAGATGGATATTGCGAATTTTGTGGTATATGAAGTGCTTGTCGATAATGGTAGCTCGGCTGACATCATGCTCTTGAGTGTGCTTCGTAAGATGAACTTTAATACATGATGACTCTGTCCTGAGACTACACCTCTAGTTGGATTTGAGGGTTCTGAAATCACCCCAGTTGGTACAATAGATCTCCCCGTTTCGTTGGGTGACGAACCCACAAGAAAAATAATGATGATAAAATTCCTCGTTGTAGATGCCCCGTTTGCCTACAACGTGATACTGGGACAACCAGGCTTGAATTTATTTGGATCTGTGGTGTCCACGCCTCATTTGAAAATGAAATTTCGGACAAAGGAGGGGATCGGCCAAGTAAAATGCAATCAAGAAATGGCACGAGAGTGCTACACCACTTCGTTGAAACAAAGTACATCAAAAAACAAAAGACGAAAAGTTGAAGAGAAATTGACGTCTACCATTGAAATTCCGAATTACGATCCAGAATCGAGTAAGAAACAAAAGATGGAAAAAACTCGCATCGAACCATCGGATCACAAAGTCATTGAACTCGAACCCGAAAAGCCAGAAAGAACGACTCGCATCGACTCACAAATGGACCTAAACCTCGAGGTCATGATGATAAGTTTTTTAAGACAAAACAAGGATATCTTTGCTTGGACAACATCAGGCTTCAAAGGTATAAGCCCAGAAGTCATTGTGCATCGGCTCAATGTCGATCCAGAAATGAACCATTCAAACAAAAGAAAAGAAATTTTAGCTCAAATGGAAATGCTATAATCGACGAGAAGGTGAATAAGCTTCTCGATGTTGGATATATCAACGAGATCCATTTTACCAAATGGCTAGCCAACGTGGTACTGGTTCCAAAAGCTCAAGGAAAATGGCGTATGGGCACCAATTTCACTGACCTAAATAAGGCTTGCCCCAGAGATCACTATCATTTACCTCGAATTGATCTACTCGTTGACTCCACAGCAAGTTGTGCACTTCTAAGCATAATGGACGCGTACCAAGGATTCAACCAAATAATGATGGCGGAAGAGGATCGTGAATAAAATTTGTTCATCACTTCGAAAGGGGTATACTGTTACAAGGTCATACCTTGTGGCTTAGAAATTTTGGTGCTACGTATCAACGACTCGTGAACATGATGTTAAAAAAATGATATCGAACAAACAATGGAAGTATACGTTGATGATATGCTTGTTAAAAGCACAAAGGAGCAAGATCACTTGAGTCATTTGAAACGATCTTTCGAGATCATGAACAGATATGACATGAAGCTAAATCCTAACAAATGCCCTTTCAGAGTGAGAGGAGGAAAATTCCTCGGGTTTATGGTAACTCAACGAGGCATCGAAGCTAATCCAGAAAAAATTCAAGTAATTCTGGACATGTCTTCACCCCGAACAGTAAAATACGTACATAGATTGACAGGTCGAATGGCAAGCCTGAACAAGTTCATATCCCGAAGTGCAAATAAAGGATAGCATTTCTTCAAGATACTCAGGAACATCAAGAACTTCAAATGGACTGAAGAGTGTGAACAGGCATTCCTCGAATTGAAAGCATATTTAACTTTGCCACCTCTCTTGACGAAGCCAGTCTTGGGGGAAGACCTCCTCTTGTACTTGGAAATCTCTGACGAAGCAATTAGTGTCGTGCTAGATTGAGAAATAGAATCCGAACATCGTCCGGTCTATTATATTACCAAAATGCTACAAGGAGCAGAGAAAAATTACATGGCGATCGAGAAATGGGCACTTGCATTGATTACCGCTGCCAAAAACTTACGCCCTTACTTTCAATCACATCACATCGTGGTTTTTACGAACAAACCACTGAAACAGATCTTGGCGAAACCCGATGCATCGGGTAGGCTTGTGAAATGGGCAGTGGAATTGGGTAAGTATTCAATTGAATACCGGTCTCGTACCTCAATCAAAGCACAAATAATGGCTGATTTTTTAGTAGAGATGTCATCATCATCAGAAAATGATGTAAACACCTCGATTACTAACCAATGGCTATTGCATGTAGATGGCTCGTCGATGTCTCAACGTGGTGGAGCTGGAATCTGGATTCAAGATCCACACGAAAACGACCATGAATTTGCTATCAAGCTCGACTTCGATGTTACAAATAACGAGGCGGAATACGAAGCTCTGATTGCAGGGTTAAAAATGGCAAAAAATTTGAATGTAAAAAATCTCAATGCCTTCACAGACTTGCAACTTTTAGCGAACCAAGTCAGCGGAGCCTACGAGGCAAAGGAACGAACAATGAGCAAGTACTTGCAACAAGTGAAAGACCTTATGGCCAACTTCGATAAATTAACCCTGAATCAGGTGAATGACGTTAAATTCATTGTAACCTCGAATGATGAGGACAATTATACTTATTACTTTGACACCAATGATAAAGTTAATTTACAAATTTGATAAATTAACCCTGAATCAAGTACCCCAGGAAGAGAATGAAAGAGCCGATGCCGTCTCAAAATTTGCAAACCTGATTATTGGAGTGAAGACTAGGCAATTTACACTCCTCAGCATAGATCGTTCTGAAGTAGGAGAAGACAGGTCGGTTTCCGTAATGAAGGTGGATGGAGAGAAGTCTTGGAAGGACGAGTTCGACAATATCTTGAAACGGGTAAGCTACGGGAAGATCAGAACGACGCTCGAAAATTGATGTACCGAGCTGCGAGTAGGGGTGTACACAGTCGGGTTCGGGCAGTTTTAGAAAAAAAATTAACCCGACCCGACATGTGCGGGTTGACAAAATATCAAACCGAAAACGCATTATTATCTTTTCAAACCGAGTGGTTCGGGTCGGTCGGATTTAATGTTTTAGCGGGCGGGTTGGCGGATTATCAAATTATAGTTATAATTTTTATAACTTAATTTTAGTTATAACTAGTAAGTAAGAAATTAAATATTATACTTGTTGTATCTTCATAAAAAAAAATTGAGTTGATGAGAAATACACAAATAAGGGGTGTTATTAAAAAAAATTCATATTATCATGATTTCTAAGGAGTGAAAAATTCTAAAATATTAATATAATTAATGTTTTTTATAAATTTATCATCAAAATATACATATACATATAAATTTTTTGTTCAAATCAAATAAAAACAAGTGTTCAAACGAGTCAATTTGTTTGCTCAAATGAAAAATAAAGCATGTTACATGAATATGAATAAACCACTCTTATTAGAGAGTATATATGCATATATAGCTTTCAAAGTTTAGTGTTAATCTTTAACTATATATACTTATACTTGTAACATTAACTATATATATTTATACTTGTAACATAAATGATTAGCGGTCGAGTTGCGGGTTAGGCGGGTTACAATTATTAAACCCACCACCCGACCCAAAAGTGGCGGGTTGCAATATTTTCAACCCGCCACTATTATTTAATAATTTTAAACCGGCGGTTTTCGGGCGGATCGGCTAGGGTTGGGCGGGTTTATGTACACCCCTAGATGCGAGATTCACAATCATTGATAATGAATTGTACAATTGATCCTCGCCCGGCCCGCTTCTTCGATGTCTAACTCCAGCACAAGCACTGTATGTGATGCATGAAATCCATGAAAGTAGTTGTGGAAACTATTCTGGAGGTAGAGTTCTAGCGCAAAAGACCTTAAGGCAAGGCTATTTTTGGCCAACTCTGGTTCAAGACACTTCGAACTTTGTCAACCGATGTAAAGAATGTCAGCTCCATTCAAATCTATCTCATCAACATGCTGTTCCAATGGAACCAATCAAAATTGCCTATCCCTTCGATCATTGGGGAATCGATATTTTAGGACCCTTTCCTCCAGCTACAGGCCAAAGGAAATTCATCATTGTTGCTATGGAACATTTCACAAAATGGATCGAAGCAGAAGTGGTAGCAAAAATCACTAAGGGAGAAATTATGAAGTTTTTTTGGAAAAATATTGTTTGTCGATTCGGTGTACCTCGTGTCCTCATCTCAGACAATGGTACTCAATTCAATGGAAAGACAGTGATGAACTGGTGCAAAGAGATGAAAATCCAATGACATTTTATGGCAGTAGGAAACCCTCAGGCTAATGGTCAGACGAAGTATGCAATAAGATCATCCTTCAAGGATTGAGGGCTAGATGGGAAGAAAGGAAATTGGGCCGAAGAACCTCCAGGCGTTCTATGGTTATATCAAACACACCAAGGAGTTCAACGAGAGAGTCCCCATTTTGCCTCGTTTATGATTCAGAGGCTGTTATTACAGTAGAAATATGGGTGGAATCGTACCGCGTTGCATCCTATAATCAACCAAACAATATTGAATTAAATACCGAAAGTCGACACCTCGAGTTAGATGTGATCGAATAAAAAAGGGAGAATGCATACGCAAAAATACTCATACAAAAGAGTGCTATGGCTCGGGCATACAACAAAAATCTCAAACTGAGGAACTTCCAGATCGGAGATATGGTGCTGAAAAAGGTAGAAGTGTCGAAGCATGTAGGCAAACTAGATGCAAAATGGTAAGGACCTTTCAAGGTCATCGAAATTACGAAGCGTGGGACATATCGCCTACAAGATATGGATGGAAAGGATTTACTTTGTCCCTGGAATATCGTGAACCTCAGAAAATTCTATGCCTAAATATCATATACCTACGATATGATGCACAGTCTTTTTTGATAGTGGTGTACGGCTTATGCAATTATGCCATTGTTAAGAGATGATTTTACACTTATAATGTTGTTATCCTATTTAACTTTGCATACAACAAATTAGAAGATACTCTTACAAACATTAAAGCTTCACATCTATAAGACATGAGCTACAAGACAACACAAAACAATAGCAATCACATATTCATTAACATATATTTATCGACACAAAACAATAACATCGTATACGATGCTTTGAAATAGCAATCAAATCGCCAACTGATGATTCATTGAAACATAAGGGTTTTCAAAAATTGAATGAGTCTTCCTAAATACCTTCCACCCAAAACACCTCGCCAACACAAAGAACCGATTATCCTCAAAGCATTATCAAAACCATACATCAATTGTCTTAAAAACATTGACAAAACGACCTATCACTTGATTTAAAAATAAAATGACAATAAAATTTCCATCACGAGTTTAGCTTACATCGACTCCACCACCATTGTCGGGATTCTGAGCTGTACTGTCCGCTTGCACCTCGGCGTTCTCCTCGTCGTCATCACCTTCTTCTTCATCCTCTTCATCATCGTTAGTTTCTACTAAGGGCATGAACTCTGTGTAGTTGATGAAAGTATGATGAGCCAAGGTACCTAAAATAGATGGTCGTAACATAGGTTGAAAAGCAAATTGCTCAAACAAGCTTATATCAAAATCCTGAGGGAGCTGTTTTTGTTGGATTAGATAGTTGATAGCCTTGTTGAAACCATCAACCATATCATCTGCAGCCTTAGATATCATCAATTTTCGATAGGCTGTGGAAGTTCAAAAATCACGCGCACCAGTCATCCTTTTGCTCTGTCATCAACTTATGATACTCAAAAGATGTTACGAACTCCACTTTCCTAGCTTCTCGGCCATCATTGAAAGCGGATTGAGCATTCTCTTCGGATTTTTTCAATTTTTGTTCTAACTCGATGAGCTGATGTGCATATCTTTGTCTTTCAACCTTGATGATGCCCAATGCATCATCTCGTTCCTTCTGAACTTTCGCCATTGTCTGTTTTGCTTCGGATATCCTAGTCTCAACCCTTGTTTTGTATCGACTAAATGTTTCATCCAACTTTGTTTTCTCTTCTTTCCAATAAGAATTGGATAATGCAAGTTGGTGCATGTGCAACGAAGCCTGAGTAAAATAAGGAACTTAAAGTGAAGTACGAACTATAACATGGAATGAAGAAATTATGAAAGCAAGAAATACGAATATAATATTTTACCTTTATTAAGCAATAACCACCAACATCTTCCACTTCGGGGTGGGGCATATCCATCAATGCAGCTTTATCTCGCGGTAGAGCTATACTGTTGTATAACTCCGATGCTAGATGGTCGTGTGGCTTGAATCTTGATAGACACGCCAATCTGGATTCACTATTGACCTCGAAGGATCTATCTCTTCCCTAATATTAGTACCTCGCTTCTTTGCGCATTCAAGTCTATCGTGCAACAGTAAAGCCTCACTGCGATCTAACTGTTGGTAACAAACGTCAGGAATGGCGGAGGGCCAATTTGACGAACTTCCTCCTTGAGGCTCTTCAGCAGCCTTCCTCTTCGAGCCAGCTGTCAGCTTTAAAGCTTTAACATTGGTCTCATGGTTGGCAAGATCGTCCAGAATTTCCACCACACCTGTGTATCCACGAGGTGAAGCTTGGACGAGATGTTGAGTGGGATCTTCTGAACCTAAATTTCCAACTACTAGCACCTTAGGTGGTAAAATTCTATCAATACGAGGAGTATAATCTCTAGCATGGCTCCTCGAGACAACCTCGACCTTAGTCTTTCCCTTATCCTGAGTTTGAATTTTGTTCTTACTCTTTGCCTCAGCCTTCTCTTTGGCAACACGAGCTTTTTCGAGCATTGCCGCTTCACGATCATCCATAACTAGTCAATATCAAACGAAGCAAAAGAAAGATAAATGCAAGAAATAACGAATAAATCAATAATACTTACCAAGAGATCCAGAAAAAGGAGCAATAGGAGCATGACTCAATCCACATCGAACAAAGATTGATTCTTAGATCAAATAAGCTGCCTTGAACCATGTTTCGAAATTATCGAAGTTATCACGTATAAATGTGGACCCCCAAGATGGATTACCTATATCTACGAGCTGTGGCATGGTAAGCCGCCATCGACGAGACACCGCCCAAGGTTCAAAATTAGGTTTGGCAATAAAGAACTATTTGTCCTTCCATTTTTTGAAGGATGAAGTAGTGACATTTAGGTGTCTTCGATTTCTACGAGGTGAGACATAAAATAAACCCTCACCATCTAGTTTCAAACCGCGACACAACTTAAAGAGGTTCCAAAAGTTGGCGAAATTAGTGGGCTGACCGAACCCTAACATCACTATGACGAAGGAGGCGATAAGCCTATACGAATTAGGCAATAACTGGGTGGGACTAAATTTAAGCCGATTTAAAATCTCAATATAACAAGGTTGAAGGGGAAACCTAAGGCCAAATATGAGGTGGGCAATGTGAAAACACCTATAATGGGGAGGAGGTTGATAAAGTCTATCATCCTCACGAGGAATGATGATTTTGTAATCGTCGGGAATGTGAAATGTAGTTCGAAGATCAACCACGGCTGCTTCGGTGAGAGACGATGTAGATCTTGTGCATTTGGCTACATTTCTTCTATGGACAAATAAATTCGCATTTGGGCCTACACTACCTTCACTATCTAGGTCATTTTCATGTTCTACACCTAGTTCCTCATCGAGGTTATTGTTATTGTTATCATTATTATTACTATCATTATTATTGTTATTACTGTCTACCACAGTGTCATCACTATCATCATCATCATCATCATCATCATCGTTACTATCATCGCTATGAGTTTTCGAAGAAGAATCCGACGGATTGTCTGACGACGAGCTAAGATTCAAAAAATTTGTGAGCTCGTTGTTTGATCTAAAATCCTCGGTCTCTTGAAATATATCCATGACGTCAGAGGTCGAATTAGCGTCGGAAGCTTCATTATTAACAGATAAAAAATTTCTATTACTACGAAATTCTATAAGATTAAAAAAGAAAAATAATAATAACAAGGTCATTAATATAAAACGAAGAAATACGTAAAACCGGGAGACTGACGAGCTAGGAGTGGGATGTACGCCTCGAAAACGAGATGACTTTTCTTTGATCGGAAGAGATAATCGGACAAGATATTTATTGCGGAAGGGTGAAAAGTAAAATAAGAGTGAGAAGACCCATATTTATAGGCAGGTAAAATCTAAGCGGGACGCGTTAGATCGACGACACGTGTCCTCATCATGCGACTGTAGATGAAGCGACGATAGGGCTCCTCGGTTTAAATGAAGAAACTCATCATTATTTGCATGAAAAGACGTGATGACAGTATGTGACATGTCAGAAGAGTGCCAAAAATTCAAATTCAAATTAAATATGAACACAAAAATTGAGATTTGTGTTGAACAACGCATAGTAGGTTAGAACGATACTTCACACCTCGATAAAATCGAGAACCAACACACTATCCTATGCTCCGGAATCCCTTGTTGTATATATACTTTATAGATCAAAATGCAACTTGCTAAACACATCGTTCCTTATGGCACTACGAAGTGGGGGACTAGAGTTTGGGCATATAAGTTTAATAAATAATTAAAGGGCTCAAGGTAAAGAAATACAAGCCCAAATATAACATGAGGCCCAAAATTAAGATGCGTCCCATCTCAAGTACAGGGTCCGCGTCCGATCTTCGGGTCATGTACGACCTGTTCCACGATCCGACCCATGACCCGAGTTATGGAGGCCGTTCGATCTTGCCATGTGTTTTGATCTGAGCAAATGCACATGTCATCCGTGTGTCCGTACACGGTGTCACCTATAAATACACTCACGAGTGCCCAAATTACGCACGCAATTACTATTCACACTACTACAGAAAAGGCCTGTTACAGCGGTTTTTTTTCACTATTACAGCGGTTTTAACCGCTGTAATACGTATCGCTGTAATTGGTAAGTTCCCTATTACAGCGGTTTTTAACCGCTGTAAAATACGACCTATTACAGCGGTTCAATAACAACCCGCTGTAACAAACCAAAAAAATAAATAATATAATTAAAAAATTCAACTATTACAGCGGTTCGGAAAGGAACCGCTGTAATAGTTGACATGTTACAGCGGTTCGTAAACGAACCGCTGTAATAGGTCACCATTTTTTTTAATTTAAATTTTTTTTAAAATTCTGTTACAGCGGTTCGTTATTGAACCGCTGTAACAGTTGAGCTTTTTTTTCTTTTTTTTATTATAATTTCAGCTAGCTCTATCCTTCCCAAAAGCTCAAAATTCAAATCACATAAAACAAACCAATTGCTCAACAGAAACAACAAATTAAAATCCTAAATTAATTTCATTCACGAAATAATAATCTCCAATAATTACAAATGATAACGAGTTTAATTTACAATAAACCAATATAAACTAATCATCACTTTTAAATCAAATAAAAATTTACAATAATTTACAACTTACACCGCTGGCATATCAAAAGCGCATTTAAAAATGTATTGTGCCAATTCAGAACGTGCTTCATCAAGTTGCTCTATAGTGTAAGTGGCGTACTGACAATCAGCAAAGTACAGCAAGACAAATATTAAAATCCAATAAAAATGTTTAATAACTTAAAAGGGACATTAGAATTTGATTAATATTAATTAGGATTATGCATACCGTCGGTGGGATTATAGATTCTCCGTGTCTAATAATATTGTTCATGAATTTCATGACGAAGAAGCCACAATCTATCTCATTTAATTGAATGGGGCACTACAAATTAAATTCAAATCAAAATTGTATTAGAACAAATAACTTTTATACGAATAATTTCTTGAAACTATAATTAAAATAATATAATTACCCTAACCTTTATACAACTCCATTTACAGGCCTTGTTTTTTGATTTGATCTTTTGGTTGTTGTTATTTGCTCGAAACATCAACACAGCGCTGTTGAAAACATCAAAAAACAAGGAAATATGTCAATATCAAGCAAATATATATATATGAAATCTAGTTATAATATATATACTTTAAACTTAATATTAAATATAATGGACATTTAATTGAATGATAAAACTTACTGATTGATCATATCTTTCATATCACGTCGGTTATTTGGATCACCGCCGTACACAGAATCCAAATAATAAACGATCTCTTGAATTGGATCAATCACGAGCAACAACCAATGCCCCCTAATCAGCATATTCAAAAGATAGATTTAAAATTAGTTATCCCTACGTAACAAATTTTTGACATGTGAACAATGTCTCTTTAGTAGCTCACCCGGAGTTGTAAGGTGCAATAAACAACTTCCCCTCCCGCTGTGCACTAGCTATCATAGTATTTGCTATATATTGCGATTGGTCAACACGCTGGGGAGTAATTCCTGCTCCTGCAGATATAGAATGTGGGCTAAGGAACCCGAATTTATTTTGTTTTTGTTCGGGGACCACGTGATTAACCCACAAACACCTACAATTAAGCATAAAATAAATTTGTGTCACAAAAATAAACATAGTTCAAATTACTTCAGTAAAATAATTTAATTAAAAGCTTACTTTTTATTAATTAATATTTAAAAACTTACTTGATGTAAGCAGAAATGATAGAGGCTCCTATCTGTTGTTTATGCAGAAAGTGACCGATCTCCTCCCGCCCAATATATTCTGGAAAGGGGATATTGAAGATTTCCACGGGCATGTCTATCCGGATAGTATTTTCAGCAGCCATCATCTGAAAGAACCTATCAAGAACTGCAAGTGAATGAGGGCGTACTGGAGCAGGAGGGTTGGCCACTAGAGGTGTATTTTTGACATGTGAGTGCTTCGTCGTCACTGATTTACTTTTTCCTACTGATGATTTGGATTTTCCGCGAGACTAGAAGCAAAAGAATTCAAAACGTGGGCGTTATCAATGAAAGTATATTTATTAACATTAAACAATTGTTATAATTTATTAATGACTAGCTATTAATAATTACGTACCGATGCATCACTGACAATGACAAGACTCTTAGGCCAAGCAACCATGTATCCCACAGCCTCGGATACTGTGAACACTCCTTCATCATCGAGAGGGACTGGTAGGGGTGCAACATCTTCAATTGCAATGTCAATCGTCACTTTCACGAGGTGGGAGGCTAATGGACATGTATGCAATGTTCTATCCTCTGGTCGATTGTACATTTTTCCTCTAGCCACCAAACGATAAGACGGTGTAGTAAGTGCTAATTGACACTGCAAGACATCCTATATATATATATATATACCATTATATTAGAAAATTTTGTATATTATACAGAAATATAGGATTGAAAGTTACGTTATCACTAAACAAATTCATATCATTAATTACCTGAGGTAGGTTTTTCACTTCTGGGCAGCTATCTTTCAAAGAAACCGCCTCTTCTGTATGTGGCTGCTGCGACGCAGACGCCCTATGCGAGTTTGCACAGACGCCCTATGCTCGTCAAACTCGCGTCGCAATTCTAATAGTGATTGAGTGAGCATTTGAACCGTGCCTTGCAAGCTATCAATCACCGCATTTTTTGAAGGCTTTGAATCCGAAAAGTAATCTTTTTGTGATACCCCAAAGCCTACACCCCTAACTCGACCCGGATGCTCCTTCTTTTTAAGAGCTAAAGCCAGTGTATCATTGTGGGTCCTCTCGGGTCCACTGTGGCTACCCTCCTGTGATAAGCTTTCCTGTAATAATACATTAAAAAATACAAAAATTTAGGGAAATTTGTCATTTTAAAATTATTTTTAAAAAAACATACAACATACTATATAACTAAAATTGCAAATAACTCACAATTGATTCCACTACTCTTTTAACATTGGCATTATCAATGTTGTTCTGGCTGTTAGAATGTGCAACCCTCCACACTAGTGCTCGTGCACCTCTGTGACATCTGACCTAGCATCCTTTCTTTTTTGCTTCTACATAAGAAAATTTGCAAGGAAATAAATTTGATTAGGAAATTTGTAATTAAGGAAATTTGATTAGAAAATTTGTAAGGAAATTTGATTAGAATTAAAACTTGTAACGGACTACGTACCTCAGTATGCTCTAGTTGAGCATATCCAAGACGTGATGGCCTGTAAGGATATTCAGGGTCCTTTGCTCTTTCAGAATTGTCCTTACGTAGTTGCTGTTCATTATATAATCAAGGCATTAGTCAATGTATATAGTTTCAAATAAATTAAAATGAAACCATAAATTAAAATAATTACCTTAAAATAATCACTTTGGCGTACTTTTACAAATTCTGTCCAGTCTTCTTGAGAAATACGATATTTTTCGGGTGGGCTTGAATTAATGTTCCCATCATCATCCTCTACCCAGATTCTGCTCAAGTAGCTCCTATAGTTTCGAGCTAGCTTCCCAGCCTCGGCTAAGACGAATTTCTGTCTACTTTCGTCAATATCAAAGGCCAACTATAAAAACAAACAATAAAGTATATACAAAATTATAATTTAGACAAAAAAAAAACTACATTTACCAATTAAAAACATAATATATATATAATAACTAACTTACAGCTATTTCATTCCAAATGGCATATTTTATTGCTGCAGAGACATGTCGCCAATCATTAATAGTAATAGGGACCCTGTCACGAGCTATCACGCCAATGTAACCAACAAAATTTGATTTATTTGGGTCAACTGGCTGACCATACTCGTTCCAACCAACTTGTAGCTTTATGCCTTTACTTTTGGCATTTATTACTTTCTTCATTGCTGTAATACCTCTACGTATCTCATTTTCAACATTTTTGTTTGCATCACCTCCAGAATCCATCTACAAGATTTCAAAAGTGAAAAATACAGAAGTTAGATTCATATACCAAATATATAAATAGTGCTAATTAAGAAATGCCCATAATTCTAGAAAAAATTCAGCAGAGTAACGACGCAAAAAATTCTACCAAGTTCTCGACTTAATCTTCCCCCCAACCTTGCAACCACCAAAACTCAAATATTTCAACAACAACAAACGCAAACAAATATATATGCATTAATCACATCATTAACTAGTTGGATCATATAAATCACATCCAAAAGTACAAAACGAAATATTGATAAGCTTACATTGGTGGTGGTGGTCGTGGTAGTGGCGGAGAAGAGGGTGACTGTGGTGATATACGGTATCGACCTACAAAAGCAAAAAAATACAGAAGTTAGTGTAACTCATTCACTAATATAATATTACAAGCGTTCAAATAATTATCAAATAAGTTCAAATAAAATTTACACTTAAATTGCATACTTAACAAAAGAGTTCAAATAAGTTACTCATATAATTATCAAATACTCATATAATTATCTAATAAGTTCTAATACCTTTCATCGTTTTCTTTTTGTCGCTGGTTTACTAGTCTTTTGTGATCCCTCAGTACGACCATTTTGTTTAGTACGCCGACGAACAGATGGATTAATCCATATTCCCTCTTGGTGATCTTCTCGCATATACAATTCATCATCACTGATATCCAAGTCACCGTCACTATTTGTGGATTGTGAACCACCTAAGATAGGAGTTCCTCCATCATCTTCATTATATAGGCCATCATCCTCAATACAAGTATTTTTGTTTGCCGATAAAACAATGGACCACCTCTTATCGACGGGATCGGTGACAAAAAACACTTGTTTAGCTTGAGATGCCAAAATAAAAGGTTCATCTTTGTATCCCACCTTTTCAAGGTCTACTCGAGTAAAACCTATTTCACTATCATCAACACCATTTTTATGGTCAACCCACCTACACCCAAATACAGGGACCCGAAACCAACTGTAATCCAGCTCCCATATATGTTCAATCACCCCATAATATGGTAAAGTGGCATAGATAGGGCTATTATCTTTCGCACTTGAGATATGCATTGCTTCAGCTACAAGACTCACCCCACTATTCTGCATTGTACTCCGTTCATCTTGGTCTTTTCTATAAAACGTGACACCATTTATACGATAACCCGAATGACAAAATACGAATCTGCCCGGGCCCACCGACAACCGTGCCAATTTATCTGAAACTGAAAGTGAATTCTCATTTTGTTTCTCTTGAATACACTTTCGGAACCAATCGATAAAACTCTTGTTATGTTCTCTTGAAATCCAACTTTCATTTTTACTTGAATTTATTCTCCTAAGTTGGTCCTTGTGCTCTTCAACATATGGCTCAACCTCATCGGTGTTGTGGAGCACATATAGGTGTGCCTGATCCTTTTGTGTGCTAGGAACACTCACTAATTGCTTTCCAATTACGCTTTCTCCTTCTGTTCCCCCCCCCCCCCAGCAGGAGACTTTTGACGCTCTGCAACATTACCATCATTCAGATATTCTGTGCAAAATGTAATAGCTTCATCAACTATGTACCGCTCAACAATGCAACCTTCCGGCCGGCTACGATTTTTCACATAGCCTTTCAATACCTTCATATAACGCTCAGTGGATACATAGATCTCATAAAAGCTGGTCCACAAAGTTGTGTCTCTCTAACCAAGTGAATAGGTAGGTGAGTCATTATATCAAAAAACGCGGGTGGGAAATACATCTCAAGCTCACACAAAGTGAGGACAAGTTGTTTCTGAAGTGCAGGCAATTGTTCAGGATCAAACACCTTGCTCCACATTGCTTTGAAGAAGAAACACAATCTAGTTATCGTTTCTCTCACCTTTTTTGGCAGAATGGCCCGTAAAGCAATTGGTAGCAAATGATCCATGATTACATGACAATCATGAGTCTTCATATGCTTTAGCTTCAAGTCCTTCATTGATACAAGACTGCTAATGTTCGAAGAATACCCTTCTGGAACTTTCACTCCACAAAGAAACTCACATAATGCAATTTTTTCTTTTCTAGATAGTGTGTGAGCTGCTGGAGGTAAATAAGTACGTTTTCCCTTCATTGTTGGTGCCAATTTACCTCTTATCTTCATTTCAACTAAATCCAACCTTGCCTTTACTCCATCTTTTGTCTTGCCGGGCACATTTAGAAGAGTACCAATGACACTATCAAATACATTTTTCTCAATATGCATTATATCAAGAAAATGTCTAACATGTAAAGATTTCCAATACGGCAACTCAAAAAAAATTGACCTTTTTTTCCACCCAGTTTTTGCAAGGCCGCATGCAAAAGTCTTTCCGAACTTGATATCCAAGTCTTTTACATTCTCAAACACCTCTTCACCGGTCAAACACTTAGGAGCTCGACATTCTTCTATGCTCCCATTGAAAGCTTTCTTCCACCGACGATATCGATGTTCTCGATTCAACCATCTTCGATGCCCTTGGAATGCATATTTCTGAGAGTGTGGGAGTCTATATTGATCTATACTCTTGACACATATGGGGTATGCACATTGCCCATGTACACCATATCCCTCGAGATTAGCTCTTGCTGGAAAATCATTGATTGTACCAAACAACATAACTCTGAGATTGAAGCTCTCTTTTCTAAACCCATCATACACTTTAATACATGTCTCCCACAACTCCTTCAAATCTTCAATTAAAGGGGCCAAGTAGACATCTATATCATTTCTAGGTTGTTTCGGCCCGGAAATTAGTATAGGCATCATAATATGCTCTCGCTTCATGCATCGCGAAGGGGGTAGGTTGTAGATCATCAAAATCACCGGCCATGTACTATGTGAGCTACTTTGCAAGCCATGTGGGTTCATGCCATCTGTAGCCAATACAAGGCATAAATTTCTTGGTTCTTCTCTAAATTCAGGGAAATCATTATCAATCTTTTTCCATTGAGGAGAATCTGAAGGATGTCTAATCTTGTTATCTTCAATCCCTTCTTCAACCCTTCTATCAGCATACCATGTCAAGTCCTTGGCAAACGCTTCACTACTGTACATGCGTCTAAATCTAGGTATTATGGGCAAATACCATGCTGTTTTGACAGGAGCAGATCCATTCTTCTTGTACCGTGAGGTGCCACATTTCGGACACACCTTCAATGGTGCATAGTCATTTCTAAACAAGATCCAATCATTGAAACAAGCATGTATCCTCTCATATCCCATGCCAATTGCAGTTAACATCTTCTTAGCCTCATAAGTACGATTAGGTAACACATTATCATCGGGTAACATACTTTTTAATAGACCAAGTAAGTCTGTGAAACTCTTATCACTCCACCCATTGTTAGCTTTTAACTTGTAGAGGTTTAGGACTGCTTTCAATCTTGTGAAATTACTACCACTATACAGGGGTGTCTTTGAATCACTTGTCAAATTGTCGAACATCTTGGGACAATTTCACAAATCCTCCTCAATCACATTGGTCATCTCCTCCAAACGATCATGCTCAAAGTCATCCATGTCAAAATCTACTGATCGATATGATGTATCACCCAAATCAGCTGAGGTGCCACTGCTTTCACCGTGTCTTGTCCATCGTGTGTAGCTTTTATCAATTCCATTACACACCAAATGATCTTCCAAGTCACGTGGACTAATTCTCTTTCCAAAACAACAACGTAAACACGGACAACTAATCCTAGTCGGATCCGATGCATGCTCAACCGCAAAGTTTATGAATTCTTTCACCCCTTTCACATATTGCTCCGACATACGATCCGCTACAATCCAACTTCGATCCATCTAAATTCTCAATTAATTAAATTAAATAATTTTAATATCAGTTGATAGTTAAATTAATTAAATAAATTTATTTTTAATTTATTCTATAAAAAATTCGGCAGAGTAACGACGCAAATATTTCTACCAAGTTCTCGACTTAATCTTCCCAATCGATTGTAACCAACAAAAGTCGAATCTTACGATCCGCTAAAATCTCAACAGGGCAACGACGCAAAAAATACTACCAATTTCAACCACAACAAACCCAACATTCTAATCTTTCACCCACAACGAACACAAAATGATACAAAAATATTGATCACCAGTTGGATCACATAAAACATAAAATTTCTAGCTAGCAACTACAAATATTGATCACCAGTTGGATCACATAGATCACATAAAAAACTACAAATAAAGCATCATATTATAAATATTGATCACCAATTGGATCTAAATAAATCACATAAAACTACAAATAAATTAAAGCATCACGATATAATTATTTTCACAAAAATATGTAAATCTCAAGTATAAATGTTCGTTGTGACATGACGTGATGCACAAATACCATGAATGCATTAAACAATGTCAACAAAACAATACAACAACAATCCAATCATATATAATACCAACATATCATAACATAAATCAAAAAACCAAAAATCAATAAACCCTAATTAAAATAACATATATATCACAAAAACCCACATTATATAATTAACAAAAACATAAATTAAATCCACATTATATACATCACAAAATCCTAATTAACAAATATATATAACAATAATTCACAAAATCCTAATTAACATTATATAACAATACTTAACAAATTAACATATAACCCACATTATATACATCACAAAATCCTTATTAACACAACATAAATATATAACAAACAACAAATTAACACATAACCAATATTATATAAATTAAATCACAAAACCCCAACACCTATATACAAACATTAACCTAAAATATATACATAATATATATAACATAACATATATATATATATATATACCTATAAAGAGAGGGAGGAGGAGTGATTGGTGGGTAGGGAGGCGGCGGCGCGGCGGAGGCGGAGGCGGCCGAAGAGGAGCGGCGGTTTGGGGTGGTGGCTAGGGGACGGGGGCGGGGTTATCTTGAGAGTGAGAGAGAGTATAGAGAGAGAGTAGAGTATAGAGAGAGAGACCGAGAAGAGAGATCGAGAATGAGAGAGAAAATCGAGAGGGACGACGGCGGCGGCGGCTGCGGATTGTGGTGGTGGCGGACCGGCGGCGACTCGGGGGGGCGGGGGTGGGCCGGGGGCGGAGAGTGAGAGAGAGAGAGTAGAGTAGAGAGTGAGAGAGTAGAGGAGAGAGAGAGAGTAGAAAGAAATGAGGGTGGAGTCGGTTTTGGGGGGAAAAATGGGGGGGAATTTTATTTTTTATTTTTTAATTAACAATTAAAGCGGTTCAAGAATGAACCGCTATAACTGATTATCAGTTATAGCGGTTCAGGAATGAACCGCTTTAACTGATTATCAGTTAAAGCGGTTCTGTAATGAACCGCTGTAACCGGTTTGAATCAGTTACAGCGGTTCAATATTGAACCGCTGTTAAAAAAACTTTTTTTTTTCGGTTCGACTTATAATAGCGGTTTTTACCGAACCGCTGTAATAGGTTTAGTCCTATTACAGCGGTTTTAAAAAAAACCGATGTAATAGGTTCCGACTTAGTTTCATTTATAACGGTTCACTTATAAACCGCTGTAATAAGTCTCTCCGTTCAGCGGTTTTCAAAAAACCGCTGTAAAATGTGCGCTGTAACAAGCCATTTCTGTACTAGTGTCACTAAATTCACTACTGGATTTATTGTAGCTCCGAGCTACGAGCTTTGATATAGATTCTGAGTAGACCCACTAATAAATACGAGGTTTATGTTATAACTTGTTAAATGAATTGAACTACGCTAGATTTGATCATGTTAAGAGGTACGTAGGTAGCTCTATATTAGAGTGCAGTCTATAATCTAAATAACTCCGCGTCGGGTCCTACCCGAACCTCGACTGTTTGAGTAGTATTGTAGGTCCGATGAAATACGACTCAGATCATATATATAGTCACACAGTTAATTGAGCCACTCTTTTGAGATCTGGTCAAGGATTTGGGAAAACAAGAAAAGAAGAAGGAATAAAGAATAAGGGCACAAGCACTTTGAATGGGATTTTCTTGATTGGAATCATCTTACTGATGATTGAGATAGATACTCTGTAATGTAACGATGAAGTCTACTATATATTTGGGTGATTGATTGGTAAATATTTTCTTAACAAATTCGTAATTTATTTCCTTGTACTTTAAACTATATATATATGTGTCGTTCATCTGTCTGAAGAATGCTTCTTCAGTACTCTCGTGATCGAAGAGAATCTAGATAGCTTGGAATAAAACCTTTTGGAAGAATATTGATCATAGTCAAGAGGGCAAATAAAAAGAAATTAATAAAATTAGTGTGAGCTTGAGCTCAAGCCATTCATGGTGTGGGACGTACTTCAACCACCATGCATCTCCACTCACCCTTTTTTTTTTCTTTTCTCTTTTCTTTTTTGTGGTTACTAAAGAAAAAGTTATTCAATATTTTAAAATCGGGGTTCATAATTAGGTTGAGACTAGGGGAAAATAAGACGTGAAAGAAGAGAGAAGAACAAGGAGGATGGACATTGTCCAATTGATTAAATGTCATAGTAGATGCCTAACACTTTGGGATTTTCAGGGTTTAATTAGATGATATATTTATCTCGAATTTTTTTTTCATAACAAAAGTGAGAAAAAAGTTTTTTAGGAATAAGAAATATTGTGTTTGGATGAGTTTTTTTTTTTTTTGAGAAAAATATGTAACGATTGTGATTGATGTGATATGTTTTTTATTGTGAAAAATTTGTTTGGATTAATATTTAAATATTATTTTTCATAAACATATATTAGTCAAACACATCGAATTAGTCATCAAAAAAATGGCAAAATGAATCTTATTTTGCTTGTTGCATTATTTTACATTAAAATATGTAATTAATTTGAATCTGGTGTTAAACAATAGCCGGAATAAACTATTTTAATCGATGAGTAAATTATCAAATCATGAATAGTACAAATGTATTTTTTTCTTTTTTTCCAAGAATTTTCAATAGAAACTTTGAATTTTTTTTTCAACAAAACTCTCATGATGTGCCAACCAAACGTGTTATTATAAAAAAAAATCTATGAAAAATATTTTTTCAAAGATGAGGTTCCATCCAGTTAGGCCCTCGTGAGAAAGTTATCACTAATTAATGGTCATTAAATAAGAAGAATATCTATTTTGCTACAATAATAATTCTTTATAAAAAATTTCACTTATATATAAAAAAATGAGGAATGATATTGGAGCTCCACAAATTACTAGGAGCTCCACTTTTCTTTCTGTTTCTAGGCAAATGACAATAATACCCATTTGTTAAAAAAAAAATCAATTGCTAACAAATTAAAAAATAAATGTTCCTTTTAATAATCAATTCCTTTTTCGTAATAAGTTATTCAAATAGTTGCTTGAAGAATGCATAATTGGACAATACATACATGTATGCAAGCACAAAACTATCAATTTAAGAACATAAAAGAATTATAAGAGTGTCGGCAAACTCTTAAAATAAGTAATTATGAACTTATGACTTAAATAATTTATTTGGGAGTGTTGCAAACCTAACTTCTGATTCTAATTCTCTAAACTTAAGTGATAATAATTTATAATCTTTAATCTGGTAAAGGGGTGCATAAATTATTATTATTATTTGAACATTTGAATATAAAAGATATATATTTATATACTTTGTCTCTTTATCTACAAATGAAGAAATTATCAGCTACAGCATCATCACCACTGTTGGGTTTCGCAAAAAATAAATTGCAGATCGGAAGTTTTAAATTTTTAAACCCAAAGTGAATTCTCGATTTGCATAGACGAATCAATTAATCGCTAAAACGAGTAAGTAGAAGCGAAGTGGTTGAAGATTCAATTCCACCTTCAAAAATTCAAACTTTGTAGGCTTGAAGACTTCAAGAACACGTGCAATCCAATCTTCACGAATCCTTGATCCTTTCTTGAATTCTTGATCCGAACAACGAGCGTACGTTGCTTTTAAATAATCACGCAAATTGATTTGACGAAAAATCCCTCTTTTTCCTCTATGTGACCGACGGCTAGTGTATGTAGAGAGAGGGAGGAGTTTTTTGTTTTCTTTCAAGGAGAGTTATGAGATTACTTGTGTCTTGTTTTAGGTCAAAGAGTCATTTTATTATCACTTGACTTATTGACCAAGACAAATAAAAAGAGTTCTCATTGGGCATCCTAGTGGACGCCCAACTTAACCCTAGTAGGCGTCCAAATGGACACCCCCACCTAGGCCCGGTACTTCTTTTTGTTTTAACTAATTATCTATTTAATTAATAATTCATTATATCCAATAAATTAATTAATTAATTAAATAACCAAATTAATTAGATAAATTAATACATTAATTTATTTTCTTAAGAAATTTATAATTAATCATCTCATCCAATGAGTAACTAATTAATCAATTATTTAATTTATCTAATAAATTAAATCTTCCATAATAAAATAAAAAATTCTTTCATTTTTCTTTATCAATCATTTAGCGCGACTCTTTAGATTTGTTTCGTTTAGCAATGAGAGAAATCGAAAGGAAGTGGGTAACATCTAGTCAGTCACGTGGCTCACTTCGTAGCCCAAATGAAATCGAATGATTGGATCATTTCACGTGCCCCAATCAAGTGAGAGTCATGGTTATGTCAAACTCGCTGGATTTGACCATATGTATTAATTATAATAATACGAGATTCTTGAGATTGATTTAGTGTATCGCACAATCGTCTCTTTTGCTTTGGCCAAAGACTTTGATCTCTCCTTATCTATAGTCACATAGGACACTTTCTCATTCACTTATAAGAGAACAAATCTCATATTAAATATCAGCTAAGACTACCACTTGCCATCAAGCCCTATTTCGAGGTCGACCCCACCAACGGGTGAATTGGATCTAACTACTTTAGTGAAAGACTAGATGTCACAAGTGCATCTTCAGCCTGATATTTCAGGTCAAAGGTTCATTTATACCTATTACGCATAATCAGTTCTGTCATTGACAGTCACAGAGTGAAAACCCATGTGACAGAACCGATGCAAATCGTGTTCGAGCATATCAGTTCCACTGGTGTGCCTACAGTCTTAAGCTCCCACCATCACATAGTGTTCGACTGACATTCTCATGTCAGAGCTAAGATCATACAAGTGTTCTAAATCTTTATTTGTCCATTAAAAACTTCATATTACTTGCGAATGAGTTTAAGTAATCAAGATCAATCTCTTTAATGTCAATCTTCCTATCCCATAGGAAGTAAAGAAATTGCACTGAAAACATGGACAAAATATTTTACACTACTTATAGATGCAGATAAGATTTTAGTGAAAAACTAAACAATGCCTTTTATTATGAATAATAAATATGTTCATTACAAGAAAGAAAGATGGCCTATCATTCAATCCTCGATGACATCTGAGGGCATAATCCTAACAACCATTATTTGGGCTGTACTTATTTATGCCTAAATCTTGATTTACTACTATAATAAACTACATAAAATTAATGGTTTGGTGTTAATATACGGTAAAAATAAAATTATTTATATTTAAAATTCGATGTTTTATCATTTCTAATTTGACATATGTTACTATGTTATATTGTTGATGATGGTCTAATGTTTTCATTCACGGGTTGCATTCCATATAAATATTTAAAACTATTCAATTTTTAAATTTATATTTATTATCTAATATGTAATAAAATGGTGAAGTATAAAAACTTGTTTTGATTGCATAAAAATACTTTTGGAATTTAATTTTGAAGTTTATAATGTTTTTATACTCCATAGGCATTGTTGTCATATTTTAGTGATAAAATTAAACTTGAAGCTCCTATAGTAACTTATGGCCAATATCATTCCCCTATAAAAAAAAATATAATAACTTTATGTGCTCATGAACTTAATTACTTTCGTCTTTCTTTTGTGGTGATATTTTGAGAAAACATCTAGGTATGTTGGATTTAATTGTCAAAACACTACCGTATGTCGTAATTTTTCATCCGTCTGGTGGGAGCTTCGCCTGTCATTCTTGAGACGAATATTGGCTAATTCTGCGTATTTCTTATCCCTCCAAAAAGGACCTTTCCCTATAAATTATCCAATTTTGTTGATGAAATATACATATTCTAAAAATGGAATATCAAATTCATTTATAACTCAATTAAATTCTATTCTTCATGAATTCTATAATATTGCACAAAAATAATAAAAAATTAGAGTTACTATTTCAAAAAAAAAAAAACCGGAAACCTCATATCTCCCATCATGAAGCACGAGTATTTACTGTGTAATATATATATGTAATTATATATCAAAGGTCGCATTTAAATGATTATTATAATAACTGTACTAATGATCACTATTAGTCAACAGTGCTAATAATTCTCTATCAAAAATAAAATAAAATTCCATCATGAAACTCGAGTATTTACTGTGTAATATATATATATATATATATATATATATGTAAATATATCAAAGGTCGCATTGCAATGATTACAATAATAATTGTGCTAATGATCACTATTAGTCAACAGTGCTAATAATTTCTATCAAAAATAAAATAAAAATAGAAGTGCTAATATTTTTATTTCATTTAGACCATTATTAGTCAACAGTGCTATTACCCTATCTTGACAAGAACACCTGCCGAATATGTATTGGTGTTATAAATATTATTGCATGCCCCAATAAAACTATAGTTTAATCATTTTCGCTTGTTAACTGTCATTCATGATTTTATTCAAAAAAAGGAACAACACGCACTTAAACCGGAAAATCTATATTAGACCAAGCTCAATGATTCTATCGATGAATCAATGAAATTGTGAGGAATAAGACTTTGTCACAAATGCATTCGTAACGACCTATAAAGTTTGTCGCAAAAACTTCTAACGACAGCCTTTACACTACAAAAAATGGTGAGGAAGAGTGTGTTACCAAAAGTTCTAATGGCGAAGATATCACATATTGTGACGAATTTTTTCCTTAATGGATATAAAAACTCTTGTAGTAACAATCTATCACACACATAAGGTATATTGTGTGTGGTTCCTACATGCACTTGTGTGAAAGAGATAAACACAAAATACACACTTAGACCATTGGACCCAATCTGACATAGATTTTCCACCCAAACTTGTCCAACTAGTTAATTTTTAGTCTGAACTAGCTAGGTCAATTCAGGAATTCTAGTTCACTCCTCAATTGGCCGAATTCAAGTGTATTTCACAAGGTGAATGAGTACACTTGTCATGTGATTGGTCACTCACTTTGTGAAATATACTTGGATCGGTCGAGTCAAGAGCGTGCTAGAATTTTTCGGTCAATTAATATGTCAAATATTGAATTATTAATCGATATTTTTAAAGTATAAAGTGATCGCAGAAACCTCGTGCAATAATTTACTATCATATAATTTACTTATTGTTGAGTCAGCTAGAATTTCCAATTCTTTTATTACAATCTTTAAGTTCAATATTTTTAAGCGGGGAAATATCAATTATAATTCCTAAACTATTATGTTTGTTTCACTTGCATTCCTGAACTAAAGTTTGTTACGCTACCATCCCAAAAGTAATAATTTCGTTTCACTTTAGTCCTTTCCGGTGGTTTGTGACCGGAAGTGTCACTTTCCGGTGGTCCCCGAAGTATCAAATTTGTATAATTTTGGTCCCTAAGCCCAAAAAGAGGGAAATTTTCTGTTTTTGGCAATTTTACTATCTACCTTATTTAACTAATATGCATTAGTATATACTTATAGGTAATATCGAATAGAAGAATAAAAATAGATATATATATATATATATATATATATATATTTATTAATAATTAATTCCTAAATAAAAGAATAGAAACAACTACCTTATTTTGATTGTTATTATTTAGCTAATATACACTAATGGTCAATGTCTAAATAAAATGATTAAAAATAATAATTAATTTTTACTTGTTAAATAATTAAATGGTTGCTTAATCATTCAAATAATTAGGTTTAATAAATAAATAATAAATTTCACAAATTACAAGATAACTATAATTGAGTTCTTTAATTTCTATAATAAGATGAATATTTTAACAATATAAGTAAATATTATTTAACTACTAATCAATTAAATATTTATTTCAATATGAAATTAATTATCTATTATAGAATAATAACATGATTAAATTATATTTTTATTGGAAAAAATTAATTATGATCTCAACAAATGATATTCGTTAAGAATAGAAAAAGGGAAAGAAAACAAACCATGAAAACAGGAAAAAGAAAATGAAAATATTCGTTAACCGCCATCTCCACATATTCGGACATGTACTTTGCATTATGATCTTTGGTCATTTCTAAAGCAATCAACCTACTAACAAATTCACAATAAATGATAGAAAAATCAATTTAGTAATTTATCCATATTATGTTGAGAAAGAACCTTTATACGTATGGTTCCATACAGTTGCGCATGAGGTTCATACGTATGATATATATTAGCTAAATAATAACAATTAAAATAAGGTAGCTGTTTGTATTCTATAACTTAGGAATTAATTATCAATATATATTAATTTTTATCCTTCTATGTGACATTACCTATAAGTATATACTAATTTAAATTAGTTAAATAATAACACTTAAAATAAGGTAGATTGTAAAATTGCAAAAAACAAAAATCTTCCCACTTTTTTTTGGGTTTAGAGACCAAAGTGATAGAAATTTGATACTCCGGGAACTACTGGAAACTGACAGTTCCAATCACAAACCACCGGATAGGACTAAAGTGAGACGGAATTATAATTTTGGGGACGGTAGCATAACAAACTTTAATTTAAGGACGTAAGTGAGACAAATATAATAGTTTAGGGACTATAAGTGACATCTCTCCTTTTAAGTGTCTAAATCTAGTGGACCGTATCTAATGCTGATGCTGAAAATTAAAGCCAAGTTGGGCAGCTTGTGATATTCCTATAAATTCTCAACTTCTGCTGATAGTACAACTCAATTACTCAAACTTGCTAAAACTTCTTGGTTATACAGCTTCATCTTCTACAGAAAGTGAGCTAATTAATTATAGATTAAAAATGGCTGTTGGGGTGGCGATTAAAAGCGACGGCAAGCAATATAATGGAAAAATAACATTGTTTGTGCTGCTTTCTTGCATGGTTGCTGCCTCTGGAGGGATCATTTTTGGTTACGATGTTGGAATTTCAGGTTTTTTTTTTCCAACTTTTAGCTGGTTTTGTAATGCCTGAACTGAGTTTTATATGTGATTAGTGTATTACAGTTAATATTTGATTAGTGTAAATTCAAAGGATCGAAGGACTAATCGCAATGCGAGTTTTGTTAAGCTCGATGAGGGGACGAGTTTCCCATTTGTCCTTTTTTTTTTTTTTACTTCCAATTAGATCCTTGATACAATCTGATCGAAACCAACCGATAACATTGCAAATGTAATTCACTTGCTTTGTTAATGACTTGAGTTCGACCAGATCAAGTCAAGTTAATTATTCTTAGCAAAATCCAAGTTCATTAGGATTTTCTCAGCTCAGTATGCACTGGTTATTTTATAAATTAAAGGCTATATTTTACATGACACCAAGTGTAATAGTCTCAGGTGTGTGTTTTATGTCTATCTTTCGCATACGTGCGGCCTACTCATCGATGCTAGAAATAAACACAAATTATTATTCCAAATTTCACTAATGAAAAACTTTTTTTGATTTTGAAACTTGTTATTGACTAAACTATGTAACTTTTAGGTGGAGTGACATCAATGGAACCGTTCTTGAAGAAATTTTTCCCCGGGGTTTACAGAAAGATGAACGGAGACATAAAAACAAGCAACTACTGCAAATTCGATAGCCAAGTGTTGACATCTTTCACTTCCTCACTCTATATAGCTGGTCTTATTTCTTCTTTCTTCGCCGCGATGGTCACCCGGGACTATGGCCGGAAGCCATCGATCCTCATAGGCGGAATTGCATATGTGTTCGGAGCCGCCCTCGGTGGTGCAGCCGTGAACATCTACATGCTACTACTTGGTCGTATCCTTCTTGGTATCGGCCTCGGTTTCACGAATCAGGTAAGAACAGTAAAAAATGAATTTTCGTCTAAGTATCTACATAAGAGCTTATAGATCTTCCTTGATATAGTGTTTCAAGCAAAACTGCAAAATTCGTCCCGTAATTAATTATAGAGACTGGCAAAATTTAGTCCTTTACATAGTGACACGAAAAATTTCATGATACTAACAATTCAATTGTCAGGAATTGAGAATAAATTTCGCCAAAAATTAAAAGTTGGTCAGAGATTTGTATGTTCCAGGCACATGCCATTTTTATATTGAGAATTTTCAATTCGGTCCTCGCATGCACATTATGTGCTATTTTCACCCTTAAAATTGACAAATTCCAAATTCGTGATCGTCACATGCCACTTTTTTGATCACTTTTTAGATGTCCGGTGAAATTTGTTCTTAAATTGCCAATTTACAGGACAAATTTTGACAACCCTACAAAGCTATGTGATGAATTTTGTAGTTTTGCCTACTGTTTCAACTCTTGTCTAAAACTCTGTAATGAGTCAAATGGGAGCTTTAACTTAGCAAAATTGAAGTTTTCTTACTTTACTAACTTGTAAATTTTTATTTCTTGTGTACAGTCAGTTCCATTGTACCTATCAGAAATGGCGCCATCCAAATACAGAGGAGCTTTTAACGTGGCTTTCCAAATCTGTGTCAGCATAGGTTACTTCATGGCAACTCTTATAAACTACGGCACCGTACAAATCAAGGGCGGCTACGGATGGCGAATTTCCATAGCAATGGCCGGAGCCCCTGCTGCAGTTGTCGCCATTGGCGCCATTTTCCTCCCCGAGACACCAAACAGCCTCATCCAGCATTGTGGCGACCCTCAAAGGGCGAAAAAGGTGCTTCAAAAAATCCGAGGCACTGATGATGTCCAAGCAGAACTCGATGACCTCATCGAAGCAAGTCAAGCTTCGAGAGCCATAAAACACCCTTTTAGGAACTTAATGCAGAGGAAGTATAGGCCACAGCTCGTTATGTCCGTAGCGATTCCATTTTTCCAACAAATAACAGGAATAAATGTCATATCCTTCTATGCCCCATTGATATTCCTAACAATGGGCTCAGGAGAAAGTGCCTCCCTCTTGTCTGCAACGGTGACCGGAGTAATCGGCGCGACTTTTACTTTAATAACTGTGATTTTGGTGGATAAATTAGGAAGAAGGCCTTTGTTTCATGTAGGTGGACTTCAAATGTTCATTCCACAAATGCTGATTGGAGGGATCATGGCAGCTAAGTTAGGGGATGAAGGTGGTTTGAGCAAAGGCTATGCCTTAGTGATTTTGGTCTTGATTTCCACATATATGGCTGGTTTCGGGTTATCGTGGGGCCCGTTGGGATGGGTCGTCACGAGTGAAATTTTTCCGCTAGAAATAAGGTCAGCAGCGCAGAGTATAGTGGTGGCTGTTAATCTTTCTATGACCTTCATTATTGCTCAAGTTTTCTTAGCTATGTTGTGCCATTTGAAGGCCGGGATCTTCTTCTTCTTCGGGGCTTGGGTTTTGGTGATGTCTATATTTGTCTTCTTCTTGCTGCCGGAGACTAAGAATATTCCGATTGAGAAAATGGAGAAGATTTGGGGAGAGCATTTTTTCTGGAAAAGGATCGTTGGTGATAGTCTGACAGAGAATAATAAGATCGAGGCCGCGTGATTATCCATTATAATTAAAAATGGTATCATGAGGTGAATCGTATTCTCTTTAAGATGATTTCTATGCTTTCTTTGGAATAATACATGAATATTTCATGGGGTTTCGCTTAGTTGTAGATTTCGTCTTAAGTTTTGAAATTTCATGTATCATTATTAATAGTTATTGTCCTGTTACAACTTCTAAGAAAATATTAATGGAGAGTCTAATTATTTCGCTCTATGATTTTGTTCGTGAATTTTTGTCTACAAGTTGATTTAACTCATGATATGACGATAATGAATAAAAATTAAGTGCTAAAAATGTATTTCTTTCACACATATAACCTCATATTTGAAAGCACCTTCATCCATTAATTCCCCGGACTAATCGTCTTAACTATTCTTAAATTTAAACGGAAAATGTAAAAGTTTTCTAGAAAATAATGCGTAATTCTTAATTCACTCAAGTCCTTCACCTCAATTCCTTTTAGAAATTTCATTAGGCTAATTTAAGTGGATGTATAAATGAGTGTGGAAGTGTATATTACACCGCCATAAAGTGAAATGTAAATATTATTAGTCCAATGATTCACATTAATATATCTTAATATATGGTACCTCTTCTTAGATAATCAAATATTCTTCATGAATAATCAATGAAGTCTTGTCTGAGTGCAGGTAAGACCAAGCTTTGCCCGAAGACTCGGTAATAAATAAAAAATTAAAATTAGAATTTTGGACTCGAATTTCACCAGTGTGATTACTTATGTATCTACTTATAATAGTTTTTTTTTTGGTATGTTATGATTAAGAATCTTCAATTGTATCAAAATATATTAAAAGAAAATAATGATGCGTACATCTCATGAAACTTGAATTGAAAACTGGGAAATTCTAGCCTGCTCCCGACTCGGCCAAACTTATGTGTATTTTCATAAATAACTTATCAATTATATGACAAATGTAATACACTCTCCTTGTGAAATACACTTGGGTACGACCAAGTCGGGTCTGGGCTAGAATTTTCCATTGAAAACCTAACTATCGACTTGGATCTTCTATTAGTTTGATATTTTATCCCTACATAATCACATGGAAATATTTCATTATTGATATGCAAGATTAAACATTAGGGCAAATTACACTTTGTACCTTTAAACTATTCATTTTGTCTCATTTAGGTCCATGAACTATCAAATATAACAAAATAGTCCCTGAACTATATCAAACGTAACAAAATAGTCTCTTGATTGATGGACATGTTTTGCTTTCCATGACATGTTGCTGACGTGGCACTGAGTTTGACCATAAAAAAATTTGCCTATTTTGCCTTCACTTGCTTTCAATAAAATGAGCCGTTATAATTTTGCTATTTTTAACAATTGGGTTACCATTTTCTACGCACTTTTGTGCTAAAAATAATACATCAATTTTCTACTAGTTTTTTAAGAAAATTTACTAAAACCTCCTTAATATAAACTTTATACCCAAACAATTTTTTTATAATATTTTTTAATCCAAAAAACTCATTTCACCTACTTTTCTTCCCAAAAAATCCAACATTTAGGGTTAATAAATTTATGGATTTAATTGTCTTTAGCCTTCTAGAGCAAAAAATAATCAATTGTAGTTTTATCTAAAAAATTATTTATGTAAAAATTTTATATCAATAATTGATACTAATTATGATTTTAACTTTACGTTTTAAGTTTTTTAATCTTCTTAAAAAATGAAATAGTAAATTTTAAATAATTACCATATTAAAAAATAAAATAAATTATATAAAAATATTTGAAAGTACTTAATATTCAAAATTAGCATTCATATTATACCATTTATCAATTTTAAAAATTAGCCAAACACGTTCTTAAGTCGAGGGACTATTTTGTTACGTTTGATAGTTCAATGACCATTTTGTTATATTTAATAGTTTAGGGACCTAAATGATACAAAGTGAATAGTTTAGAGGTATAAAGTGTATTTTTAAAGCAACTTAAACAGAGAGGTGAGAATGAATAATTATTCTTGTTATTTATATTGATGATCACTATGATATATATATATATATATATATATATATATATATATATATATATACACAACTAGTGCCAACAGTCATGTGATAAAATAAGGAAGAAAGCTTAATTCTAGCACTAGCTAATTCTTTGGTAATCATCTCATGATTTGTCATGATTCTGCTCATCCATTAAGCCGTCCATTAACCCTTGATTAGGAAGAGATATCTTATCAATTTTGCCCAAAACATTAAATATGAAGTATCTCGTAATTGTATAGTCTTGATGCCTCAAATCTTAAATTAATGTTTGTGAATGACCTCATTAGCCTTCGATATAAAGTACTCAAATGTATAACATATCATGATTGGTTGTGAAGGGAATAAGGTCGACCAATCTGTACATTACTATCCCCTCCATCCATGTGAAGCAAAGGAATCCCACCTTTATTTTATTGGCACAGAATTAATTAAAAGGCAAAAAGTAAAAATAAAAATGCAGAATTTTCTATGTTTCTATATTTTATTTTCATAATACTTTTTAAGTTTAAAGAAAAAAAAATTCTTAAACGCATCAAGTTCAGGCCATGAACATCAAATGTGGCGGGCGATGTTAATTACTTTAGTAGTGACTCAATCACTATATATGCTAATGTGTCATCATTCGAATCGTTTGTTATAAACAACATAATGCTATAAGAATTTTCCAATATACGTTTCATCTAAGATTACAACCTCCAAATTGTATATTTATGCACAATATCTTGCAAACCACTTCTTGGTTTAATATATCAGTTCCAACAGTACTTTTCTGTTAGCTAAGGTATATAATTAGTAATATTTATGAGTTTTATATTACTGAAGATTCACATTCTGGTCTATACATATAATTCTGAATTAAAATTCTATTTTATAGCTAAAGTATATATATATATATATATATATATATATATAGAAAATTTTCTACTGCATTAACTCCATGCATGTGCTACAAAAAGGATTCTAATCTTATTTATAATAAAAAAGGCGAACGATCATTGGGAAATGAGACATTCTATGTTTCTATATGTTACATTTTTTTAGTTGTACTAGGAGAGAATAGGTTCAAATTTCATCTAAAGTCACTTTCTAAATTGAATATTAAATTTGTGCATGCATGTACAGTAACTCCTCGAAAGATCACTTCTTTTGGTCAAAAGTATTATAGTGTTAACTAAAGTACTGTAAATTTAGTAATAGCCAAAGTATATAAACTAATTATAATATTTATGAGTGTTTTCATAACTAAAGTTTCAAATTCGAGTCTATAAGTATAAGTTTCAGCCAAAAAGTGCTATATATATAACTAATATATCCTTAAGTGCAATAATTCTAGCCGCTTTCAATTCCATCCATGTGATGCAAAGGATTGATTCTACATTTTATTAATTAGCCAAAAGGCCAACGAAAAATGCTAAATATCATTTTTTTACTTTTTGTTTATTTAATTGTACTAGGTGAATCAAGTTACAAGTTCTGTTCTACAAATATATGTTTAAGCCAAATAGCTATATTAACTAATATATGGTATATAGCAAAAATTCTAGTCTTTCCTTTAATTTTTAATCAAAATTAGTATCAAAAGACAAACAACGACGAATCGGTAAACGCTCTGAGCCGGAGTAACTATGCATAAGCATCTTATGACCATTGTGTAAAGAGGAGATTTCTATATTTTCAGCTGTAAAATAAATATTAGAAGAATCTGTCAAATAACTATATGAAATTTTCAATATGTTGTATAAATATTTTGTTATAATAGTATTACTGTACTAGGAGAATAGATTCAAGTTTGGTAGGATTAAATATTCGTGCATGATAACATATTGAAACCACTTGTTTTGGACCACAAACATAAGGTTTAGCTAAAGTGTTAGAAAAATGATTTGGAAGCAATGATAATGTTCTCTCAACTTTGCTCTCTCATAGCTATCTTTTATATGTTGCTACTGTGTGGACAGGACTAAGATAATAATGAGTATATATATACTATTATTAGTTTTATGTGATTTAATACCCATTAATGGACTGGCAAACAAGGACGTGCAGCAAGGAAAATTCTAATTTAACTCTATATATTTATTAACCAAAAGAGAGAACAACGACATGGAAAACTTTTGTTTCATATGAAATTGAAGCCATATCAATATATATATATATATATATATATATATATATTTGTGTGTTGAAGAGAACAATACATCTCACCTCCGAGGTTGAAGAGAATGATGCTCTACGCGAGAAAGAATATTTAAACTAGTATAATTGCATAATAATATATAGGGGAAATTGCACTTTTGGTACCATAACTTTGGTCTTTTTCGATTTTGGTCCCATTCGTTACGGATTTTCACATTATATCCCATAATTTTCAATTTTTCTCACATTTAGGGATTTAGTCCAATGTTTAACGGTCAACTTCGTTAGTCAACATTTTGACTGAAGTTTTTGGGTACAATTCGTGCATGAATGCACGTGATATTGAATAAAAAAATCGTGATATTGAATATAATTCGTGTGTGAGTGCATTCATGCACGAATTGTGCCCGAAAACTTCAATCAAAATGTTGACTAACAGAGTTGACTGTTAAATATTGAAATCCTTCAATGGGACCAAATGTGAGGATAAATTGAAAGTTATGGGACATAATATGAGAATTCGTAACGAATGGGACCAAAATCGAAAAAGACTAAAGTTATGAGACCAAAAGTGTGATTTTTCCTAATATATATAAAAGAACTTACCTTAACCCTACTAAAAAGGTTGTTTGTTCCTCTGGTTGGAAGACCAGAAAGTGTAACACAATAAATTCTAATTGCCATAAGTTTGTTAAGTCTTGTGGTCGCTTGACCAATTCCAATATCATACTAATTCAGCCCATTAATAAAACAAATTAGTCCAAATGATTTTCTCGGTTTGACTAGCCTTAAGCTCAATTATTATTGCCATATATATCTTTCACCGTCTCAATCTAAGAAGGTGAATGATCACTATTGGCCTGAGCATTTGGGCTCGATCCAATGTTTAAGCTTGTAGGCATTTGCTCGAATCAGCATAATAAGTCAAGCTCTAAATACGTAATCATTCCTCACCTCAGTCTAAAGAAGTTGAGCCTCAAATACTTAATTATGATCGTTATTGCCCCGAGCATTTTGGCTTGATATAATTTGTAAGCTTGTATGCATTTGCTCGGATCAACATAAGAAGTCAAGTCTCAAGTACCTAATCATGTAGGTTATTGATCCAAATTAATATTCAGCTCAATGTCCCGTGTAATCTCCACATGTATTATTTAGTATAGAGAAAATTCAAAGAGAACAAAATGATGTTTTAGAACATCCAGGAACGGAGCCAGGAATTGTATTAAGGGGGGCGAGATTGTTATGATATACAAGCGCTTCGTTTGCTTGGTAGCCGAAGGATTGCGTGGGGAGTCCCCGCGATACGGTACACTATATATATGTATGCGGAAAAGATTGGAGATTAGGTTTAATAAGAACTTTTTACATACTTTGTACTCTTTACCTCTTTTGTTAATAGTTAAATTCTCTTATCCTCTTCCGTGGACGTAGGCAATTGCCAAATCACATAAAAATAATATTTGATACATTTTTCATAATTAATCAAATATATATATTTTTAAAACTAAAATGGAAAATGGTCCTAATTTTAAATAAAACAAAATATAAAAAGCCTAAGAAGTATGATTTGACTAATATCAATTTTAACAATTCAAATTAAAAATGGCAATCATCGTTAAATTTCATTAATAATATCCAATTTTATGGAAATCGACTATAAAAAAAAAAGCAAAAAAAAAAGATACTTATTATATAGAAGAAACGAGAAACAGTTGATGTGATTGAAACAAATGAGAAAATATAAAATTATAACAAGATTTCTAACATAAAATTTTGATTATATAGCTTACTGAAATGTTCAAATGAGTCAATATTTCTACTATGTGGGTTTGGGCTAATTTGTGGGTTAGAAATGTGAATTTTATTTTATTTTTGTTATTTTTTTTCGGGGGGGGATGAGTGCAACTTTTCAAAAATTTATACCTACAAATTAAAAAATAAAAAAAAATTGGGGAGGGGGGAGGCGTGGCACCCTCCAGCCCCTCCCTGACTCCGTCCCTTAGAACATCATTGTAAAGTAGTACAACAGAGATACTCCAATGCAGACAAAATTCCCAAAGTATCCATACGTACCAGAGCCCATTATAAACTAAATGCACGTATCGCTAGTCTGCAGGACACTGCACGTAAAAGTAATATTAGTGATGAAATGTAAAATAACGATCAAAATGTCACCAAAAAAATTAAGTGAAATAAGTTTTCTATCGCAATCTTCACAAATGTAATAGCTATAAAATAATTTAAAGTTATCACGGTTAACGTACAAATTCTAAAGGGTAAAATATATTTTTGACCCCAACCTATGTCGGTCAGAGGACTTTGATACCTAATTAATTAATTTTTATAGTCGAGTATCCAACCTTTGTAAATTGTGACATTTATGTCCACCGGATGAATAATTTGGAATTTTTCCTCCAAAAAGTTTGTCACGTGCCTTAGACATGACTTAAATTATGTACAAAAGTGCACACATCATGCAATATATAGGTATTCGGGTGCACAAAATGTCATACGATAGGATGTAAAGTGCACATATCATGCAATGTATAGGTAGTCGAGTGTACAATCTAAGTCAAACTATTTTTCTAGTGGACTTAAGTGTCACAATTATAAAGGTTGTGAACTTGAGTGTAAAAATTAATAAATTAGTTGCCAAAGTGCTCCGATCGATATAAATTGGGGTCAAAAATGCATTTTACCCAATTCTAGAATATCTATAGCGACAACTTAGTACACAACAAATATAATTACTAGGTTGTGCAATTATTGAATTTTTGTTCGCTCAATTATCTGAATAGACACTAGACATTGTGTCATAGTGATATCTATCTTGTTTTACACCAATTATTTTGCCACCTATTCATTAAAAAAGGACAATTCAAACACAATCTTGTAATGATCGAACTTATGAAAATTATTTTTGAGCAAGATATTGTCACTAGTAACGGTGGAAAAAAAATATACATTAGTTATTATGCAAGTATTGGACAGAATTCAAATCCTATAAACATCTAATTTCTAATATATTTTTATTTTTATTAATGGTACTTGTAGAAAATGAAAAGTAATATCACTTTCTACGGCGAATTATCTTCGCGCATGTGCTCATTGAGGTCACAACTTTGGTCCCTGAAATCCAACTTAGCAGCATGAAAGCTGAAAGCCCACTATTAGTTGGGGACCATTTAGTCGGCCTTTTATGTATAAAAAGGGTCAAAAGTGTAATCATATAGATATCTGACATTTTGTTCTAATGCGATCACGCGATACTTCAATGTTTCCATTTGGTTCGGTGATCTAGTTGTTCACACTTTATCTACAAGAAGTGTAAAGGTGTTTGAGTCGAGCTGGACTCGTATGCTGACTCAACTTCGACTCGAGTTTGATGAGTTTGTGGAGATTAATTGATACAAGAATCGAGGAAAAGTTGAGAGAACCAAAGGACAATTAGAAACGGTCCCACAATGGTCAAAGGCAATTTGACCATGGTCGATGCGTGGTTCAACGAGGAATTGGTGTTTCCTACACGGTTTTCTCGTGGATTTGGCTGTTGACTTGTATTAGAATTGTTTTTCCTTATTGCTTAGAAATATGATTGTGTTTCCTATTTGGAATATGTTTTGGTTTTCTTGTGTATCATGTCTTTTACTCTAATAGGCTTGTACATTGTAATTCGTAATTCACTCTGAAAATAATGATGTAAATCTAATGTTGGCTCGTTGATGTAGACAGTATGATCGAACCAAGTAAAATTTCTTATGTCATCTTAGATCAATGCTAGATTTTAACTCATGTTTATTTTTTCATATGCTGTTGGTTTCCATACCTGACAGTGTATTATAAGCTCCAACTTGTTGAGCTTTAGCCCTTTACATAGTTGAGCTTGAACATTGTTTTATTTGTTTCAAACCTCGCAACGCTCTCTAGTTTTTGTACAATTTGCAAGAAGTTTATATTTTATTTGATAAAAAAACTATATTAAAATTTACAATATTAATAGTTTAAAGCACATGTTTCTTTTATATGCCGAGTACGAACTCCTCGAATTTGAACTCACTCCTTATATATCGACTCAAGCTCAAGCTCAATACAATGAGAAGCAAGATAGCGAGCTCGAACTCTTCGATCATTTTCACCACTAAACAAATGTCTAAAGGATTGGTACATATGCAAATGCATTTTCTATTTGTCATTTAATAATTAACTTATGGCCATTATGCATAATCAATCAATAATGCAGATAACCAATAACTGCTCCATATAATTAATATGGAATCAATTTTTTACGTTGGTTAAAGCAATTTCAACATTAGTTACGTTTATCATTTCAAGATAGAATTTTCAAATACTCGAAGCCCTAAAACAAGAAAAAATAATCATTTGAATTGGATCTACATGTGATATATCATATATAAATGAATTATAGTGATTATATTAAAACCTGGAGTTCAAAACGATCCCAAAAAATCACTCTTTCGTTTATCATCATATAACTAATGTGTGGGCTGCAAATATTGAATATCATGGTAGAGTCTGAAGATTTAATATGGTGCTACTCTAGAATTGTTCTCCATAATTGCAATATGAGCTCTTTTCATCAAAATGAACAGTAGTAATACTTCAATTAGTTAAATGATGTTCAATAATTTCTTAAAATACTTTGTTTATATCCATATTTAGTGCGACTATTCCTTACGTCTTTATAAATTTAGTGGTAGCTATTATTGTTCGATTTGATGTGAGAATATTGTCCTTATCGCTATGTAAGACAATACATACGCTTGAATATTGTAGTTGCAAAATCGTTATCAACTATCGCTTTTACATCAATAAGAGACATTTTCACTAACGAATACCGTATGTCATCTCATTTTCGCTTGTTAACTAATTTTACGAACATTTCTTTTCACTAACGAATTTCCAAATTGTTACAAGTAAATGATGAATATTTCTCCGGTATATATTGTCCACACACTTGATATTATTTTTTTTATAAGGATTGCGCTAATTGTAGCATCTTTCTATCTCTATCTATATAAAATTTGATCCAAATAATAAGATGCTTATATATCCTAATTTTTTTATTGAGAACATGTGGGATTATAAAGCATGAAAGATTGTCATTCAAGGGGAATTTATTAAATTAAATTATAGTGATGTCAAATCAACCTCAAAGTGGAATTAACCAATAGTTCATTCACATGATGAAATTGACATTATTAATTTGTCTAGTACATATACCACCAATAAATAGTTTAGAATTTAGAATATATGGTTTCCATAACGGAACGGATATAGTGTATCAAAATAGTGTCACATCATTGTGGAATTGACAAGTATTCATTTAAAGAAAATTGCTAATAATAATTCAAATTAAATGGACATTTGTCAATCACACAATAATGTGACATCATTGTGGTACACTATTGTGGGATAGAAGATTCGCTATCTTTCCATAAAGCATATTTCTCCCCTTGTAGAAATAATTAAAAAATAAGGCATATATTCATATGCAGACTATAAATGGAATAGAATGTTTTCCAGCTTATTTTATATAAATGGAATAGAATGTTTTCCAGCTTATTTTAGAGGGTATCAAATTAGTCAAAGACCACAAAATGGGACATAAGTTATTCTTTGGGATAATTACACTCACACCCCTCAATGATGGGATAATTACACAAACCCCTCCTCAATAATTGATAATTACAAACATACCCCCATGTTAAAGATTTCTTACAATTGCACCATCTGTATATGTAACAATTCTTACAATTGCGACCCCTGTAAACCTTAGAAATAGACCCCCTGAGGGAGTGTGTTTGCAAATATCAATTAGTGAGGGGAAGTTTATGTAATTACCCCATCATTGAGGGGGTGTGAGTGTAATTATCCCTTATTCTTTTGATAGAATACGCAGTGACTAAGAAATATTAAAGCACTTTCAAGCTTATTTTACCGAGGAAAAAAAATTATAACAAAAATGTTAATGACAAGAAATTAAAGAGAAATTATCAAAGTTGTTTTTAGTAATAGTCATTGCATGATAACATTATTGATAATTATCATACACTTAAATGCAGTATTATTATTAACAATTAATACTTATATATTGAAATCATGATGTGAAAAAACAAAAGAAAAAATGAAACTTTACAATAATGGCCAGACTTATATAATTGTGTTGTCCTAAGTCTTCACTGCAAAATAAAGGCTTAAATATATGCAAAATAAAGTAACTTCATATGCGTTTTGTAATTGAAAATTAGGTCTTTCATTGCCTTTTGCAGTGGTGATCGTGTTCGGATCCACTTCTCAAATAATAAATTTATTTAATTCTATAATGGACTGTCAATATATAATATTTTTTTGGAGGCTGGTCTTTGTCTTAATACTAGCCCAGTAGCCAATCTTTCTCATTTGGGCTTCGAAAATCTTTTTGAAACAAAGTTCTTCATTACGAAAGCCCAACAATATTAGGGGTGATCATGAAATTTCCAAAACGACCTGAACGTCTCAAATCGCACGGCAACATTTTTATTCATTTCTTTTATACAAATTGAGAATTAAAAATTAAATCAAAGCCGCGCTGTATTATGTGATTTGATCAGTTATAATTATTAAATATTCGACCACACCGCCTATATATATATATATATATATATTGTAGAAGCTTTGCATATTTAATTTCTATTTATCTTGACTTATTATTATTATTATTATTATTTTTGGAATTATATAGACGAATGGGATATCCTGACCCGACAAATTCGGGTTGATAGTTTTTTTAATAATGGGTCATACGGACCCTACAAGAATCCACATAAGGAGTAACAAATCACAATTTGCACATGAAAATGAAAGCTGATACCACTAAAATGAAAAGTCACAACTTCTTATTTTCAACAATATGTGAAGTAGAGGAGGATTGAATTTAAGCCCAAAAATAAAGTGGAGCCCAAAATACCAAATATAATTACGCTTTCTTTGCAGTAATGGTATTCTAGAAAGCCCAAATTAGGCCCAAAGAAGGAAATCGTTTCTCCCTGGTAATAATGGTATAACGGGCCTGAAGGAAATTTTCTGAATTATCCTTCTTGACCTCCTCCCCCCATGGACTGTCATGGACATACCTCAAATGGGCCTCGTGCACCTTGTTACAATCTCTACATCATTTTTAAGCTCTTAAAACTTATTTTATTTACATAAGGCTTGTTAGTTTAGTGGTATCAGTTTCCACTTTTATGTGTGAAGTCTTGAGTTCAACTCCATGCTATCACAAATTGTGATTTCTCTCTCTTTCTTATTGGTTCTGTTGGTCCGTGTGATCCATAATTAAAAACTATAAGAAGTCTTATAGGGTCTATGTAGCCCATGATTAAAAATTATCAGCCCGAGTTTGTCGGGTCAAGTTGTCCCTTTCGTCTAGAATTTAAAAAAACAAAAAACTTATCTTATCCAACCATTCCAAACTTATTTTTAAGATAAAGTTTAAAAACTTATAAGTTCTGTGAATAAGGAAAATTCCAACTCGACTGAGCTCGACCAATCTCAATCGTAATTCAAAAAGTGGTATTATTTGAATCAAAACTAAATTAAATTTCTTGACTAAGTTATATTCCGTTAATCCCCAGCTCACTATTTCTACTGAGGATGTACATTTCAGTATCAGGTAAGTAAGATTTGATGTGGGGATAAAAAATAACACTTGATAAATGATCAGAGCACCCCTTATGGAAAAAATAACACTTGAAAAATAACATTCGGGTCATGTCATTCGACCCCATCCCAATCGGGCTCGACCCGACGACCTGAACGGTAGAGGTGTACATAAATCTATTTAACCGCCCGAACCACTCAACCCGAGCCGATCTACCCGAAAATCGTCGGTTTAAAGTTTTAAATAATAGTGGCAGTTTGAAAATATTGCAACCCGACACTTTCGAGTCAGGGGGTGAGTTTAATAATTGCAACCTGACCGCGAATTATATATGTTACACACACACACATATATATATATGTGTGTGTGTGTGTGTGTGTGTGTATAGTTAAAAATTAGCATCAATATTTGAAAATAATATATACATATATACTCTCTGAAAAGAGTGGCTATTCATATTCACGTGACACTTTATTTTACACACACACACACACACACACACACATATATATATATATGTGTGTGTGTGTGTGTGTGTGTATAGTTAAAGATTAGCATCAATATTTGAAAATAATATATACATATACTCTCTGACAAAAGTGGCTATTCATATTCACGTGACACTTTATTTTTTATTTGCGCAAAACAAATTGAATACCTTGTTTGAACATTAATATTTATTTGATTTGAGAAAAAAGTTTTATTTTCATAAGGAAATATATATTATATATATTTATAATGGATTTATATAATAATTTAGTTTTAGTAATATTCAAGAATTTTCACTAATTATAAATTATGATAATATGATTGTTATTTAGTAATACCACTTATTATTGTATAACCCACCTACTCAATTTTATAAAATTAAATCTACATCAAGTATGTTCTTTAATCTTTTACTAGTTGTAACTACAAATAAGTCAAAAAAATTATAATTATAATTCAAAAACTCGCCAACCCGCCCGCTAAATACCTTTAGCCCGAACCATTTGATTTGAAAAAATAATTATGCGGTTTCGATGTGATATTTTGTCAACCCGTATATGTCGAGCCGGGTTGATTTTTCCCCCTAAAACCGCCTGAACCAGCCCGTGTACACCCCTAGTAAACGGTGACATTCTCATTGTGCTCAAAGAAGAGCACATGACTCTTTGGAGCAAGACAGACATGGCATCAAGTGGTCTGGATTAGCAAATACGGACCCCGAACTGTCGGGATAATCCGTTTAGGTAACCCCCTTCCCCCGGTTTACACGGGTTAGCGAAAAAAAGAAAGAAAGAGCACGTGATCCTCAGATGATGACAAGTTTCCTGATCTCCCAAATGCAGCTAACAACCTACAAATATAGATTTAGTTCATTGTATTAGAGTTGATGTTGTATTTTCTATCAATTAGGCTTTATGAGCCGACCTTCAGCTCGCTCAAGCTCAAACTGCATTGGGAGTGACACATATAGGCTCAAACTCAACCCATATTATTTCTTTTTTGGTCGGCTCAAACTCGGCTCACGTATTTTTACAAGGTTCGGGCTTATTTCGGGCTGACTCAAATTAGTTTTTTTTTTCTCAATAAAATGCACACGAAATACTAATTTCAAACACTACAAACGAAAATGAGAAAGAAAATGGCCGCTACATAAGTTATTTGGAATTTTCTTTAGGTTTAAAGTACAATATTTTGTTTAAATTACCAACATGTTTTTTAACTAACATTTATGAGAATTTCTTGAAACAAATGAGTTGTTTAACAAATGATAATTGATAGGCCATTAAAAATGTAGGACATCATGGCAGCAATTTTTGCACCAATTTCCCCCCTCTTATTTGTATAAAAGTCAAAATATGAAAATGCTTAACAATAGAAATTTTAAGTGTTTGATATAAAGGGTATTATTAATGTTTAATATACATTCTAAATTTTTAATCGAGTCGGGCTTATTTCAGGCTGAGCCAGGCTAAGGTTACGCTCAGCTCACAAATTTATCGGGCCTAAGTTTAAGGCTCAAACTCAGCCTGACTCATGTTTATTAAGTTCGGCCCAATTATGAATGGGCCGAGCCGTCGAGCTTTGGGAAGGCCCAACTCAATGACAATTCTATTTTTCTCTACTTTCTTTCTTATTTCATTGATAGTCAGAATTTAAGATCTTGTAACTTATCTTCTGGGCTCCCGAGGTGGATAATATATTACATCTTTTTACTGAATATTGTAATTTTATACATAAATATTACTATTATTATATTGTTCACCATCAAATATTGTCCACATCATTTAGATTTTATCTTTTTCATGCATCATAGGATTTTTCTTTTCTCTTTTGAATTTTGAAACATACAAAATAAAAACTATACATATCAATATACTTATAAAATATGGGGAATACTAAAATCCCTCTCAAATAAAATTTTTATATCGAAAAAATTCATAATTTTTTTTTCAATCTTAAAAATTCGTTCTACAATTTGGAAAAACCCAAAAGTTAAGACTAACAACCTTTTGGACTAAATTATCCTTCACTTCTTATAAGCTAATAATTGATTATTAATTTGTTTAATCGAAATCTGTTTGTTTTGAATCTTTAAATTGATAAATTGTATAATGCATTTTTTTAATATTAAATATTTTTATATAACTTGTTTTAAATTAAATTTGATATTTATCAAAAACTACCCTTTTTTTATATCTAAAGATAATCAAAAATTCTAAAATTAAAATTGTAAGTATTATAGGTTATTAATATAAAACTCATAAATAAATTAATTTCTATACAAAAGTACAATTAATTATTTCTTAATCTAAATGACTAAGAATAATTAAGTACATAAATTTATTAATCTTGAATCTTGAGTTTTCTCCAATGAAAATTGATGGAATAGATTTTTTGAATTGAAAAAATATTATCATGAGTGTTTTAGCTATAAAAGCTTATTTTGAAGGCTTTCAATAATTTTCAGTAAAATATGCAACGTAACATAATACATTTCTTTCTTATATTATATTGCTTGTTAATTGTATTTTTCTAACGTTGTCGTCTTAGACACGACATCATCTTTTTTTAAAGTCGGTATCTTTTTCTTTTTTGAACATAGTAAAGTCGGGTCCATTCGATACCGCAGGGCAGAGGGTGACATGTCCATTATTTTTATTGTTTTTAGCCTTTTCTTTTCTTTTCTTTTTTTTTTAACAGATTTTAGCCTTTTCTTTAGTTGTCTCATTCTTTTTTTTACTTATTTTTCCTTTAAATTTGTTTGTCAAATACTTTCTGTTAATCTTTTTAATTTGTTTTTTTTAATTCCAAATGAATGAAATATCCTGACCCAATAAATTTAGATTGATAATTTTAATTATAGGTCGTACAAACTCTATAAAATTCTTTGTTTTTTAATTCTTTTTATATTTTTGATTTTTTATTTCTTTTCCGATTTTTTGGTTTAAAATTTAAGAAAAAAATTCTTCAAATTGAAATTTGAGTGGATTAATATTAAAAATTCAATCCAACACAATACGGATGAGTAGACAAACATTTGGAGAAAATCAAACAGTTATATCTTTAAATCGAGCAGTTTGAGTATAAGTGATTGAATCATATTTTAATTATAATCTACATGCTTAATATTATTCAAAAATATAATACACATAATGATTAGGAAGAAGAAGCTTTATCAATTCTCAAGACAAGAGACAAGTAAAAGAAAAACAAATGAAAAAATGAATAAGAGAAAGAAAATAAAAAAAAAAGCAAAAAACAATAACAACAAGCAAAACCAATAAAGTAATCTAGTTGGTGACAGGTGTCACTCTATGCCGCACTCGGTGCACCTCACTAGGATAGGATAATTATATGGTGGATCGGGAGTATTCCTTTCAATCTATTTTCACCACATAAACACTTGGGATGAAATAATTTACACAGAGGTAGGTGGATGTGAAAACCACCCTACTATTTGTGAATGTGTGGTGAAAAATAAATCGAAAGCAACACTCCCAATCCACCTTAAAATTTTGCAACTCATCAGGTGTGACATCGAGAAGACCTTAACGTTGGTATCTTTTGATAAGTCGGATAGGTCCTCTGACAGGATATGAAATATACTTTAATTGGTCCCTGGGCACTTTAAGTTAATTTTTTTAGGGAAAATTACACGCATACCCCCTCATTTATTTATTGTGTAATTATTAAAACCTCCCCTCACTTATTGAACATTACTAACGCACCCCCTCATATTGAGGATTTCTTACAATTACACCCCTCATTTGTTAAAAAATCTTACAATTTTACCCCTATAAACCTTACAAATAATTCTATTGAAGGGGTGTGTTGATAATTTCCAATAAATAAAGAGGATTTTTAATAATTACACAATAAATGAGAATGTCTATGTGTAATTTTTCCTTTTTTTTATTCAAAAATAAAACAGTAAGTAATTTGACAATGCTTGACAATATTAAAAGAATAGGCATTCTAAGTTGATTTATAAAGATGTGGAAATAACAGAAACTGCAAGTGTACTGTAAACCTTGTTTGGTTTTTGTTTCCACCAACAGTTTTTATTTATGAATGGCCTTTTCGTTTCCCCAAATAAAACAATATTTGGTTGCTCATTTTAAATACCATTTCACCAGAATTTTCCGCTTTCTATCTCAATTATTACCTAAAAATTAACAACATATATTTATTATACCTTTCAATATATTAACTTGATGACCACTTACATTCCAACTTTTCACTTGCATATTGATTGGGGTCGTTTTTCGGATTGGGTAACGATGCAGACCAGTCGACACTTGGGTTGGACACGACCCAGAGATGGAAAAATTATAGATTGCACTCAAGGGATGAGCTGCCTACATAACTAGCGGGACGATCAGGTCTAACGTAATTCAATTATTTAAGTCGTTCCAGACATATAGCCTCATAAAATTTATATGAGTCTTACTCATAATCAAGATCGTGGATATAGGTCGTTATACTCTCAAAAAATGCTATAGAGAATTGGGAAAATGATTGTTTCCCTTCATCCAGTTATAAATGAGGATATTTATAGATAACATTGTGTAGCGACTCGACTTAGATATGTGGACCGTTCAGATGAAGACACATGGATAGATCCAATGGTTTTGGGTTATGGGTCGTTGGGTCGGTTTTGGGCCAACGACCCGACCCAAACAAAGGAGGCAGATCTTGGGCCTAAGTTGGCCAAGGTCGGGCTTAAATAGTCCAGAAGGTTATTTTTAGGGCTTTTATGTAATCCAAATATAATGCGCAAAATTGGACATATCATAAATTCAAATTTCATTAAGGACATGGAGCTCGTCATCTTATCTGGATATATTAAGAATCGATGATGACTAATTCATAATGCTAGATCTAGTAGCCCTAGCACATATCTCTAGTGATGTTGAAATAGCAGTGACCAATTTGGACTAGCGCTTTTAGGTTTCTTATGTTGAAATAGTCCCCACTTCCACAGGTGAACCCCAAAAAAATAAAAAAAAATAAAAATAAAAATAGCGACAAAATATCAAGTAATAATGGCAAAATTGTCACTAGTTATACAAAGCTTAAGTGATAAAAATTTTTGTTTAGTCAAAAGAATAATATTCACAAGTTTAATAGTGATTAATTGTCATTATAGATAATTAGTGATAAGAAATTTGTTGTCACTATTAACAATTAGTGACACATCTTTAGTGACAACAAATATATATAGTTGTCACTATATTTATATTGTCATAAACTATGTGTCACTAATTATTAGTGGTGAGAACTTAAAATGAGTTTTCATCACTAAAAATCATAATTATGACAAAATTTCCTACTCATTTTGTATATGAATCTAGTAATAATTTATATATTATCACCTCAAATTTTGTCACAGATATTTTTTTTTATAGTGCCACTTGCATTTCTATTACTAAAAAGAAAAATAAGAGACCTTTAAAGTAATAATAGTATCTTGGATATTTAAGCGAACTCGAAATCAAGTCATACCAAAAAGGATCCCATTTTTATCCCTTGAGTTTCCAGGTGAATCCCATGTACTTTTGGATATTATGGTCCTACAAATTCAATTATTTTAGCTACAAAAAAAGTTGTTTTAACATCATGTCAGGAAAAGCACTTAAGAGTAACCACAACTTTAATTTGATAATGGCTGTTCAAAACATTTTTTTTTGTTTTACTTTTTTTTTTTTTTGATATCATAATAATCAAATATCTTACAAAAGATTAAAAAGTAAGGAAAAAAGAACACTATAGATGAGTGGTTTGTAATGTCTATAAATACTAGCTACGGGCAAAAATAGCATTATTCCACACTTACAAGTAAGTGAATTAGGAGAAATAGAAAATGGCAGTTAAAAGTGAAGGAGTGGAATATAATGGGAAAATTACATGGTTCGTGTTGCTATCCTCTATTACTGCAGCAAGTGGAGGACTAATCTATGGCTATGGTACTGGAGTAACAGGTATTTTTTTTTCTAACTAACTAACTAACTATATATATATATAATTATAAGTATTCTTATTGTGAACATAATAACTATATATAATTATAATGTCATTAATTATGCCTACTTAATAATAATAATCTGTTATGGATGATCTTATTTGTAGTATTAAAGAATACTCTTAAGTCTTAAAACCATGATACTTATTAGATAATTATTTGGCCGCATGTAACAATCATAGTTCAAAGTACAGAACGATATTAGATAGTACTCTATATATGACAGAGTCGGATCGAATATGTCATGCCGTAATATACATGCATGTTATTCTCCAAATTTGTATATATCATTGATCATATATAATTTTATATCATAAATCATATTATATTGGATCAGTAATATTTTTATATATATTGTCATGGTGATACTGTAATATTGTCCGTTAGATATTAGACTTATTTTCTAATATGATATTATATACACATAACATTATACTACGTTTATATACAAACAATATCTGTCGGCGTAACTATTAATAAATTCTTCTTTATTTCAAATTATTTTAAAGGAAAAATCGCATTTTTCATCCCATGACTTTGTCTCATTTTAATTTTGGTCTCATTCATTATGTGTTTGCCATATTTAGTCTCAACATAAATTTCACAGTCAAACCCATATATATGTTCCGTTAGTCAACATTATTTTTGACTGATGTTTTGGGAGAATTTGTGAATAAATGACACTCACACACAGATTTTATTCAATATCACATGTCATTCACGCACGAATCCTCCCAAAGAAACTGGTCAAAAATATTGACAACTTACGGAGTATATGAATTTAATCGTTAAAAACTTGACGGAAGTTTGGTCAGGGATCAAATGAAGACATTTTAGAAAGTTATGCGATGTAATTTGAGAGTTTCATAACGAACGAGACTAAATCAAAAATCGGGCAAACATACGTGACACGCGAGTAACCCTAATTTAAATTTGACAAATGATCACATTGTTAGATAATATAAAATCTTTTCATATTTTTCTAGTATTTATGTTAATTTAGGTTTCCTTATATTTATCTTTTCCTTGTTTATAGTTAGGGTTGATCTTGTTTACCAAGTACATGTATCTCTATAAATATGTTACTCAGTAACATAAGTTTTCTACGAAATTTTCTCTAATCTAACACACATGACTAGGGTTACAAAGACTTTGAACCATGGTTACAATATCGTTTCACACACAACAAACAATTCTTCTTTCTTTGTGAAGGTGGAGTGGCCTCAATGGAACCATTTCTGAAGAAATTCTTCCCGGAGATTTACAGAAAGATGAAAGAAGATTCCGTGACAAGCAATTACTGTAAATTTGATAGCCAACTGCTCACATCTTTCACCTCATCACTCTTTATAGCTGGCCTTATTGCTTCTTTCGTTGCTTCGCCGGTGACTAGGAGCTTTGGGCGGCGAGCATCAATCCTTATTGGCGGAGCTGCATTTCTCGCCGGTTCTGCTCTCGGCGGCGCCGCTCATAACATGTACATGCTAATATTTGGACGTATCTTGCTTGGAATTGGAGTTGGTTTTACCAACCAGGTTAGTAATTGATTGGCGACATGCATGCAATTAATTTTTGGTAAGATATACAATATGGTAATATTATTAAGTTTCATGTTTGATTTTTTTTAATTTATGGCTCATGCAAAGTTACACATACATACATACATATACATATATATATGCACAAATTATATATAGATTATTCACTAAAAAAATAAGATATTAGTGACAAAATGTCAAGTAACAATGTTAAAGTTGTCACTAATTATAAATTTTTAATGACAAGAATTTTTGTTTTATTAAAAAATAAGGTATTACATATTTAATAGTGACAATATTTGTTTATAAATTATCACTCTTGATAATTAGTGACAAAAAATTTGTTATCACGATTGACAATTAGTGGCACACATTTTGTGATCATTTAATGACAAAAATTATAGTTGTCATTATATTTGTATAATCACTAAGTTGTCACTATACATGTGTTAGTAATTGTAAATAGTAACAATTAAAAAAAAAAACTCTTGTCACTAAATATCTTTATTGTAATAAAACAAAAATTATTTATGTATATTTAGTGATAATTTTAACATTGTCATTTTATATTTTGTCACTAATATTAAATTTTGTTATATTGTTAATATGCGACAATTAATTTTGTATCTGCTTTGTAGTATTAATTATGTATCTTTAGCCAACAAGAGGATGACAACAGAGAATCACATAGGCGAATAAAGTAAGAAAATTCTTGTATACACCGGTGTGAGACTCAATTGCATGCACAATGATACAATAAAAAATAGTAAAAAATATTTAACTTATTTTTATATTGAGTACACATTTTTTTACTACTTTTTGTTGTGTCTTCGTGCATGCAACTGGATCACATACCGGGTGTATATAAGAATTTTTTTATAAAGTGGGGCTTGGCTTTCTCTTTAATTCTTGTCTTTGCCTTAGCAGGACGCTCACATGCTTATCCCATTTCCTCGTCGTTGGAAAATTCTAGTCCGCTCCCACCTTGGCCACATTCAAGTGTATTTCAAAAAATGAGCGGGTAATTGTAGACAAGTGTAATACTCTTTTCTTGTAAAATACACTTAGGATGTGGCCGAATCGGAAGAGGACGAGAATTTCCTCCTCACCCAATACCACCCTTCTTCTATTCAATACCATATTCTTGATTAATATTAATTAAGTTATGATGTAACAATATGGAGAATATCACCCTTCTTCTATTCAATACCATATTCTTGATTAATATTAATTAATTTAGGATGTAACAATATGGAGAATATATGCCTGATACCAACACGAAATACGAAAATTTTAATAGAGTTTTGGGTTTTTCCATTCACATTGGGATTGTTTTCTGCAAGTTTCTTTTAATAGCAAACTTTTCAAGTTTTACATAATAGGGGGGTTTTCAATGAGATTTATGCAAATTAAATAATGGAAATATGGAAGATTCGTGATTAAACTAATAATTTTTTTAACAACTAGGACTAAAAATGCAATAACATAGTCTTTATGGGACTAATTTTGCAAGTTTATAAACAATAGAGCTAAAATGTAGGAAGATCTATTCTCACCAGGGGCGGATCTACATGTATTGAAGAGAATTGGGGGGGGGGGGGGGGGGGGGGGCCCCCCCCAATTTTTTTAATATATACATATTTTTTAATTTTAATTTGTAAATTACATTAATGCCACTTCTCAAATTTTTAAAGGCCCCCCCTCAAAATAAAAAAATATCACGTTTTCTCCTTTTACTTTGAGTTTCTCCCTTCAAAACCCAAAATCCTGGCTATAACGAAAAATATATAAAAGTATAAAGTATGTTAAAAGTTATAATTGAACCTAGTTCCTTATTATATTTTCCCTCATAAATATAGCGTACCGTGCCGCGGGGGACAAACCCCCCGCACCCCCCTTAAATCCTTCGTTTATTTGGCAAAAAAAAACAAATTGTATAGCTATATCACAACAATCTCACCCCCCTCGGTAAAATTCCTGGCTCCGTCCTTGGTGCCCCCACTAAGCCAAATTTCTAGATCCGCCACTAATTCTCACCACAATAAAAAGTAATATTAGTGACAAAATTTGAAATAACAATGTTAAAATTGTCACTAAATATACATAAAGAGTGACAATAGTTTTTGCATGGTCACAATAAGAATTTTTAGTGACAAGAGTGTTATTAAAGTTGACATTATATATTGACAACTATTGACATATGTTTATTGACAACACAGATAGAGTAACAATTATAATTGTTGTCACTAGGTTGTAATTAAAGGTGCGTTACTAAGTTATCATTAAAGATGCGTCACTAATTGTCAATTGTGACAGCAACTTCATTATCACTAATTATCCAGTGTGACAAATTCTATATAAATCTTGCCATTATTAAACATACAAAACTTATTATTGTAATAAAACAAATATTCTTGCCACTGAAATTTATAATTGGTTACAATTTTGAAATTGTAACTTGACATTTTGTCATTAATGTCTTTATTTTTGTAGTGTTATATACGTATGAGAAATACTGCAATTTTTCCTAGTAAAATATTGGAACACGATGATTAAACGAAATTATTCTAAAAGATTCAAAGAAATTAAGCTTAATTCGTATTTTTGTTTCTTCAACACTTTCCATCTCTTCAATCTTCTGCAGTCGGTCCCCTTGTATCTCTCAGAAATGGCACCCCCTAAATACCGTGGAGCTTTCAACTTTGGTTTCCAATTATGTGTAGCCAGTGGATGTTTAATAGCCTTTCTCATTACCTATGGAACACAAAAGATCAAAGGCGATTGGGGATGGCGAATTTCACTATCAACGGCTGCGATTCCTGCATTGATCCTAACCGTAGGAGCACTATTCCTCCCCGAGACGCCAAACAGTCTTGTTCAACATGGCCATGATCGTGAAAAAGCCAAGAAGTTGCTTCAGAAAATCCGAGGCACTGAAAATGTGCAAGCAGAATTCGACGATCTCATAACAGCAAGCGAAGCTTCTAGAACCATCAAACACCCTTTTAAGAAGATTCTAGAAAGGAAATATAGGCCTCAACTAGTTATGTCCATAGCTATTCCGTTCTTCCAACAAGTAACGGGCATCAACGTGATATCGTTCTACGCTCCAATGTTGTTTATGACAATTGGTTCAGGCGTGAGCGCATCTCTCATGGCTACGGTGGTGTTGGGGATAGTCGGGACAACAATGACCGTCTTGTCGTCGTTACTGGTAGATAAAGTAGGACGAAAGATTATATTCTACATAGGTGGATTTCAAATGTTAATTCCACAAATGGTGATTGGAGTAATAATGGCGGCTAAGTTAGAGGATCATGGTGTGTTGAGCAAAAGGTTTAGCGTTTCAATTGTGATCTTAATTTGCATATACACATCTGGTTTTGGTTTCTCTTGGGGTCCCTTGGGATGGTTAGTCACAAGTGAAATTTTTCCATTAGAAATAAGATCAGCTGCACAAAGTATAAGTATAGCAGTAGGGTTTTTTTTTACATTCGTTATTGCTCAGACTTTCTTAGTCATGCTTTGTCATATGAAGTTCTTGATTTTCTTCTTTTTCGGAGCGTGGGTAGCGGTGATGACTGCGTTCATCTACGTTTTACTGCCGGAGACTAAAGATGTGCCGATTGAAAAGATGGAGAAAATTTGGAGGGCGCATTGGTTCTGGAAGAGATTTGTTAATGATGTTCAAGATTACGACTCGTAATTTACGAGTTAAACAAGAATGGTGAACCACTTTGATATGTTGTTCTTCGAGTGCGAATAAGGTAGTTTGGATCTACTATTTCATTTTGGTATTTCATTTGTATTTCGTTTTTATTTCGTTTGGTATATGTTGTCTATAGTAAACATTCTAGGTCATATTTGATTTGGTCAAATCTAACGTAATGAGTGGTTATACTTGTAATGAGTGGTTATACTTGTCTGGCATGTAATGGATTATTACTCTACTTGAAATAGCAGGCACTCCCAACCTTTAGGGGTTGAGCATTTTGCCCTCTATAGGATAGACATGTGCACCCGACACCATCATCTTTGGTGTTTGGTGCACTTAACCTCCTCTAACGGAATATTCCTCATTTTTCCAGCACATGTGCCTTGCACATGACACCATTAAGGAAAAAATATCACTCGGGGGGCAAAGTGCTATACACCATAGGATAGGGGGTTTTTGCTAAAGCTTAATGTTTCAATTTCAATTTTAATTTCTATAATCTTTAATGTTTTCCTTTGTATTTTTAGTTAAAAAATATTGATTAAAAACTTGAAAATTAAGAAAAAAAGTCCAATAAAAACCAGAAAGAAATTTTAAAAAATCTGGTAAAATTTAAGAAAATTCTAATAATTTGGAAAAGGTCAGAAAATCAAGAAAAATGTTAGAAAAATATTGAAATAATTAGAAAAAAATCATAAAAAAATAAAAGTTGAAATGAATTTGCTTCTTCTAATTCGTTGAAGCATTTTAAGAAAATTATATGTCATTGTCGTGTTTCAATATTTCATTTTTTTTGTTTTAATATTTTTTTCTTTTTTTTCAGAATTATTTTCTAATTCTTTCTGATTTTATTTTTGAATTTTTTTGATATTTTTCATGATTTTTCTAATTAATCTCAATTTTCTGAACTTTTTCAGATTTTCAGTATTTGTAAAAAAATTCCCTTACTGTTCAAATTTCCTTCATTTTTTTGGTTCTTTTTTAAAAATATTTTTCATTAGTTTTCAAGGTTTTTTTTTGCATGGCATGATCCATAGTTTTTTTTAACTAAAAATGTAAAAAAGAAACATTAAAGAATATAAAAATTAAAATTAAAATTCAAACATTAAATTTTAGCAAAAGCCCCTTATCCTATTGTGTATTGAGCATTTTACCCCCTCACCGGGTGACCCCTCGGCCAGGCCGCGGGGTCACCCGACGCTCGGCCACCGGGTGACCCCTTGGCCAGTCGCTGGCCTGGCCGAGGGGTCACCCGGTGGCCGAGCGTCGGGTGCTTCATCCTCTGTACTTGAATTTTGGATGGTTAATTGCATTGGTATGCACACATGCATGCCTCGTCTCGGGAATGCCTTCACTGGCCAGCTGTGTTGTCCTGGACCTCCCACTGGCCACGGGGAAGGTATGTATATTGTTGAGGTTAATTTGGGGAGGTGCATTTTTCACTTCTTTGCCACTACGGAGGGTAACGACATGGCATTGTTCCTTCGGATTCTTCTCTTACATTCCAAATAAATCAACAATAAATTTCTCATCAATCTTACACACCCAATTATACATCCCAAGATATAATTCCCACTAATAACTGTTGTCGCTTATTCCTTTCTTCAGGTAGTGTTCCCTTTGTGAGATACTGAATTATCTCCGTTCTCCAATCTTCACCTTCCTCTAACGATTTTACCCTTAATGATGTCATGTGTGAGGCACATGCGCCGAAAAAATATGGAATATTTCTCAATATTCCGTCGGAGGGAGTTAAGTGCACCTGACACCAAAGGTGAGGGCATGATCTTAAATTTCGGTTGAAATCTTGAAATTTCAACCAAAATTGTGGGTTTCCTGGGGTCTCGAAGCGAAATTTCACTTTCAAACCAATTTTGCAGAATATCTATTGATATTTCGATCTAAACCTGAAATTTTCCGAAACTTCCATCGAAACCCGAAATTTTTCGAAATATAAAAACAAGATTAAATTATTTTGCATAATATCCACCGAAATTTCGATCAAAACCCGAAATTTCCAAAAATTTTCATCGAAACCCAAAATTTCTCAAAATTTAAAGATAATGTTAAATTATTTATGTTTTATTTCAATATTTATTTTTAATTATAACTTGTAAAAATTAATTTTAGATATTCTTTTTCTTTCTTTGGGACCACAATTATCGCGTATAAAAGGTTAATATGAGACAGAGTATAATGATTTTAATCCTAGAAATTTCATATGATTCCGAATAATATATTTTATGAAAATTGTATGTGTATTGTTGTAGTGAAGTTTTAGAACTATTTATTCATTACTTTACTTCCAAATCCTACTTATTTTAAATTTTCACCACAGATTTTAGTTATACTAATTAACAAAGCTCGCTATATATATATATATATTATTCACACAATATTATTAATGTGAAAAATGCATAGTAATGTAATTAAAGATACCCAAAGTTTCATTCTAAATTTTCAATTATTTCTATAAATTTTCGTGATTTCTCTATAATCGAAACTGAAATTATGAATATCCTCGAAATTTTCGTTGAAATTTTCATAAATATAATACCCCAAAATCTACAACGAAATGATATTTAATACCTTGGGTGAGGGGGTCGGGTGCATATGTCGACAGGACAGGGGGCAAAGTGCTCAACCCCTATATATTACGTGTGTGTCTGTTATTATCTCTACTAATTGTTTGCAAGTGTATTCACTCGTTTTGTAAATGATTTAGGTTAGGCCAAACTCGATCGGACCAAAGTCTATTTGCATCTTGTATTTATTATTGCATATATATATATATGTGTGTGTGTGTCAAATGATAAAACATTTTCCATATACAATTGAATTCTCAATAATATATATTTGGGAAAATTACTTTTTTGGTCCTGTAATTATAGGGTGCTGACACTTTTTGTCCTATATGTTCTATAATTACACTTTTAATCCTAAAATTGACACCTATAATTTCAATTTTAGTCCTTAAAGGTGAGAAAAAAGGGACTAAAATTGAAATTGAGGGTGTCAATTTTAGGACTAAAAGTGTAATTATAGAAGATATAGGACAAAAAGTGCCAACATTATATTCTATAGTTATAGGACCAAAAAAGTAATTTTGACTATATATTTGGTACGAATCTATGGAAAAATAAATCAAAGATCAAATATAAATCAAAACAGAGGATCCAAAATGAAAATAAAGCAAAAAAAAATGTCACTCCTTTTTTTTTAAAAAAATCAAATGTGCATCCACCCTATCATGTATAATTGATTGAACTGCGTAATTGAAAATTTTATATTCCAAATTCTATTAAATTATTATAATAAATCGCTGAGCTTAATAATTGGTCATTTCAAATTTCTGAAAAAATTTCCTCTTATCTTTGATAAGTTTGTTTATATATTAATTTAGGTCTAAGTTAACTAGTAAAGTTGAATCGTTACAAAGTCTAATGCCAAAAAGGCACGCACGATCCTCTATTCCAAAAATCTATTAAACTTTAATAGTTGTTTTTGATAAATTATGTTTTGCATAGTAAGCTTTCAATATAATTTACACTAGTATCCAAACATAAAAACTTAAAAATCACCATAATGAAATGCTATCTTCAATTTTTATTGGTGGCCCTGGCACTCTTTCTCATTGGTGTTACATATTTCTTGCACGCAAGAGCGACATTTTTTTCTTATTCTCCTAGGAAAATGGGTGGTCCCATTCAATAGAAGTGGATTCGGAAGTGATGTGTGTGGACATCCTTTGGGGGCAGTCATTGAGGCTGCAGACGCCTCATTTCAAAAGTCGGTTTCGCCATGTGTCGAGACTGTAACTCTTGCGTGGATAGCTTGGCTAGATTGGGACACCAACTGATTCAAGGAACCCACTACTGGGACCACCCCCTTCAATGTGTAGTTGAAATCCTTAGTTAGATGTCTCATGTCCCGTTGTAAAAAAAAAAAAAAAAACTTCGTGTTTAAAATTTTCAGATAAATACATATTTAATGAATACTAAGATATAATACCAAAATGAAATAGATGATCTGAAGAATCGAACGTAATTGAGATAAATACTATAAATATAGGGCGGGATAATCTCAATTTTTGTACACAGGACAGGTCTATCCTTTTTTTTACAATTGGGGGAACCAAATTCGCTTTTGGTACTACGTTTTTACAATGTAACACTTTTGGTACTAAAAATTTTTTTATGTCGATTTTGATACTGCCATTAGTCAACTAACGAAAAAATTCAACTTTGGAGTTAGTTTTGACATTTGTGGGGTACTAAAAACATATTTTTGTTCAATTAATTAAGGGAAAATTACCGGTCAAATTGAGGGAAAAGGCATTTTAGTGCATGATGTGTTACTATAACCGCTACATGGTGTATAAACACTTAATTCACATAATTTTCTCTAATTGCCATACCAAAACTACGGGCAAACAAGACAGTTACTCTATGTTAGGAATGACAACATCAGATCATGGAGAAATAATTAAGAAAATATAAACGAGAAGCATAACAGAATGAACACGAGAATTTAATGTAGTTCGAAAAATTGCCAACATCCACGAGTCAACTTAAATTACATCTTTATTTGTCTAAGTGAATCAATTAATTACAAGATGAGTTCACATATTTATAATGGTGGATAAGTCTAAACTCTAACAAATTAGAAAAACAACCCTCATTAACAAAAGGAATAATTCCTCAACTCAATAGAAAATAATTCTAATCAAACTAGGACTCAAATTAAATATGCCAAAAATCCACCAAACTCAAAATTTGTAAAAAACACGCCTATAGCTTCTCGGATTCGTCACATCCGTGATACAGCGCCCGAAACCCGGGTTGCAGCGTGGTTTCATGCACTTCAACGCACTCGCGCTACGGCGCCATCTTGCACTGTGTTGCGGTGCCGTTTCTTGCGGCGTCGTTTCCGTTTTCAATCGCGATCCCTGGGTCTTCCCCGACCCATTTTAGCTCTGTCTTGGCTCCGTTGTCTCGGCTTTCGATTCTCTTTTTGATCCGACTCCACAATATCCCATCAATTCTAACCGCTTCTCCCTTTTTTTTTTTGGTATATACCAGGCTTTCCCCCAGCCGGACGCCGGAGACTATTTCCCTTCGAGGCGTAGAGATCACCGAAGTGGGTTTTGCCTCTCCTAACAAAGCCTTTTCCATACACACCGCCAGGAATCGAGCCCTGGACAAATGCTTAAGGAACCCAGCTATCTACCAATTGTGTTGGACCTTGTTGGTTAACCGCTTCTCCCTTTATATATAGTATATATATAGAAATGGCAAGACTTGGCTTAGAGTATAACTATTATACCGGAGTTGTTGGGATAAGCCAGTAGGAAAACACCCGTCTCTCGGTTGAGATCTCCTATTGCAAAATCCAATTCCATCTCCTATTGCATAGTTTAGTTTTTTGACATGTGTAACACACTATAATCCTTGTTTGCCTTCGCTCTATATTTACTTAACCAAAATTAGAGAAGACATAAATAAGGAAATACAACAAGAAAGTTTTGGGAAAAATCACCACGTTTGGGTCTTAATTAAAATTACGTTCTACTTAGAAAAAGAGAAAAGAAACATTTCAAATTTAATTGTAAATTCCCAATAATGTTTTATATTCGTCGCATCGTGTCATGAATCTAAATCAAATTGGGCGAATTGAGGATTTCAATTCTGACCGTAGGATTGCGGATGAAAAGGGATTTAATCTGAATTGTTGGATTAAGGGTCTGTTTGGACAAAACGGCAGCGTTCCGATTATGAGCTGGAAAATGATTAAGGGACACGTGGGGAACATCCAAGGGAAAGGATCCAAAGACTAAGATTAAAGCTGGAATTAGCCGTTTATTACTGAATTTAAATAATATAAAATAGTGCAAGGATAGTTGGAGAGTGTGTGCCACTGTCCTCCTTATTTTGCCAGAGTTGTACTCACTTTTGGAGTCATTTTTATATTGCTTTGTTGCTTTTCAGATTCAACTAATGAAAAAGTTATCTAGTTTTCCCTACTCCATTCTCTGATTCCTTACTTTTCTTATCTAAAGTCCCATCTATATCCTAATTAAACCAAGCCTCTGGGCGGCCCAATGGTATAAGATTATCATTGGGACAATTTGGAGTCGATCTGGTGTGTTCCTAGTATCGATTCCCAGCGTTGTCAAAATAATATTTGGCCAGCGGCAGCCACACAACGCAAGCGGGGATTAGTCGAGGTGCGCGAAAGCTGGCCCGGACACCCCGTGGGGAACCAAAAAAAAATATCCTAGTTATACCATTGTTCATTACATTTGGCCTCAGTGCCAGCTTTCCTTGGGCCCATCAATCAAAATGGCAGATGCTACAAGGTTTAAAGACCTGTTAGAGAGTAAACAAAAGCAAGAAATATTATCGCTAGAGGAAAAAGCTTTGAGACAGGCTGGTGAGCAACACTTCCAAAATCAGCTAGAAAACTTGTCCAGTAACCAATCTGGAATGAAAAATACACTAACCTCCATGGAGAATAACCAAAAAAATCATACAACAGCAACTTCAAGGGATAGTAGACCAGATGCAAACCCACAACAGAAAACAAGAGACCACTGTTGAAGCTATATCAAGAGGGCTTCAGTTTTTCATAAACCATATAACACCCAGAGATCCAATTTTAAACCACCAAACACTTTTCCACCAAGAAATCCACAACTACAACTAAAACCACCCTATAAAAATTCTGAAAACAACCCAGTACCCAGAAAATTGCTCACTGCCTCCGAAATGAGGGCTAGGAGAGAAAAAAAATCTATGCTACAATTGTAACGAAGTTTACACAATTGGGCATAGGTGTAAGAACAGACAGCTATTTGTAATGATGTCTGAGGATGAGGAATTTGTATACATTCATGATTCTAGTGAACAGGAAGAATAATATGAAGAAGTGAGGGAAGAAGATATGGCTATCTCATTGAATGCACTATCTAGTAGTACAGATGTGAATACCATTAGAGTGAAGGGATCTGCCTATAATAAGGAAATACAAGTCCTTATTGATAGTGGAAGCACAAATTGCTTTTTGGATGAAGAGAATGCCAAGGTTTTGGGTTGTAAATTATCTTACACTATACCAATGATGGTGAGTGTAGCTAATGGAAACAAAATCATTAGCAGGACAGTGTGTAATGATTTTTCTTGGGCTATTCAGGGGAATACCTTCTCTTATCCTATCAGAGTCATTAAGTTAGGAGGATGTGATATGGTTTTAGAAGGAGACTGGTTGAGGAAGCGTAGTCCAATAAGTTTGATTATGACGGAATGAGGATTACCATTTCACAAAATGATAAGAGGGTGACTTTGAAGGCCATCACAGAACATTCAGAGTTAAAGCTTTCTGCTAAATCATTGAGTAAACTGCTGAGGAAAGGAACTTATGGAATCTTTGGGCAATTGTTCTCTGTATCTATGGATTCCATGCCCCATACTGAAAATGATCCAGCACTTTCAGAATTATTGAAGGAGTATGATGATGTATTCTTTGAGCCACAAGGGCTGCCACCTGACAGAGCAATACAACACCAAATAAACTTAAAACCCAACATTATGCCCATGAAACAGCCTCCATACAGTTATCCTTACACTATGAAGAATGAAATTGAAAGCATAGTACAAGGATTACTGAAAGCAGGGATTGTAAGACCTAGTCAGAGCTCATTTGCTTCACCAGTGTTATTGGTGAAGAAGAAAGATGGTGGATGGAGACTTTGTTTGGATTATAGGTATATTAATAGCTTAACTATTAAGCATTCATTCCTTATCCCTGTGATTGATGAACTACTTGATGAATTAAATAGAGCAAAAAAAATTTCAAAATTGGATTTGAGGTTTGGGTACTTTCAAATCAAGATGGACCCTAATGACATTCATAAGACAAGCTTATGACACATCAGGGGCATTATGAATTCCTTGTTATGCCATTTGGTTTGTGTAATGCACCCTCAACTTTTCAAGCCCTAATGAACAGTGTTTTTTAAAGTTATTTGAGGAAATTTGCATTAGTGTTTTTTGATGATATACTCATCTATAGTAAGGATTGGGATGTACAGCTGGCTCATAAAAGATTGTATTGGAGACTTTTAGAAACCACCAGCTATATGCTAAACTCAGTAAATGCAGTTTTGGTAGGTTCAATATTGAATCCTTGGGCCATATTATTTCAGAAAATGGGGTAGCTACTGACCTTACCAAAATAGAATGTATGCTCTCTTGGCCTCAGCCTAAAATTATGAAAATCTCTTAGAGGTTTTCTAGGTCTAACAGGCTATTACAGGAAATTTGTGAAGAATTATGGCTTGATTAGCAGACCTTTGACTCAAATGTTGAGAAAAGAAGGGTTTAAGTGGACCCCTGAGTCTACTGAAGCTTTTGAGACTCTAAAAAAGGCTATGACTACCACCCCAGTGCTTGCTTTACCAAATTTCCAGCTACCATTTATAGTGGAAACAGATGCAAGTGATAAAGGCATAGGAGCAGTGTTTATGCAAATAGGGAGATCCATTGCTTTTATCAGTAAAGCTTTGGGTATAAAGAATCAGGGTCTCTCAGTATATGAGGAGTTTTATGAACTGTTACTATCTGTCACCAAATGGAAACACTACTTAATGGGGAATCATTTCACTATTAGGACTGATCAGCAAAGCCTAAAACATATATTAGAACAGAAGGTTGACTCCATTCTTCAACAGAAATGGGTGGCAAAGCTGTTGGGAATGGATTATGAGGTGCAATATAGAAAAGGAGCTGAGAATAGAGCAGCTGATGCTCTATCTAGAAGAGAACACCTTATTGGTGCTTGTGATGCCATAACAGTTGCCCAACCTGCTTGGATCCAAGAGGTGCAGGAAAGCTATACTGAGGATAATCTACTTCAAGAGATTATACAGTCAAAACTTGTGCAACCTGATACCTATCCAGACTATACTTACACTGCTGGTATTTTAAAAAAGGGGAATAGAATGTGTATAAGCAATGCTCCAGCTCTCAAACAAAAAATTATGCAAACCTTCCATGATTCTGCTATTGGTGGTCATTCTGGAACAAATGGCACATATCAACGGGTAAAGTCTATGTTTTATTGGGATATGCTTAAAAGTGATGTGTTTGATTGGGTCAAAGGTTGTGATATATGTCAAAAGGGGAAGCATGAACACAACCCTTAACTAGGGCTTCTACAACCTTTAGAGGTACCTGAGCAAGCATGGTCTCACATCTCCATGGACTTCATAGAGGGGCTGCCTAAATCTGAAGGTAAGGATTCTATTTTGGTTGTTGTAGATAGATTAACTAAATACGCCCATTTTATGTCTATCTCTCATCCTTACACTGCTGCAACTATTGCAAAGAATTTTTTGGATTCTGTTTATAAGTTACACGGTCTCCCAGTGAGTATAGTGTCTGACAGAGACAAAATATTCACAAGCCATTTCTGGAAAGAGCTGTTCAGATTGTTGGGTACAACACTCAACATGTCCACGTCATACCACCCTCAATCTGATGGACAAACTGAGAGGGTAAATCAATGTCTGGAAACCTACTTGAGATGCATGGTACACAACAAACCTAAGGTATGGAACAAATGGATATCTTTAGCTGAGTATTGGTACAATACCAATAATCATACCAGCCTAAAGACTACCCCTTTTAGAGCTTTATATGGTTACCAACCTATCCATCTTTCATTTGGTCCATATTTACAAAGCTCAAATCAGGAAGTAACAGAATGGATACAAGACAGACAGAAAATGATTCAACTCCTTAAGGATAATCTTCATTTAGCACAAAATCGAATGGAGGTTTATGCTGACAAACATCGATGTGAAAGGGAATTTCAGGTAGGGGAGCAGGTCCATTTAAAACTACAATCTTACAGGCAAAATACAGTATCACTCCGCAAACATCTCAAATTGGCTTTGAAGTATTATGGTCCTTACACAATTATTGAAAAAATTGGTAAAGTGGTTTACCGATTGGACCTACCAGCAGGAAGTGCCATTCATCCCGTCTTCCATGTCTCCTTATTGAAGAAAAAGATTGGTTAGAAGTATACACCAATTCAACATTTGCTAGAGATTGATGAAAATGGTGTTAGTAAAACTTACCCTTTCGCTGCACTCTCACGAAGGTTGATACCCAGGAACAATGCACCTGTCACTCAATTCTTGATTCAGTGGGCCGGATTTTCACCAAAGGAAACCACTTGGGAAGATCTTCCAAATCTGCGTAAGCAATTTCCAGATTTCGATCCTTGTGGGCAAGGATTTCAAATTCAGCGGAGTAATGTCATGAATCTAAATCAAATTGGGTGAATTGGGGATTTCAATTCTGACCGTAAGATTGCGGATGAAAGGGGTTTAATCTGAATCGTTGGATCAAGGGTTTGTTTGGGCGAAACGGCAGCGTTCCGATTATGAACTGGAAAATGATCAAGGGACACGTGGGGAACATCCAAGGGAAAGGATCCAAACGCTAAGATTAAAGTTGGAATCTGCCTTTTATTAATGAATTTAAATAATATAAAATAGTACAAGGATAGCTGGCGAGTGTGTGCCACTGTCCTCCTTATTTTTCGTATTTTGCCAGAGTTGTACTCGTCATCTTTATATTGCCTTTTCAGATTCAATTAATGAAAAAGTTATCTAGTTTTCCCTACTCCATTCTTTGATTCCTTACTTTTCTTATTTAAAGTCCCATCTATATCCTATATTATATCACTGTTCATTACACATCGATTTCAATATATCTAATTTTCTATGCCTTCAAACAGTTATCCATCCAAACGCATCAAACTTGCTTTAATTTCTTGTCACCACACAATGATCCTAATAATATCTTATTGCAAAAATTGAAGAACTTTTTAATTAATAAATTAATTCAATCCAATCCAACACGAGGCAATTTTCTACGAATCCAAAAACTCATGGGGATGGGATTAATTAGATGACACATCAACAGTCATGGTGATATATATATATATATATATATATATATTGTGTTTCAAATCTTGATTTTCTTAATATGCAACAAATATCTTTAGTCCCGATCATTTAAACGTGGTACGATTGGGACTCATAAAGTTGAAGCTGCGGAACTGTACGCACACGTGTCATGTTTTGATCTTTTATACAATTATTAATTGAAATCAATTGGTAGTTGGCTAAATATATAATTTAATGTGGACTTCATGGTTCCTTTCCTGAAGGAAAAAAGAGCAAATTAAGGATATATTCCTCAACTCATCACCAGAAAATTAAATATCCATGGCAGTTAGTATAGCCATTGGTGGAAGTCATGAAGATGTACAGTATAATGGGAAGATTACATGGTTAGTGTTGTTATCTTGTGTCATTGCAGCAAGTGGAGGGCTACTGTTTGGCTATGATACTGGAGTTACAGGTAATTTTCTGTTACTATATATATATATATATATATATATATATATATATATAGTTTAATAACATCATATTTGTCAATCGAATCTAGTTAACTCAAATAATTTAAACTCACTCTCGACTTGATACTATTCAATTTTATTTTTTCGTGTTATTCGATTTGCTTGAGTTTTTTCCTCATAGTCAAGTTCGGTCCGAAAATACAAATGATAGTTAAATGAAGAAAATATAACGTTTTAAGATTATAAGTGAATTTTACAGTTTTGAAATATTTATTAGTCTTTTTGTAAGTGTTATGTACCGCAACAAATATTGATAACGAAGTCAAATCTAAATCAAACTGAGCCTACATCCATTGAATTTCAATTTGGACTCAAAATTGATTTAGAATCATATTAATCTTTGACTTGAAAATTTTCAACATAATCTTTTTCGAAATAGGAGTTTTGTAGTTGATTTAGATTGGTTAAGTTATACTAAGTTTTACGTGAAAATTTTCAACCCGAGCTTGGGAACAGTAGTTTTGCTAGATGATCTAGACCTAATTAATTAAGTGAATTGTTATGGGGTTGTTTTTTTTTTTTTGTGAAGGTGGAGTGACCTCAATGGAACCATTCTTGAAGAAATTTTTCCCTGGGGTTTATAGCAAGATGGAAAATGATCCAAACACAAGCAACTACTGCAAATTTGATAGCCAATTGCTCACAGCTTTCTCCTCCTCCCTCTATATGAGTGGCCTTATTGCTTCTTTCTCTGCTTCACGGCTGACTCGGGACTATGGCCGCAAACCGTCGATTATTATCGGTGGCGTTGCGTTTCTAGCTGGTGCTGCCATTGGCGGGGTAGCCTACAACATCTACATGCTAATATGTGGTCGTCTTTTACTAGGCGTTGGAGTTGGTTTTGCCAATCAGGTTTGTTTGTTCTACCTCAGAACAGGGATAATCACACCTTTGGCCTCTGAATTTAATTTACCACCAAACCAACTTTGGTTTCCATTTATCAGACTAGACAAATTTAGTCTTAAATCTTGCAATTTTAAACAGATTTGATCTCTGTCGTTAACTGCCCGTTCAAAACTCACAGACAAGGTCACGTGAGCTCAAATTGGCGGGGAAACGGTTTGATTTTGGAGTTGGAAACCTCCTTTGCACCACTTACATCCAATTTTGTCCATTTACACCGTAAATTTGCTCCCAAACATCAAAAATTCATCCTCAATTTCCTCAAGCATGAGTAAGAGCTGCTCTTCCAACTCGTCTAGCTCATAAGTGAGAAGAAGAAGGTCCCAAAATGAATCTCTGACTCAAGCATGAGTTCTAGCCTAATTTTAGTTCGGGCTTTTGAGAATTTTTGAATTAGCCTATGAATCGTTACCATAAATAAAAGGTGGGAAGTAAAGCTAATAGCAAGTTTTGGCAAATCCCACGGAGATTTTTTGAAATCGTGGCTTAAGTTCTGGAAGAAATTTTACAGATTTAGGCAAATATTTGGAGAAAATTTGGGATTCCTAATGTGTCATGAATTGGGGAAAATTGTTCCAACACTTGGGCTTTTTTCTGCTGAAATGCTTAAATGAAGGGTGGTTCGACCAATTTCTTCCAATTTCAGCTCACGTGAGGTTTGTCGATTAAATTTGAATAAAGAGCTAACGGCAGGGACCAAATCTGCTTAAAATTGAAAAATTTAGGACTAAGTTTGTCAAATATGATATATGGGGGACTAAAATTATTTTAGTGATAAAGTTCGGGGATCAAAAGTGTAATTCTCCCATCTGAACATATTTTAATTTAGCGTTTCGTTTGATGTTTATGTCATATGTACATAATATATGCATATAATTTATTTAATCTGTATGTAGCGTGTATATGAGAAATGAGGCAACACTACAAAACTCATCGGGGTGTCAAAATAATCCTTTCAATTGTGACACTGACAATTTGAGTACAATACTTTTTAATTTGTTGTAATTAAGGAATAATGCCACCCAAAATTAAAAAAAAAAAAGACCGGGAAGTACCATGTGCTGCTCACATGATCTAATTTGGAGAATTTTCAATTTTAGGGATGAAAATAGTACATTGCATGACCAAAACTGTCACTTGCATGACTAAAATTGCATATGTACCTAGCTAGTACAAAGTATGCAATTTTAGTAAATATGGGTTATCGTGATACGGGACATTTTTGGTCTTCACGTGATGATTTTTTCCTCCGAAAATGAAAATTCCCAAATAAAAAGGGCATGTGCCCAGCAAATGCAAATTTCTGACCGACTTCTCAATCTCTGGTGAAATTTGTCCACTATTCGCAAAAGTTGGATAGTTAGAGTACAAAAATTGTCATCGTCACAATTTACACGACTAAATTTGTCACTGCTATAGCTACGAAGAAGAATTCTGCAACTTTGCCGGCAATATGAAATACAAGAAATGAAACACCATCATCCGGACTAGCTATAGTTTGGCACTATTCAATAGTTTGATGACTTTTGATGTGAATTTTTCATCTTCAATTTTCTCCAGTCAGTCCCCTTGTACCTCTCAGAAATGGCACCCCCCAAATATAGAGGAGCTTTCAACTCAAGTTTCCAAATTTGTATTTCCAGCGGAACTTTAGTCGCCCACATGGTTAACTACGGCACAGAAATGATCAAAAATGACTAGGGATGGCGAATTTCCCTATCAACGGCCGCGATTCCTGCCTCGATCCTAATTGTAGGGGCACTACTCCTTCCTGAGACACCCAACAGTCTTATTCAACAAGGCCGTGATCAACACAAAGCCAAAACAATACTACAGAGAATCCGAGGCATTGAAAATGTCCAAGTAGAATTCGACGATCTCATAACAGCGAGCGAAGCTTCTAGAACCATCAAAAGCCCTTTTAAGAATATTCTAAAAAGGAGATATAGGCCTCAACTAGTTATGTCAATAGCTATTCCGTTCTTCCAACAAGTAACGGGGATCACCGTGATCTCATTCTACGCTCCAATACTATTTCGGACTATTGGTTTTGGTGAAAGCGAATCACTCTTGAGTGCAGTGATCCTCTCAATATCCGGGACAGGCATGACGATTTTGGCATCGTTGATCGTCGATAAACTTGGCAGACGGGTTATATTTCATATAGGTGGAATTTTGATGTTTGTTACTCAAATGGTGATTGCAGTGATAATGGCAGTTAAATTAAAGGATCAAGGTGCATTGAGCCAAGGTGTAGCATTTTACTTGTGATCTTGATTTACATATATGCTGCTGCGTTTAGTTTTTCGTGGGGTCCATTGGGATGGTTAATTACGAGTGAGATTTTCCCGTTAGAAATAAGGTCTGCTGCACAGAGTATAACCGTGGGAGTAAGTTTTTTCTTTAGTTTTCTTATTGGACAGGTATTCTTAGTGATGCTTTGCCATTTGAAGTGTGCAACTTTCTTATTTTTCGGGGTGTGGGTGGCGATCATGACGGGGTTCGTCTACTTTTTATTGCCGGAGACTAAGAATATTCCGATTGAAAATATGGAGAAAATATGGAGGGAGCATTGGTTTTGGAATAGATTCGTTTGTGATGATGGTCAAGAGTACGAGGGAAACAAGATTGAAGAGCCTTTTCTTCATTAAGAGTGAATGGAATCAAATTGTTTGCTGATATATTATAAAATAGGTTTTAGGCTACGATACAAGCCCAAAAACCCTTACTGAAGAGATTAGGCCAGTTACGGGCCCAAAGAACATGACTCTGGGCTGAGGATCCGCGCTAAGTAACATTATCGGGTCGGGTCGTTCCTTGACCCGACTCCACAGTACGAGTCATCCACCGTCCATTGATGCAACCCGTCGACACCCTACAAATGCCCAACAACCACTTGTACAGGGTGTCTTCTATAAATACCCGCTCATAACATTTGTTAGGGGTTGGAATCTCTAAGATATTTTCTCAAGAAGTAGCCTCGTATTTCCTTAAGTAATGAGTATATAGACTGAGAAGTATGTTCCTATATACTTATAAATTTGGAGACTAGAATCGTTCACAGAGTATGACCCTGTATATCATATTTAATATAGAACTACGTTGACTTGATCCTATATAGGTATGTAAGTAGCTTAATCATTATTGAGTGCAGTCATAAATATTCATCATCATACTCGTAGAGTGATTTGGGTCATTCCAGACTGAGATATCCAAGTCCCTGGATTTGGGTTAGATATTTGCAAATGATAAATTCTATTGTTAATTACCAAAAAAAAATAAAAAAAATTCAATTGTTTGTATCTCTTATGGTTTGCAAGTGTGATCGAAATTCAGTACTCTTAATGTATTGTACAGGTTGACCATGGACAGATGCATGATACAAGGACTATCCACATGATAGAACATATAATACATTTTGATAGATGTAAAACGTGACACTTAATTAGATATTACAGCTATGATTCTTGAAGTCAATTAAGGATGAACCTCTTTGGCCAATGGCTAGCATCACAATATATATATATATATATATATATATATATATAGGAATAATTACAGTTTTGGTCCCTAATATTGATACCTAAATCAATTTTGGTTCCCCTTTTTGTTCGACTTGACAATTTTGGTCCTTGATCATTCAATTTTTAACAAATTCCGTCCCTATTGTCAAATGTCTTGTTAAACTTAATGGAAATGTGATAGGTGGCTTTTTTTTAATTTTCATTTAATTTTAAATTCTGACATGGATAAAAATAAAAAAAATATATTAAAAAACATAAAAAATACAGAAAAATATTTAAGATTTTTATATTCTAATATGACAAAATATTAAATATTAAATCACTCCAAATAATTTAATCAATATGAAAAATATTTAATCAAAAGATAGATCTCAATTTAAATTAAATATTAATAAAGAAAATATTAAATAATTTTAAGAAATTGGAAAAATAGCAAAAAAATTAAATAAATATTAGGATTTAGCTTTTCTGGTGTTTTCATTTTTTGTTTTTGAAATATTTTTTATTTTTATATTAAAAATTTAATTAGTTTTTATCTTTTTTTACTTTTTATTTTATTAAATTTTAATTAATTTTTTTATTTTATTTTTATGTTTTATCTAATCTCCACGTGGTAAATTGGGATTTGACCACCTAGGCACATTTGACTTGAAAATTCCAAAATTGAAAAACCTAACAAAACCCTAATTTTGATTTTTTTTGGGGGGGGGGGGGGGGAAGGTTTGTCAATTTTGACCGAAAGTTAACGGCAAGGACGGAATTTGTTAAAAAATGAAAGATTAGGGACCAATTTTGTCGATATTAGGGAACAAAACTGTAATTATCCCTATATATATAATCTATAAGGTTAACTTTATATGAAATAATTACAGGTATTTAGGCCTCACAAACCAATATCATAAACAATAGCTAGGTGTATACGTACATGATTGAGTTCGGACAATTTCCTACCTAAAATTCAACCCGACTCGATGAATACGAGTTGAGAAAAATTAATATTATATTTTCAACATAAAATAATTAACACTATTTGAACACCAATACAACTATCTCAAAGACCAACAACCGAATTAAGCTATAGAAGAGAGAAAGTCTTGTACAAAAGATCGGAACAAGGGGTTTGATTCCGAAATAGTGTTTGTTGGAAAAAAAATGGACTTTAAGAGTTTTACAAAGTGTGTGTTCCACCACTTTTGTGTACGAAATTCGAACACCGTATGTATCCGGGATACAAAAGATTATTGGATAATCTTAATCTACGTTCCGAGTAGATGAGATTAGCATTTCGAATTTCTCAATTCGGACTTGTAACGAATGAGAAATTAAGTGCTAAAGTGAGGTGTTTAAACTTGTATATCCCACATAGGATATAAATCACTATTCAAGTGGGTTTATAATTCCTTACCTCAAGACAAGGGTTTGGCCCTTGGGTCATCCACTTTGGGCCTTTGTGTGAAAGGGGGAGGAGCTATGCAATTGTGTCTATGACCAATTTCTTAGCTCCTCACTCGGGCGGTCCGGTGGATCGGACCGGATCGGACCTCGGACCACGGACCACGGACTCGGGCTCGGGCTCGGGCCGGGTCGTGGGCCGTGGTCCTGGGCCTTGGACTTGGTCTTGTGGCTTGTGGCTTGAGGTGTTTGGTGTGGGCTTGGGCCTCTCTATTATTCTTTTTGGACAAAAGTTTAATTGGGCTTTCCAGAAAATCTAACAAAGCTCTCATCCTCGAAACACTCTCATCCTTAGCCGGGGCAATTTCGTGTTAAGGATAGAGTTAATTCTCGCCTCGAAACACTCTCATCCTTTTCTTTCATTTTTCAAATTGTTTGTTAAATTTGTTCAACAAACTTAACACGAAATTCTGTTGATTCAAATTTTTTCGAAAAATCTGAAAATGGCAAACCGTGATGATGTTGCTGCTGATACGCTAGACTTTGGCCTTGGTCCTGGAGCAGGCCTTGGTCTCGGCATTGGTTCCGGTTCAGGGCTGGGTCCTGCTTCCGGTTCAGGCTTCGGTTCCGGTTCAGGGCTGGGTCCTGGTTCCGGTTCCGGTTCAAGTTTTGGTTCCGGTTCAGGGCTGGGTCCTGGTTCCGGTGCTGGGTTTGGTTCTGGTTCTGGCTTCGGTTCTGGTGGGGGCGCAGGGTTAGGCTCCGGTTCAGGACTAGGTCCTGGTTCCGGGTCTGGCTCTGGTCCAGTTCCTCCATTTGTTCCTTTGGCTAACCCGGTGATACCGGCTCAGGCTGAAAAACCGTTCAAGTTCAGCAGGGCTGACTTTAAGAGGTGGCAGCAAAAGATGCTGTTCTACCTTACGACTCTGAGCCTAGCTAGGTACTTGAGGGAAGACGCTCCCTATGTCCCGGCTGAGTCAACTGATAGCCAACTAAGGATGGCTTATGATTCTTGGATCCAAGGTGATTTCCTTTGCAGGAATGACCTACTCGGTGGATTATGTGACTCACTTTACAACGTCTTTCAAGAAGTGAAGTCTGCCAAAGACCTCTGGGAGGCACTGGATAAGAAGTATAGAACTGAGGATGCCGGACTAAAAAAATTCGTGGTCGCGAAGTTCTTAGACTTCAAAATGGTGGACTTCAAGTCTGTCACGAGCCAAGTCCAAGAGCTTCAGATAATAATTCATGAAGTTCACGCTGAAGGGATGGCTCTAAGTGAATCCTTCCAAGTAGCTTCAGTTATAGAGAAGTTACCGCCCTCGTGGAGGGATTTCAAGAATTACTTGAAACACAAGAGGAAGGAAATGAATCTAGAAGACTTGGTTGTCCGACTCAGAATAGAGGAAGACAATCGGGGCTCTGACAAGAAGCCTCAAGTGCAGGCGATGGCAAACATTGCCGAAGTTCCGGAAGGCTCCAACCGGAAGAGAAAGTTCCAAGGGAAACCCAAAGGAAATGCCCAGAAAAAGCAAACTGGGAAAGGGAAGACGAAACAGGGAAATGGCTGTTTCAACTGTGGTCGTCCGGATCATTGGGTTAGAGACTGCAAAGAGCCCTAGAAAAATAAGTCTCAAGGGCAAGGTTCTGGTCAGAACCAGAACAAAGGTAAGCAGGTTCAGAACCAGGCTCCGAACCAGGTTCACTTAGCTGTTGATGACGTCAAGGGCATCAACGAAATGATCGATGACCTATCTGACAATAGGGTCCCTCTAGACTTGTCTGAACTCGATCTCACCGCTGTTGTGTTCGAGACAAATTTGGTGGACAACCCAAGGGAGTGGTTCATCGACACTGGGGCAACCCGCCACATCTGTTCTGATAAGGAGACGTTCTCTTCTTACTCTCCTTCTGAGGGGCGAAAACTATATATGGGAAACTCTGCCACTTCTCCGGTTCTAGGAATTGGCAAAGTGGTGCTGAAGATGACCTCCGGGAAAGAGCTGACTCTGACCTAGGTGCTACATGTTCCTGATATTCGCAAGAATCTGGTATCGGGATCTGCCCTAGTGAAGAACGGGTTCAAGCTAGTGTTTGAGGCAGATAGGTTTTCATTTACAAAGCGTGGAATTTACGTAGGAAAAGCTTACTTATAACAGGGCCTTTTTAAAATGAATGTAATGAATGTTATTCACGCTGTTGTAACCGAAATTGATGATAATAAAATTACATCTTCTGCTTACTTGCTTGAGTATTCAAATTTATGGCATGTTAGACTAGGACATGTGAATTTTAATACTATGCGAAGACTAATAAATTTAAATTTATTACCTATCTTCAAAGTTGAAACGCAACACAAATGTGAAATTTGTGTTGAAGCAAAACTAGTCAAACTACCGTTTCCCTCAGTGGAAAGGAACTCTGCACCTCTAGAACTTATTCACAGTGATATCTGTGATTTAAAGTTTGTGCAAACTAGAGGTGGGAAAAAGTATTTCATTACATTCATAGATGATTGCACAAAATATTGTTATGTGTATTTACTTAAAAGTAAAGATGAAGCGCTTGGAGCGTTTACACATTACAAAACTGAAGTTGAGAATCAACTTGGGAAAAGAATAAAAGCTATCCGAAGTGATAGAGGTGGAGAATACGGAGCGCCTTTTGATGAATTCTGTACCAACTCTGGAATTATTCATCAAAAGACGGCACCATATTCACCTCAATCAAATGGTGTTGCTGAATGAAAAAATCGTACTCTTAAAGAAATGATGAATGCGATGTTGATAAATTCTGGATTACCTCAGAATTTGTGGGGGGAGGCGATCCTCTCCGCCAATTATATTCTTAATAAAATTCCCCACAAAAGTAGGAGTGAGACTCCTTACGAACTCTGGAAAGGTCACAAACCTTCGTATAAGTACCTCAAAGTGTGGGGGTGTTTGGCTAAGGTAGAAGTACCCAAACCCAAACAAGTTAAGATATGGCCTAAAACTATTGATTGCATATTCATCGGTTATGCACTCAATAGTAGCGCCTATCGATTTCTGGTACATAAATCTGAAATTTCTGAGAGTCATGAAGGTACCATCATGGAATCTAGAAATGCTTCGTTCTTTGAGGATATCTTTCCAAATAAGAAAAGAACTGAACAAGATCTTCTTAAAAGAACACATGAAGCATCTATGAGTAGTTCTAATCCCGGGGATGTAGAACCACGGCCTAGTAAAAGGGCAAAAGTTCCTAAATCATTCGGTCCCGATTTTGTATCATATACATTAGAAGGGGAACCTAGAACGATTAAGGAAGCTTTGAACAGTCCAGATGCTCAACTCTGGAAAGAGGCTATCAAAAGTGAAATTGAGTCTATTATGCACAACCATACCTGGGAGTTGGTTGATCTTCCAAAGGGAAGTAAGCCTTTAGGCTGTAAATGGATACTCAAACGAAAATATAAGACCGATGGATCTGTTGATAAGTATAAGGCCCGTCTGGTAGTCAAAGGATACCGACAAACAGAGGGTCTAGATGTTTTTGATACTTATTCTCCAGTAACGAGAATAACATCCATAAGATTATTCATCGCTATTGCCGCGCTGCATAACCTTGAGATACATCAAATGGATGTTAAGACTGCGTTTCTGAACGGAGAATTAGAAGAAGAAATATATATGGAACAACCCGAGGGGTATGTTGCTCCTGGACAGGAGAAAAAGGTGTGTAAACTTGTAAAGTCCTTGTATGGACTTAAACAAGCGCCAAAGCAGTGGCATGAAAAATTTGATAACACTATGTTATTAAATGGTTTCAAGATAAACGAGTGCGACAAATGCGTGTATGTTAGACAAACACATAACGCATATGTTGTAGTGTGTCTCTATGTCGATGACATGCTAATTATGGGTAGTAATCATGAAATCATCATGAATACTAAAGGAATGTTAAAGAAGAACTTTGACATGAAAGATATGGGGTTGGTAGATGTCATACTTGGGATTAAAATCTTAAGAACATCTGAAGGAATCATACTGTCACAGTCTCATTATGTTGAGAAAGTTCTGGAAAAATTCCTTCCCAGCGACAGTGCGATGGTTAAGACGCCAGTAGACATGAGCGTTCACCTAAGTAAAAACTATGGCGAACCCGTGTCACATTTAGAGTATGCTAGGGTCATTGGGAGTTTAATGTATATCATGAACTGTACCCGCCCTGATCTAGCTTATTCTATGAGCAAGTTGAGTAGGTTCACAAGTAATCCTAGTTTAGACCACTGGAAGGCCTTAACTAGAGTACTTAAGTACTTAAAGTACACAAAGAGCTTTGGATTACACTACTCAAGATATCCAGCTGTAATAGAAGGATACAGCGATGCTAATTGGATATCAGACACAAATGACTCTAAGTCCACGAGTGGGTATATTTTTACCATCGGTGGTGGAGCGGTGTCATGGAAATCATCTAAGCAAACTTGCATAGCCCGATCCACAATGAAATCAGAATTCATAGCTTTAGACAAAGCTGGTGAAGAAGCTGAGTGGCTACGAAATTTCTTAGAAGATGTTCCCTATTGGGAAAAACCAGTGCCCCCTATCTTAATTCAAATTGACTGTCAGTCGGCAATTGGTAGGGCGCAAAATAGTATGTATAATGGTAAGTCTAGACATATTCGTCGTAGACACAATACCATTAAACAATTGATCTCTAACGGAATAATTTCCATTGATTATGTGAAATCAAAGAAGAATATTGCAGATCCTTTGACGAAAGGATGCCTAGAGATCAAGGAGAATACCTATCAAGAGAAATGGGTTTAAAGACTACAATTTAAAGAATGGACACAGTGGTAACCCAACCATGTTGACTGGAGATCCCAAGATCTTGGTTCAATGGGACAACTAAGCTGTGAATATTCGGTGAGGCACTTACGAGTTTAATTCACATAAACTCTAAACCCATTTCTATGATAAAGAAGTGCAACCTGCAAGTTGTAGCAAAGGTTAAGCTGGGCTTTTAATGATTCCTACACTGTCTAAATGAAGTGGAGTATGGCAGGATACTCTTAATTAGGAAGTCACCTATGTAAGTGTGAGGTGTAGGCCGCCTCAACATTGAGTAAAATGTAAACACTACTGAAACCAAGAGGGGGTGCCACGGCCAAAATGGACCCAACCATGAGAACTGAAAAACTGTTGAAAGTTTATTATGTGAATATCGTTGTCTGGGTTTACACGAACGGCTGACCAATTCAAGACATCACGTTCATTGGGTAGCCTAGTAAATCCGATGATATTTCACTAAAAAGGTTCAAAGCCAAAAGCTACCTCTTCTGATGTGATAAACTTTCAATCGAAATCTCAAGAGCATGCATTGCATTAATTTCATTCGTGTGGGGGATTGTTGGAAAAAAATGGACTTTAAGAGTTTTACAAAGTGTGTGTTCCACCACTTTTGTGTACGAAATTCGAACACCGTATATATCCGGGATACAAAAGATTATTGGATAATCTTAATCTACGTTCCGAGTAGATGAGATTAGCATTTCGAATTTCTCAATTCGGACTTGTAATGAATGAGAAATTAAGTGCTAAAGTGAGGTGTTTGAACTTGTATATCCCACATAGGATGTAAATCACTATTCAAGTGGGTTTATAATTCCTTACCTCAAGACAAGGGTTTGGCCCTTGGGTCATCCACTTTGGGCCTTTGTGTGAAAGGGGGAGGAGCTATGCAATTGTGTCTATGACCAATTTCTTAGCTCCTCACTCGGGCGGTCCGGTGGACCGGACCGGACCTCGGACCACGGACCACGGACTCGGGCTCGGGCTCGGGCTCGGGCCGGGTCCGGGGCCGGGCCGTGGGCCTGGGCCTTGAACTTGGTCTTGGTCTTGTGGCTTGAGGTGTTTGGTGTGGGCTTGGGCTTGGGCCTCTCTATTATTCTTTTTGGACAAAAGTTTAATTGGGCTTTCCAGAAAATCCAACAAAGCTAAATTTGATTTTATTAAATCAATTTGAATTAATAAAATGCTGGCCACATTTTTTTTTAATTCGAATTAAATTTAAATTCAGCCTTCTAGAAGACTATTTCATAACAGCCATAACATCTGATTTATTTGTGCTGTTACAAAATGGTTAATGGCAGAATTAAATTTTTGATTTAATTCTATCAGATTTTTCACCTATAAAGGGGTCCTCCAGCATTCTGAAATTCACACCAACTCAAACACATTCTCTCTAGTGTTCTTGAGTTCATCATATCATCATTAAATATTTCTTGAGTTTTTCAGCAGTTTAGTAAAGTTCGATTTTTTTCTGAAATTGAAGTGGTTCAATCTTCAGAAAAGGTTTCGTTGTATCTTGGGACACGTTTTGTCAAAGCCGGTACCACCTTACCCGGGGCAATTTCGTGTTAAGGATAGAGTTAATTCTCGCCTCGAAACACTCTCATCCTTTTCTTTTATTTTTCAAATTGTTCGTTAAATTTGTTCAACAGTGTTTTCATGTCGCATTTCGCTTCTTATTATTATATGGCAGACATAAAATTTTCACATAAATATACATTTGATGAATTTTATATATACGAGTATATGTGAAAAATACCAAGTACAATACTAAATTAAAGTAGATAATCCCAAGTACCAAAATTATCATACATGCAAAGTGTTAAAAACTGATCGATGCATATACAAATTAAAAAGCACGTTGCCAAGCTTCATTCATTGCTAAATATACATACTTGGATGCATGAATGATTTGTTTCCTTATTTATTCATTGCTAAGTATAAATCTGATGTTTATTAAAAAAATATATATATAAATATGATGAACTTGACAGTGACAACGCGTTAGATCAATACTATATAATAAATGATTGATCTTGGACATATGTGGGATCTAATCTAGTTCACGTGAAACATTATACATATTTGATCAAAAATAAAAATGAAACATGATACATATGTATAGGCAAAATGCACTGCTCCCCCTCTTAATTCCACCTTTTAGCACTAAACTCCCTCAAAATCTGAAGAAGAGATTATGCTCCCTAAAACATTTACGTAGTTGTATAGCACTTAATTATATATTAAGTGAAGTGTCTTTTTCACATCCATATGGTGTATGGGTGGGGCCCAAGATCCGGTCTATACAAATGTTTTCTTGTATAAACCCTTTATAATCATCAAGAGATTTTTTGGTTGGCTTAGAAAAAAATTCAAATGATTGAACTGCGTAATTGAAAATTTTATATTCTAAATTCTATTAAATTAATATAACAAATCACTGAGTTTAAAAATTGGGCATTTCAAATTTCTGAAAAAAATTCCCCTTATCTTTGATAAGTTTGTTTATATATTATTTTAGGTCTAAATTAACTAGTAAAGTTGAATCCTTACAAACCTAATGCTGAAAAAGCACACGAAATCTTAATAGTTGTTTTTGATAAATTATGTTTTGCATAGTAAGCTTTCAATATAATTAACTCTAGTCTCCAAACATAAAACCTTAAAAATCACCATAATCAAATGCTTCTTCAAGGCCTAGCCGCTATCTTCAATTTTTATGGTGGCCCTGACACCGAAAAATCTATATTAGACTTAGTTCAATAGTCTTAGTGTTTATCATTTTTACACAATAAAGTGTATTATGTGCATTACTCACACACATTTATACAAAAGGAATAGACACAGAATATACATTCAGATCATTCAACTCGATCTAACCTGGAATTCTGACCAGACACACTGTCGCATTGGTGTACATATTGTTGGGAGCAGCGGAAGTTTTGGGCCCGAGATTTAATTTATTAGGATTCGGCAAATCCCACCAACAAGTTGATGACAAAAATAATACCCGAAGAACATAACTATAATGCACACAAGATTTACGTGGTTCGGCAAAATCCGCCTACGTCCACGAGAGTTTCCGTTCTTCCACTAAGAGAGAAATTTACCGGTACAAAAAATACACACTTGAGTTTATCGACAAACTCAAGAAAATCACTCTTTGTACAACCATTCTCAAAGTTATATAGAACACTACTCTCCCAACCCCCTTTATATTGCCCCGAAAGAAAGACCCACAAGTGTTTCCCGTGTAACACAATTTGTATCTACCACAAATTGCTTTCCCTAGTATACACTACACTTTTCCTAGCATATACTACACTACACACACTTGTAATTATGCTTTGCTCTTCGGCTGTGGGATGCTTCAAATGACGAGAGAAGGCTGCTATTTATAGCCTTCATTCCACCATCCAAAAGCTTCCCATTGGCTAAATGCCCACCGCCCAAAAACTTCTTATTGGTTGGAGCAAATGCAATTTGTTCAGCAAGTTGGCTATTTGAGCTTTTTATTTCTTTTTCTTTTATTCAATTATTGTGTGGACCCCAACAATCTCCACCTCCACCACAATAATTCCCCGCAAACCAGACACAGAACTCCATTGGCCTTCAGTCAATTCGCTGCACATGCCGAATTAGTAAGGTCCTAACTCCACCTGATTCAAAACCGGCCAATGCACACATGCAGCCCAGTCAACACCACTAGTCGACTGCTGAGAGGAACGATCTCGACCCATCCTCTCGCCCAACAGGATTTCCTTCACACCTGTCTGTACCCTGGAAGTTTTCCGGCACGCTCCACTTCCATTCATCCTTTGAGGTGACCAGACAATACAAGTTTTCATACTTCTCTCCTTTCATTAGGACCTTTCCGCCAAGTGTGATTTTCAGGACTCCACCTCCAGTTGAATACTCACAGCCCTCAAAGTCCAATTGGCTCATGGAAATTAGATTTCTTCGCATCTTTGGGACATATGCCACACCACCCAAAGTACGATCTACTCCATCAAACATCTTGATTTTCACCACTCCCGTACCTATGATTCTACAAGTAAAACCATCACCCAAGGACAAAGTACCTGCCCTCTTTTCTTGGAGCGAATCAAAATAATCCTTCCTGGAGTATACATGCATTATACATCCAGAATCTAAAATCCATCCATCCCGAGACGAAGTATCCATACGAGTAGAGACTGTGAAGACATCTCCATCGTATGCCACTACAGCATCACCACCACCACCATTATGACTAACATTGTCCCTTGCTCTATTAGGACAATTCCTTTTATAATGGCCTTCCTCGTGACAATGGTAGCATCTCCTGCCCTTCCCCCTGGTCTTTGAATCTGACCTGCTGCTAGCAGATTCACCACCAGATGACCTCCCGTACCGATTCATTCTCCGAGTAACCAGCACAGACTCATGTCCCCACCTCCTGGTTTGCCTTCCTCTGTTTTTCGTGAGACAAAAGTGACGCACTCACATACTCCAAGTCTAGTGTATCTTTCCCATATAGCAACGTTATCACTAGACTATCATATGAATCCGGGAGCGAGGTAAGAAGTAAAAGAGCTTTATCTTCTTCCTCAACTTTAACACCAACTTTTCGAAGTTGGTCCACCAGTCCGTTAAACTGGTTCATGTGATCCATCAGACTATCACCCTCCAGCATCTTGAGCCTATAGAGCTGCCGCTTTAGATGCAATTTTGTAGACAAAGATTTCCCGAGATGCAAGTTCTCCAACTTTGCCCACAACTTTGGTGCCGAATCTTCAGAATCATCATCCACAACATTATTGATAATGTTGTCCGCAATACAAAGTCAAATTGTGCTAACACAGCGCGACTCCAAATCTTTCCACCGTGCATCTTCCATATCCTTCGGCTTCGCCTCTTCTCCCTTCAACACCAATGTCAAGCCATGTAAGAGGTCTTTCACCCTTCTCTGCCAAAGTGTGAAATTCCCTTTGCCATCAAATTGTTGCACCGAAAACGTATTTGGCCTCGACGTGCCCTCCATCTTAATATATAAATCTCAATTTATCAACCCTTAACGAAGTGGCTCTGATACCACTTGTTGGGCGCAGCGGAAGTTTTGGGCCCGAGATTTAACTTATTAGGATTCGGCAAATCCCACCAACAAGTTGATGACAAAAATAATACACGAAGAATATAACTATAATGCACACAAAATTTACGTGGTTCAGCAAAATCCGCCTACGTCCACGAAAGTTTCCGTTCTTCCACTAAGAGAGAAATTTACCGGTACAAAAAATACACACTTGAGTTTATCGACAAAATCAAGAAAATCACTTTTTGTACAACCACTCTCAAAGTTATATAGAACACTACTCTCCCAACTCCCTTTGTATTGCCCCGAAAGAAAGACCCACAAGTGTTTCCCGTGTAACACAATTTGTATCTATCACAAATTGCTTTCCCTAGTATACACTACACTTTTCCTAGCATATACTAGCACTACACACACTTGTAATTATGCTTTGCTCTTCGACTGTGGGATGCTTCAAATGACAAGAGAAGGCTGTTATTTATAACCTTCATTCCACCGTCCAAAAGCTTCCCATTGGCTAAATGCCCACCGCCCAAAAACTTCTTATTGGTTGGAGCAAATGCAATTTGTTCAGCAAGTTGGCTATTTGAGCTTTTTATTTCTTTTTCTTTTATTCAATTATTGTGTCGACCCCAACATATATTTACATATTTCTTGTACGCAAATGAAATAATGAATAAAAGAGAGTGACATTTTTTTTCTTATTCTCCTAGGAAAATGGGTGGTCCCGTTCCTTTTCTTTTAAATTAAAAAAATTACTATTGAAAACAATACAATGACATCAGCAAAATAATAAACACAATTTTGATTATTCCACTGCATATAATGAAATAATGAATAAAAGAAGTGACATTTTTCTTTTCTTATTCTCCTGGGAAAATGGGTGGTCCCGTTCATTTTCCTTTAAATTAAAAATTTACTATTGAAAACAATACAATGGCATCAGCAAAATAGTAAACACAATTTTGATTATTTATTTTAAATTGATATTTTCATATTGTATTTGGCTTCTTATTATATACTTGAGTCTAAAATTTTCAAATAAGTATATATTTAATGAATTTTATATGCATATGTATATATATAGTAAAATACAAGATAAAATATCAAATTAATATTGATGATTTGATGAAATTAACATGATAGAGATTAATACCATAAATATAGGCTAGTCGCTATTGGAAATGTGACATCTAATCTAATCTAATTCACATATATGAAACATATATAGCATCTATATATATCTATCTATATATATATATATTGTGTAACAAATCTTGATTTTTTTAATACGCTTATATCCTTAGTACCAACACTTTCGTTGATTTAGCAAGTTTCCAATAATTTAAAAGTGATGCGATTGGAATTGCTAAAGTCGAAGCTGTGGATCATGTACGCACACGTGTCATGTTAGACTTTTTTATAAATTTATTAGTTGAAAGCAATTGGTAGTTGTCTAAATATATAAATTATGGACTTAATTATTCCTTTCCGCGAAAAGGAAAAAAGAGCACACATATTCCTCGACTCATTACTAGAAAATTATTATCCATGGCTGTTAGTGTAGCCATTGGTGGAAGTGAAGATGTACAGTATAATGGTAAGATTACATGGTTAGTGTTATTATCCTGTGTTATTGCAGCTAGTGGTGGACTACTCTTTGGCTATGATACTGGAGTTACAGGTGATTTTCTCTTACTATATATACATACACACATATATAGTATAACATCACATCTGTTAATCAAGTGAACTCAGATAGTCTAAAATCACATACTATTCAATTTTATTTTTTCGTGTTATTCGATTTGTTTGAGCTTTTTCCTCGTAGTCAAGTTCGGTCCAAAAATATATATGATAGACTGATAGTTAAATTAGGAAAATCTAGAATTTTAAGATTATAAGTAAATTTTACTGTTTGGATGCGTAGATATTTATTAATCTTTATATAATATTATGTATCACAACAAATCTAACTCAAACTGAGCCTCCATCCATTGAATTTAAATTTAGACTCAAATTTGGCTGCTTGACTTAGAATCATATTAATATTTTACTTGAAGATTTTCAACTTGATATTCAAATTAAAGTAGGAGTTTTGCTAGTTTAATTTAGACCTAGTTAAATTTATTAAGTTTTACGTGAAAATTTCAAACCGAGCTTGGAAGGAGGAGTTGTGCTAGTTGATTTGGACCTAATTAACTGAATTCCTATGGTATATATGCTTTTGTGAAGGTGGAGTGACCTCAATGGAACCATTCTTGAAGAAATTTTTCCCTGGGGTTTATAGCAAGATGGAAAATGATCCAAACACAAGCAATTACTGCAAATTTGATAGCCAATTGCTCACAGCTTTCTCCTCCTCCCTCTATATGAGTGGCCTTGTTGCTTCTTTCTCTGCTTCACGGGTGACTCGGGACTATGGCCGCAAACCGTCGATTATTATCGGTGGCGTTGCGTTTCTAGCTGGTGCTGCCATTGGCGGGGTAGCCTACAACATCTACATGCTAATATGTGGTCGTCTTTTACTAGGTGTTGGAGTTGGTTTTGCCAATCAGGTTTGTTTGTTCTACCTCAGAACAGGGATAATCACAGCTTTGGCCTCTGAATTTAATTTACCACCAAACCAACTTTGGTCCCTCATTTATCAGACTAGACAAATTTAATCCTAAATGTTCAGATTTTAAAAATATTTGGATCCTATAGTTAACGGTCCGTCCATAACTAACCGACAGGGTCACGTGAGCTCAAATTGGCGGCAAAAAGGGATGATTTTGGCACTGGAAGCCTCCTTTGCACCACCAACCACATTTTTGTCCATTTACACCGTAATTTTTCCCAAACATCAAATAATCATCCCCAGTTTGTGAGCTATACTAATTTAATTGATTCGGGATTCTGGGAATTTTTGAATTAGCCCATGAATCCTTATATGTTTTACCACAAATCAAAAGATTTTAATGTGGTAGTAAAGCTAACAACAAGTTTTGGAAAATCCTACAAAAATTTTCGGAATCATAGCTTGTAGGGTTCGAAAGATGGGGTTTGAGAATCTGAGAATTCACCCGTCAATCCTTTCGTTTTTTACCATGCAAAGAAAGACTAGAAGCTCAGTAGTCAAGTTTTTGAAGAAATTTTATAGATTTCAGGCAAATATTTGCAGAAAATTTGGGATTCAATTAGGATTCAGAGTATGAATTGGGGGAAATGGTTCTAACACTTACGCTTTTTTTGCTGAAATACTGAAATGAAGGGTGGTTCGACTCACTTCTCCCAATTTCAGCTCTCGTGAGGAGCAAGTGAGATTTTTCAGTTAGTTTTGGATGAAAAGTTAACGGCAGAGATCAAATCTATTTTAATTTGAAACATTTAGGACTAAATTTGTCAAGTTTGATAGATGGGGAGAGGGACCAAAAGTGTGTTAGCGGTAAAGTTTAAGAATCAAAATATAATTCTCCCCATCAGAATATGTTATATGACATATGTACATAACACATGCATACAATTCATTTAACTTGTATATTTAATGTGGCGTGTACATGAGAAATGACTCAAAACTGCAAAACTCGTCGGGGTGTCAATAAGTCTTGTCAATTGTGACACTGACAATTTGAGTACAATACCTTTTAATTTGTTGCAACTAATGAATTAGGGCACCGTAGACATAAAAAAATGACTGGGAAGTGCCATGTGCCTCTCACCTGATCTAATTTGGAGAATTTTCAATTTTAGGGATGAAAATAGTACATGATGTATACGTGATGATCAAAAATGATATCTCGCAATAACTTGCATGACTAAAATTGTCACTTGCACGGCTAAAATTTCAAATGTACTAGTACAAAGACTGCAATTATAGTGATATGGGTTATCGTGACAAGTGTTATTTTTGGTCTTTCACACGATGATCCTTTTCTCTAAAATTGAAAATTTCCAAATGAAAAGGGCACGTGCCCGGTACATGCAAATTTCTGACCAACTTCTCAATCTCCGATGATCCACTATTCGCAAAAGTTGGATAGTTAGCTTGTATGGTTTTGTTTTCAAAACCCAAAACCCAATTCTCAATTATTTTGAGACCCAAAATATGTCTGGCCCAACTTATTGTCCCTTAATCTTGATTCTTAGTTCTTAATATTTTGAGAACCTAAGTCCAAAACATGGGAAACAAATCAAATATCCACCTTTACAAATTTGTAAAGAGCGTCCTTTTTTCGTGAAATTTGGGAAATTTATTTCTCAAGTCAAATCTACAAATCTCTTCTCAATTCATCTTTCCAATGTATTCCTACTCTTATCCCATCAATTCAATTCTCCAACTACTCCTATTCTCCTATCTATATATCTACTTAATCTGGATGGCTATACATATATTCATACAACTTTTATACATACATATACATATATTTATATATTAATATAAGTAACTATTTCACTAACTACAAATCAAATTTACTTTATGTCAAATCAATCTTACAATTTTTTATTATGTTTATATCTAAAAAAACTATCGATCCAAATATATTTTCATTCTCATCATGTCTTTTCGTAAAGAGATCCACACAAAATTACATTCATCCAAACATATTTTTATTTTCAACTTATAAAATAACAACTCAATTACATTCATCCAAACATATTTTTATTTTCAACTTATAAAATAACAACTCAAAATAATTCATCCAAACATATTTTCATTTTTAACACAAAAACCAATGAAAGTTTAAAAATTCGAGAATTGAAAATGAAAACAATACCATACAAGCCTAAGTTCAGAAATTCTCATTGTCACAATTTACAGGACTACATTTGTCACTGTATCACTGCTATAACTACCAGAAGAATTCTACAACTTTGCCGGCAAAATGAAATACAAGAAATGAAACACCATCATCCGGACTAGCTATAGGTTGGCACTATGCAATTTCTAGTAAGATTATATAGTTTGATGACTTTTAATGTGAACGTTTCGTCTTCAATTTTCTGCAGTCAGTCCCCTTGTACCTCTCAGAAATGGCACCCCCCAAATATAGAGGAGCTTTCAACTCAAGTTTCCAAATTTGTATTTCCAGCGGAACTTTAGTCGCCTACATGGTTAACTATGGCACAGAAATGATCAAAAATGACTGGGGATGGCGAATTTCCCTATCAACGGCAGCGATTCCTGCCTCGATCCTAATCGTAGGGGCACTACTCCTGCCTGAGACACCCAACAGTCTTATTCAACAAGGTCGTGATCAACACAAAGCCAAAACAATACTACAGAGAATCCGAGGCATTGAGAATGTCCAAGCAGAATTCGACGATCTCATAACAGCGAGCGAAGCTTCTAGAACCATCAAAAGCCCTTTTAAGAATATTCTAAAAAGGAGATATAGGCCTCAACTAGTTATGTCAATAGCTATTCCGTTCTTCCAACAAGTAACGGGGATCACCGTGATCTCATTCTACGCTCCAATACTATTTCGGACTATTGGTTTTGGTGAAAGCGCATCACTCTTGAGTGCAGTGATCCTCTCAATATCCGGGACAGGCATGACGATTTTGGCATCGTTCATCGTCGATAAACTTGGCAGAAGAGTTATATTTCATATAGGAGGAATTCTGATGTTTGTTACTCAAATGGTGATTGGAGTGATAATGGCAGTTAAATTAAAGGATCAAGGTGCATTGAGCCAAGGGTGTAGCATTTTACTTGTGATCTTGATTTACATATATGCTGCTGCGTTTAGTTTTTCATGGGGTCCGTTGGGATGGTTAATTACGAGTGAGATTTTCCCGTTAGAAATAAGGTCAGCTGAACAGAGTATTACTGTGGGAGTAAGTTTTTTCTTTAGTTTTCTTATTGGACAGGTATTCTTAGTGATGCTTTGCCATTTGAAGTCTGCAACTTTCTTATTTTTCGGGGTGTGGGTGGCGATCATGACGGGGTTCGTCTACTTTTTATTGCCGGAGACTAAGAATATTCCGATTGAAAATATGGAGAAAATATGGAGGGAGCATTGGTTTTGGAATAGATTCGTTTGTGATGGTGGTCAAGAGTACGAGGGAAACAAGATTGAAGAGCCTTTTCTTCATTAAGAGTGAATGGAATCAAATTGTCTGCAAATGATAAATTCAATTGTTAATTACCAAAAAAAAAAAAAACAATTATATTGTTTCTATCTCTTATGGTTTGCAAGTGTAATCGAAATTCAGTAATCTTAATGTATTGTACAAGTTGACCACGGAGAGATGCATGAAACAAGGACTATCCACATGATAGAATATATAATACATTTTCATAGATGTAAAACGTGACACTTAATTAGATATTACAGCTATGATTCTTGAAGTCAATTAAGGATGAACCTCTTTGGCCAATGGCCAGCATCACTATATATATATATATATATATATATATATATATATATATATAAGGATAATTATAGTTTTGGTCCCTAATATTGACACCTAAATCAATTTTTAACAAATTCCGTCCCTGTTGTCAAATGTCTTGTTAAACTTAATGGAAATGTTATAGGTGGCTTTTTTTTAATTTTCATTTAATTTTAAATTCTGACATGGATAAAAAAAATATTAAAAAATTTGAAAATATAAAAAACATAAAAAATATAGAAAAATATTTAAGATTTTTATATTCTAATATAACAAAATATTAAATCACTCAAAATAATTTAATCAATATGAAAAATATTTAATCAAAAGATAGATCTCAATTTAAATTAAATATTAATAAAGAAAATATTAAATAATTTTAAGAAATTAGAAAAATAGTAAAAAAATTAAATAAATATTAGGATTTAGCCTTTCTGGTGTTGTTATTTTTTTGTTTTTGAAATATTTTTTATTTTTATATTAAAATCTTAATTAGTTTTTTTATCTTTTTTTATTTTTTATTTTAGTCAATTTTATTATTTAAAATAACATTTAACTTTTTTAATTTTTGAAATATTTATTTTATTTTTAATTAATATTTCAATTAGTTTTTATTTTGTTTTATTTTTATTTATTTTTATTTTATATTTTTTTATTAATTTATTATTTAAAATACTATTTAACTTTTTTTATTATTTTAAATAATTTTTTATAAATATGAGAACTCTACTTGTAATTGATGGATGTACTCTAATTCACTTTGAAAGAAATAAAGATGTAGTCTAGGTTGGCTCGTGGATGTAGGCACGTTATGCCGAACCACGTTAAATCCTCGTGTTTAGGTTTAGATTTTCTTGCTTCTTGATTATTCTTCGTGCTCTGATGCCTACCTTCCCTAACAACTGGTATCAGAGTCATAGGTTGTAGATTTAGATGACGTCCTAAATCAAGATCTATGGGAAAGTGTTTTTGGCTAAACACGGATTTTGTCGTGGGAGCGAAGGTAGGAGATGGAAGAATAACCAAGCTCTACGATTTCGTTGCAGGGAGCACGAATTGAGGTCATGGTGAAGCCAGAGAAGATGACAGAGGAGGATGAGATCGGGTAGATTGTCAACCAAAGAAGAGTAAAATCCTTGAACGTTAACGAGAAAACATTAGAAAATCGTGGTGCCAGCAGAGGCAGATTTGTGTTACCGTGTGGGTAGAACATGAAGCCAGTGGGAGCAATTGCAGTGCCAGAGGCAGAACCGTAGAGCCAGAGGTCAAAGAGCAAAATTCATGTTTCTGAGAGTGAGCGAATGAGTTGCTAGATCGAGGGGGCAGAGCTATGGTGCCAAGAAAGCAAATCCACAGAGCCAGAGGTCAGAATGACAGAATCGGTAATCGAGATGGTAGAGCCGTGTAGTCGAGAGATCAGAGGGAGATAGGGTTGTGGAGGCATGACCACATAGAGAAGAACCATGAAGGCAGAAAGCGATGCTGGGAGGGGTTGACCGTGGAGTCGGAAGTCATGGTGGCACGAAGCGAAAACCGGGTAGGTAGATTCGTAGAGCAGCGGGTTTTTTGGAAGATGGATGTGACATAGCTCGTGGAGTGGGAGCTCGAGCAGATATGTCAGTGGCCCGAGTTAGCCATTGAAAAATCGAGTTGGCGGATGGATCAGACTTACCTCATGCAGGGACAGAGAGCAGAAATATGAGGGATCCGAGATTGTCGTTGGAAAAAGTCCTTAGTGGAAAGAAGTTAATGGACGGGTAGACTGAGGCGGTTTGAGTGTGACATGTTCGGGTTTTAGAGTAACCTATATCCGAGGGTCAGTTGGACCAAGATGGATATGCCACGGTATTCAGGAGTTGACTGATCACCAAAAGAATAGGGTAGTGGAGAGGGTTCAAAAGGGAGGAACGATGTTCACAGAGAGAGTTCGTCAAGTGGGTGACATTAGAGGACGAATGAATTGACAGGGAAAAGTCCCTGGATTTGATCTCCATTGGATTTGGGGATGGGTCGAATAGACTAAGATTCACTTGGGAAAAGTGAAGGGATGATTCAAGTTGAGTTCGGGTTATTTTGATCGGTCTCCAAGTGAGAGATTGATGGGTTTGGTGGAGTCTGATCAAAATATGGTCAAGAAGAGGAGTCAAAATAGAGCCAAGAAGGGTCGGGGTTGACCGGGATAGCAAAAGAATAAAAAGGAGTCGAAAAACGAAGTCAGGGGAGCGCAGACACTGGGCCGCCAACAGCAAGGTGGTGCCCAGGCGCCACTGTATGGCGCCTGGGCGCGGGCAACTCACTGACAACGCTTTTTTTCGACGTGTTTTACTATTTTGGCGGATTTTTGACATGTTTTGAGTCCTACCTTGTATAGAATTGTTTCCTATTGTGTTAGGAATTATTCCCTAGTTGTTTAGGATTGTTTTTCCTAATTTGTTAGGGTTTAGACTTCTCCACCATTATAAATGTGAGAACTCTACTTGTAATTGATGGATGTACTCTGATAGTCTGATTCACTGTGAAAGAAATAAAGATGTAGTCTAAGTTGGTTCGTGGATGTAGGCAAGTTATGCCGAACCACGTTAAATCCTCGTGTTGTTTATCTTGATGTTTAGGCTTAGATTTTCTTGCTTTTTGATTATTTTTCATGCTCTGATGTCTACCATCCCTAACATTTAATCCTAAAATTGACACCTTTAATTTCAATTTTAGTCCTTAAAGGTGAGAAAAAAGCGACTAAAATTGAAATTGAGGCTGTCAATTTTAGGACTAAAAGTGTAATTATAGAAGATATAGGACAAAAAGTGCCAACATTGTATTTAGTTATAGGACCAAAAAAGTAATTTTGCCTATATATTTGGTATGAATCTTTTGAAAAATAAACCAAAGATAAAATATAAATCAAAATAGAGGATCCAAAATGAAAATAAAGCAGAAAAAAATGTCACTCCTTTTTTTTTTTATCAAATATGCATCCACCCTATCATGTATAATTGATTGAACTGCGTAATTGAAAATTTTATAGTCTATTAAATTATTATTGGTGGCCCTGGTACATTTTCTAATTGGTGTACATATTTCTTGTACGCAAGAGTGACATTTTTTTCTTATTCTCCTAGGAAAATGGGTGGTCCCATTCATTTTCCTTTCAATTAAAAAAATTTAAATTGAAAGCATTACAATGCATCAGCAAAATAATAAACACAATTTTTATTATGGATTTTAATTTGATATTTTCAAATTGTATTTCGCTTCTTATAGGATCCTGAGAGATGATAGAGGTGATTGGCAAGGTGAATTTAGTGGAAAGCTTGGACAAATTTCGATCAATGAAGCGGAGCTCTTGGGCCTCCGGACAGGACTCACGTGGTCATGGGATCACTGAGTGACTCGAATTGCAATAGAAGTGGATTCGGAAGTGGCCTATCGACTTGTCAATGGAGGTCATGTGTGTGGACATCCTTTGGGGGCAGTCATTGAGGACTGCAGACGCCTCATTTCGAAACCGTGGGTTTCGCCATGTGTTTCAAGAATGTAACTCTTGCACGGATAGCTTGGCTAAATTGCGACACCAACTGATTCAAGGAACCCATTATTGGGACCACCCCCTAGAATGTGTAACTGAAATCCTTAGTTTAGACAAATGAGATGTCTCATTTCTCATTGTAACCCAAAAAAAAAAAAAGACTTCGTGTCTAAAATTTTCAGATAAATACATACTATATGAACTTGTACATATAAAGTCAAGTATAAGATATAATACCAAAAAGAAATAGATGATATGAAGAATCGAACGTAATTGAGATAAATACTAAAAATATAGGGCGGGATAATCTCAATTTTTGTATACAAGACAGGTCGATCCTATTTTTTTTTTTGTTACAACTGGGGGAACCAAATCCGCTTTTGGTACTACGTTTTTACAAAGTAACACTTTTGGTACTAAATCAAATTTTTTATGTCGATTTTGGCACTGCCATTAGTCAACTAACGAAAAAATATTCAACTTTGGCGTTAGTTTTGACATTTGTGGGGTACTAAAAACATATTTTTGTTCAATTAAAGGGAAAATGACCGGTCAAATTGAAGGAAAAGGCATTTTAGTGCATGATGTGTTACTATAACTGCTAGATGGTGTATAAACACTTAATTCACATAATTTTCTCTAATTGTCATACCAAAACTACGGGCAAACAAGACAATTACTCTATGTTAGGAATGACAACATCAGAGCACGGAGAAATAATTAAGAAAATATAAACGAGAAGCATAACAAAATGAACACGAGGATTTAATGTAGTTCGAAAAATTGCCAACATCCACAAGCCAACTTAAACTACATCTTTATTTGTCTAAGTGAATCAATTAATTACAAGATGAGTTCACATATTTATAATGGTGGATAAGTCTAAACCCTAACAAATTAGGAAAACAATTCTCATTAACAAAAGGAATAATTCCTAAACACAATAGAAAATAATTCTAATCAAACTAGGACTCAAATTTTTTTTTTTTTTTTTGAAGAATAAACTAGGCCCGAAACCCGGCACTGCAGCGTGGCTTCATGCACTTCAACGCATCCGCGCTACGGCGCCGTCTTGCACTGTGTTGCGGCGTCGTTTCCACTTTGGATCGCGATTCCCTGGTCTTCCCTAACCCATTTTAGCTCTGTCTTGGCTCCGTTTTCTCGGCTTTCGATTCTCTTTTTGATCCGACTCCACAATATCCCATCAATTCTAACCGCTTCTCCCTTTATATATAGTATAAATATAGAAATGGCAAGACTTGGTTTAGACGTGTAACTATTATACCGGGTTTGTCGGGATAAGCCAGTAGGGAAGCACCCGTCTCTCGGCTGAGATCTCCTATTGCAAAATCCTATTCCATCTCCTATTGCATAGTTTAGTTTTTTGACATGTGTAACACACTATAATCCTTGTTTACCTTCTCTCTATATTTACTTAACCAAAATTAGAGAAGACATAAATAAGTAAATACAACAAGAAAGTTTTGGAAAAAATCACCACGTTTGGATCTTGATTAAAATTGTGTTCTACTCAGAAAAAGAGAAAAGAAACATTTCAAATTTAATTGTAAATTCCCAATAATGTTTTATAATCGTCACATCGATTTCAATATATCTAATTTTCTCTGCTTTTTTTTTTTTTTTGAAGGAGAAGCGATGATTTTATTTCATTCAACAATCAGTATACAACACTAAGAACAATACAACTGAGACTGTCTCTAATGATGTAGTAAAAAACAATTAAAGCATCAAATATCAAGTTTTCCAATATAACAAATCTTAAAAACTAATAAACGACACAAAACCACACTCTTATTCAAGAGAAACGAAACTCTCATTCGAGAGAGAGAAAACAAACTCTCATACGAGTGAGAAAACAAAATACTAAACAAGCTATCTAAAAAGCTATATAAAATTTTATGAATCACCCGTCTTCATCTCGTCAGATCCATCACCGTTTTGTCAGGTTTGAAGTTGGGTTACACAATTTGAAGAGGGTGCTCAATCCAGCCCGCCGATGATGGTGGTGGCAAGAATGGTGAAGAAGACGACTGTTTCACCAAGCCATCGTCAACGAAGAAGAATAGAATTTTCTCTGCTTTCAAACAATTTTCCATCCAAACGCATCAAACTTGCTTTAATTTCTTGTCACCACACAATGATCCTAATAATATCTTATTGCAAAAATTCAAGAAAGCCACCTTTTAATTAATAAATTAATTCAATCCAACACGCGGCAATTTTCTATGAATCCAAAAACTCACATACCAACAGAGATATAATGGGGATGGGATTAATTACATGACAGAGCAACAGTCATGGTGATATTTTTTTATTTTATTTTTTCTAACTTCGACATTTTTCACTGGCAGAAGAGAATTAAAGAGAATTAAGAGAAAAAGACTTTTGCAATTTCCTCCTAAATTTGAATTTTCAGAAACTTTCTGATCTTATGCAAGAACCATGGACTTGCTTTTTTTCTAATTATTGTCTTTATTTATGTCTTATCTAATTTTGGTTAGTAAAACACGAATTATTGTATATTACACATCAAACACGTAAATTATATAATAAAAGATGGAATAGGATTTTGCAAAAGAGAATCCTATCCGTCCTTCTCTAGCATAGAAAACATAAATATACCTATATATATATATTGTGTTTCAAATCTTGATTTTTCTTAATTCGCAACAAATATCTTAGTCCAATCATTTGAACGGTGGTATGATTGGGACTATTAAAGTTCAAGCTGCGGAACTGCACGGACACGTGTCATGTTAGATCTTTTATATTAGTTGAAGACAATTGGCAGTAGACAATTGGCAGTTGGCTAAACATATAATAATTGTGGACTTCATGGTTCCTTTCCTGAAGGGAAAAAGAGCAAATTAAAGATATATTCCTCAAATCAATACCAGAAAATTAAATATCCATGGCAGTTAGTATAGCCATTGATGGAAGTCATGAAGATGTACAGTATAATGGGAAGATTACATGGTTAGTGTTGTTATCTTGTGTCATTGCAGCAAGTGGAGGGCTACTCTTCGGCTATGATACTGGAGTTACAGGTAATTTTCTGTTACTATATATATATATACATATATATATAGTTTAATAACATCATATTTGTCAATCGAATCCAGTTAACTCAAATAGTTTAGACTCACGCTCGACTTGATACTATTCAATTTTATTTTTTCGTGTTATTCGATTTGCTTGAGTTTTTTCCTTGTAGTCAAGTTCGGTGCGAAAATATAAATGATAGTTAAATGAAGAAAATATAAAGTTTTAAGATTATAAGTGAATTTTACAGTTTTGAAATATTTATTAGTCTTTTTGTAAGTGTTATGTACCGCAACAAATATTGATAACGAAGTCAAATCTAAATCAAACTGAGCCTACATCCATTGAATTTCAATTTGGACTCAAAATTGATTTAGAATCATATTAATCTTTGACTTGAAAATTTTCAACATGATCTTTTTCGAAATAGGAGAGTTTTGTAGTTGATTTAGATTGGTTAAGTTATACTAAGTTTTACGTGAAAATTTTCAACCCGAGCTTGGGAACAGTAGTTTTGCTCGATGATCTAGACCTAATTAATTAAGTGAATTGTTATGGGGTTTTTTGTCCTTTTTTTTGTGAAGGTGGAGTGACCTCAATGGAACCATTCTTGAAGAAATTTTTCCCTGGGGTTTATAGCAAGATGGAAAATGATCCAAACACAAGCAACTACTGCAAATTTGATAGCCAATTGCTCACAGCTTTCTCCTCCTCCCTCTATATGAGTGGCCTTATTGCTTCTTTCTCTGCTTCACGGCTGACTCGGGACTATGGCCGCAAACCGTCGATTATTATCGGTGGCGTTGCGTTTCTAGCTGGTGCTGCCATTGGCGGGGTAGCCTACAACATCTACATGCTAATATGTGGTCGTCTTTTACTAGGCGTTGGAGTTGGTTTTGCCAATCAGGTTTGTTTGTTCTACCTCAGAACAGGGATAATCACACCTTTGGCCTCTGAATTTAATTTACCACCAAACCAACTTTGGTTTCCATTTATCAGACTAGACAAATTTAGTCTTAAATCTTGCAATTTTAAACAGATTTGATCTCTGTCGTTAACTGCTCGTTCAAAACTCACAGACAAGGTCACGTGAGCTCAAATTGGCGGGGAAACGGTTTGATTTTGGAGTTGGAAACCTCCTTTGCACCACTTACATCCAATTTTGTCCATTTACACCGTAAATTTGCTCCCAAACATCAAAAATTCATCCTCAATTTCCTCAAGCATGAGTAAGAGCTACTCTTCCAACTCGTCTAGCTCATAAGTGAGAAGAAGAAGGTCCCAAAATGAATCTCTGACTCAAGCATGAGTTCTAGCCTAATTTTAGTTCGGGATTTTGAGAATTTTTGAATTAGCCTATGAATCGTTACCATAAATAAAAGGTGGGAAGTAAAGCTAATAGCAAGTTTTGGCAAATCCCACAGAGATTTTTTGAAATCGTGGCTTAAGTTCTGGAAGAAATTTTACAGTTTTAGGCAAATATTTGGAGAAAATTTGGGATTCCTAATGTGTCATGAATTGGGGAAAATTGTTCCAACACTTGGGCTTTTTTCTGCTGAAATGCCTAAATGAAGGGTGGTTCGACCAATTTCTTCCAATTTCAGCTCACGTGAGGTTTGTCGATTAAATTTGAATAAAGAGCTAACGGCAGGGACCAAATCTGCTTAAAATTGAAAAATTTAGGACTAAGTTTGTCAAGTATGATATATGGGGGACTAAAATTATTTTAGTGATAAAGTTCGAGGATCAAAAGTGTAATTTTCCCATCTAAACATATTTTAATTTAGCGTTTCGTTTGATGTTTATGTCATATGTACATAATATATGCATATAATTTGTTTAATCTGTATGTAGCGTGTATATGAGAAATGAGGCAACACTACAAAACTCATCGGGGTGTCAAAATAATCCTTTCAATTGTGACACTGACAATTTGAGTACAATACTTTTTAATTTGTTGTAATTAAGGAATAATGCCACCCAAAATTAAAAAAAAATGACCGGGAAGTACCATGTGCTGCTCACATGATCTAATTTGGAGAATTTTCAATTTTAGGGATGAAAATAGTACATTGCATGACCAAAACTGTCACTTGCATATGTACCTAGCTAGTACAAAGTATGCAATTTTAGTAAATATGGGTTATCATGATACTGGACATTTTTGGTCTTCAGGTGATGATTTTTTCCTCCGAAAATGAAAATTCCCAAATAAAAAGGGCATGTGCCCAGCAAATGCAAATTTCTGACCGACTTCTCAATCTCTGGTGAAATTTGTCCACTATTCGCAAAAATTGGATAGTTAGAGTACAAAAATTGTCATTGTCACAATTTACACGACTAAATTTGTCACTGCTATAGCTACGAAGAAGAATTCTGCAACTTTGCCGGCAATATGAAATACAAGAAATGAAACACCATCATCCGGACTAGTTATAGTTTGGCACTATTCAATAGTTTGATGACTTTTGATGTGAACTTTTCATCTTCAATTTTCTGCAGTCAGTCCCCTTGTACCTCTCAGAAATGGCACCCCCCAAATATAGAGGAGCTTTCAACTCAAGTTTCCAAATTTGTATTTCCAGCGGAACTTTAGTCGCCTACATGGTTAACTATGGCACAGAAATGATCAAAAATGACTGGGGATGGCGAATTTCCTTATCAACGGCCGCGATTCCTGCCTCGATCCTAATCGTAGGGGCACTATTCCTGCCTGAGACACCCAACAGTCTTATTCAACAAGGCCGTGATCAACACAATGCCAAAACAATACTACAGAGAATCCGAGGCATTGAAAATGTCCAAGCAGAATTCGACGATCTCATAACAGCGAGCGAAGCTTCTAGAACCATCAAAAGCCCTTTTAAGAATATTCTAAAAAGGAGATATAGGCCTCAACTAGTTATGTCAATAGCTATTCCGTTCTTCCAACAAGTAACGGGGATCACCGTGATCTCATTCTACGCTCCAATACTATTTCGGACTATTGGTTTTGGTGAAAGCGCATCACTCTTGAGTGCAGTGATCCTCTCAATATCCGGGACAGGCATGACGATTTTGGCATCGTTCATCGTCGATAAACTTGGCAGAAGGGTTATATTTCATATAGGAGGAATTCTGATGTTTGTTACTCAAATGGTGATTGAAGTGATAATGTCAGTTAAATTAAAGGATCAAGGTGCATTGAGCCAAGGGTGTAGCATTTTACTTGTGATCTTGATTTACATATATGCTGCTGCGTTTAGTTTTTCATGGGGTCCGTTGGGATGGTTAATTACGAGTGAGATTTTCCCGTTAGAAATAAGGTCTGCTGCACAGAGTATAACCGTGGGAGTAAGTTTTTTCTTTAGTTTTCTTATTGGACAGGTATTCTTAGTGATGCTTTGCCATTTGAAGTCTGCAACTTTCTTATTTTTTGGGGTGTGGGTGGCAATCATGACGGGGTTCGTCTACTTTTTATTGCCGGAGACTAAGAATATTCCGATTGAAAATATGGAGAAAATATGGAGGGAGCATTGGTTTTGGAATAGATTCGTTTGTGATGATGGTCAAGAGTACGAGGGAAACAAGATTGAAGAGCCTTTTCTTCATTAAGAGTGAATGGAATCAAATTGTGTGCTGATATATTATAAAATAGGTTTTAGGCCCATGTAACGATACAAGCCCAAAAACCCTTACTAAAGAGATTAGGCCCGTTACGGGCCCAAAGAACATGACTCTGGGCTGAGGATCCGCGCTAAGTAACAGTATCGGGTTGGGTCGTTTCTTGACCCGACTCCACAGTACGAGTCATCCACCGTCCATTGATGCCACCTGTCGACATCCTACAAATGCCCAACAACCACTTGTACAGGGTGTCTTCTATAAATACCCTCTCATAACATTTATTAGGCGTTGGAATCTCTAAGATATTTTCTCAAAAAGTAGCCTCGTATTTCCTTAAGTAACGAGTCTATAGATTGAGAAATATGTTCCTATATATTTATAAATTTGGAGACTAGAATCGTTCACAGAGTACGACCATGTATACCATATTTAATATAGAACTACGTTGGCTTGATCCTAATTAGGTACGTAAGTAGCTTAATCATTATTGAGTGCAGTCATAAATATTCATCATCGTACTCGTAGAGTGATTTGGGTCATTCCAGACTGAGATATCCGAGTCCCTGGATTTGGGTTAGATCATTTGCAAATGATAAATTCAATTGTTAATTACCAAAAAAAAAAAAATTCAATTGTTTGTATCTCTTATGGTTTGCAAGTGTGATTGAAATTCAGTACTCTTAATGTATTGTACAGGTTGACCATGGACAGATGCATGAAACAAGGACTATCCACATGATAGAACATATAATACATTTTGATAGATGTAAAACGTGACACTTAATTAGATATTACAGCTATGATTCTTGAAGTCAATTAAGGATGAACCTCTTTGGCCAATGGCTAGCATCACAATATATATATATATATATATATATATAGGAATAATTAAAGTTTTGGTCCCTAATGTTGACACCTAAATCAATTTTGGTCCCCCTTTTTGTTCGACTTGATTTTGGTCCTTGATCATTCAATTTTTAACAAATTCCGTCCCTATTGTCAAATGTCTTGTTAAACTTAATGGAAATGTCATAGGTGGCTTTTTTTTAATTTTCATTTAATTTTAAATTCTGACATGGATAAAAATAAAAAAAAATTTATTAAAAAACATAAAAAATACAGAAAAATATTTAAGATTTTTATATTCTAATATGACAAAATATTAAATATTAAATCACTCCAAATAATTTAATCAATATGAAAAATATTTAATCAAAAGATAGATCTCAATTTAAATTAAATATTAATAAAGAAAATATTAAATAATTTTAAGAAATTAGAAAAATAGCAAAAAAATTAAATAAATATTAGGATTTAGCTTTTCTGGTGTTTTCATTTTTTGTTTTTGAAATATTTTTTATTTTTATATTAAAATTTTAATTAGTTTTTATCTTTTTTTATTTTTATTTTTATTAAAATTTTCATTTTATTTTTATGTTTTTATCTAATCTCCACGTGGTAAATTGGGATTTGACCACCTAGGCACAATTGACTTGAAAATTCCAAAATTGAAAAACCTAACAAAACCCTAATTTTGATTTTTTTTGGGGGGGGGGGGGGGGGGGGGGGGTGGTCAATTTTGACCGAAAGTTAATGGCAGAGACGGAATTTGTTAAAAAATGAAAGATTAGGGACCAATCACCTATTTCGTCGATATTAGAGAACAAAACTGTAATTATCTCTCTCTCTCTCTCTCTCTATATATATATATATATATAATCTATAAGGTTAACTTTATATGAAATAATTACAGGTATTTAGGCCTCACAAACCAATATCATAAGCAATAGCTAGGTGTATACATGATTGAGTTCGGACAATTTCCTACCTAAAATTCAACCCGACTCGATGAATACGAGTTGAGAAAAATTAATATTATATTTTCTACATAAAATAATTAACACTATTTGACACCAAACCGAATTAAGCTATAGAAGAGAGAAAGTCTTGTACAAAAGATCGGAACAAGGGGTTTGATTCCGAAATAGTGTTTTCATGTTGCATTTCGCTTCTTATTATTATATGGCAGACATAAAATTTTCACATAAATATACATTTGATGAATTTTATACATACGAGTATATGTAAAAAATACCAAGTACAATACTAAATTAAAGTAGATAACCCCAAGTACCAAAAGTATCATACATGCAAAGTGTTAAAAACTGATCGATGCATATACAAATTAAAAAGCACGTTGCCAACCTTCATTCATTGCTAAATATACATACTTGGATGCATGAATGATTTGTTTCCTTATTTATTCATTGCTAAGTATAAATCTGATGTTTATCAATAAAATAAAATATAAATATGATGAACTTGACAGTGACAACGCGTTAGATCAATACTATATAATAAATGATTGATCTTGGACATATGTGGGATCTGTTGGATATTAGTTATGAAAAGTGTATAGACAAAACTTTTGCATACGAAATTCGAACACCGTAAGTATCCGGGATACGAAATATTATTGGATAATATTAATCTACATTCCGAGTAGATTGGTTTAGCATTTCGAATTTCTCAAATCGGATTAAAAACGAATGAGAAATTAAGTGCTAAAATGAGGTGTTTGAAGTGGTTATCCCACATGAAATATGGATCAAAGTTTGGGATGGTTTATAAACCATTGCCTTGAAACTAAGGGTTGACCCTTTGGGTCATTAAATTTTTGTGGGCTTTGTGAGGGAAAAGGACCTAGCCATGGTCCGGTCCACCACACGCGCGCGCGCTGCCGCTGTCCGTCCGTCTGTCCGCCCGAACCGAGCTCGGGTCCGGGTCGTGGGCCTTGGGCTTTGGGCTTTGGATAAGGATAGGGCATGAATTGTATTAGGCTTTGAGCATTGGGCTCGGGTCTGGGTCGTGGGCTTTGGACAAGGATAGGGCATGAATTGCATTGGACTTGGGCTTGCAATATATTAATTTTTTGGAGAAAATTAATTCCACAAAATAAACCTCTTGACCCATCAACCAAAATTGGGTCTGAATAAAATTGTTGGCCACTTTTTATTCAAATCTGAATGAACCTTCTAGAAGATCGAACGTTGGTCCTGACCGTTGAGTTTTTCTGTTACAAGCCAACGTTCGAACGTTGGCAACATAAATTGTCCTGTTGTTTCAAGTCAGAATTGAAGGTGATTCAATGCCCCTGTTTAATTTTTTCTGATTTTGGAGGCTATATAAAGCCCCCTCCAGCTGAATGGAAAGACACACCAAGCATTCCATTGCTTACAATTTCTCTCATTCTCATACATTTTCTCAAGAGTTCTAAGTTGCCTAAGTTCGGTGGTTCTAAATTCGAAGTGGTCTCGTTTTTAGAATGTATATCGTTGTATCTTGGGACGTTTATTGCATATACCCGTACCACCTAGGCGGGGCAATTTAGCGTTAAGGATAGAGAGTTCTCTCTCGCCTCGATATAATCATTTCTCCATTATTAGCTGTTTTGATACGTTTGTGAAGTTTTGATCCAACAAACTTAATGCTAAATTTTTTGTTGTTGTTCAAAAGCTGTCACTTGTTCAAATGGCTAATATGGGAGATGTTGATGGCACTACTCTTGACTTTGGTCTTGGACCGGGTGCTAGCCTAGGTCTCGGTATTGGCTCCAGTGGAGGTTCTGGTTTTGGTTCCGGTTCAGGACTGGGTCCTGGCTCCGGCTTTGGCGTTGGCTCTAGTAGGGGTGCTGGGCTAGGTTCTGGTTCAGGGCTGGGCCCTGGTTCCGGTTCTGGCTCTGCTCCGGTCTCTCCATTTGCTCAAATGGCTAATCCTGTTATACCGGCACAGGCTGAAAAGCCGACGAAATTCAGCGGGGCTGACTTCAAGAGGTGGCAGCAAAAGATGTTGTTTTACCTCACGACTCTTAGCATGGCAAGGTACTTAAGGGAAGATGCTCCCTATGTCCCAACTGAGTCAACTGATAGTCAACTGAGGATGGCATATGATGCATGGATTAATGGTGATTTCCTTTTCAGGAATTACCTACTCAGTGGATTAAGTGATTCGCTTTACAGCGTATATATAGAGGTAAAGCTGCCAAAAGCCTCTGGGAGGCACTGGACAGGAAGTACAGAACTGAGGACGCCGGACTGAAGAAGTTCGTGGTCGCAAAGTTCTTAGACTTCAAAATGGTGGACACTAAGTCCGTGACATGCCAAGTCCAAGAGCTTCAGATAATAATTCATGAAGTTCATGCTGAGGACATGGCTTTGAGTGAATCTTTCCAAGTAGCTTCTATCATTGAGAAATCACCGCCGTCTTGGAGAGATTTCAAGAATTACTTGAAGCACAAGTGAAAGGAGATGAGTCTAGAAGACTTGGTCATTTGACTCAGAATTGAGGAAGACAACTGGGTTTCTTACAAGAGTCCTCCTGTGCAGGCGATGGCTAACATCGCAGAGATTCCGGAAAGCTCAAACAGGAAACGAAAGTTTCAAGGGAAGTCCAAAAGGAACTCCCAGAAAAAGAAAGGAAAGTTGAAACAGGGAGACGACTATTACAACTGTGGTCAACCTGGTCACTGGGCTAGAGACTGCAAAGAGCCCAAGAAAAATAAGTCTCAAGGGCAAGGTTCTGGTAAGAAACAGAACAAAGGCAAGAATCAAGTGCGGAACCAGGTGCACTTGGCTGAAATGATGTTAAGGGCATCAATGAGATGATCGACGATCTGTCTGACCACCAGGTGCCAATCGATCTGACTGATCTTGATCTCACTGCCGTCGTGTTTGAAGCCAATCTGGCAGACAACCCGAGGGAGTGGTTCATAGATACTGGGGCTACTCGCCACATCTGTTCCGACAAAGATGCTTTCTCGTCCTATTCCCCAACTGATGGACGGAGATTATTTATGGGAAACTCAGCCACATCACCAGTGGTTGGAATGGGAAAAGTTGTGCTGAAGATGACTTCAGGCAAAGAACTGACATTGACTGAAGTTCTGCATGTTCCGGAGATTCGCAAGAATTTGGTATCCGGTTCGGCTTTGGTCAAGAATGGGTTCAAGATAGTCTTCGAGGCTGATAGATTTTCTTTAACAAAGAGAGGATTTTATGTAGGAAAAGGTTACCTTGAGCAGGGCCTTTTCAAGATGAATGTAATCTGCTCTGTTGTAATTGAAAATGAAAGCAATAAAAGTATTGAGAATTCTGTTTATTTGCTTGAGTATTCTAATTTGTGGCATGTTAGACTAGGACATGTCAATTATAATACTATTCAAAGATTGGTCAACTTGAACTTATTACCAACTTTTAAAGTTGAAAATGAACATAAATGTGAAATTTGTGTTGAGGCAAAACTAGTCAAACAACCGTTTCCTTCAGCGAAAAGAAACACCGCACCTCTAGAACTTATTCACAGTGACATCTGTGATTTGAAGTTTGTGCAAACTAGAAGTGGGAAAAAGTATTTCATTACATTCATAGATGATTGCACAAAGTATTGTTATATGTATTTACTAAGAAGTAAAGACGAAGCGCTTGGAGCGTCTACACATTACAAAACGGAAGTTGAAAATCAACTTGGAAAAAGGATAAAAGCTATCCAAAGTGATAGAGGTGGAGAATACGGAGCGCCTTTTGATGAATTTTGTACCAACTATGGAATAATTCATCAAACGACGGCACCATACTCACCTCAATCAAATGGCGTTGCTGAACGCAAGAATCGCACTCTCAAAGAAATGATGAATGCGATGTTGTTAAATTCTGGATTACCGCAGAATTTGTGGGGGGAGGCGATCCTCTCCGCTAATTATATCCTTAACAAGATTCCCCACAAAAGTAGGAGTGAGACTCCGTACGAACTTTGGAAAGGTCAAAAGCCTTCTTACAAGTACCTCAAAGTGTGGGGGCGTTTGGCTAAGGTAGAAATACCCAAACCCAAACAAGTTAAGATAGGGCCTAAGACTATTGATTGCATATTCATAGGTTATGCACTTAATAGTAGCGCCTGTCGATTTGTGGTACATAAATCAGAAATATCTGAGATTCATGAAGGTACTATCATGGAATATAGAAATGCTTCGTTTTTCGAGGATGTCTTTCCAAGTAAGGAAAGAAACGAGCAAGTTCCGCTTAAAAGAACATTTGATGAGTTTACGAGTAGTTCTAACCCGGGGACGAAGAACCACGTCGTAGCAAAAGGGCAAGAGTTCCAAAATCATTTGGTCCCGATTTTGTATTATATACATTAGAAGGGGAGCCAAGAACGATTAAGGAAGCTATGTCCGGTCCAGATGCTCAACTCTGGAAAGAGGCTATTAATAGTGAAATCGAGTCTATTTTACACAACCATACCTGGGAGTTGGTTGATCTTCCAAAGAGAAGTAAGCCTTTAGGCTGTAAATGGATTCTGAAAAGAAAGTATAATATGGAACTATTGATAAGTATAAGACCCGTTTGGTAGTCAAAGGATACCGACAAACGGAAGGTCTTGATTTCTTCGATACTTATTCTCCAGTAACGAGAATAACATCCATAAGATTATTCATCGCCATTGCCGCGTTGCATAACCTTGAGATACATCAAATGGATGTTAAGACTGCGTTTCTGAACAGAGAATTAGATGAAGAAATATATATGGAACAACCCGAGGGGTATGTTGCTCCTGGAAAGGAGAAGAAAGTGTGTAAACTTGTAAAGTCGCTATACGGACTTAAACAAGCGCCAAAGCAGTGGCATGAAAAGTTTGATAGCACAATGTTATCAAATGGTTTCAAGATCAATGAATGTGATAAATGTGTGTATGTTAGACAAACACATAACGCATACGTCATAGTGTGTCTATATGTAGACGACATGTTGATAATGGGTAGTAAACATGAAATCATCATGAATACTAAAGGAATGTTAAAGAAGAACTTTGACATGAAGGATATGGGACTTGCAGACGTCATCTTAGGGATTAAAATCCTGAGGACTTTTGAAGGACTAGTCTTATCGCAATCTCATTACGTTGAGACGGTTTTGGAAAGGTTCCTTCCGAGCGATAGTGCACCAGTCAAGACGCCAGTGGATTTGAGCGTTCATCTACGCAAAAACCATGGCGAACCTGTATCGCAGTTAGAATATGCTAGGGTCATTGGAAGTTTGATGTATATCATGAACTGTACCCGCCCTGATCTAGCTTATTCTATGAGCAAGTTGAGTAGGTTTACAAGTAATCCTAGTATAGAGCATTGGAATGCTTTAACTAGAGTTCTTAAGTATTTAAAGTATACTAAAAATTATGGATTACACTACTCAAGATATCCAGCTGTAATAGAGGGATACAGCGATGCTAATTGGATATCTGACACGAACGACTCTAAGTCCACAAGTGGGTATGTATTTACCGTTGGTGGAGGAGCAGTATCGTAGAAATCTTCTAAGCAAACTTGCATAGCCCGTTCCACGATGGAATCAGAATTCATAGCTTTAGATAAAGCTGGTGAAGAAGCTGAGTGGCTAAGAAATTTCTTAGAAGATGTTCCCTGTTGGGAAAAACCTGTGCCTCCGATTTTGATTCATTGCAACTGTATGTCGGCAATTGGGAGGGCTCAGAGTAGTATGTATAATGGTAAGTCTAGACATATTCGTCGTAGGCATAATACCATTAGCCAGTTGATCTCTAACGGGATTATTTCCATTGATTACGTGAAATCGAAGGAGAATATTGCAGATCCTTTGATGAAAAGATTGCCTAGAGATCAAATATACTGCCTATCAAGAGGAATGGGATTAAAGTCTACAATATAAGAATGGACACAGCGGTAACCCAACCATGTTGACTGGAGATCCCAAGATCATGGTTCAATGGGACAAATAAGTTGTGAAAATTCAGTAAGGCACTTAGGAGTTTTAACTCCAAAACCCATTGCCTAGGATAAAGAAGTGCATCCTACAAATGTAGCAAAGACTAAGTTGGGAACTTTTAATGATTCCTATACTGTCATGAAAATGAAGTGGAGTATGGTAGGATACTCTTAGATAGGAGATTACCTATGTAAGTGTGAGGTGTAGGCCGCCTCAACATTGAGTAAAATGTAAACACTTATGAATCCAAGAAGGGGTGCCACGGCCAAAATGGACCCAACAGTGAGAACTGAAGCAACTGAGAATTTATCATGTGAATATCATTGTCTGGTTTTACACGAACGACTGACCAATTCAAGACATCATATTCATTGTTGAGCCTAGTAAATCCGATGATATCTCTCTAAGAAAGGTTCAAAGCCAAAAACTACCTCTTCTGATGTGATAAATTTTTGTCTAAACTCTTGAGATCATGCATTGCATTAATTTCATTCGTATGGGGGATTGTTGGATATTAGTTATGAAAAGTGTGTTAGACATGACTTTTGCATACGAAATTCAAACACTGTAAGTATCCAGGATATAAAATATTATTGGATAATATTAATCTACATTCCGAGTAGATGAGTTTAGCATTTCGAATTTCTCAAATCGGATTAAAAACGAATGAGAAATTAAGTGCTAAAGTGAGATGTTTGAAGTGGGTTATCCCACATGGAATATGGATCAAAGTTTGGGATGGTCTATAAACCATTGCCTTGAAACTAAGGGTTGGCCCTTTGGGTCATAAGTTTTTTGTGGGCTTTGTGAGGGGGAAGGACCTAGCTATGGTCCGGTCCACCACACGCGCGCGCGTGCCGCCGCAGCCGTCCGTCAGCCCGCCGGACCGGACCGAGCTCGGGACCGGGTCCGGGTTCGGGTCTGGGTCCGGGTCCGGGTCGTGGGTCGTGGGCCTTGGGCTTTGAGCATTGGGTTTGGGCTTGGGCTTGCAATATATTAATTTTTTGGAGAAAATTAATTCCACAAAATAAACATCTTGATCCATCAACCAAAATTGGGCTTTAATTAAATTGGGCTTGAATAAAATTGTTGGTCACTTTTTATTCAAATCTGAATGGACCTTCTAGAAGATCCAACGTTCGAACGCTGCACCCCTAACGTTCGAACGTTGGTCCTGACCGTTGGGTTTTTCTGTTACAAGCCAACGTTCGAACGTTAAGGGTGCAACGTTCGAACGTTGGCAGCAGAAACTGTCCTGCTGTTTCAAGTCAGAATTGAAGGTGATTCAATGCCCCTATTTAATTTTTTCTGATTTTGGAGGCTATATAAAGCCCCGGCCCTCCAGCTGAATGGAAAGACACACCAAGCATTCCATTTCTTACAATTTCTCTCATTCTCATACATTCTCTCAAGAGTTCTAAGTTGCCTAAGTTCGGTGGTTCTAAATTCGAAGTGGTCTCGTTTTTAGAACGTATATCGTTGTATCTTGGGACGTTTATTGCATATACCCGTACCACCTAGGCGGGGCAATTTAGCATTAAGGATAGAGAGTTCTCTCTCGCCTCGATATAATCATTTCTCCATTATTAGCTGTTTTGATACGTTTGTGAAGTTTTGATCCAACAGGATATAATCTAGTTCACGTGAAACATTATACATATTTGATCAAAAATAAAAATAAAAATGAAACATGATACATATGTATAGGCAAAATGCACTGCTCCCCCTCTTAATTCCACCTTTTAGCACTAAACTCCCTAAATCTGAAGAAGAGATTATGCTCCCTAAAACATTTACGTACTTGTATAGCACTTAATTATATATTAAGTGAAGTGTCTTTTTCACATTCATATGGTGTATGAGTGGGGCCCAAGACTCGGTCTATACAAGTGTTTTCCTGTATAAACCCTTTATAATCATCAAGAGATTTTTTGGTTGGCTTAGAAAAAAATTCAAATGATTGAACTGCGTAATTGAAAATTTTATATTCTAAATTCTATTAAATTAATATAACAAATCACTGAGCTTAAAAATTGGGCATTTCAAATTTCTGAAAAAAATTCCCCTTATCTTTGATAAGTTTGTTTATATATTATTTTAGGTCTAAATTAACTAGTAAAGTTGAATCCTTACAAACATAATGCTGAAAAAGCACACGAAACCTTAATAGTTGTTTTTGATAAATTATATTTTGCATAGTAAGCTTTCAATTTTAGGGATGAAAATAGTACATGATGTATACGTGATGATGACAAATGATATCTCGCACTAACTTGCATGACTAAAATTGTCACTTGCACGAATAAAATTGTCACTTGCACGACTAAAATTTCAATTGTACTAGTACAAAGTCTGCAATTATAGTGATATGGGTTATTGTGATAAGTGTTATTTTTGTTCTTCACGTGATGATCTTTTCCTCTAAAATTGAAAATTTCCAAATAAAAAGGGCATGTGCCCGGGACATGCAAATATTTGACCAACTTCTCAATCTCCGACGATCCACTATTCGCAAAAGTTGGATAGTTAGCTTGTATGGTTTTGTTTTCAAAACCCAAATCCCAATTCTCAATTATTTTGAGACCCAAAATATGTTTGGCCCAACTTATTGTCCCTTAGTCTTGATTCTTAGTTCTTAATATTTTGAGAACTTAAACCCAAAACATGGGAAACAAATCAAATATCTACCTGCACAAATTTGTAATGAGCGTCCTTTTTCCATGAAATCTGGGAAATTTATTTCTCAAGTCAAATCTACAAATCTCTTCTCAATTCATCTTTCCAATGTATTCCTACTCTTATCGCATCAATTCAAGTCAAATCTACAAATCTCTTCTCAATTCATCTTTCCAATGTATTCCTACTCTTATCTCATCAATTCAATTCTCCAACCACTCCTATTCTCCTATCTGTATATCTACTTAATCTGGATGGCTATACATATATTCATACAACTTTTATACATACATATACATATATATATATATATATATCAATATAACTAACTATTTCACTAACTACAAATCAAATTTACTTTATGTCAAATCAATTTTACATTTTTTTATTATATTTATATCTAAAAAAACTATCGATCCAAACATATTTTCATTCTCATCACGTCTTTTCGTAAAGAAATCCACACAAAATTACATTCATCCAAATATATTTTCATTTTCAATTTATAAAATAACAACTCAAAATAACTCATCCATACATATTTTTATTTTTAACACAAAAACCAATGAAAGTTTGAAAATTCACTTTTCTACAATTTTCAATTGGAAAATGAGAATTGAAAATGAAAACAATACCATACAAGCCTAGAGTTATACCATACAAGCCTTAGAGTTTAGAAATTCTCATTGTCACAATTTACAGGACTACATTTGTCACTGTATTACTGCTATAACTACTAGAAGAATTCTACAACTTTGCCGGCAAAATGAAATACAAGAAATGAAACACCATCATTCGGACTAGCTATAGGTTGGCACTATGCAATTTCTAGTAAGATTCAATAGTTTGATGACTTTTAATGTGAACGTTCGTCTTCAATTTTCTGCAGTCAGTCCCCTTGTACCTCTCAGAAATGGCACCCCCCCAAATATAGAGGAGCTTTCAACTCAAGTTTCCAAATTTGTATTTCCAGCGGAACTTTAATCGCCTACCTGGCTAACTACGGCACAGAAATGATCAAAAATGACTGGGGATGGCGAATTTCCCTATCAACGGCCGCGATTCCTGCCTCGATCCTAATCGTAGGGGCACTACTCCTGCCCGAGACCCCCAACAATCTTATTCAACAAGGCCGTGATCAACACAAAGCCAAAACAATACTACAGAGAATCCGAGGCATTGAAAATGTCCAAGCAGAATTCGACGATCTCATAACAGCGCGCGAAGCTTCTAGAACCATCAAAAGCCCTTTTAAGAATATTCTAAAAAGGAGATATAGGCCTCAACTAGTTATGTCAATAGCTATTCCGTTCTTCCAACAAGTAACGGGGATCAATGTGATCTCATTCTACGCTCTAATACTATTTCGGACTATTGGTTTTGGTGAAAGCGCATCACTCTTGAGTGAAGTGACCTCTCAATATCCGGGACAGGCATGACGATTTTGGCATTGTTCATCGTCGATAAACTTGGCAGAAGGGTTATATTTCATATAGGTGGAATTCTGATGTTTGTTACTCAAATGGTGATTGGAGTGATAATGGCAGTTAAATTAAAGGATCAAGGTGCATTGAGCCAAGGGTGTAGCATTTTGTTGAGAGAATTGAAAACGAGAGAGAAAAGAAAGCTTTTCATTGATAATGAATATTGGGAATTACAAATCTGACTTAAAGACACAAAGGGCTGTACATATATACCTTTCTTATGTAAAAGACTAATATGCCCTCAGAACTTATATCTATGAAAGGAAAGAAAATAAAACTTTTTTAATTATTCTTTACACTCCCCCTCAAGTTTGTGGTCTTAAAGAGATCAAAGACCCCAAACTTGCTGAGTAAATATTCAAATTGCAAAGTGCCTAAAGGCTTTGTCAATAAATCTGCTGGCTGCTCCTTTGTTGAGATATAAGAAGTAGAAATAAGACCTTCCTTGATTTTGTCTCTAATGAAGTGGCAATCCACCTCAATATGTTTAGTCCTCTCATGGAAGACTGGATTGGCTGCAATATGAACTGCTGCTTTGCTGTCACAATTCAATACCACTGGTTGTTTCCTTTCAAATCCCAAATCCTTCAATAATCCTACAAGCCAAATAATCTCTGAAGTTGTTGTTGCCATCGACCTGTACTCTGCTTCTGCAGAGGACCTGGACACCACATTCTGTTTTTTTGTTTTCCATGATACCACAGAATTCCCAATCTTGATTACAAAACCAGATAAGGACCTCCTTGTCATTGGGCAGGCTGCCCAATCAGAATCACAAAAACCTTCAACTTTAACCTCTCCTTTTGAAGACATCAACAAACCGAGACTGGGCTTCTCTTTCAAATATCTTAATACTCTGAACATAGCTTCCAAATGTGACTTCTTTGGCTTATGCATGAACTGACTTAACACTTGGACTGAATAGCTTATATCTGGTCTGGTTATGCACAGATATATAAGCTTGCCAACAATTTTTTGATATAAGTTTATATCTTGAATTTCAGGATCATCCTTGACTTGTGCATTGATATGTTTGTCATACTCCACAGAAGTCAGTTTGGTAGTTTGTTCCATAGGAATGGATAAAGGTTTGCTCCCAAGCATACCTGCATCTGTTAGTAACTCCAAAGCATATTTTCTTTGGTTTAAGTAAATCCCTTCTGTGGATCTAGCAATTTCTATTCCCAAAAAATATTGCATTTTTCCAAGATCTTTCATAAAGAAATTTTGTTTTAAGAAAGATTTTAACTCATCAATCATCTCAAAGCTACTTCCTGTTATTAGTATATCATCAACATATACTAACAAAACTGTAATATCAGAATTTTTCCTTTTAACAAATAATGAGTAATCATGCTTACTTTGTGTATATCCAGCAATTTGCATAGCATTAGTGAACTTAGTATTCCATTGTCTACTAGCTTGCTTTAACCCATATAAAGACTTTTGTAATTTACAAACCTTACCTTGTACTCTCCCTGGATTGTAAAATCCTAGAGGTATATCCATATATACTTCTTCATGTAAGTCACCTTGCAAGAATGCATTGGTGACATCCATTTGCCACAAAGGCCATGATTTTAAAGCTGCAATGGAAATAACAGTTCTAACAGTAATGTGTTTAGCAACAGGAGAAAAAGTCTCATGATAGTCTAATCCCTCCTGTTGTGTATATCCTTTGGCAACTAACCTTGCCTTAAACCTATCAATTGTGCCATCAGACTTTAGTTTTATAGCATAGACCCACCTACATCCTATAGCTGTTTTATTAGGTGGCAAATCAACAATATCCCATGTGTGATTCAATTCTAAAGCTTGAATCTCTGTCTCCATAGCTTTAATCCATTTAGGATCCTTGATAGCCTCATAATAGTGCTTAGGCTCAGTATATGTAGATAAGGAAGAAAGAAAAGCTTTATATTTGGAAGAAATGAGGTTATATTGTAAAAAATCAGACAAAGGATAAACAGTAGAACAAACATTACTGGACTGTTTTAAAAAAGGGGATATATAATCCTTAGACCAGTAGGGATCTTTATGAATTCTGCTAGACCTTCTAAGATCAGGTTCATTATTAGCAGAAGATGGAACAGGAACAGGTTCTATACCACTACTGTTGACATTAACAGAATCTCCATTAGTATTTATCTCACCTGTATTGGAACCAGAACCTGTATATGGAAGCACTAAGTCTTCATAAAACTGTTGTTTATCAAAAGTAGAAAAATTTGGAGAATCATTAGATTGAGATAAAGAAAAAGGAAAAAGTTTTTCATAAAATATCACATCTCTTGATGTTATAAGAACCTTTGTCTCCAAATCCAATAATTTGTAACCCTTTTGAGTGGGTGCATAACCCATGAAAACACAAGGTTTGGACCTTACCTGAAATTTGTCATGTTGATTTAAAATTTTAGCATAGGCTAGGCAACCAAAGACTTTTAAATGAGAAAAATTAGGCAATTTTCCATGAAGAATCTGAAAAGGAGTTTTACCCTTCAGAAGAGGAGTAGGTGTCCTATTTATGAGATAAACAGAGGTTTTAATACACTCTCCCCAAAATTTTATAGGGACATGGGACTGGAATTTCAGGCTCCTAGCTACTTCTAGGATATGCCTATGTTTCCTTTCTACCACCCCATTCTGCTGAGGGGTATAAGTACAAGAACTCTGATGAACTATGCCTAATGAATCAAAATAGGCTCTGCATTCATGCTTGAAAAAATCCCATGCATTATCAGTTCTTATGTATTTAACATGTACACCATAATGATTATGCACATATGTAAAGAAATTTTGTAACACGGGAAGTAAATCAGATTTATATTTCATCAAAAACACCCAACAAGCCCTTGAATAATCATCTACAACAGTTAGGAAATATCTTTCATTGTTATAGGTGAGCTCTTTATATGGTCCCCAAATATCAATATGAAGTAATTGAAAAATAGAATCAGAAGTAGTGGTGCTCAAGGGAAAGACAGTTCTACTATGTTTAGCCAGGGGACAAATGGGACAATGTAAATGATCTTTTATTAACTTTCCACCAATATTAGGTAACATAGAAAGTCTATTAAAGGACAGGTGCCATTCCAATTGTCAAGAAGTTTAAAATCAGAAGTCATATGATGTGTAGCTCCAGTATCTATCACCCATTCATGTTTATCAACCTTTACTAATAAACTTAAAAGAAAGGGCAGATTACCTGCCAGATTTGCATTTCCAGTGTTTGATGGGGCATTGTTGTTTCTGGTGATCAGCTTGAGTATTTGTTGATACTGTTGAGGTGTGAACAGTGAAGATTGAAGCCCAGCTTCATCTGAATATGCAGCACCACCAGTTTGGTCCAATGTAGTGATTTGTGAGTGTGTAGAATCCATATTGCCAGAAAAAGTAGAAGCTGCTTGGTTTGCTTGAAATCCTCCTTGATTCTGCTGAAACTCCTTTCCATTTCCTCTACCAAAAACTCTTCCATTTCTTGGATTAAACCTTCCACCATTCTGATTTCTTCCACCATTATTCCTACCCCCTCTACCATTTCCTCTACCACTTTGAGGATATCCAATGATTTTAAAACAATGCTCTCTGGTATGATTCGTCAAATGACAATTATCACAATAAAGGTTTCCTTTCTTAGGTGCAGAGGTGGAGTTGTGGGTGTTGGAATAAAAGGCAGCTGGTGAATCAGTTGTATTAATAGGTAAATTGATCCCTCTTTGAGCTTCTTCATTGCTCACAATAGAAAATACTTGGCTATGTGTAGGTAAGGGACTCATCATTAAAATCTGAGACCTAGTTGCTCCATAACATTCATTGAGACCCATTAAAAATTGCATCACTTTTAATTGTTGGACAAAATCAGTGTAGTCTTGTGACACATCTTGAGCAGGGGATGGAACAAGGGATTCATATTCATCCCAAAGGGTTCTCAACTTAGAATAATATGTGGTCACAGAATTCGTGCCTTGAGTGATTGTGTTGATTTCTCTATACAAAGAATACATTCTTGCAGCATTGATTTTGTCATATCTTTCTTTTAAATCTTTCCAAATTAGTGAAGCATATTCACAGTAAACTACCCCATGTAATAATTCACGAGACAAAGAACGATTAATCCAGGATTTTACCAGTGCGTTACATCGTCTCCATTGGGCATATTTTGTATCTTCTGGATCAGGCATCTTGCAAGAACCATCTATGAACCCTAATTTGTTTTTGGCCTCCAATGCATTGATCATCTCACGGCTCCAAATTTTATAATTCTCTGAGCCTTTTAGGGTTTCTGAAACAAGATCGAGTGTAGGCGAATCGGATGGGTGAAGATAGAGTGGATCTTGAAAATCCACCATAGCCGAAGAGGTTGTGAGTTGCGAAGAACCATCGGGAGGATTAGGGTTTGACATATCGAATCAAAAACGAGGAGATATTCGAAAAAAAATTGCAATCAATCTAAGATGATAATTTGGATGCACAGCGGAAAAAAAACCTTAATTCAGGCTGAAGATCAAAACCTGGCTCTGATACCATGTTGAGAGAATTGAAAACGAGAGAGAAAAGAAAGCTTTTCATTGATAATGAATATTGGGAATTACAAATCTGACTTAAAGACACAAAGGGCTGTACATATATACCTTTCTTATGTAAAAGACTAATATGCCCTCACAACTTATATCTATGAAAGGAAAGAAAATAAAACTTTTTTAATTATTCTTTACACATTTTACTTGTGATCTTGATTTACATATATGCCGCTGCATTTAGTTTTTCGTGGGGTCCGTTGGGATGGTTAATTACGAGTGAGATTTTCCCGTTAGAAATAAGGTCAGCTGCACAGAGTATAACTGTGGGAGTAAGTTTTTTCTTTAGTTTTCTTATTGGACAGGTATTCTTAGTGATGCTTTGCCATTTGAAGTCTGCAACTTTCTTATTTTTTGGGGTGTGGGTGGCGATCATGACGGGGTTCGTCTACTTTTTATTGCCGGAGACTAAGAATCTTCCGATTGAAAATATGGAGAAAATATGGAGGGAGCATTGGTTTTGGAATAGATTCGTTTGTGATGATGGTCAAGAGTACGAGGGAAACAAGATTGAAGAGCCTTTTCTTCATTAAGAGTGAATGGAATCAAATTGTTTGCAAATGATAAATTCTATTGTTAATTACCAAAAAAGTAAAAAAAAAATCAATTGTTTGTATCTCTTATGATTTGCAAGTGTGATCGAAATTCAGTACTCTTAATGTATTGTACAGGTTGACCATGGAGAGATGCATGAAACAAGGACTATCCACATGATAGAACACATAATACATTTTGATAGATGTAAAACGTGATACTTAATTAGATATTACAGCTATGATTCTTGAAGTCAATAAAGGATGAACCTCTTTGGCCAATGGCCAGCATCACAATATATATATATATATATATATAGGGATAATTACAACGTTTTGGGTCCCTAATGTTGACACCTAAATCAATTTTGGTCCCCATTTGTTGGGCTTGACAATTTTGGTCCCTGATCATTCAATTTTTAACAAATTCCGTCCCTGTTGTCAAATGTCTTGTTAAACTTAATGGAAATGTCATAGGTGTCCATTTTTTAATTTTCATTTAATTTTAAATTTTGACATGGATTAAAAAAAAAATTTAAAAATTTTGAAAATATAAAAAACATAAAAAATATAAAAGAATATTTAAGATTTTTATATTCTAATATGAAAAAATATTAAATATTAAATCACTCAAAATAATTTAATCAATATGAAAAATATTTAATCAAAAGATAGATCTCAATTTAAATTAAATATTAATAAAGAAAATATTAAATAATTTTAAGAAATTAGAAAAATAGCAAAAAATTAAATAATATTAGGATTTAGCCTTTCTGGTGTTGTTATTTTTTTTGTTTTTGAAATATTTTTTATTTTTATATTAAAATTTTAATTAGTTTTTATCTGTTTTTATTTTTTATTTTAGTTAATTTTATTATTTAAAATAATATTTAACTTTTTTAATTTTTGAAATATTTATTTTATTTTTAATTAATATTTCAATTAGTTTTTTTATTATTATTTTATATATTTTTTAATTTATTATTTAAAATACTATTTAACTTTTTTTATTTTTAATAATTTTTTATTTTTATTTAAAAAATTACTATTTATTATTTTTCATCAAATTTTTTAATTATTTTTTACTTTATTAAATTTTAATTAAATTTTTCATTTTAATGTTATGTTTTTATCTAATCTCCGTGGCAGATTGAGATTTGACCACCTAGTCACAATTGACTTGAAAATTGAAGGCTGTGTTTTGTTTTGTTTTGGGGTCTTTTTTTGGTGAAAATTTTGGTGAAAAGGTTTATTGGAAGTTGTGTATTTTGATAAAAATGTGTTTGGTTTTATGTTTGATTTTATTTTCAGAAGAGACAAAAGTTACTGTAGCAGTCAAATCATGTAAGTTTTTGTCTGAAAAATTGTGTTTATAATTAGTTCATGATTGAAATATATAATATTTGTAGTTGATGTAATTAGTAGGCACCCAAAAGTAGAGACAAATAGGGAGACAATAGTTGACAATTTTTTTGACAAAAAAAATCCTTTTTGGTCAAAAAAAAGTAAGGCAAACAAGTTTTGGCCAAAATTGGTTTGAAAACAAAACCAAACACAGCCGAAAGTTAACGGCAGGGATGGAATTTGTTAAAAAATGAAAGACTAGGGACCAATTTTGTCGAGTCTAACAAATGGGGGAACAAAAGTGTTTTAGGTGTCAATATTAGAGATCAAAACTGTAATTATCCCTATATATATATATATTTAATCTATAAGGTTAACTTTATATGAAATAATTACAGGTATTTAGGCCTCACAAACCAATATCATAAACAATAGCTAGGTGTATACATGATTGAGTTCGGGCAATTTCCTACCTAAAATTCAACCCGACTCGATGCATACATTATTTTTTCAACTTAAAATAATTAACACTATTTTTTCAACTTAAAATAATTAACACTATTTGAACACCAATACAACTATCTCAAAGACCAACAACCAAATTAAGCTATAGAAGAGAGAAAGTCTTGTACAAAAGATCGGAACAAGGGTTTGATTCCAAAATACTGTTTTGATGCTGCATTTCGCTTCTTTTTATTATATGGCAGACATAAAATTTTCACATAAATATATATTTGATGAATTTTATACATACGCGTGTATGTGAAAAATACCAAGTACAATACTAAAACAAAGTAGATAATCCCAAGTACCAAAATTATCATATATGCGGAGGAGTCGAAGTGAGGCGGAGGACGTTGGTTGACTGGCTAGTGGCGGCGGAGGTATGATTGGCGGCGGGCGGCGGAGATCGAATTGAAGACGATGTGGTCTTCTTCAATTTCACCCTTTATTTTTCCTTTATTTTTTGATTTTATTAATTAATAATATATTTGAATTTTAATTTTGAATTTATTTTTTTAAGTTTAAAAGATTTTACGGCGCGTGTGACTTCATCACCGTTTTCCGTCCAATTTTTAACGTTTGGGACTAAAAGTGTTAGTTTTTCACTCCAATGGGACCAAGAGTGTCAAGAAAAATCTATTGAGACTAAAAGTGTTTTGCCCAAACTCTAATAGGACTAAAAGTGAAATTTTCCCACATAATGTATATTGAAAAATGCTACATACAACTCTATGTTCTTCACTGTTTATTCACCGATTCTTGATATGGTAAAATATCTATTTGTTATGGTAAACATAAATTACGGAAATCAAATCAAATGTATTTATTGTATTCATTTCTTACCAAAATTAAAAGAAGTGAAAAAAAAATGATGAAGAATTTATTTTTATTTTTTTTGTTGCCTACCACAGTATTTCGGACATTGTCGGACTAATCTGTTGGTCGACCCGAGTCGCACACCTGGCCTGATGGGTGAGTCTCCCAACGGGTGTAACTGCGTATACAAGGAATCGAATCCGAGACCTTGCTTAAGCGGAATCAAGCTATTTACCACTTGGACCCACTCCCAAATCCCAAGTACCAAAATTATCATATATGCAAAGTGTTAAAAACTGATCGATGCATATACAAATTAAAAAGCACGTTGCCAAGCTTCATTCATTGCTAAATATAAATACTTGGATGCATGAATGATTTGTTTCCTTATTTATTCATTGCTAAATATAAATCTGATGTTTATCAATATATATATATATATATATATATAAATTTAAAATTTGATAAACTTGACAGTGACAACACGTTAGATCAGTACAATAAAGTAAATGATTGATCTTGGACATATGTGGGATCTACTCTACTTCACGTGAAACATTATACATATTTGATCAAAAAAAAAAAAACATGATACATATGTATAGGCAAAATGCACTGCTCCCCTCTTAATTCCACCTTTTAGCACTAAACTCCCTCAAAATCTGAAGTAGAGATTATGCTACCTAAAACATTTACTTGTACAGCACTTTCCCCCAATATTAATATTCAATTGAAATTTTTATTGGAATCTCAATTACGTATGAATCACTGTCTATTTGTACAATCATATATAGAAGTCATTTACATCTTCCCATAAAACCTTCTATCTCCGCTATACTTTTTTCTTGAAAATTTTTAATAGTTTCCCAAGTTTATGTTCTTAAAGAGATCATGGATCCGGAAAAATTCAAACTTTCACATAGGCCTGTCAATGGGTAGGTCAGACCCAGACCCAGACCTAAAAATTTGGGTCTGGGTCTAAGTCCATACCCAAAAAATAAGTTTGGGTCTAGACCCAGACCCAAACTCAAATATTAAGCTAGACCCAACCCAGACCCAAAACTAAAATCTAAGCCTAAGGCCCAAGCCCAACCCATATTTAATGCAATTGATATTTAATCTATATATATATAATATAATATTTATATATAGATATTTATATATATATATATAATATAATATTTAATATATTATTTTGTAAATTAAATAAAAAAGGAAAAGATAAAAGAAAAAGAAAAGAAAAAAAGGGGGTGGGGAACAGCACATCGTCTTCCCCAACCTTCCCCCCCCCCCAACAATACACACAGTAATACACACACACACATATATATAAAACCCACACACACACGCACAGTAATATACACACACATACATACATATATATAACCCACACACACACGCACAGTAATACACACACATACATACATATATATATATATATATATATATAAACCCCCCCCCCCCCACACACACACAACAGCACACACACAACAATACACACACAGTAATACACACACACGCACAGTAATACACACACATATATATATAAAACCCACACACACGCACAGTAATATACACACACACATATATATATATATATATATATATATAACCCCCACACACACGCACAGTAATACACACACATACATATATATATATATATAAAACCCACCCACCCACCCCACCCCACACACACACGCAACACACACACAACAGTACACACACAACAATACACACACAGTAATACACACACACGCACAGTAATACACACACATATATATAAAACCCACACACACAGAGTAATATACACACACACACATATATATATATATATATAACCCACACACACACGCACAGTAATACACACACATATATATATAACCCACACACACACGCACAGTAATATACACACATATATATATATATGTATATATATATATGTATATATATATATAAAATCCAAATTTTTTGCAATTGAAATTAGAAATTGGGTATTTGGGTCTAATAGACCCAAAGTTTTGGTTCTGGATTTAGACCCAAAACTTTGGGTCTGAGTCTGGGCCTAGACCCAAAGTTTTGGGTCTGGATCTGGGTAAGACCTGCCCATTGCCAGGCCTACTTTCACATCCTGTTACACCAATCTACATTATAAACCGTAATCGATTCCCAATAGAGTTGATAAATGACATTCATGATATTAAAAATGCACAATGGTTGGCTTACGGCTGAGATTCAGTGAAAATATCATCTGAATATATATATGGTTTGGGATAAAGTGCTACACATTTAAATTTTTTAATGGGCATAGTCTCTTTTTTTAGTTTTAAAGGTGTTTAACATTAAAAAGTGGAATTTAGAGGGGGTGAAGGGTTTTTTCGAATAGATATTTATATATATATATATATATGTATATGTGTGTGTGTGTAATAGGGTAAATTGTAACTTTTGATCTCATTTGTTACGAGATTCTCATATGTCCCGTAACTTTTACAAATTTTTACATTTAGTCCCAATCGAATTTTTCAACATTTTGACCAATTTTTTGGGAGATTTTGTACGTGAGTGACACGTGATATTGAATAAAAATATTTTGATATTGAATATAATACGTGTGTCAATGTATTCACACGCAAACTCCCCCAAAAAATTGGTCAAAATATTGACTATCTGAGTTGACCGTGAAGGAAAATATTATTGAGACCAAATGTGAGAAATTTTAAAAAGTTACGAGACACAATGAGAGAATGTTAATTAATGATACCAAAGTTGAAAAAGGCCAAACATATTAGACTAAATTTTTTTTCCCACATGTAATACATATTGCATTACAAATCTTGATTTCTTTACGTACACAATAAAGACTCAAATAATTTTTAGAATTAAAGTCGTCTTGAATTAGCTCATTGTCAATTTCAACAAGGTGCGATTTGTAATTATTAAAAGGGATAATTACACTCACACTCCCTCAATGATGGGGTAATTACATAAACCTCCCCTCACTAATTAATAATTACAAACACACCCCCTCAATGGGTTTATTTGTAAGGTTTACAGGAGTGCAATTGTAAGAATTGTTACACACATAGGGGGTGCAATTGTAAGAAATCTTTAACATAAGGGGGTGTGTTTGTAGTTATCAATTAGTGAGGGGAGGTTTATGTAATTACCCCTATTGAGGGGGTGTGAGTATAATTATCCCTTATTAAAATGGTAGGTGTGGATGATAGCGTACTTCACGTTAGGGAAAGCGTGGTACATATTTAATAAATTTATTGAGCAAATACAGTTGGTTATTAATTGTCTTAATAGACTTCTTTCCATATCTTCCTCAAATACTGCTGGAAAAAAATAATCCATGGCTGTTGGTGTAGCCATTGGTGGAAGTCGTGACGGTGTAGAGTATAATGGGAGGATTACATGGTTTGTGTTGTTATCTTGTGTTATTGCAGCTAGTGGAGGACTACTCTTTGGCTATGATACTGGAGTAACTGGTAATTTAATTTGTGTTTTACATGTACATATACATATATATTACATGTATGTATAATGTATGTATATAACTTCATGTATGTATGTATATGTTATCAAATCAAGTGAACTGAGATAGAATAGAATCACGCTTGAATTCATATATACTATTCAATTTTGTTTTTTCCATTTTATTCAGTTTTATTTCAGATTTTACCTCAGGTTAAGTTTGACTACTTTGGGGAATTTCCGCTGGAATATTAAGATTTGATTTGACATCCACGACCCTGTATATAAGAAATTGTATGTTAAATTAAGAAAATGGAAAAAATTGTAGAACTAAGCTTAGAATTTTTTTAGAAAAATTATTCTTTTTTAAACAAAAATTCTAGAAATACCCTGACCCGATAAACTAGGGTCATGGGTCACACGGACTCTATAAGACTTCAAATAAGAAGAAAAAAGTCACAACTATAAGGAGAAAAAAGTCACAACTTGTGACAGTCTGAGATTGAATCCAGGGCTTCTCGCATAAAAGTGGAAGCTGATACTACTAAGCTAACAAGCTTTAAGTTCTCTTTTGGAGTTTTTTGTATGAAAAACTTGTAGAGTGGGTTTTTTAGATTGAAAAATATTTTCTGAATATAAAAATTTATTTTAGGGAGAATTTAGTAATTTTTCCTAAATAATAAGACTCGGACATATTTTGTGGGAACGAGGATATATTGATTAATTATAAGATTAAGTACAATTCTTATGTAGTGCAACAAAGATTTATAACAAAGTCAAATCTATATGAAATGGAGCTTACATCCATCGAATTTAAATTTAGGCTCAAATATTTGGCTCACTTGATACTTATTCATATTAAGTTTACTTGAAAATTTTCAAGCCGAGCCTGAAAGCTCTGCACAAAGTTGCGCTAGTTGATTTCGTCCTAGATAGGCCATACAATAGTACAACTGTACAAGTAAATTCTTATATCGTATGTTTATGTGAAGGTGGAGTGACCTCAATGGAACCATTCTTGAAGAAATTTTTCCCAGGGGTTTATAGCAAGATGGAAAATGATCCAAACATAAGCAACTACTGCAAATTTGATAGCCAATTGCTCACATCATTCACCTCCTCCCTCTATATCAGTGGCCTTATTGCTTCTTTCTTTGCTTCACGGGTGACTCGGGACTGTGGCCGCAAACCATCCATCATCACCGGTGGCGTTGCATTTCTCGTTGGTGCGGCCCTTGGAGGGGCAGCTTACAACATTTACATGCTAATATTAGGTCGTCTTTTACTAGGAGTCGGGGTTGGTTTTGCCAATCAGGTTTGTCGACTCCACTTTGGAACTTCTACTCCGATTTGGTGTTTGATTTTTATGTTATATTTTACATCTACGCACCACGTCTACATAATTCGTTATTTTTCTTCTAGCAAGTATACCACTTTTCGATTTTGGTCCTATAATTATTTGACTGTAAAGAAAAACTTTTGGGATATTTTTCTAAAGTCAAATGATTAGAAGGCCAAAATCAAAGATGTGGTATACTTATAGAACAAAAATTGCCTTTTGCCTAAACTATTTGCACCTGTGTATTTTGTTAGATTAGAGAAAACCTCGTAGGGAACTTTTATTACTGGGTAACATATTTATAGAAATACATGTACTTAGTAAACAAGAAACCCTAACTATAAATAAGAAAAAGATAAATACAAGAAAATATAAGGAAACCTAAATTAACATAAATACTAGAAAGATATTATATTATCTAACATATTTAACATGTTGAGTATATGAGAAATGAAAAACGAGGTAAATCACATTTTTCGTAGCATACGTACGTGCCTGTTTAATTTTGGTCCTAATCTTTAGTAATGTCTCATGTTGTATCTTGTAAGTTCCAAAAAATCTTACATTTAGTCCGAACCATGATTTCCGCCCAAAATTTATCTATTGCATGTGCAGTGTGCATGGCCGTTAGTTACAGTGTTTGAGATAGAAAAAAAAAAACACCCTAAACTGTTACATTTAATTTTAAGCAGGAAAATTGATGTCAAAAGGGTAGTAAATTAGATTTTAGGGCTCTTGCTTCTAGTCAAGGGGGGGAAATTAGATTATAGAGTTTTTGGTGAGCTCTAATCAGATTTCTGCTCTTTAAATAAGAAACTAGAGCCTAAAATCCTATTTTCCCTTTTTAATTTTGAAGAGGAGTCATACAGTTCGATTTACCCATCTTTTACACCAATTTTTTCACTTAAAACGAAATCTAACCGTGCAGGGTGTTTTTTTTTTCATCCACACGACTAACAGTCTCGCACGTTGCACATACCGTTAAATTTTCGACAAAAAATAGGATTGAGACAAAATATGATATACTTTTTAACTTATTAGTTGCATTACTGTGAGATATTCCTAAAACTTAGGAATACGATTGCGATTTACTCACAAGAGATAAAATTGAAACAGAGGATCCGAACTAGGGTGTCACTATGCAATTTCTAGTAAGATTAAATAGTATGATTGTATTTTTAATGTGAACTTTCTTATCTTCATTTGCTTACAGTCAGTCCCCTTGTACCTCTCAGAAATGGCACCCCCTAAATATAGAGGAGCTTTCAACTCATGTTTCCAAATTTGTGTTTCCTGTGGAACTTTAATAGCCTTCCTCGTTAACTACGGCACAGAAATGATCAAAAGTGATTGGGGATGGCGAATTTCCCTATCAACGGCTGTAATTCCTGGATTGATCCTAACCGGAGGGGCACTGCTCCTGCCCGAGACCCCCAACAGTCTCATTCAACAAGGCCATGATCAACAAAAAGCCAAAAGATTACTGCAGAGAATCCGAGGCACTGACGATGTCCAAGCAGAATTCGATGATCTCATAACAGCAAGTGAAGCTTCTAAAACCATCAAACACCCTTTCAGAAAGATTCTACAAAGGAAATATAGGCCTCATTTAGTTATGTCCATGGCTATTCCGTTCTTCCAACAAGTAACAGGGATCACTGTGATCTCGTTCTACGCTCCAATACTGTTTCGAACTATTGGCTTTGGCGAAAGCGCATCACTCTTGAATGCAGTAATCTCTTCAATATCTGGGACGGGCACAGGAATTTTGTCGTTATTGATCATTGATAAAATAGGTAGAAGGGTTACATTTCATATAGGTGGAGTTCAGATGTTCATTACTCAAATGGTGATTGGAGTAGTAATGGCAGCTAAATTAGGTGATCAAGGTGCATTGAGCCAAGGGTATAGTATTCTAGTTGTGATCTTGATTTACATATATGTTGCTGCTTTTGGTTTTTCATGGGGTCCGTTGGGATGGTTAATTACGAGCGAAATTTTCCCGTTAGAAATAAGATCAGCTGCACAAAGTATAACCGTGGGAGTAAGTTTTTTCTTTAGTTTTCTTATTGGACAACTGTTCTTAGCTATGTTATGCCATTTGAAATCTGCAACTTTCTTGTTTTTCGGGGTGTGGGTGGTGATCATGACAGCATTCGTTTACTTTTTACTCCCAGAGACTAAGAATGTCCCAATTGAAAATATGGAGAGAATTTGGAGGAAGCATTGGTTTTGGAACAAATTTGTTTGTGGTGATGGTCAAGAATATAAGAGAAACAACATTGAGGAGCCTTTTCTTCATTAGAGTGAATAGATTCAAATTGTTTGCAAGTGGTAAATTCAATTGTTTGTATCTATAATTGTTTGCATATGTGAGACTGAACATTCCCCAAGGCTGATGGTTGTTCTGGGATGAACTTCTTTGGCCACCAACACAAAGAAAATACAAAGCAAAATTATTTTTTCAACAATATATATAGCTATCAACTTGATGCTTGATGCTTCAAAATTAAGAATTAATGTTAGTTGAATCCCTTAATTCAATGCGCTTTCCGTATGCGTGCATCTGTGAAGTTCATAGGATACAAAACGAAACACAAATTGCAATAGACGGTCTGAAGTGGATTTTCTGACCACTGGTTTATTAATATTGCTGACATCTTCGTACTTTTGCTTTCTCGTTTGCGCTAAAAGAATATAAGACTACGCACTACATAAATGAAAAAGATCAATGACAATATCTCAAGTAACACATTAAAGTTGTCAGCAATTAAGTATACTAAATTATAATAACTATATATTTGTCACGATAATGATTTTCACGGGTTTAATAAAAGCCAGACTTATATTTTTCACTTTTTGACAATTTGTGACAAACGATATTAACATTATAAATGACACATATTTGGTTATAAGACTCATCGATATTCAATGTAAGAGAAAAATATGCAAAAAGTGAGCTGAAATATGATGGGAGCAAAAATATGGGAACTTTTATTGCATGATGATGGGTTAGATACATATTTTATAGGTGTATTAATTAAGTTCCCTCTAATTGTCACTCCTCAAAGGCTAAAACAGTAGATCAAACTTAAAGTCACTAGAAATGGGAGTTGAATTATATAAACAATGAACATGAAACTTCTTATCAAGCCTTGGGGGGTTTTCCACCCTTTGCATGAAAGATCAAAGCCCCAAAACCTTACTATCTTCATATTCATGAGCATCACCAACAAATCTCTTCCAATACCAATGCTCCCCCCATATAGTATCCATTTTTTCAATCGGTACATCTTTAGTTTCTGGCAGTAAAAAGTAGACGAACACAGTCATCAGCGCAACCCAGACTCCGAAAAAGAAGAAAATCATAGCCTTGAAATGGCATAGCATGACTAGAAATGTTTGAGCAACAATGAAAATCAAGAGAAAACCTACTCCGACATTTATACTCTGCGCAGCTGACCTAATTTCCAGTGGAAATATTTCACTTGGAATTAACCATCCTAGTGGACCCCATGACAAACCAAAACCAGAAGCATATATGCAAATCAAGACCAGAACTAAAATGTTGTAGCCTTGACTTAATGCACCATGATCCCCTAATCGTGCTGCCATTATTCCTCCAATCATCATTTGTGGAATCAACATTAGAATTCCACCTATTTTGAATATTACCCTTCTGCCTACTTTATCTACTATAAACAATGACAAAAGGGTCATGCTCGTCCCGACTATCCCGATAACCACTGAAGACATTAGTGATGCGCTCACGCCTGAACCAATTGTTCGAAACAATATTGGAGCGTAGAATCCTATCACGTTGATGCCCGTAACTTGTTGGAAGAATGGAATAGCTATGGACATAACTAGTTGAGGCCTATATTTCCTTTCTAGAATCGTCTTGAAAGGGCTTTTGAGGGTTCTAGAAGCTTCGCTTGCTGTAATGAGATCGTCGAATTCTGCTTGGACATTTTCAGTGCCTCGGATTCTCTGAAGCAGCCTTTTGGCTTTTTCTTGATCATGGCCTCGTTGAATAAGACTGTTTGGGGTGTCGGGTAGGAATATCGCCCCTACGGTTATGATCAACGCGGGAGCCCCGGCCATTGCAAGGGAAACTCGCCATCCCCAGCCTCCTTTGATCTTTTGCGTGCCATAATTAATGACATAGGCTATTAGGCATCCACTTCCCACACATAATTGGAAACACATGTTGAAAGCTCCTCGGTATTTAGCGGGGGCCATTTCTGAGAGATACAATGGGACCGACTACAGAAAAATTGAAGATATTCTTGAGTAAACAAGAAATAAGGCAAAGTTGCATTTTTCGTCCCACAAAATAGACTCTTTTCACTCTTGTTACTATTTACTAAGCTTTATGCGATTTTGCTTTTAATCCCAATATTTCAAAAAATTGCAACATTAGTCGTGGGACCTTTGCTTTGTATTCTTTTAAAAACTAACAGTATAAATTACATTTTACCAACTAGACCACAAATTTATGAAACATGCACCCCCCAAAACAGGGCGGATCTAAGTGTTAAAGAGGGGGGCAGTGCCCCCACTGAATTTTTTTTTTATATATAATATATACATATTTTTTAATTTTTAATTATAAATTACATTTGCCCCCCCCCGCGCAAATTATTAAGTGCCCCCTCAATTTTGAAAGTTTTAAATGCCCCCCTTAATTTTGAAAAATTATTTTTTTATGTTACAAAATTTTTTATATTTGAATTTCGCCCCCCTCAAAATCGAAAAATATCAAGTTTTCTCCCTTTACTTTGAGTTCACCCCCCAAAACTCAAAATTCTGGCTATAACAAAAGAGGTATAAAAGTATAAATTATGTCAAAAGTTGTAATTGAACCTAATTAGTTATTATATTTTCCCCCATAAATATAGCGTACCATACCGTGAGGGGCTTCCATAAATGTAGCGTACCCCCCCCTCCCCCGCACCCCCTCGGTAAAATTCCTAATGCCCCCACTGAACTCAGTTTCTAAATCCACCATTGCCCCAAAATAAATTTTTTGTGTCACTTACATCCCGAACTACGCTAAAATGTACTTAACCTCCTCCATAGCATCTGTATCAACTTTATCATCATCATTCTTATGATTGTGTGGGGGTGGGTAGTCATTGAGGTGCGGAAGAAAAAAGGAAAAAGAAAATTGTAAGTATAATGAGTCCATTAAGCAACTTAGGTCAACTATATTCACAAAAGTAATGAGAACTACCTGATTGGTAAAACCAACTCCTACTCCTAATAGGATACGGCCGAATATCAGCATGTACACGTTGCGAGCTACGCCTCCAAGGCAAGCACCGGTCAGGAATGCAGCTCCACCAATAAGGATGGATGCCCTACGGCCTAAGGCGCGAGTCACTCGTGAAGCAAACAAAGAAGCAACAAGGCCAGCTATATAGAGTGAGGAAGTGAAAGATGTCAGCAGTTGGCTATCAAATTTGCAGTAGTTGCTTGTGTCTGAGTTTTCTTTCATCTTTCTATAAATCCCTGGGAAGAATTCCTTCAAGAATGGATCCATTGAGGTCACTCCACCTTCACAATAACTTAGCTCAATCAAAACTATAGTATAAAGTATAAACAAAGGAAATTTGCAATTTTAGTGGTGTAAATTTGAGAGTTACAGGCACTTTAGAAACACTGATTTTCAATTTTGCAATTCAAAACAAATTTCATCATAAATTTTAAAAAGTGATCGGAAAATAGCATGTCTCAATCATGTGACCATATAATTTGGGTAGTTTTCAATTTTGCAGGTAAAATAGCACCTATTGTGCACGTGAGGAATAAAAAAAATGTCTCAGCAAATCTACAGGACAATAGCTGCAACTTTCTAGCATAAAGTTTTCAATATTAGTCTTATAAGTTATGGTAAGTGGCGTTTCTTGTTCAGGTGATGATTTTACCTCTAAAATTGAAAAAATCGTAAACTAAAAAGTTCATGTGGTTGGCACGGGAAATTCTATGCTACTCCTCACTTGGGCACATACCCACTTGGGTAGCATGTAATTAATTTCCCGGTTGGGACATGCAAATTTTGGACCAATGTTTCAATTTTGAGCGAAATTTTATCCTCAATCACATGAAAATAATTTGTCCACCTTGTATAGTTACTGGATGAAGTTTACAATTTTACTAGATAAACAAAATTAGATATGCAATATATTTTCTAGAATAAAAATAATAGCAATTCTTTTTACCTGTTACACCAGTATCATAGCCAAAGATGAGTCCTCCGGTAGCTGCAATAATTGAAGACAGCAAAACAAACCATGTAATATTTCCATTATAATGAACATCTTCACTTTTGCTAATGGCTACACTGATTGCCATGGATTTCTCCTAAGGTTAATCACTAATTATAAGTGAGAAGCCTACAGCACTTCTATTTGATACATACATATACATATATATATATATATATATATATATGTATCATAAGTATTTGTTCACTGTTCACTGCTTTAATTTCTCCCTAATGAAGTTGGTGCACTTGATTAATTAATCAGTAGCTCAATAATTCCATTAGTAGGCCCAATGAAGCACTATCATGCAATTATGGGAAAATCCTCCTGTTGAATGTGAGGAAATTTTGATTTTGGAGATGTAATTTTCTTATGTTTCAGATTAAGAGCACTGAAAAGGAAAAACTATGATTAGAGCAATGAAAAAGTATAAAATGAAGTCATCACATATAGTATATGATGACATTGGGGCAAAATTTGCATTGGGGCATAAAAAATAAAATGAAGTCATCACATATAGTATATGAAGTCATCACATATAGCTATGTTTGTTTCTATTTTGGAGGGTTTTTACGATGAAAATTTTGGTGAAAAAGTTTATTGGGAGTTATATATTTTGGTGAAAATGTGTTTGGTTTTGTGTTTGATTTTATTTCCAAAGAGACAAAAGTTATTGTAGCAGTCAAATCACATAAGTTTTTGTCTGAAAAGTTATGTTTATAATTAGTTAATGATTGAAAAATATAATATAAAATTTATATAATACAAAAAAGTAAGCCAAAAGTGGAGAAGGATGTAGGGTGGTGTAGGCAATGTATTTGTCAGAAATGTTTGGCCAAAAAATACCTGTTTGGTGAAAAATGAATAAATCAAACGAGTTGTGACCAAAATTTTGGCCAAAATATGGTTTCAAAATAAAAACAAACAAAGCGTGGTGTCGGAGATGTAATTTTCTTATGTTTCTCGTGTAACCAAAAAATTATGCGTACAAATAGTAAATGAGTTGCAGATTTAGAGCACTGAGAAGGGAAAACTATGATTAGAGCAATGAAAAAATATAAAATGAAAGTCATCACATATAGTATATGATGACATTGCGGCAAAATTACATATTTAGTCCCACGTAATATGGGTGTTTTAGTTTTGGTCTCACGCTTTATGTGATTTTAAAAATAGTCTCAATAATTTAAAAAATTTACAATATTATTCCTTTGTTTAAACAATGTCAGTCCCAAAATTTATTTTTTGTTAAAGTTAATGGAAACTAAAGGAATTTTAAAAAAAATAACATTTTGCCCCCTCAACTATATAAGTTGTATAAAACACCCCCTAAATAAGTATTAACGTCACTTACCCCTGAAAAATAATAGAAAATTAAGAACAATTGGGGAAGATGATGTTCTTGTTTTATTTATTTATTATTATTTTATTATTTTTCAGGGGGTAAATGACAAAAAAAATATTTAGGGGGTATTTGATAAAACATATATAGTTTCAGGGGGTAAAATACATTTTTTAGTTGACCATTCTGTTAGAAAATAAAGTGTGGGATCAACATTGCTTAAACAAAGGACTAAAATTATTGTAACTTTTTCCAAAATCATGTAAAAAGCGCGGGACTAGAATTACAATAGTCTTATCCTATGGAACTAAATTTACAATTTTGCCATGATATCGCAGTTACCAGGATATACCAATCCTGAGATACCTTTTCTACTACCAAATATTGATGTAAGACCAGTCTCGAAATTAAGAAAAGAAAGTTAGGAGAAATTGCCTTTTTGGTCTCATATATGTCCTTTCTCAATTTTGATCTCATTCATTACGAGATTCTCACATTGTGTTCCGTAACTTTTAAAAATTCTCACATTTAGTTTTAATTGAATTTTTCATCCAAAATTTAACGGTCAAGTACTCTAAAAAAATCGGTCAAAATATTGATTAAAAGTTGACCTTTAAACTTTGGACAAAAAATTCAGTTAGGACCAGATGTGAGAATTTTTAAAAGTTACGGGACACAATGTAATCTTTTAATGAATTGGACCAAAAATAAAAATGGCCAAACATAGGGGACCAAAAATGTCATTTTCTCACAAAGTTATATCAATAAATTCTTTTGCAAAATTAAAAACAAAAAGCTAAAAGTAACCAGAAATTGATAATGTCTCAAAATTTGTCTATTAGGTCACATCAAATACCACTAGATGAATTACTATATCACAAAATTTGAAGTTGGTTGGAGGGGAAAAAACTTAAAGTGACCAGAAATGGATATTGTCTCAAAAATTGTCTATATGTCTCGGTAAAAGGAATATTATCCCTCTGTTATTAAAAATAACTGATCAGCCCTTTCATTTATTAAAAAGTGGCAAATAACACCTAAACTCATTTATTTAATCAAAAAATACAAATATACCCTTAATATAATTATTATGAGATATCTCTTCATTTTTTTTTCCTTTTTAGTTTTTAAAATTATATGATATAATGTAGTTCTATACACATAGTAGATTATAAATAATTTTGATATATAATTTTGTTTTAAAATATGTGAAATAAATTTATTTATTTTTGTTAATATTTGCTCATTCCTCTTGATCGCCAAAGTTCCTAAAGATCCCTCTTTCATCGGCTTTGAACCTAACCAGCAGGTCTAATCTGACTGTTCCTATCCCCGGGATTGGTGGATAATTGCTACTCTTGTGTAAAAAAGTCTAGACTGTTGTGGTTAGATGCATTCCTATTTCATTATTTTACCCAAAATAGTGTAAAACATTGAAATAAATAATATGTAAACTTTAATTTCATATTTTTTATCGTATATGACATGCATATATTAAAATTTGGTAAAAAAAATTCAAACAGTCATTATACACAATAAGTATATTGAACATCATAATGTTTGTATATTACATTATTATCATATTTTATGATATGAGTAATAACATTTATAATTAAATAATACATACAAAAATAAATATTTTTTAATTTTATATATGTTAGAACAACTTGATTTATTAGTAAATATAAATGTTATGTATACTGATTTGATAACTATTGCTTTAAATCATTACAAACTATAAAATAAAGTTGGGTGATTTTGTAAAATAATTCATTTAAAATTCATTGTTATATGCAGAAGGGCATATTTGACATTTTAGGGATAATTATATATCGTACCCCTGTGAAACACGAACTACACACATCCCTCTTGTGTTAAAAAATAGTCTTATATACCCCCCGTGTTTTTAAAAACCGTTCAAGAAAATCTCTGTCTGTTAGAAACTAACGGAGAGTAGCATTCACTTACAATTTGTGTGAATTGAGAAGTATTTTAGGGTTTTTAAAGGTTTAAATGAAAGTGTAATAGACTAAAATGCCCCTTTCCTTCTTTTTTTTTCCTCTTTTTTTTTTTTCTCTTTTTTTCCTTTTTTCTTTCCTTCTTTTTCCCCTTCACTCCCTTCTTCTTTGTCTGCCACCCACAACAACCATCCCCTTTACCTTTGGCTGCCTCTAATCACCATGATGACAATGCAAATAACCACCATCAACACGCCGGTAATAACCCGCTGCCCTACAAACTCTCAAACCCCCGGAAAAACACCACCATTCTACGTCTCGTCTCCACAGATCCGCCGCACCACCACCGTCCAACACCGTCGTCCTTCTTTGTAGTGAAATCTGCCACCATTGACACCCCCGCCACCACTCTACCTCGTTCACCACCACCGCGTCACTTGGATCTTCTTTATAGATTTTTTATTTTGCGAATTTTCAGATTTATTTTCTACTTTTCTGAATTTTATTTTTAAAAATTTATATAATTATTTTTGATACTCTTTATGACTTTTTCATAAATTTTAATATTTTTTTTCTTGGACTTTCTGATTAGTTTTTTTATTTCTTTGAATTTTTATATTTCAAAAAAAATATTCAATTATTTTCTTATTTTGTTTGTGACATTTTTCAGTGATTTTCTGATTTTTTTGTCAAATTTATGAAATTATTTTCTGAATATTTTTGGGATATTTCTTGAATTTCAAATTTGTTTTTTTTTCTTCTGATTTTTTATGTATTTTTTTATTTTCAGAATTTTATAATTATATCTGATACTTTTTTGATTTTTCATAATTATTTTCAGATTTTTTATAATTATTTATGATACTCTTATGATTTTCATAATATTATTAATTTTTATATCCTCGTGACCGAGACAAAAAATGGATTGTAAAGACAAATTCTAAGAATTACACTACCTCAAACGAATGGAAATGGTTGGAGGAAGCAAAGAAAATTAATGTGATTGTTTAAATGGCTTTCGTTTTTTGTAAGATTTAGTATAAGATTATTTAATTTTTTCTAGCTGCCAAATTTTGTCACCATGGAGGAGTCCAAGATTCAGAAACAAGTTTCAAAAATAAAGATAATAATTTAATACTAGGGGTATAACAGTCATACAATATATAAAAAAAAATAACGCCGTTAGTCCGCACTAACGGAAAAGGAGAGTGTGCAAACTAAACAAAAACACAGGGGTATATAAGGCTGTTTTTTTAACACACGGGGGATGTGCGCAAGTTTCGTGTTTCACAAGAGTGTATTATGCAATTATCCCGACATTTTCAATGAGGCTGGGTGCATTTTGTCTCATTTCTGAAAACACAAGGGGGTAATCAGTCATTTTTATAACACATGGAGATAATAAGCCCCTTTTACATAACACAAAGGGGCAATACGCGTTTTACCCCTATATGCCCATATCACAAAATTTGAAGTGGTTGTAGTGGGATAATGAAATGGATGCCATAATTTGTGAAAAATCTATTTCTCAATGATTTTGGGGGTGGAATAGGTGGGGAGGTCTATTGATTTTTGTATTTCATATTTTTCCAGAAATTTCAACTTTGAATTGATTTTTGGAAGGATATCTTCCATGGTCCTCTAAAGAAACTCTTCTTGATAAAACAAAAGTGGGTGAAATGTGGCATGTGTTGTTTACGTGACCATCGAATTTGACAGCTTCAATTTTTAATATTCGAGGAGAAAACATATATTATGTGCGTGGGAATAAAAAATGTTATTCCCACTAATTTTAGGGATTAAAATTGCCACTTTTATTAACTTACAAAATTTAAATTGCAAGGTCACCTAATTAACACAAATTAGTCATGTATGTTATGATAACTGGCATGTTAGGGCCTCGATGTTTCCTCCAAAATTAAAACGACCATGTGCGTGGCACTTGCAAAAATTTGACCAACTTTTTCAATTTTCATCGAAATTTGATGCCGTCAAATTGTCAATATCATGTCAATGAGGCATATACATATTTTAGAGGTTGTAGGTTTTTGTGAGTCTTTTTCTATTTTCTTAGTAGTAAATGTTACATTGTTATTAATATTTATATGTTGAATAATGATTGATATTCATTATGCATATGTGATCGATTTCATTAAAAAAATATGCCAATATCACTAAAGTTGTCATCCCAATAATTATAGGACTATTTTGGAGTTTTGCTTATAATTATAGGTAAGTCTGTCAATCGGACCCTATGAGTCGAGTTTAGGGTGGTTCAAGCTCAAACTCATCGGGTTTGAATATTATAGGCTTAAACTCAGCTCATAAATCTTTTCTTCGGCTCGGCTCAAACTCAGGCTCACGTTTTTTATGAGCTTTGGGCCTATTTCGGGTCGGCTCATTAATTTTTCTCAAATAAAAAAAGGCAACTAATAGAATCATATTAAGAGACTAATTTTAAAGAGTATATTAAATAAATATTTACGCTAATGAGTATGTATAATTCCAAACTAATGGAGTCACAAAGTCTACAACAATGATTATGCAAATTTAGAATCTTTATCAATGTATATTAGGTGGTATAAAATAATTGAAACTTCTTCCAAAATCTCTTTAGACGAAAAGCTCCTACTGATATATACATTTCATCGATTTCGTAAGCCTCAAGCTTAAAAATCTACAATGCATTTTATATAAGTTAGCTTAAAAATAATTTTACTATATGAGACAAAATATTAATTAGAGAAAATTTTGACTTCAGGCTATTCGGGGCTGAGCCTATCATAGCTCAAATTCAGCTCGCAAATTGGGCGGGTTTAATTTGTAAACTCAAACTCAGCCCGTTTCACATTCAATTTGGCTCAGCTCATACTTAAGCGGGCCCAACAATCAAGCTTCGGGTAGACCCGACTCAATTGACAATCCTAATTATAGGTAATCTCACATTTTCCAAGGCTATTTTAGTAATCTTATCAATAATTCACTTTTTTGGGGATCAAAACTTGAAGTAGAATCCTCAAAGATGGTTTAGCATAAGCATCCAAATTATAACACAATAAGAAAAGGGGTTTTAGAGACGATTTTCCATCCAGATATGGATTTTCATTCTCTGAAACCATTATTCCGTCTCTAAAACTAATCAGAGACGAAAAGTTTAGTTTCTAATATCAGCGGCGGAATTAGAGATGGATTCGTATTCATCCCTCGATTGCCCTTCAATCATCACGAGACAAAAAACTCACATACAAATCCATGATCAATTTTAATTAAATTTTGTTTATACAAATTATATTTGTCACGTTATTGGTTATTCACATAGACTAAAAATAAAATCGTATAAACCGTAATACTAGAAGTAAAGTAAATTTATTGATTGTGGAACGAGAAGTGCAGCTTTGACCTGCATGGATGTTCTAGTGCATAATAACTTATGAATATATTATTCCTTGAAGATGAGATTTAATTAATTTTATAATTTTCACTCTTGATACTTCATAAATTGTGTTAGTTTTAAATTTTAATAATTGTTCGATCTATGTTTCATGCAGACCGGCCTACCTCGCCCTTCCATGAATAATTAATATATTATCTTGATGTCGTAGGTTAATTATATGTTTGAACAATGCTATGATAAATCATAAGTTTGATGCCTCCCTAGTTTTGTAAATAATTATTCTTTAAAAACACCCGCTTGGATTTGACATATAACTCTAATTATAACATTATTGATATGGGCCAAAAATGTTTAGGGGTATTTTAGTAATTTACCCATCCTCGGATTAGGTCGGGACGCCCACCATGGGTCAAAGCCCACGATGGGAGGATTAGCCAAGCCCAACAAGGGCTGGCAGCCTATTAAGCCTAAAAAGGTAATTCATCTGGCCTAATAATAATAACAATTAAATTACGTCATTTGGGCTGGTAGCAAGATAGGGCCCATGAGCCCATAAATCATAGCCAGCTCCCTATAAATATCTCAAAGGAGCTGAAGAATGATCATTATCTACTCCCCCAGTAAAAAATACACTGGCAATAGAGAGTAACCCCATTAACGAACTACGAATTGACTTGATCCCACTTTGCATGGGTACGTAGGCAGCTCAAAGTAACCGAGCGCAGTCTATGGTATACAAAAACCAACCCCCAACCTAGTTTGTCATGAGTTGGATCGGTTCCTCCACTCCACGTGGTCGAACACGTGACATTCATACTCTGACGATTTTTACCATCATCAGATTGGCGCCGTCTGTGGGAACTGCGGTCCAGCCACTGAGCATACAAACTAGGTTGCAAGCACGTACTACGGGAGATAGGATCACGAACAATGGTCAACCAGCCGTAGCCAATGAAGTTCTGAACCAAACACCTGAGGACCAGCCTAACACTCAAGTGGTCGGAGAGAATCCTCCCAACGCGCCGGCCAACGGCCTATTGCTCCTCCCTTGGTGAATGAGCAAGAAGTGCCACCTGCAACACCAGCGGTGATCCCACTCCCTGCTTCCAAGGTGTTCGAGATCACCCAAGAGGCTTTGCTGGCTCTGGTCAAGGATGCCTCTGTTCGCGCGGCTGCAAGGGCGGTACGACAATACGCCCAAGAACATCTGTCACGAGCATCAACCAGCATGGCAAGACCCCCAAGCAAGAAACCATCATGAGGCTCCCCAACCTCAAGAGAAGCGGCCGCAAGATTCGCCCCCTCTATCTAGTCGCCAGGGTCTGGAGCCTCGTGAGAAGAGTCGCCCCCATCGAGGAGCGCCTGACCAATCTCCTCGCCGAGGTCATGAATCCCTGACCCCCGGTGGGATTGGCTTGAGACGATCTAATTCACCCGTCAATGGGACAACAAGGGAGAGAAAGAGGAGAACACATCCTCGATCTCCTCGCCGGGGGTAAGCTTCTCTGACCCCCGAGAAGGCTTTGCAGAGGCAGGATGGTCGTCACAGGCACGCCCCTCGCCCCGCGGTGAGCTCGGAGAACGTCGGGCGATATGAGGATATGCAGTTGATGCCACTAGCAGTGGCCCCTCCGAAAAGAAGTTCGTTCTGCACGTCAATTCTGGCATAATCATTACCGCCCGAGTTGAAGATACCTCACCTAAGTGAGTATGAAGGAGCGGGAGACCCCCAGGAACACATTGACTAGTTCAACGCGAAGGCTAATATGTACGACATCAGTGACGCAGCTTACTGTAAGATCTTTCAGCCCACCCTCTCAGGAAGGGCCCTAAGCTGGTTCAACCGACTACACGCCGGAACCATCACCGGCTTTGAGCAACTAGCTAAGCGCTTCCTTAATCATTTCTCCATGAACAAGAAGTATCCTAAGACATCATCTTTCCTGTTCACGGTGGTTCAGAAAGAGGGGGAGTCCTTGAGAGAATATGTGCAACATTTCTCTAACGCGGTATCAGAAGTGCCGTACGTGAATCATGAGCTATTGTCTGGAATTATACAAAGGAATCTATGCAACGGTAGGTTCAAGGAGTCGATCGTTGAAAAGCCCCCGTCAACTATGGAAGAGCTGTTGGCAAGAGCTGAGAAGTATATAAGGATTAAAGAGACTGTCGGCCCAATCAAGAATGAGGGTGGTGGCAATAAGAGAAATCCAGAGACGATGACAAATCGCCAGAGGCAAAACAGAGGAAGCCTATGCCCCATTCGGGGTTTGAGAAGTATACTCTTCTTACACTTTCAAGAGAGCGAGTACTAGCTATCGTCGAGTAGCAAGGAATAGTCTCCTAGATTAAGAAGATGGGGGATATCCCCAGCCGCCTCAAGTCCAAGAAGTATTGTAGATTTCATAGGGACAAGGCCACATGACCGAGGAGTGCCACCACTTGCAAGTTGAGATAGAAAAGTTGATCAAGAGAGGCTATCTTCAAGAGATAGTTGCCCCATCCGAAGTAACAGTTCAGACACCCCAAAGACCGAGGGGCAGAGATAGAGGCAAAAACGGTCCCCTGGCGACAGACTCTGAAATGGAAAACCCCCTAGTGAATGGAATCATAGGGGTGATCTTAGGTGGCCCGACAGGAGGAGATTCGGCGAATGTAAGGAAGGCCTCATTGAAGTCAACAACAGGGTTGCATGCATTGAGTTCCCTACCTGGGGAGCAAGTTAATCAAATAGAGCCCTAACTTTCAGACCATCGAGTTTGGGCAGCGAGACTTGGGAGAAGACATCCCATCAGTGAATGATGCCTTGGTGATATCAGCACTAATCTCGAATTTCTAGGTGAAGAAAGTGCTAGTGGACAGCGGGAGTTCGGCAAATATAATCTTCTACAATGCCTTCATCCAGCTAGGGGTGGATAACGCTCGGCTTTATCCCGTCAACACCCCACTAACTGGGTTCACTAAAGAAACAGTGGAGGCACTGGGGGAAGTATCGTTCCCCATCTCATTAGGCGCCTACCCCGAGCGATCCACGAAGATGGTCAAATTTTTGGTGGTCAAAGCCCCCTCCACCTACAATGTTATTTTGGGGAGGCCGAGCTTGAACCTGTTCCAAGCAGTGGTTTCAACCTACCACTTGAAGGTTAAGTTCCCTACTGCTGTAGGAATTGGAGAAGCCATCGGAGACATCAAAATTGCACGGGAATTCTACGCGAGCGCACTAAAGAAGCCAAAAAGGAAGTATGACAACAAAGATCCCACAAACAAAGGGAAGCTAGCCGCCATCAACATAGTCTCGCTCCAAGAGACTCGCTCGGGGGCCAGGGTCCAAGCAGCCCAAGGACTCCCACTAGGCAGCAGTGTTCCATCAATCGAGCCAGATGTAATGGTATGTGACTCCCAGGATTTGACTAATGGATAATCCCCGGGAGGTATTGAAAGGTAAAACCTTACTCTATCCCTTAATTCAATTAAAAGACAATATCATGTTGGCCACGAGTCAAGTGTTGAAATTTTATTTACTTAAGTTTTGCGGTGCCTAAGTGCATCCAACACTATATGTTTGAGATGCCCATGGACATCCCCTAAGTGTACTTCGGATCTTTGATGATTGAATATTTTTATTAAGGTACTAACGAGCACTCCTTCATTTCTTTTATGATGAATGTTACCTTGGCATGAAAGCATGCGAACTTGATAAGCGGGTAAACTATTACCCTTAGGTGATTATAGAGCGCCTAAAATAAATGGCCCTCGGAGATATCTCATCCGACAGAGGCTATCACTTAGTTTATTTTGGCAGTTCGATATACAACCTAGACGATGGTTGCTAACAATAGACAAAAATGGCCACGCGCCAAACACACGCTTGAGTGCCTATCGCACCCCCAATACTTAGCCAAATTCGCTCACGAAGCATGGTAAAAATATTCGCGACCCCATTTGAGGTCAAAATGGGTGACACCGTGAGAATCCCCCAAGCTGTAAAAAGCTCGCTCGAGGATGGGTCACCTCATAATCCCTCCAGCAATATCGAGAGAGGCTGAGGACCTATGGTAGGTCTCTCCACTCCCATTAAGATTCTGGAACGAGATTATACATAAAATAAACATCAAAGAAACAAATAAGCCTTCACCAATAAGGAACAATGAGTACCACACTCACTCCATTATGCCGTTTAAGGCAAAAGGTGAGCTATCCCTTGCAATTAAAGCTAAGGAAAGAACTCACCCCTTGCCATCATAAAAAAGGTCAGGGCGTAATTCTTGAACATAGAACATCACGGGCTAGTCAAGCCTATAGCTCTCATCATAAACCCTCGCTAGGGTCTCTTACTCCTGAATTTGATTTTCATATTAAGGAGTAGGGGGCATGTGGGATAGAAGAGGCTAAAGGTATAGCTTTTCAAAAATTATTTAAAAAATAATAAAATAAAATACTCATTGTGGAGAAAAAACCATAAAAATTAGTAGAGTACCAAAGCTAAAGCTCATAAAGTAGCAAGGTACCATGGCAATGATAGAGAAATTAGTCTATCACATAGAAAAATATGCGGAGATAATAAAGATAGCTAAAGACGAACGTGTCAATAGATAGAAAATATGCAATATGCCTCAAGAGGCTACAAAGCAACATACACCCACACGGGCCAACAAGGGCACGTTCGGAGGCAAATAACATAAAAATATTTTGGAAAGGAAACTAAACCCCGAGGGGTAAGAGCATGAAAGGGTCTGCCAGCTAAGAGGGCGACCACAACCTCACATATCAGCACCGTCCCCAGCTTCAGTCTCACCATCACTAGTGTCGGGGACATTCTCAAACATCCATGTGAAATCATCGCCAGGGTACCGACCACTGTCGCGGATAGTCTTACGGCACTTGCTCATCGTCTTAGTCATAAAGCTTCGAGCAAGCTTGTACGCTCGCCGATTACACTCTTCAATGAAGGCGGTACTCTTACGAAACTTATCCACCGCCGACCTCTTGGCATCGCCTAAAGTCCTTTTCCCTGCGTTCGAGCTGAGAAAGTGGCTACCATTGGACTTTTCCGCCTCAAGATCCTTCTCTACTTTCATATACTTCTTCTCCCAACAGTCGGTTGCATTCCTAGCACCCCAGTACCGGGACAGAAGATTACGGTTCTACTCAAGACTGGCTTGCTGTTTTCTCTCCCCCTCTTCGCACTTGAGACGGAGGCAGTGAGACAGTTGGATAGCCTGGCAAAAAGGGGGGAGAAAACTTTAGACAAACAACCAAATAGCCTCTACATAATAATACGATTAAAGACTCACCCGACCGGCGCTGGTGCAGATCTCCTGATCAAGTCGCTCGACCGGTAGGGATGATAAATGCATAACATCGTAGTCCATCAAGATCATCCTGGTCATGGACAAAGGGGTCATGGGATCTGCAGCATCCCAAAATTAAGTGACATCGGGGTCTAAATTTGCTCCCGGGTTGAACAAACCGGTGCCCGGGTCGTTGGAACTGGAGGTCCCCGTGGAACGACCGCGAGCACGCTTTGCCATAAGAGCCGATCGGGGCAAAGAATACGCGGGAAAATGCTGATCTAGAGGGATCGCTCCCTTACTATGACTAACTCTGGGAGACAAATGGGCAAAGTCCCCATTAATATGATCACTATCACCCGCCTCCAACACAACAGTGCCTGGGGGACTGTCGAGAGCGCTCCGCCTGGGACCATGAACGCCCTTAGAACCAAAGTCCGCCATTAGAGAATCAAAATCCAAAGTGCAGAGGACCTGCACTGCCGGGGTAGAGTCCATGGGGGAAACAAACCCAGATGCGCCCCCCCGGGCAAAGTGCGAAGGTCCCGGCTGGTCGGCCCCATCAGCACGGCCGTGTGAGACGTAAGGGGCAAGAGGAACGGTAGGGCTCGCCTTAATGCCCCTGGATGCTCTCATATCTACACAAAACACACAAATTCACCAAGTATGAGTAAGGGGCATAAAAACAATCAGTGCTAAAAAATCACAACAAAAAGTGCAAGAAATTAAAAGCGCGAATATACTGGCAGTATAAAAATGTTGAAGGTCAAAAGTCACTATCAAACAAACCCATTTTGTTATACTTATCTCTAAGTTGTCATTGCTTTCGGGTGATATGGTGGAAGGCAATGCTCCCAGCCCAACGCAAGGGAGTAGGTATACCCAAGTTGGTGGTCGGACAGTTAAAGAATTGCGACTTCCAATCACTCTTAGTCTTAATATTTCCTTTTCAAAACCTAAAAGTCGGTGAAGGGTCAAAATACACGTAGGATGTGGGGCTACTCATCTTAATTATGAACAAGGCCTGAAAAACGTCCAAGCTAACGTCAAGGCCTAACTCGGCAAACCGAGAAACAAAACCCTCAAAGAAGGTGAAACAAGTTGGAGTTAGCTGGCTTATGCAAATATTGTAGTAAGCTAAGACTTCTCCGAAGACTTTATGGTAGGGAATTGTGAGCCACGAGCAAAAATACTCTGCGTAGAGGGTCACGTGCCCCTCCGGAGGATCTAAGACCCGATAGCCCTATAGGGGTACGAATAACTCAAATTCCATTGGGGTGTCATCACAAAAGAGCTAGAAGCTTGATCAGGGTGATAGTAGAATCACGAGAGTCAAAAGTATGACCGTCAAGAGAGGTTGGATCCTCGCCTGTAGAAGATTGACCCCATCGCCCTATGAACCTAAATAGGCTCTATAAATAACAAGTCCCTACTAGAAACTACCTAAAGTGATAGCACATGTATTGAGGAAATCTAAGTCGAGGATGAATGAAATGTCTCGCAGCTAAGCCGCACACTAAAACGACCTCGTGGCTATATCGCGAGACCCAAATGCCTCACGGCTAGCGCCACGAGGCACGTCGCCTTGCGGCCGGGTGACCGCGAGGCCGGCATGACTGTTCGAGTGACCGAGGTGACCGCGAGGCAGGGTGTCTCGCGACCCCTCGCGGTCACATGACCTGGAGGCTCCGGCCTTGTCATTGCGCTGTGAGGCGTCGGCCTTTCGGTCATGCTGCGGAGCACCTTTCCCGAGGCACCATACCTAGACACGATATCCCCGGGAAGAATCGCACAGTACCCCTGGCGAATGGATTCTCAAGAGCGGGAAGGTTTCGCACTCGACCATCTAAGATAAGGTCGGAAAAAATAAGCTATGATCGTGACACCTTAGGCAAAAAAGAGAGAGCAAAATTACAAATATTGTCATTACCTTGATCACCTTGAGTCTTGCCCATGGTTGAGAAAGGGAGGCTCCTAGAGAGAGAAATTCTTGAGAAGAGGAGTTGAATGAGTGAGAGTATGAATGAGAGATGAGCGTGAGACCTACCTTCTTCCCTTACTTAAGTAAGAAGTAGTTGAGGAGCCTTTATGACCCACTACCCATCATAAATTAAAGCTAATTGGCCCTGCCTAAGTCGGATCACTTCTGCTCCTGAGTGTCTTTCGAACCGGGGAGCGGGGGGGCATATGATGTGGGCCAAAATTGTCTAGGGGTATTTTAGTTATTTATCCATCCCCGGATCAGGTCGGGGCGCCCACCATGGGTCAAAGCCAGCGATGGTAGGACTAGTCAAGCCCAAGAAGGGCTGGCAGCCTATTAAGCCTAAAAAGGTAATTCCTCTGGCCTAATAATAATAATAATAATTAAATTACGCCTTTTGGGCTGGTACCAAGATAGGGCCCATAAGTTCATAAACCATAGCCAGCGCCCTATAAATACCTCAAAGGAGCTAGAGAATGACCATTATCTACTTCACCAGTAAAAAATACACTAGCAATAGAGAGTATCCCCATTAACGAACTACGAATTGATTTGATCCCACATTGCTTGGGTACGTAGGCGGCTCAAAGTAACCGAGCGCAGTCTATTCAAAAACCAATCCCCAACCTAGTTGTTAGGGATTTCATGTTAGATGTTTTGATGATGACAATTAGGATTTTATGTTAGACCCTAAAATATGTAAGTTTGATTTTACTTAGAAATCATGTATAAGATTTGAAGCGTTAGAATTGTAATAGGCTTTATAAGCTTTGTTTTATTTTATTCTAGATTGTTAGGCTAAGTGCTCTTAGACTGAGCGTCTGATAAATTCTGAGTGAGCTTATCAGTAGTTAAGTTTGAAGACTCAAGCGCCTTTTGTGCAGCAGATTTTCAGGAAAAAGGACAAAAGTTGTTCACTCGCGAAAGTGAGAGACACACGCCTGTGCATGTGTTAAACGGACACTTTTTCCAAGATTGCCTGTAAATAGGACTTCAACAACAAGCCAAAAACACTGATCATATTCCAAGCTAATTTGTTGTTGCATTGACGTCTCATTCCTTAAACTCTCAGAAAAGCCAAAATATTCAAGCAAAAATTCTCTTTGCTTTTCTTCAATTCTTGAGACAGTCAACCAATATCTCAAACATTCTTTTCAGAGAAACCTACATTACTATTGAGATATTCCCAGTTGATTGAACTTTATCAACATCAAACAAACCATTAAGAAAAACCTCATCCAAGCCTCGCTATCTGTGTGAAGTCGAAGTTAGATACTTGCATTATTTCTGAGTGAAAGAAGCAAGAGGATAGAAGTGATTTGGAGTAGAAATCTGTGTGATCAAAGAGCTCAAGTCGTCAACATCCATCTCTCCCTAATTTGTAGAAAATTCTGTGTAATTCTTTGAGAATCATTTTAGTGGATTGCCTCCAAGTGATCAAGGAAAAGAAGGACATAGTTGGGATTACACCACCCAACGAACCTTACAAATATTGTGTTTTTTATTTTACAGTCAATTTCCATATTGTCATTGTTGGGTTTTGTTCGAAAAAGCATAAACGCAGCAGAAGGGATTTCAAAAATTAAAACGAAAACCCAATTGGTATTCTAATTCGCATAATTGAATCTAAAAGCGTATAACGAATAAAACTTACTCGTTAATATGAATATGATGATGGAGAAAAACTTCTTCTTCTCCAAACTCAAAATATTGAAGCTTCCAAATCTTCAATCTTTTGGTTTGATTCTTCAAACTTGAACTTGATCCGAACAACGAAAATATGTCATCTCTAAATCGTCACGCACGGATCAACAAACGAAAAATCCCCTTTCTTTTTTCTCTATGGTGGACGGCTAGGTATAGAGGAGGGGAGAAATATTTTTCTTTCTTTTGAGAGTTATGAGAGTTATGTATTCTTCTTACTTGTTCTAAGTCAAAGAGTCCTTATATACCTCATGACTTATTGAACAAGTCAAAACAAAAAAGCCCTAATATGTGGCCTCTCAAAGACGCCACTTTGAGGCCTAGTAGGCGTCCAATTGGACTCCTTATTTAGCCCCGGGATTTGTTTTGTTTAATTAATTTCTTATTTCAATTAATAATTTATTATATCCAATAAATTAATTAATTAAATAACCAAAGTAATTAGATAAATTAATTCATTTATATTCCACAAGGAAATTAATTAATAATTAATCTTATCATTATAATTAATTATTTCATCTAATGAATAATTAATTATTTAATTTATCCAATAAATTAAAACTCCCAGAAGAAATAATAGAAATTCCTTTTTCTTCATTTTGTCTTTGTCAATCCTTTAGCGCGACTCTTTAGATTCGTTTCGTTTGGCAATGAGAGGAAACCAAAGAAAGTGGGTAACACCTAGCCAGTCACATGGCCCACTTCGTAACCCAAATGAAAACGAATGATAGGATCATTCTGAAATCTTCCAATCGTAAATACCGTATATGTATAAATCCTTTGTTCACGTTCCCCGGTCAAGTGAGAGTCATGGTTATGTCAAACTCACTGGACTTGACCATATGTATAAATCATAATAAATACGAGATCATTGAGATCGATTTAGTGCCAAGCACAATCGTCTCGTTTGCTTTGGCCAAAAAATTTGATCTTTATTTATCTATAATTACATAAGGTACATACTCATTCACTTATGAGAGAACAAATCTCATATTAGATATCTGTTAAGATTACCACTTGCCCATCAAGTCCGCATTTCGAGGTTGACCCCACCAAAGGGTGAATTGGGTCTAACTACTCTAATGAAAGACTTGACGTCACAAGTGCATCTTCAGCTTGATACTTCAGGTCAAAGGTTCACATATACCTATTACGCATAATCAGTTCTATCATTGACAGTCACAGAGTGAAAATCCATGTGACAGAACCGATGTGAGTCGTGTTCGAACATATCAGTTCCACTGACGTGTCTATAATCTTAATCTCCTATCATCCCATGATACCAAACAGGCACTCCCATGTCGGAGCTAAGATTGTACAAGTATTCGAAGTCTTTATTTGTCCATTAAAGACTTCATATTACTTGCGAACTTACTTTGGTAATCAAGATCGATCTCTCTAGTGCCAATCTTCATATCTCATAAGAAGTAGAGGGATCGCACTGAAAACATGGACAAAACATTTTACATAACTTATAGATGCAGATAAGAATTAAGTGAAAACTCAATAATGCCTTTTATTTAAGAAGAGTTTAAGTTCAATACAAGATATATGCCCTATACACTCTATCCTCTATGGCATTTGAGGGCATAATCCTAACAATCTCCCATTTGCACTCAATGCCACTCATTGTGGTATCTAATACCCATCCTTTCCAGGTGTCGATCCAAAACAGCCCGAGGTAGTGGTTTGGTGAACAGGTCAGCTATATTGTCAACTGAGGCTATTTTCTGCACTGCTATCTCTCCTCTGCCAACGATCTCCCTGATGATGTGAAATTTTCTCTCAATATTTTTGGACTTGTTATCAGACCTCGGTTTCTTGGCTTGCGCTATCGCTCCATTGTTATCACAATAAAGTGGCAACGGGCGCTGAGCACTAGGGACCGTTCCAAGTTCTCGAAGAAAATTCCTCATCCAAATAGATTCTTTCGCTGCCTCTGAGGCTGCTACATACTCTGCTTCAGTGGTGGAATCAGCGGTTGTGCTTTGCTTGGAGCTCTTCCAAGACACCGCTCCACCATTGAGAGTAAAAACAAACCCTGAAGTGGATTTTCGGTCATCAACATCAGATTGAAAGTCTGAATTAGAATAACCTTCCATCTTCATATCTCCACCTCCATAGATGAGAATCATATCCTTAGTTCTTTTCAGATACTTTAGGATATTCTTCACAATTATCCAATGTTCCTTTCCAGGGTTTACCTGAAATTGACTCACCATGCTCACAGCATAGGCAATGTCGGGTCTAGTACACAACATTGCATACATCAGGCTACCAACTGCAGAAGCATAGGGTACATTACTCATCTCTTGTCTATCTTCCTCACTTTGAGGACACATAGACTTGGATAAGTGTACTCCATGCCTCATGGGAAGAAACTCTTTCTTAGAGTTGTCCATCCTAAACCTCTTTAGGATCTTTTCTAAATAAAGGGCTTGAGAGAGGCCTATCATTCTATTCGTTCTATCCCTGTAAATACGAATTCCTAGAATGTATGTGGCTTCTCCCAAGTCTTTCATGGAAAACGTACTCGAAAGCCATTTCTTGACAGTGGTGAGCATTCCTACGTCATTTCCTATAAGTAGAATGTCATCCACATATAGTACTAAGAACGAGAGTTTGCTCCCACTAGTCTTCTTGTAGACACATGGTTCATCTTCGTTCTTTGATAAAGCCATATCCCTTAACTTCTTCATCAAAACGGAGATTCCAGCTTTTAGATGCTTGCTTGAGACCGTAAATGGACCTCTCAAGTTTACATACTTTATGGATATCGGACTCGAACACAAAACCCTTTGGCTATTCTATATAGATATCCTCCTCGCGGAATCCATTTAGAAAGGCCATTTTGACATCCATTTGCCATATCTCATAATCTAAGTATGCAGCTATGGATAACAGAATTTGTATGGACTTTATCATAGCTACGGGCGAAAAGGTTTCTTGATAGTCAACTCCTTCTCTTTGACTATACCCTTTCGCTACGAGCCTGGCTTTAAAAGTGTCAACCTTGCCATCGCTACCTATCTTTCTTTTGTAGATCCACTTACATCCTATAGGTTTTATACCTTCAGGACGATCTACCAAAGTCCAGACATGGTTCGATTGCATAGAGTCCATTTCTGTTTCCATGGCTTCTCGCCATCTTGAAGCGTCGACATCCACCATCGCTTGATCATAGGTACAAGGATCATCTTCATGACCTTCTTGTACTACAGTGTGAAGCTCTCGCTCCCCCTGCAGTAGATACCCATACCTCTCAGGTTCATGCGGTATTCTACCAGATCTACGTGGTGGTTGTACTACTATGGGTTCAGGCCTCGGTTCTTGAACAGATGTACTTGAGGGAGTTTCATTTTGTTCTTCTAGAACAATTTTTTTACCTTTGTCCCATTCTAAGATGAACTCATCCTCAAGGAAGTGAGCTTGTAGGGCCACGATGATTCTTTGATCATCATGCAGGTAAAAGAAGAATCCCATGGAATCTTCATGATAACCAATGAAACGTCCCATTAGGGATCTTGCCTCCAATTTCTCCACTTTAGTCTTCTTGACATAAGCGGGGCATCCCCAAATCTTAATATGATTAAGACTCGGTTTCCTATTATTCCACATCTCATGCGGAGTTTTAGGAATGGATTTGGAGGAACATCTGTTCAAAACATGAGCAGCGGTAAGGAGCACGTATCCCCACAACGAAATGGGTAAATCAATGTAACTAAGCATGGAACGAATCATGTCCAACAGTGTTCGATTCCTTCGCTCGGCTACTCCATTCAGTTGAGGAGTTGCTGATGGTGTTACTTGTAACATTATTCCTTGTTGTCTTAGGAATTCATCAAACTCAGCACTCATATATTCTCCTCCACGATCCGATTGTAGAGTTTTTATATTTTGCCCAGTTTGATTTTCTACTAAGGCCTTGAACTCTTTGAATCTTTCAAAGGATTCAGACTTTTGCTTCATCAGATACACTAGACCAAATCTTGAATGGTCGTCAGTGAAAGTGATGAAGTAGTAGAAACCTCCACGAGCCATTTCTCCAAATGGCCCGCAGACTTCGGTATGCACTAATCCTAAGACTTGTGTAGCCCTTTCAAAAGTCCCTGTGAAGGGGGATCTAGCCATCTTGCCTAAGAGACATGATTCACATGTAGGAATAGGGTTCGACCCTAGTGAGCTTAAAAGCCCATCTTTTTCCATTTTGTGGATCTTGTGCTCTCCGGCATGGCCTAGTCTAAGATGCCACTTGAGTCTTAAGTTAGTTTCTTACCTACCACGTTTACGTGTTACAACATTAACATCAGATGAATTACGGACATTTAAATAATACAAACCATTAACTAAACATGCATTGCCAACTAATTTATTTCCATAATAAATGTCGCAATTTAATTTAGAAAAAAGGAATGTATATCCAATCTTAACTAAGATAGGAATAGATACAATGTTCTTAAGCCCCTTGGGCAAAACCAAAACATTATCTAAAAACAGTAAATGTCCAGAATTCAAATAAAGAGAAGTAGATCCGATCCTAGTAACTGCGACGCTTTCCCCGCTGCCTACTTTGATCATCACTTCTTCTCGGCCCAGCTTTCTACTTCTCTATAGATCCTGATCGAAACAACAAACATGGGCACTAGCCCCTGAGTCCAAAACCCACGAAGTAGAAAATACGGTCATAGAACAGTTAGTTTCAAAAACTAATAGTTCCATACCTTGTGCGCCTTTGCCTAATTTGGGACAGTTTCTCTTCCAGTGGCAAGCTCACCGCACTCGAGACATCTATCCATTTTCTTAGGTCCTTTGCTCTTACGGCCATGTCCTAACTTCTTTGAAGTTCTTATGGATACTTTCTTTTGCCTTTTCCTCTTTCCATCACGTTGATCATCAAATGTATCATTCATTAAATAGATAGAAGAATTCATCTTCTTGTTCGTCCTAATACGAGCTTGTTCGATTTCAAGCTTCTTAGTCAGCCCAGCTAATGAACAATCGATATTATTGATATCAAAGTTCATGACGAAGTAGTCAATTGTAAGATGAGATCAACTTTAAGATGAATATCCATATAGAAATGCATTGACCGAAGTCTTTCCATTAGGGTCATCATCGTGAGAACATGGTCTCCCACATTCTCTTCCTCTCTCATCCTCGCTCTGAAGAGTTCTTTTGATATAAAATATCTTACGGTCCTACTGTGCTCTCCAAACATTTCTTCCAGGTGAAGAATTATGTCCCTTGCATTGCTCATTATGTCATGTGAACTTTGCAGCTCACTACACATTGAGCAAAGAATGTATCCTCTATCTTTATAAATGTCACAAGTCCAATTAAAGTGAGCCAGTTGAACCTCTTCATCCTCATTCCTCTCAGGAATTACAGGACGATTTGTTTCCAACACATATTCAATCGACTCTTCACTCAGGACATTCCTTAAGATCGCGAGCCATTGTATATAGTTAGGACCAGTCAGAACTTTTCTTTCGAGTAATTTCATAAGTGGGTTTGTCATATTTGAGAGAGATAAGCGAGAAAATAACTGCAGAAATAAACCAAATTTATTAGATTACTTGTTTTGACTTAACCAAGAAAAATTACGGACTTAAAATTTATCTTGGCTCCCACTGCATTTTTCGAATCCCACACTCCCATGTGAAAATTGGGAATCATCATTGGCATCGATTCCACAGCAGGTATTGAGGTCCTCAATTAATTAAATAGGTTGCAACCTAACCGGTTTTTGGCCCATTAATTATTTGAAGTGATATCTACTATCAATTTATCCAATAAATGTTTCAATACGTTTCCCCATAGTTCACGAAACCACAACCCATTCGATTTCTAGGTTCGTGAACTACCCGAGTTTATTCCACTAACTCCTATAATCTAGCATTTGAATTTCACCTTGCAACCGAACAGGTTTCTGGGTTGAAATATGTTTCGATTAAGGCATATGCATGCACTTTATAAAATTTCAAATTATTTCTAAATGTATAACACCCATAATTGGGAAACATTACATATTTATAGTAATTCTAATTTTAGAAAGCTTAGAGGAGGGTGAGGAAGTCAAACATCCTTTTCTAACTCGGTATAATTTATTTGGGAGAATTTAATTCGTCAAAAGATTTTGGTCTCACTTTGCACATTATTCAATTTATATAGCGCTTTATTCTATATTGATCATGTATAAAAATACTACTAATAATCACGCCTTTCAATATAAATAAATATAAAATTTAAATAAATGAATAAATAAATTCATCACTTGATCATGGACTTTTACTAGAGGGCCCGAGTCAATGGACCATCACAAAAGGCATAAATTAAACCTATTAAACATTCATGGGCCTTTTGACTTTATCAACTTTGAACTATTTTATTTCGATTCCTAAAACAATTCATGCATTATTTTTAAAAATATAATAAATAGCTTCAAATTTGATAACCCATAAAATTAAAGGTAAAACATATAATCCTAAGTCCATGATTAGTGTTTTAATCACATAAGACATGCTCGCATCAATTAATACATGTTCGCAACATTTAATACATGCTCGCAATATTAAATCACTTATGTTGATTATTAAAATTTTAGTCCAACTAAACAGTCCTTTATAAAATTCCTTATGATTTCACATATTCACCATTCCAATTAAAATCATTCTAGTCCAACTAGATGACTTAGATATACGAAGTTAAGAATTAAGTGCATCCACCTTTAATTAAAATAATATGAACACATAAAATATGAAATTCTATATTTTATTTTATAATGATTTAAAGCCATCAAAAATTGGAAATACTTTTATTTGATCAAAGAATTAATTATTAATCCCTAAGAAATATAATTTATATTCCTTATTCAAAATGAAGTAATTTCCAAGTCGAGGAAAAATAATAATATTTAATCCATAAACCAATTATTAATCTCCAAGAAAAATAATTAATTAGGTCTAATTAAATATTATATTCCAATTAATCTCATTGGGCTTGATTCCATCAAACCCAAGTCATCATCCTTTTGGTCTACTTGGATTCAATTTAATTGGGCTCAAAATAATTAATTAGAACAACATTCACGTTTATTAATTTCTTATTGGGCTAAATTTAATTTAAGTCCAAATCATCAATCTAATTGGCCCATTTAGATTTAATTAGATTAAGTCCAAACTAATTAACAATTCAAAATTGGATAATTTTCAATTGGGCTTGATTTAAATTATTCGGGTCATCATCCTTTTGATCCACCCAATTAATTAAAATCACCCAAAATTCAAAAATCAATTTCGACCCAAACATAGCCCGTTTTATGACCCGAATCCATGACCCAGATCAATGAATTGGGTATCCAAACCCATGACCCGTCGGGCCACGGTCACGACCCGACAAGCCATGACTGGGCAGGGCTGGACCGCTGCGTTAAACTGTTCGCGCGGGCAGCTGTGTGCGCACTGTTCAAGCGTGAACAGTGCGCGCGCATTTTTCTCCTTGGTATTTTTCAATTTTCAATATCATCAAATATCCCCAAATTTACAATAACTAAAAATCAAAAAATTAGGCAAAAAACCATAAAACGCAGATTTAAGAAAAACATACAAACATGCTTCAAAAACACATAACATGCAATTCTTAAATCACGTAAACAAGATCAAATATGCAAATCAGAGATTGGCTCTGTTACCACTGTTGGGTTTCGTTCGAGAAAGCATAAATGCAGCGGAAGGGATTTCAAAAATTAAAACGAAAACCCAATTGGTACTCTAATTCGCATAATTGAATCTAAAAGCGTATAACGAATAAAACTTACTCGTTAATATGAATATGATGATGGAGAAAAACTTCTTCTCCAAACTCGAAATATTGAAGCTTCCACATCTTCAATCGTTTGGTTTGATTCTTCAAACTTGAACTTGATCCAAACAACAAAAATATGTCGTCTCTAAATCGTCACGCACGGATCAACAAACGAAAAATTCCCTTTCTTCTTTCTTTATGGTGGACGGCTAGGTATAGAGGAGGGGATGAATATTTTTCTTTCTTTTGAGAGTTATGAGAGTGTGTATTCTTCTTACTTGTTCTAAGTCAAAGAGTCCTTATATACCTCATGACTTATTGAACAAGTCAAAACAAAAAAACCCTAATATGTGGCCTCTCAAAGACGCCACTTTGAGGCCTAGTAGGTGTTCAATTAGACTCCTTATTTAGCCCCTGTATTTGTTTTGTTTAATTAATTTCTTATTTCAATTAATAATTTATTATATCCAATAAATAAATTAATTAATTAAATAACCAAATTAATTAGATAAATTAATTCATTTATATTTCACTAGGAAATTAATTAATAATTAATTATTTCATCTAATGAATAATTAATTATTTAATTTATCCAATAAATTAAAACTCCCAGAAGAAATAATAGAAATTCTTTTTTCTTCATTTCTCTTTGTCAATCCTTCAGCGCGACTCTTTAGGTTCATTTCGTTTGGCAATTAGAGGAGACCAAAGGAAATGGGTAACACCTAGCCAGTCACGTGGCCCACTTCGTAACCCAAACAAAAACGAATGATAGGATCATTCTGAAACCTTCCAATCGTAAATACCGTATATGTATAAACCTTTTGTTCACGTTTCCCGGTCAAGTGAGAGTCATGGTTATGTCAAACTCACTGGACTTGACCATATGTATAAATCATAATAAATACGAGATCATTGAGATCGATTTAGTGCCAAGCACAATCGTCTCGTTTGCTTTGGCCAAAGACTTTGATCTCTATTTATCTATAATTACATAGGGTGCATTCTCATTCACTTATGAGAGAACAAATCCCATATTAGATATCTGCTAAGATTACCACTTGCCCATCAAGTTCGCATTTCAAGGTTGACCCCACCAAAGGGTGAATTGGGTCTAACTACTCTAGCGAAAGACTTGACGTCACAAGTGCATCTTCAGCTTGATACTTCAGGTCAAAGGTTCACATATACCTATTACGCATAATCAGTTCCGTCAGTGACATTCCCAGAGTGAAAACCCTTGTGACAGAACCGATGTGAGTCGTGTTTGAACATATCAGTTCCACTGACGTGTCTACAATCTTAATCTCCTATCATCCCACGATACCAGACAGGCACTCCCATGTCGGAGCTAAGATTGTACAAGTATTCGAAGTCTTTATTTGTCCATTAAAGACTTCATATTACTTGCGAACTTATTTTAGTAATCAAGATCGATCTCTCTAGTGACAATCTTCCTATCCCATAGGAAGTAGAGGGATCACACTGAAAACATGGACAAAACGTTTTACACAACTTATAGATGCAGATAAGAATTAAGTGAAAAGTCAATAATGTCTTTTATTTAAGAAGAGTTTAAGTTCAATACAAGATATTTGCCCTATGCGTTCTATCCTCTATGGCATCTGAGGGCAGAATCCTAACAGTCATATCATTGCATAAATCTGTTAAGTAAGATTCAAGTGAACGCTAAGCAACTAAGAAACAGTTTGTGACGCTAAAAGCTTTCAAACAAGAAGACTATAAAATCAATTCTGCTGTGCTAACACTGATCAAAGAAGTGAACGCTTAAAGCTATGTGGTTATAGTATTCAAATCTTGAAGTCTAAGTTAACTTTCTAAAAACAGTTTTCAACAGATGCTCAGTCAAGCGTCTACTTCTCAAGCGTCCAACACATTTTAATACGAAATTGTTGAAGTTGAAAAAGACTTCAGGGTCTATTCAACCCCCCCCCCCCTCCCTTTTTCTAAACCCTTTCGTATGCCACTTGGGACCAACACTAGTTTGTCGTGAGTTTGATCGGTTCCTCCACCCCACGCGGTCGAACACGTGACATTCATACTCTGATGATTTTTACCATCATCAATTATGTTGGCTCACCTATTATTAGAGATCTATAAGTTGATTATATGAATTACAAGAATGGGAAACAATATTTTGGTGATTATTTCATACTTGATAGTCTTTATTAACGCGTAACTAATTTAAAGAACATAGTATCAATTCTCAATTAACTTCTAGGACCATCTAGTATGGATATTAAGATTCAGACACCAAGACTCCGGAGGTCTAAGATACAATTTATACTATATTATTTCATCTGCGTACCTCATTTGACAATACTACTATGACAAACTCGATTTCAAACAGTAAAAATGGCTCAATTCAGATACCAGGGTTTATTAGTAATCTATCCTAAAATTTTGAATTATTTATCAAATTGACTTATCATTGAAAAGGTTTATCAAAATAACCTAAAGACGTCATTCTAAATGGCGCCTTCAAGTTGGCACAATTCTTTTTGGTCATCAACCTTTTACCTCAATCCCAGATTGATCCTTATGTTTTTAATTTGTGTTAAATTATCCTTTGTGGAAAAATGATTTCTTTATTATTATAGCATTTTGCAATATTGGTCTTACTACACAATATGAGTAAAACAGGCCCAACATGCTTTCGAAAAATATTAAAATTTCATAATGTAATACCTTTGGTTGACCGCCTTATCACCAGGTATTCTGAGTCCTTATTTTTATGGATTAAATCCAATCACACAACCGCAGCCGATGGTTCGTAGGCACCCAGCTCCTTCAGCAATACATAGCACAGCCCAATTTTGTTTCCTACCTTTGGGCGTAAAAGGTATATTCAGAATAAAGATTTAATAAACTTTGGAAGAAAGAAGTTGAACAAAAGCCTTTAATTTTATTGATGAAATATAAATTAAAATTACATAATATTATTCTACTCCGCTATTGGAGGAGAAAACCTTTAGCCTCTCATGAGAGGGCTTGCAATTGGGGGAATTCCCATACACTTTAAAGAAGAAAGATTACAAAATGGATTTTTGTATAATTGAAGAGTTAGAGAAGTTTTCTGATGATCTCCATCTGCTTCTGAGCTTTTTTCTTATAGCCATCAGTTTCGGATTCCAAATGCGGACTCCAAGGCTTGTTTAATTTTTTGACGTCATTGCATACGTCAATCTTTCTTTATTAATGCGCGTGGGTCCTTTGTGTTTATAACTTTGTCTGCCACGCCTGTCTTTTTACAGCTATTTATTTTTCAGCTGTCTTCCTTTAATCAATCACATGATTGATTCTCAATTGTTGCGCCTAACTATTCAGGTCTTTTTCTTTTACATGATTTTACCCTGATTTGTGAAATCCCAGGGGTAAAACTTCTTTTTTCCCTTATCTTTATCGGATTCGGGTTTCGTCTTGGTAACCTGTATTCTTGTACCAAATAAGGTTTTTCTTGAAATTCAAACAACTCGAACACTCCCGATTGTGCCATTGATCAACATGCATCATGTTGCAGGCTTTCTTTCTAGTAGCTTTGATTGCTGGAAACTTGTTTTCTCAGATTAGCGTCCTCTTTTATTCAAAGAGCTTTTCTGTGAATTCACTACTTTTTCCTGTCATGGAGTTTAACAGAAATGATCCATTCACTGAGTTGGAGAATATTTTGAATGGATATTTAACTTTGTCCATCTCAGTGAGACAGACCCACATTCCCCATGCTCTTCTGGTGGAAATATCATCTTCATTGATAAAACTGACCAAAGGAGCTTCTCTTGTTGCAACCTTGACTTTGTTGTAGGCTGTTATATCTGGTCTCTGTAACTTAATAAAGTGAAACACTGGATGAGACCCTTTTCCTGTAATTTCTGGTGCTGCCGAAATAAACTTCAACTCCAGAATATCACCTCTTTTGAGGTGTTGATTGTTTTCCATGAATCATACACAGCACTAGAAATCCAATCCGGAAGTTTGGATATTTTCGGAAAACTTGGTGACATAGCATTTATTGAAGCTAATGCCCAAAAATCATACCATTCTCGTACTTCGTTGGGATTTGATCCTTCCGTCATCCAAATCCTAGAATATTTCCCTGATATTTCTACCAAGGACTTATTAGGATTTATTTATTTTCTTGAGATTAATTTTTCCCAAGAGCGCTGATAAACCTGTCAATGCAAATTAATCTTGTCAGTATTAACCTTAGAGGTGTCAGTCTGTGGCCTAAGGTTAATCTCTCCCTCTTTTACCCAGAGGTGCCGGGTTACTTGAAGCAATAGAAGTTTGCACTTCCGATTGTTCAATTTTCTCCATTTTTTTAGAATTTGAAAATGGACTTGTGCAAGTGGTATTTGAATCCACCGCTCCAGGTATAGAGCCTCGTTCTCTAAACGCAGGTTTTGAGTCCTGCTCTCGTAATTCTCAAGTTTCATTGAAGATGATGCCTTTCAAATTGGCTCTTGTAATGTAGTCCATAACTGAGTCATGGCATATGTTGTTCCATTGATTATGTCCTGGACTGTGCCCAGATCAGCTTGTTGTACACAGCCAGCTACTTCAGCGTTAGCTGATAACTGTCCAAACTTTTTGTCAAGCTCCTCAAGGTTTTCCCTGAGATGCCTGTATCTCTTGATGATGGAATTAGCTTCAGACACTTCCATCTCTTGTCAGGAAATTTGCAAGAACATTTTAATGAGATTTCACAATAATAATGTCAAAACAATAATATTGACATTCAGCTTGCCATCTGATAATATGTGTCTTCTCAATTTTTTATTCAAGTTTATTTTTCAAAAATGCTTTGACATTTGAATTTTCAACTTTTAAAGCAAATTCTTTAGCTAATAAAAACAATGGCCATTTTTAAAAGGTCTTCCAAACAACAAAGAATTCTTTTTCATTTATATGTCATAGTTTGACTTGTTGTTCTGTGAACAACCCTCATGTATATCTACAAGGTTCTTCCCATGTAGTTGTTCGTTTCATGAGCACTGCTGCCCATCTATAATCATTGGCATTTGTATAGACTACCAAATCATCCTTGTCTTATGATATTGCGAGTTTAGGCAAGTTATTGCAAACTTGTTTCAACTCACGAATTCTCTAAGTGTGAATTTCTTCCCACTTCCATTTTATGCTTTCCGTCTCTTTTAAGAGAGGTCGGAAATCCTTCCTGTATCTTGTCAGATCTTTTATGAAGATACCTGCAAAGTTAACAACTCCCAAAAAGCTTTGAAACTGGTTTTTATCTTTCTGAACATCAGGAAAATAACATATGTTTTCCACAATATTTTCCTGAAGTTCAATACCTGTTTCGTCAATAAGAATATCCAGAAATTCAATCTTATTAACTCCAATTATCTCTTTCTTTTCAAAAAGCACTAATCTTTCTTTATATGTTCCTTCATATTTTTGGACGCAATTAAGATGTCATCAATATAGACAAACATAAACTCGAAATAATCTTTAAACAAATTATACATCCTTCTTAATTTGGTATATCTGGGGTGCATTTGCCAAACCCATTGAAAGTACATTCCAGATATATTGACCTTGTGGAGTAGAAAATGCAGTATATTTTCTAGACTCCTTTTCCATCTTAATCTGATAGAAATCAGATTTACAATAGAATTTAGAAAACACTTTTGCACCTTTAATGCAATCAATTAAGTGTTCTCTACTGGGGATATAGTAACAATCAAATTCCAGTATCTTATTGATATCTTGATAGTTGATTACTAATCTAGCTTCTTTTTTTTTTCCGGTTACATGGGAACTAATCTAGCTTTTCCCCGTTTCATTTCACCATGGTTTCTTACCAGAAAACCAGGGCTACTGTAAATAGAGACTCCAGGTTCAATGAGTTTAAGATCGATATGCTCTTTTATGAATGTTTGCATATCTTTCTTATCCTCCATATTCATTTGGATTAGCTTGTATCGAACATACTCATACTTGCATTGTTCTTTTGCTTTCAGAGTAGCTTCGATCTTGTTTTTTTCCCACCAAGCCAAAGGATTCTCATTAAAGTTCCTTTGAATTAGTCATTTAACATTTTCAAGAGAAAGCAAGCTTTCTTCGTCAATGTTAACCAAGGACCTGGTTTGTAAAGCATTCTTAAGGAGTTGGATTTCCTTTGTAGATGCTTCATAACAGTTTTCGCCTAAATTCATCATTAGACCTTGTTGTCTAAATTTCCTTTTATCCTGCATTTTAGGATGGGTTAATTTAGTGTCTATATTAAGATCACCACGTTTGCTGCGAAATTGAATAGGCATGATGCGGTTAAAAGCCTTTTTTCTTCGCAAAAGCTGTATTTCACTACCACAATTAGTAGTAAAAGTGAGCAAGTTTTTGTGGTTATCTTGCATATATTTTGCAAAAGTCTGGATAAAATTATTACCCAACAAAATATCTGCTCCTGTATCATGAAAGTATAGAGGTGGCAATTTTACCTTGAACCAAGGTGTTCCAAATGCTCCCCCAATCATGATGTGTGTTTCTCGAATACCTTTATTGAATATGAGGATTTTTTGAGAAAAATCTCTTTTCGCAGTAATGGGTAAAGATTCCATAGCATTGATAGGGAAAACATCGGGTTTTGATGTACAAATCCCTGATCCAGAATCAATATAAGCTGCAAGATATCCTGACTTATATTGTTCATATAGCATACCAACAAATATGTATATAGAAAAGGGGCTAGTCATTTGGTTATTCAACCTGAATAATATGACCATCCAAGCTGAATTCCATACCTTTTTCTTTTCTTCCCAAAGGTTTGTGTTCCTCAAGGAAGCTTAATCCCAAGGTAACAATCCCTTGGTCTCGACCTGCAACTCCTGTAACAAATACTTCATATCCTGCCATTTCTAGCATACCTTCGTATTTGCCAACAGTAGATTGCTACAAGTAGTATAGATCATCACAAGGAAAGTAATTATCTTTCTTTGTAATATCAAATATAACTTGTACTTCTTTCCATCCTTCAGAGCATCTAATTTTTACATTATCTACCCTAATAGTTTGATGAGTTGTATCTTTAATTAATTCTTTTTCTTTTAAACTCCTAATCCTTTCTTCCGAAAAAGACATTCTGCTATTAAAGTCTGTTCTAGAACTCATTGAGCGATCTAGAACTGGATGGTCTTAAATTAAGATATCAACACCACCAATCCTTGGTATTTGAATGGGATCGGGTGCCATTACCTTAGCAAATTCCCTGAAAATTCTTGGAATTTCAATATACTCTTTCTTAATAGACAAATCAGAATGATGAGTATTGGAAAGTGCATAAGCTATTCTTTAAGTTATAGAATATGGTCTATTACCTTCCTTCATAAGATCATTTCTTTTAAAATCTTGATGGAGGGTTAAGACTCGACTAAAATCTTGGTCAGCTAGGTTATATGCCATTCTAGGGTGAATATCAAACATAAGTTTGCCTGCATATAAGTTTCCTACCATTGTGCCAAGACAACCATCTCTTAAGTTATTAATTCTCTTATCCATTAAGGATAAATGTGATGGAGAATTAACACCTTCCTTGAAAGTGGCTTTAATTACTACTTCAATAGCTCCTATATGGATCCATTTCATAATAACCGTTACTTCCTCTTTGAGCCTACTTAATTATTCCAAAGTTTCTTCTTTTGGAATAAGTTGCATATCCATCACATTACCGGTTAATTCCATAGGGATTGCAAACTCCCCTGAGCTTACCTTGTATATGATGTTATGCCGCCTTTGATTTAATCCTATTTGATTTAGGATTCCACTGATTCCACTAACTCTGAAACCATCATATGCTCCAAGGTTAGAATTTTGCCTCATTATTCTTTCCATGGTTTTATCTGAGATAGATGACCTTGCAAAGAATCCCGACAGGCTATCCGATGTTTGGATCCTATCTCCCTCGTTGAAATTATTCTGATTCGGTTGAAGTTCCATCAGAATCACTTTCTATTTCTTCCTCATAGACACTTTCATCTGAGGGTACACTTTCGAATTGGTAAACTGTTACCAAATCTCCATAGAAAAATGCATCCAGTACGTCAGCAGTGGCTTCAAATTATTTTAATTCACCACTTTTTTGCGGACAATCCGGTGAAATGTGGCCGCGAGCTCCACATGTCCAGCAGTTACAATCTTTGAAACTTTCATTTGTCCAGGTGTGTGCCCGTCTGAAAGTTCGTTTTGTGGGATTTTTTTAGTCGAATTTTCAAGATCCTTGGGAAGACACCCTTGTCGGTCCGGATCTTTGGCCAAATTTATAAGATCGGGCTTTTGATTTAAACCACCAAGACTTTCGTCTGAAAGAAGATCTCCTTTTATGGCTCTGATTATCAGAGCTTATAAACTGTTTTCTTTTCTTTCTTTGCTCGCTTGATTCTCCAATAATTGTTGGAAAATCATTATTATCACAGCAAAGAGGAGTTTTCTTAATTTTTCCTCTTAGTCTTTTCATGTTCTTTTGGATAGAAGCTTGTTGACACAAATCCTTTAGTTTGTCTTTCAAGAAAGACATTCGTCTAGCGACCGTATCAATATGCCCCTCCGGAACCTTGTAGAAATGAATTAACATTTCCCTCCAAGGACTGCAATTTTTTGCAAAGAACATGGGTACAACAATTTCTGCACTAACATCCGCATGGAAGAAATATTTTCAAAACAATAAATGTATTCATCTATTGCACAAATATTTCTTAATTCAAGAACATAGAGTGCTTGTGTGTTCTCTTTGGTTCTTTCTATATTGCTTTCACCGAAGTATCCATCTCCGATAAAATGTAATTTGGTTAACCTTCCAAATCTATTTGCAATTGCGCTTTTAGATTTTTCGGTTAAAACTTCTTGCCTAGATATTTCCGAGGTGCGTTCCCAACCCACCTTTACAGATCCATCTAAGCTTAACTCCATTAATCTTATGAAATTTTCTTTATCTAATTCCAGTGTAGTAGCGGCTATTTTCATAGCGGCTACCCATTCATCGATTAATTTTTTGATGTTTCTAAAATCAATGATATCCAAATTTAGGATAGTACCGTATGGATGCAAGGGTTGTGGCATAGTCCTTGCCCAATGTATATTTTCTGGTACACTGTTTGGATTTCTTGCAAGATTTACTCTAGACGTTGTACCCCCAAGGGTGGGTCTTGCGTTTGTATGCAAATTTCCACTTTCTCGCATCGTTTCATCCGGTGGAGGATTATTAGACGCGGAACTTTCTCCTGGCATTGTTAAGGCCAGATGATTTGTTTCATTGGTATTAACATTAACCAAATCTACAAATGCTAGTTGAGAAAAGGATTCAGCTAGCTCTTGAAGATCCGATGGATCTACCCTTTCTATATCCATATTAATTTATACTTTTAAGGATATCAATTAGTAGTTCTTTCTGAGTCTTAGGTTTTGGAATTTCCTTTGCCTTGCCTTTCTGGTGTAGAAGAAGCACTCGTCCAAGTGCATCACAGATTCGATCTTATTTTGGTTTAGATGTACCTGTAATACCTTGTTTTTCTTTCAGATCTAAGACTATTGCTTTTAAATCTATTATTATTCTATTTAGATCTGGAAGAATCTTGAGGATTTCCTCAAGTTTCTGGTTCAAGTTTTCGATTTTCATAGGTAGATGTTCTATCCTATGTCTGTAATCTTGAACTGTTTTTTGGATTTCTCTAAGGTCTTTAGAGAGCTCAGAGGTATCCGGTTCAATCTCTGTCCAATTCATAAATATATTTTGAGTTAAATAAAAGATTTACCTTTATTCCTTGGCCATTTGCCTTGGATCTCTGCAAGTTGTAAATCATTCGCGATGTTGCCTTGAAATTTATCATTCAGAGCTAATTTCCTTTGATAGTATCTTATCTTTGCATGATGATCCGCTACTGGTTCTTTGTTTCTAGCGAATTCTCTCTTGATTTCGGTTGAAACCCTTTTAACTTTTCGGATAAATTTTTCTTTGCAATTAATCTTTTGTATTTCCAAAATCTGGAAATACTCCATGTTTTCTTCATAGATCGACCAATTACTCGATTCCATACTTGTTTGATTCTCCTCCGTTAGCGGTAAAATAACTTTATGTAACTAATTTAAATATTTCATTAATAAAACCTAGGATCTGATACCAATTTTGCACAAGATCCCAAATATTACTTAAATGGCTTGAAAGTTCTTCAGAAGGATTAAAGTAAAACATTTTAAAAGCTGAGAGGCTGATTTGAAATTGGAAGTAAAGTTAAGGGACTGAAATGGATTTTTCCCATTTAGGTTACTTTGAAAAATCTTTTCACAAATAGGTTAGTTTGATAAATGATTCAAAATTTTTGATTATTTTATTAAAAAAAACCCGTTTCACCATCCAATTAAGTGCCTCATTTAACACAACTACATTGACAAACTCGTTTTCAAATAGTAAAGATGACTCAATTATTATAATTTACGTACCGAGTTCTTTTATTGCCCCAAAAGAACCATACAACTATACTCCTACCATAGAACTAGATAGTGTGGTCCCATGGGCCTACTATTGAAAGCTATTATTTATTTTTCTTGTATTTTACTTAACTGCATGTTGGGAGAAAAATTGTGACCACAATTATTTATTTTATATGATAAGAGTAATCAAATAGAAGTCCTACAAGCTCCACAAAAGTTTTCACCATTTTGTTTTTGAGGCAAAATAACATTGGAGAAATCCATGGCAGTTGGTATCGCTATTAGCAAAAGTGAAGATGTTCATTATAATGGAAAAATTACATGGTTTGTGTTGCTATCTTCTATTATTGCAGCCACTGGAGGAATCATCTTTGGCTATGATACTGGTGTAACAGGTAAAATATATTCTATTATATTTAATGGAAACTATACTAAAGAAACCACCAAAATATATTTTTATAAAAATTACATACTGACATTTTGCAATCTTAAATACTCATTGAATATTATTTTTTTCATTCAAATCCAGTTGTTAAGATTAACAACTTTTTGAACTAAATTACCTTTGTTTTTTGAAGTTGAAAATTCATTATTTTTTCATTGATATCTTTTTGCTTTGGATTTTCTAAACTGATAAATTATATAATACAAATTTTAATTTTTAAATGTTAAATACTTTAATGTTCTCATATAATTTTTTTAGTTTAACATGCTATTTATCTCAAAAATGCCTATTTCTTTAATTTTGAGAAATTTGAAAACCAAAATTTTTCAAATCAAAATTGTAATTGATGCTAGTGTTAATTGAGTCCATAAACTTATTAATTCTAGTTGCTTGGTTTCCTTTGATGAACAGTTGGTGAAACGGGTTTTTTCAATTGGAAAATGTTATCATGGCTTTATTGGATATAAAAACTTATTCTAATTTTGAGAGTTCTAATTAGAAAGTTTCCTTGTTTTAATTTATTGTAAAAAGTTATTGCTTATTTAATTTTGTTTACAACATAGTTCATTGAGTTAAGTTTTTGTGAAGGTGGAGTGACCTCAATGGATCCATTCTTGTCGAAATTCTTCCCCGAAGTTTACAAAAAGATGAAAGGAGACGTAAAAATAAGCAACTACTGCAAATTTGATAGCCAACTTTTGACAACTTTCACTTCCTCACTCTATATAGCTGGTCTTATTGCTTCTTTCTTTGCTTCCCCTGTGACTAGAGCGTTGGGCCGTAGGGCGTCAATCCTTATCGGCGGAGTTTCATTTTTGTCCGGTGCTACCCTTGGTGGCACGGCTCACAACGTGTACATGCTTATATTTGGGCGTATTCTATTAGGAATAGGGGTTGGTTTTACCAATCAGGTAAGTACGCAATCATGTAGAAAAATTTAGAGAAACAAATTCTCTATCTCATATCTGTCTATAAATATGAGAATGTAGAACTATGAGTAGTAGAATAAATAACCAACTATTGAAAACTTCCTCCAACTATTTACAAACTAATTCATTCTTCAAGTCATTTAAAAAAAAAAATGACCACGTCTCAGAACACACACATCTAATAAAATAAGTTCTCTTCACAGACAGTTACTAATAAACAATCTAACATACTACTTTGTATGAATTTATTTGTGTGCAGTCAGTTCCATTGTACCTCTCAGAAATGGCACCTCCGAAATTCAGAGGAGCTTTCAACATTGGTTTTCAATTATGTGTGGGGATTGGATGTAACACAGCCTACCTCCTTAACTATGGCACACAAAAAATCAAAGCAGGTTGGGGATGGAGAATTTCCCTAGCAATGGCTGCGGTTCCTGCCTTAGTTCTAACCGTAGGCGCGATATTCATGCCCGAGACGCCCAATAGTCTTATGCAACACGGCCATGATCAAGAAAAAGCCAGAAGGCTGCTTCAGAAGATCCGAGGCACTGATGATGTCCAAGCAGAATTCAACGATCTCATAACAGCACGCGAAGCTTCTAGAACCATCAAACACCCCTTCAAGAAGATTCTAGAAAGGAAATATAGGCCTCAACTAGTTATGTCCATAGCTATTCCGTTCTTCCAACAAGTAACGGGCATCAACGTGATAGCATTCTACGCTCCAATACTGTTTCGAACAATTGGTTCAGGCGTGAGCGCATCACTTATGTCTTCAGTGGTTATCGGGTTAGTAGGGATGAGCATGACCATCTTATCAATGGTGATAGTAGATAAGGTAGGAAGAAGGGTTTTATTCCATATAGGTGGAATTTCCATGTTTATTCCACAAATGATGATTGGAGGAATAATGGCAGCTAAATTAAAGGATCAAGGTGCATTGAGCCAAGGGTATAGCCTTTCACTTTTGGTCTTGATATGCATATATACTTCTGGTTTTGGTTTGTCTTGGGGTCCATTAGGATGGTTAGTTCCAAGTGAAATTTTTCCACTAGAAATTAGGTCAGCTGCACAAAGTATAAATGTCGGAGTAGGTTTTCTCTTTATATTCATTGTTGCTCAGACATTCCTAGTCATGCTATGCCATTTTAAGGCTACGATTTTCTTCTTTTTCGGGGCGTGGGTGGCATTGATGACTGTGTTCGTCTACTTTTTACTGCCCGAGACTAAGGATGTCCCGATTGAAAAGATGGATAAAATATGGAAAAATCATTGGTTCTGGAAGAGATTTGTTGATGATGCTCAAGAATATGAAGACAATAAGATTATGGGGATTTGATCTTCCCAAATCTTGACAAGGGAAAATCATGCTCCTATGAAATATAGATCCAGGCTCATTATGTAATATAGATCTATATAGGGAAAATTATTTTCTTAGTCCATTAACTTGGCCTACCTTGTGTTTTAGTCCTTTTAGTTGACATATTGCAAAATAGGTCCGTTATCTTCGAATTTTTGTAATTCTAGTCCTTTTGTGCTTAAAAAATTGGTAAATTTAGTCCGTCGATACCCATCAATACCACCATCACACATTATTATTAGATATCATCAATTAGAAGCTAAAAAGCACAAAGCCATAAAACATTTTTTGTATAAATGAGATAACTTTACACATTTCAAAACTTAAAATTGCAGTCAAAATCTACCTAATCAAATTTTTCAATTTTTACCAATTGACTATGCCACTGACTAAATCGACGGACTAAATCTACCAATTTTTTAAGCACAAAAGGACTAAAATTACAAAAAAATCCGAAGATAACGGTCAACTTAAAGGACTAAAACGCAAGGGAGGCCAAGTTAGGGGCTAAAAAATATTATATACCATCGTTTTATATCGCCGATTTTCTACTTCCCCTTAATTAAGAAAGTATTGTTGAACTAGATTCATCAAAGTCAATTGATTGCAATCATTATTTCTTAGCAAATCAAGGGGAGGTGAAAAAATAGTGATATATAGCATTACTTTTATTAGGGCATGCGTACATATACACTTAGCATCAATGACACCAGAAATAAAATTTCGGCTCCTTTGGAACTTTACTGCATATACTTATTGTCAGCAAGTATCATTTGATTGTTTTTTTTATTTAAAGCAATTGTGAGAATATTAACATTATCAATGATTTCTCATACTATTAGTCCCACACATGCGTTTGAAAAATAAAATAGTGAAAAAACACAACACAAGAAAATTAATAGACTTAATTATAGTTTTAATTTGTATAAAATTTTCTACTGGTAGCCGTTTGTAACTTCTTCTATGTGCAACCTAGGGACGAACTTCCTTTTCATGTATGATACTTTCACTTTATTTTGTGAGATCTCTCATAACTACATTGTCTATCTTATTCTTATTCCTCATATTCTTATTTTCATCAAATTTGCTTGACATTGACTTTTCACCGCAATTATGGATTGGAAAGATTATATCAAGTGGGAATGCCAATTTTCTCAATGCCTATAGTAATGCAATTGTTTTAGGTACAGAAGTTGTTTTAACTTCATGTGAAAAAATCAACACTAAATTGTGACCACAACTTCATGTTGATGTTACTTTAGCCATCAAATAGATATTGCTTGTATTTGTAACTCTCCGGATGATAATAATGTAAAGTTTTATTTGTCTCATTAATATTTCGCGGGGAGTATAAATTAGGGGTAAAGACATTAAACCCTCCGAACTATTGATTTTTTTGTACTTTTTTAGAGATATATTATTCTTTTTCACTTTGTATCCGGAATTTCACAGGATTTGTAGATTCTTATATCAAAGCATATTCCGGCGGACCATTCCGACAGAAAATACTATTTAACACAAAGTTGACGATGCAAAGTGAAAAAAACAAAAAAGTTGAGGATGCAAAGTGCAAATTTATTTAGGGTAAAGTTCAAATTTCGGCGCGAATATTCAGCCGAAATATTCTGTTATACAAGAATCTGCGAATCTCGTGAAGTTCAGGATGCAAAAAATAAAAAAAATGTATCTCTAAAAAAGTAAAAAATAAATCAATAGTTCGGAGGGTTTAATGTCATTATCCCTATTAATTAATTTATTTTTAACTTTATATGTTGTACCACATGTATAGCTACCAAACACAACTATTTTCTTTCAAGTAAAACGATTATTTTATGGTACCATAATATCAGGGGGGGAAGAATTTATAATCATCAATCAACAATCTACTATTACATACTAATTACAAACCCATCTTATTATATTTTATGTGGAAAAAAAATCACTAAAAAGAATAAGACATAAGTTACAAAATGGCAAGTGACAATTTTAAAGTTGTCACTAATTATAAATTTATAATGACAAGAATTTTTACTTTGTCACGTAACTAAGTTTTACATGTTAAATAGTGACAAAATTTGTATAAAAGTTGTCACTCTTGATAATTAGTGACAAGAAAGTTGTTGTCACTATGAACAATTATTGACACATCTATATATAGTGACAACTTATTGACAACAATTACAGTTGTCACTCTATTTGTGTTGTCATTAAGTCGTCACTATACATATGTCACTACTGGCCAATCTAATAGTGACAACTTAAAAAAAACTCTTGTCACTAAATTTTTTTACTATGACAAAATAAAAATTATTGTCACTCATTATGTATATTTAGTGACAATTTTGACATTGTCACTTCAAATTTTGTTAATAATATTACTTTTTGTTGTCGTGAATATATTTTTTTAAAACGGCATATGTGCACGATATTGATTATTGACACATAACAAACATATATTTTCTACTAAAATGCCAAAATTTTATCTGTCGCGACCTTACACATACACTTTTATACGAGAAATACTTATATAGATCGGGTTTTGGGCCCCACTTATGAACCTTGTGGTTGTGAAAAAAACACATCACTTGTATTTTAATTCAAAATTATATATTAAGTGATATGTTTTATTCACATTCACAAAATGTACAAATAGGGCCTAAGACCTGGTGTAAACAAGTGTTTTCCTTTTATACAGTATCTTTGCTTCACCATTTCATACTCAAACATCAATCAACACTATGAACAGCAAAACCATGTTTCATCGTTAAATAGAAGATGCAATTATATATATATGTACAAAAGTAGTTTTATCTTCATCCGGGAAAAACAATAAAGAGTGCCCACAAATTTATTTTGGCATTACTTGAGTGATCAAATTGAGATTCTCTTGTCTAATATTTATATATGTGTAACTTTTAGTTATAAGATCATTAACTTTTGGGAGGCATATCTCTTCCACACACAGTGTCTAATATTTGGAGAAATAAAAAATGACACTTAAAGGTGAAAGTATTGAATATAATGGGAAAATTACATGGTTTGTGTTTCTCTCTTCTATTATTGCAGCAAGTGGAGGACTCATCTTTGGCTATGGTGCTGCAGTAACAGGTAACTATTCCTAACTACTATAACTTTTCTTATAATGAATATATAATTTTTAACTTTTTATGGCTAGAGCAAAAGTGAAATCAATATGTTGTTTTTCTTAATTTGTCAAAGCACTTTTAAATACTATTTGTATACTACTGATGAATTCTTAATTCTATTACAAATTTAAGTTTCACAATAATATGTTAGGCTTAGTTTGAAGTTTTTTTTTTAAAGGTTACTTAATTTGAAGTTTTAACTATGCTCAAATGAGCACTAATTTGTGTTATTTATTTTTTCCTACAATTTAGTTGACTGATATAAGGTTTTTGTGAAGGTGGAGTTGCCTCAATGGGACCATTTTTGAAGAAATTCTTCCCACATATTTACACAAAGATGAATGAAGACAAAGAGACAAGCAACTATTGTAAATTTGATAGCCAAATACTGACATCTTTTGCCTCATCACTCTTTATAGCTGGCCTTATTGCTTCTTTTGTTGCTTCACCCGTGACTACGACCTTGGGGCGGCGTGCATCTATCATTATTGGCGGAGCTGCGTTTCTCGCCGGTTCGGCCCTTGGTGGCGCAGCCCAGAATATATACATGTTAATATTTGGCCGTCTCCTACTTGGAGCCGGTGTTGGTTTTACCAACCAGGTTAGTGTCAGTATAATAAAATATAATATTAGTAACGATAGATATAGCAAGCGCAGCACTATTAACAATTAGTAACATAAAAATAATCAAAAACTTATAACTATAGACATTTAGAATGCCCAAATAACTTAGTGACTATATTTATGTTGCCGTTATACATATGTGTTACTAATTGTCTTATATGGTGACATCATAAACATAATTATTGTCACTATTAATATACAAAACTTCCTATAATTATAAGGGTTTGGTAGGGAAAATTGCATTTTTGGTCTCATAACTTGGGCCTCATGCAATTTTGATCCCAATAATATGCACTTCACCAATATAGGTCCCCTATCTCAAGAAATGTGCAATTTAAGTCCCACGTCCAAAATTTGGCAAGTATTTGACAGAAATTGCATGTGCTCCTCATGTCCGCTGTTAAGTTGGAGTTTGGTTGGAAAATTAAAAATCTGTCAGAATGGCAAAACATAAAAACCCCATTTTCATTTTCCCCAAATTTCCTTCCTTGCGATTGTGGAGTAAGGAGAGCAACAATACACTTAATCACAAGAAAATCGGTTGTAACGAAGAACTAGATCATCAGTCAGAGCAAACTGATTTTGCTTTGAGATGATCCACAAAAAACTGAAATGTAATGTGGTCCATTAACAAAGTATAAATAGCATAGAAAGAAGGGGTGTTTGTTTGGGCGATTTCCCCCCTCCTTTATTAGCTAAAACCTAAAATCTTGGTTGTTGATTTTGCCACCAAACCACAATTTAACGCCGCGCATGAGAGGCATATGCAATTTTCATCAAATACTTAACAGATTTGGACGTGAGACTTAAATTGCACAATTTTTTGAGATAAGGGACGTATATTGGTGAAGTGCATAATACTGGGATCAAAATTGCACGAGACTTAAGTTATGGGACCAAAAATGCATTTTTCCTGAGTTTTGGTATATTTAGTTCTATAAATTATAAAATTGACATTTTCAGGACACTAATACCATTGTTGCGGGTTGAGGTCAAACTTCATTGGAAATTGAAAAATTGGTCAGAAATGTGCGTGCGTCGCGCACCTACACTTTATAATTTGGGAATTCTCAATTTTGGATGGAAAATCATCACGTGGGGCCAAAAATTCACTTATCATAACCTACGGGACTAAAAATATTGCAACTTTGTGCTAGATGCATTTGCAATTTTAGTCATGTAAGTTGAGAGAAAGTGGCAGTTTCAACATGATAGCATTATTTTGGTCCTCATGTAGACATCAGGTGTTTCACCCAAAAATTGAAAAATTCCCAAATTAAATGGTCACATGACCAGCTCATCACATCCCGGTCACTTTGTTTACGATTAAAATTGTCTATAATTGTGAACCATTGAAAATTATACATGACTAATTTTACCACCCCTATAGTTACAGGATAAGTCATGCATTTTTGGAGTTTTGACTTTCCTCCTCATATTGCTAATCCTTAACACTTTGCATATCTTTTATGCAGTCAGCCCCTTTGTATCTCTCAGAAGTTGCACCCCCAAAATATAGAGGAGCTTTCAACTTTGGTTTTCAGTTATGTGTTGGCGTTGGATGTTTAATAGCCTTCTTCGTTACCTATATAACACAAAAGATTAAAGGCGATTGGGGATGGAGAATTTCACTAGCAACGGCTACGGTTCCCGCCTTGATTCAAACCATAAGCGCAATGTTCCTGCCAGAGACCCCCAACAGTCTTATTCAACACGGCCATGATCAAGAAAAAGCCAAGACGTTGCTTCAGAAAATCCGAGGCACTGAAAATGTTGAAGCAGAATTCGATGATCTCATAAAAGCAAGCGAAGCTTCTAGAACCATCAAACATCCTTTCAAGAAGATTCTAGAAAGGCAATATAGGCCTCAATTGGTTATGTCCATAGCTATTCCGTTCTTCCAACAAGTAACCGGCATCAACTTGATAGTGTTCTTCGCTCCAATACTGTTTATGACTATTGGTTCAGGCGTCAGCACATCACTCGTGTTTACAGTTGTCATCGGAATAGTTGGGTCGATCACAACAATCTTATCATCTTTGATAGTAGATAAGGTGGGTAGAAAGGTTATATTCTATATAGGTGGCATTCAAATGTTCATTCCACTTATGATGATTGGAGGAATAATGGCTGCTAAATTAGGAGAACATGGTGGATTGAGCAAAGGGTACAGCATTTTAATCTTGGTCTTGATTTGCATATATGTTTCCGGTTTTGGTTTGTCATGGGGTCCATTGTCGTGGTTAGTTCCAAGTGAAATTTTTCCTTTAGAAATAAGGTCAGCTGGACAAAGTATAACCGTGGCGGTAGGTTTTCTCTCTACTATCATCGTTGCTCAGTCACTACTTGCCATGCTATGCCATTTTAAGTACGCAATTTTCTTCATTTTCGGAGTGTGGGTGGTGCTAATGACTGCATTCGTCTATATTTTGTTGCCGGAGACTAAGGATGTGCCAATTGAAAAGATGGAGAAAATTTGGAAGGAGGATCGGTTTTGGAATAGATATGTGGGTGATGCTCAAATTTAGGATTGAGTGGCCTTCGTCTTCTCCGTTTGTACAATACCCCTAGTCCAAAGTAAATGTTAATATTGTCTTATATGTATCTTACTTTTTATTGATTCGAGAAGACTCTGTAATTATGCGTACAGTCGATAATATCCGGTCACGTCAAATTTTAATATTGCTGATTGTATGATATAATCAGTTATATAGGGATATTATCGGCAATAGTATCTCACAGTATGGGGTTATCTTGCATGTTATTTTTCGAGAATGCGTTTATACACTTCTTGCTCCGAGGTATTTATAGTATGATCAAGTAGACAGATAATTATATATATCTATATATATATATATATACACTAAATGTTTAGTTGGTATAATTATTAGGTTAGCTCGAGAGCGGCCTATAAAGTTTCCTAACTATGTTTTGTAACTTTGTGAGCTCAACTTATGTAAAATTCTTCTGAAATCATTTTAATCAAAGTCTTTTAATTATAGCATTAATTAACTATTTAATTTAACCAGAAAGAAGTACACTTTCTAGCCAGATAAAATTGGAATTTTAAAAAGGAAAGAGGCGCAACTCCCAATCTAAAACAATCGCAATCATTTATATAATAAGATTATTAATAGATTTTCTTTCCTCTCTTTCATTTTTCCCACGAGCGGACTCTCATAATTCTACTCATAAACTTTTAGAAGAGGAAAATTGGATTTTTGGCCGTCAATTTTGGTTTTATTCGTTACGGGATCCTCACATTGTATCCCGTAACTTTTAAAAATTCTCAGATCTCAACCCTATTTTTGGTCCAAAATTTAATGGTCAACTTCGTTAGTTGACATTTTGACTGAGTTTGTTGGGAGATTTGTGCGTGAATGTTATCATGATATTGAATATAATCCGTGTTTGAGTGCATCCACGTACGCATGAATTCTCATCAAAAAAATCGGTCAAAATGTTGAGTGACAGAGTTGATCATTAAATTTTGAACGGAAAATTCAATTGACCAAATGTGGAGAATTTTAAATAAATAAATCCAAATTAAGAAAATAATACACAAAAAATTGGACATCAGGAAATAATACATTCCGCGCTGACGTGGCGCGGAATCAAGCTGATTCCGCACCACGTCAGCGCGGAATCAATAAAAAAAATTTTTTTTTTTAAATTTTCGGCCATTCCGCGCTTACGTGGCGCGGAATGGCCGATTTTTTTTTTTTTTAATATTAAATGGCATTCCGCGCCACGTAAGCGCGGAATGCTGCCATTCCGCGCTGATGTGGCGCGGAATGGCAGGCCTCTTTTTCTCTTTCCAGCTTTTCTCTTTCCCCTTTTTTTCCGACTCATTTTTCTCCATTTTGCGTGCGTTTTCGGGTTTCGACTTGAACATAAAAAATGTAGACTTGAGCATAAACTACTTTTTGAAACAAAAATTGGGTCGTTTCGATGCTCGAGTAAAGAAATATGGCAAGACGAAAAAAAAAATACCAGTTTTTTTTAATGAATAATGACTTTTTATTTTTTTCCGACTCATTTTTCTTCATTTTTCGTGCGTTTTCGGGTTTCGACTTGAACATAAAAAATGTAGACTTGAGCATAAACTACTTTTTGAAACAAGAATTGGGTCGTTTCGATGCTCGAGTAAAGAAATATGGCAAGACGAAAAAAAATAATACCAGTTTTTTTAATGAATCATTATTTTTTTTCCGACTCATTTTTCTCCATTTTTCGTGCGTTTTCGGGTTTCGACTTGAATATAAAAAATGTAGACTTGAGCATAAACTACTTTTTGAAACAAAAATTGGGTCGTTTCGATGCTCGAGTAAAGAAATATGGCAAGACGAAAAAAAATAATACCAGTTTTTTTTAATGAATAATGACTTTTTATTTTTTTCCGACTCATTTTTCTCCATTTTTCGTGCGTTTTCGGGTTTCGACTTGAACATAAAAAATGTAGAATTGAGCATAAACTACTTTTTGAAACAAGAATTGGGTCGTTTCGATGCTCGAGTAAAGAAATATGGCAAGACGAAAAAAAATAATACCAGTTTTTTTTAATGAATAATGACTTTTTATTTTTTTCCGACTCATTTTTCGTGCGTTTTCGGGTTTCGACTTGAACATAAAAAATGTAGACTTGAGCATAAACTACTTTTTGAAACAAGAATTGGGTCGTTTCGATGCTCGAGTAAAGAAATATGGCAAGACGAAAAAAAATAATACCAATTTTTTTTAATGAATAATGACTTTTTATTTTTTTCCGACTCATTTTTCTCCATTTTTCGTGCGTTTTCGGGTTTCGACTTGAACATAAGAAATGTAGACTTGAGCATAAACTACTTTTTGAAACAAAAATTGGGTCATTTCGATGCTCGAGTAAAGAAATATGGCAAGAGTCTTGAGAAAATCAATCCAAGATTGGAGAAGAGCGAGGATTGCTATCAAGACCCATATTTCTTTACTCGAGCATCGAAACGACCCAATTCTTGTTTCAAAAAGTATTTTATGCTCAAGTCTACATTTTTTATGTTCAAGTCGAAACCTGAAAACGCACGAAAAATGGAGAAAAATGAGTCGGAAAAAAATAAAAAGTCATTATTTATTAAAAAAAACTGGTATTTTTTTTTCGTCTTGCCATATTTCTTTACTCGAGCATCGAAACGACCCAATTTTTGTTTCAAAAAGTAGTTTATGCTCAAGTCTACATTTTTTATGTTCAAGTCGAAACCCGAAAACTCACGAAAAATGGAGAAAAATGAGTCGGAAAAAAAATAATGATTCATTAAAAAACTGGTATTATTTTTTTTCGTCTTGCCATATTTCTTTACTCGAGCATCGAAACGACCCAATTCTTGTTTCAAAAAGTAGTTTATGCTCAAGTCTACATTTTTTATGTTCAAGTCGAAACCCGAAAACATACGAAAAATGAAGAAAAATGAGTCGGAAAAAAAGGAGAAAGAGAAAAGCTGGAAAGAGAAAAAGAGGCCTGCCATTCCGCGCCACATCAGCGCGGAATGGCAGCATTCCGCGCTTACGTGGCGCGGAATGCCATTTAATATTAAAAAAAAAAAAAATTAGGCCATTCCGCGCCACGTAAGCGCGGAATGGCCGAAAATTTTAAAAAAAAATAAAAAATATTGATTCCGCGCTGACGTGGCGCGGAATCAGCTTGATTCCGCGCCACGTCAGCGCGGAATGTATTATTTCCTGATGTTTAATTTTTTGTGTATTATTTTCTTAATTTGGATTTATTTTTGTATTATTTATTTAAAATTCTCACCAAATGTGAGAATTTTTAAAAATAACAAGACATAATGTGAAAATTCCATAACAAATGAGATCAAAATTGAGAAGGTCAATCATATGAGACCAGAAATGCAATTTTCCTCGTTTAGAAGCATTTTTTTTTGGTCAATTAATTTGAGCCATGTTTGTTGAATCATAAGACCTAAAATGGAGTCAGTTTAATTATTGTTGTTTCTTAATGCCCGTTTGATTATTATCTTTTTCATGTACCACTTTAATTTGTCAATTGTTTTCTAAAAGATTAAATATGTCGATTTGAACTTTGTTGTACTGTTTCCAAAAGAGTAAAAAGGAATTGTATGTAAAACACAATAACTGCTCACGTCTCTCTGGCGACAAGAAAACCCTCACCATAACCGCTCATGTCGGATACTTCCTCCAGCCAACCACGGCTGGCGAAGACCACTGAAAACCGTACTATGAAGAAATTCAAACGCAGCCTACTTGGGGACGAACGTGAATATGGTTCAGCGTCTTCAATCCGAGAAGATGAAGAAACCATGGATCTGAACGACGGAAACCCGCGCCAATTCATGGAATTCTGGGAAACTGAAAGAATCTTGGACCACCGTCACGCCACAATGCCCCTATTACATTGGCAAAGGGGAACACGATCCTGAAACTGAAAACCATAACCTGGAAATCCCGTCTACGGTTGTAACAGGTAAGGAGAATGCATTACCCGGGCCTAACTTGAACGTGACTATTGAGGACTGGAAACAATACACAGCGTCGTACATGTGCGCCCTGGTGGTTAAAGTCTTGGGCCGAACGGTGAGTTATACTACACTGAAACAACGGATGAAGGCTCTTTGACAAGTTAAGTATGACTTGAATCCTGTCGACTTAGGAAACGACTTTTATATTGTGCGATTTTATTCCAAGGAAGAGTATGAACGAGTGTTAACGGGAGGGCCTTGGATTGTGATAGGACACTACCTTACGGTGAGGAAATGGCAGCCCGCGTTTCAACCAGCTACCGCACGCATCTCATCAACGGTGGCTTGGGTTCGTTTTCCCAATCTATCTAGCGAATTGTTCCACCCGGATGTACTGTTCAAATTAGGCTCCTTGATTGGCAAGGTGGTTAAAGTTGACCGCAATACGGAACAATCGATTAGGGGTAAGTTTGCACGTATCGGTATTGAAATTGACCTCGCCAAACCATTAACACCGTTCGTGTGTATCAATGAAAGACCTCAGGCTGTGGAATATGAAGGGCTTCACTTGGTTTGCTTTGGATGTGGTGCCTACGGTCACCGATAGGAGACTTGTGGCAAGGAGCATGACCAACAACAGGAAGTGAATGTTAATAAGGGGAAGGCTACCGAGACTATAAAACCCATTGATTTGACGTATGGGCCCTGGATGTTGGCACCATCACGTCGCCGTCTCAAAACTCCACACATGGGGCAGGGGCCGGACACCTCTAAGACAGCAAACATGACCTTCACGGCCACAAAAACAAATGATGCCGGGACGGGAGATGATTACAGTTCACGGGAACAATCTTTGGGGCGTAACTCGGAGGCCAAGATATCTGGAGTTACTGGTTGAGATAAGGCGAAACATAAGAACACTAACGGGGGCTCACGGTTCACCGTGTTGATCAATGAGGAGGAAGAGGGTATTGGTGCTATTAGGATTCAGGACATGGGAAAATCACATGCTGGTTCAACAAGTGGAACCAAGAACACATCTCGGGCCAACCGTGTGCGACGAAGCAATGACCAGTGATAAGGAAAACCGGCACCAAAACATGGAGGTTAACATGAACCAAATGTCGCCAATAAAGAAAGGTACAACCTACTCTATCGTGAATAATTCCATCTCCAAAATATGCATTGTTACACCAAACGATTTAAACAAACACACACCACACTCTAACCGAGACACTATCATTTAGGATCACCACTCCCCTCCCCCTAGTATGAACTTCATGCATGTCGATAAGACTCATCACATTCTGGAGAAGGACTCAACCCCAATGACAGACGTGGATAGGGGGCCCTGCTGCGCTGCATGAGGAGAAGCTACAAGGATTTCTGCATGAAAAAGGTTCCCATGCAATGAACACAAGTCTATGTGTTCTGCATGGTGATCTTCAGCAAATGATAAACACATCTCCATCCCTCCATGATGATCCCACGCAAATGGGAGACGATGCAGAGATGCACGATGATGAGATATCTATTGGTGTGGGGGACCAATAATCCTTCTAGGTTAGACTTAATTAAGGTTATTTCTTTACTTAATTGCATACTTATGCATCTTATTTTATGGAATTGTAGGAGAGCTGGCAGTCCTGGTTTTATCAACACGTTAATTGATTTTCCACGTAAGTTTAATCCGTTGATTCTTGTTCTCATGGAAACTCACAACCACGGGGATAAGGCTACAACAATACTCTGGATGAGTCATTTTGATAAGATTGAGATAGTCGAGGCTCGAGGTTTCTCGGAGGGTATATGGATCTTCTGGAATTCAATCGAGGTATCGCTTGAGTTTATAGAGGCTAATGATTAATGTGTAACCATGGTTGTACAACAACCAGGAAAGATGAATTGGATCTTGTCAGCCGTTTATGGTAGCCCTCAAGTTGAAATTCGGGATAGTCTATGGTCACATATTGAGTGTATGTCTCATGGTATACGCGGACCGTGGCTTCTAGCAGGGGACATGAACGTGGTGACGAACAACTTAGAAAAGTCGGGAAGGAGGCCTATTGATTTCAGTAAATGCCAAAAATTTGTCGATTGTATGGATACCGTGGGGCTTATTGATCTTAAGTTTTCAGGACCACTATACACTTGGGCGAAAGGCGGCAATTCTATGCTACAAGAACGGCTTGACCGAGCCATTTGTAACAGTACCTGATAGCTTGCACTTCCCGAGGCCATGGTGACACACCTTCCCCGTATCTCATCTGATCACGCTCCCCTTCTAGTGGATTTGGCTACGGATTTGGGTACGGTAGGTCCAAAACGGGTTTTTAGAATGCAAACAGCGTGGTTTTTAGATAACCGATTTGGGACTTTATCAGTGATACTTGGCCACAGGAACTACACCAGGATATCTATGACCAACTCATGTATGCAAGGACTCGGGCAGACAACTGGAATAAAGACGTGTTCGGTAATATTTGTTGGTAGAAACGGGAGTTGGTTGCTCGCATTAGTGGTATACAACGAGCCCAAGCTTTACACTTAATCGGTATTTACAAAAGTTGGAGATTAAACTCACCACGCAGTATTACGACACGTTACGCCGGGAGGAAACATTTTGGAAACAAAAGTCTCTCATTCGGTGGATTCAGTCTAGGGATCTTAACACTCAATTCTTTCACACAGCTGCGACCACAAAGCAGAAAAGAGCCAAAATCCGGGGGTTGTGTCGCGACGATGGACAATGGGAATCAAACGAACATAATTTGCGATCTATGGCGGTTGAATTTTGTTGGGAACTCTATGGCGCTAGTACACCGGTTAGCCCTTATCGTGCTACAGGCGACTTCCCATGGCTAACAAACCACCAGATTGACCTACTCTTGACTCCGGTGACAAAAGAGGAGGTGAAGAAGGTAGTGTGCATGGGAGATGCACCCTACAAAATCACCGGGACCTAATGGTATTCAATCAATCTTTTTCCAGAAATGCTGGGACACCGTAGGGGATGCAGTGACTCACATCGTACGTCAAGCGATTACCACATGTCCAATTGATAAGTGTATTAATGAATCTTTGATTGTGCTTATCCCTAAAGAAAGTAACCCTACACGTTTAACTAATTTTAGTCCAATCAGTATGAGTAATGTTATTCTCAAAATCATTACAAAAAATAGCTAATCGGCTTAGAAATATGATGGATAGTTTAATCCTCCAAACTCAGAGCAGTTTCATTAAAGAGCGACAAACTATAGATAACATTATCATCACTCAGGAGGTTATTCATAATTTGCGGGTGATGAAAGGCTAAAAAGGCTATTTCATTGCTAAAATTGATTTTGAAAAGGCATATGATCAAATTGATTGGACGTTCTTAGGAAATGTGTTAGGTGAAATGCGTTTTCCCTTGTCTTGGATTAGCCTTATTTTGGAATGTACCACCACAGCTAAACTATCCCTTCTTTGGAATGGTGTAGCAACGGATTGGTGCAGTCCAAAACGAGGCTTGAGACAAGGGAACCCCCCTCTCTCTTTATTTTTTTGTTGTCTGTGTAGAAAAACTCGGATCAATGATTACAGAGGCAGTGAGGGCGGGTCAATGGCACATTGTGCCCACCTTCCGTACCGGACCCCGTGAATCCCACCTCATGTTTGTAGACGATTTGATCTTATTTGGAGAGGCCTCCGAACAACAGACAGATGTTTATTAGGCACACCCTTCAAACATACTGCACGATGTCGAAAAATCAGTCAATCTCCACAAGTCCCGAATTTTCTTCTCAAGTAATGTGTCGAGATCTCGGGCCCGCATTATTAGCAGACGTGCGCATCTCAGTCTCACGCGGAACCTAGGCCATTATTTGGGTGCACTGTTACATCATTAACGGGTCTTAAAGAAGGATTATCAGTTTATACTGGATAGGGTCAAGAAAAAACTTAAAGGTTGGAAACGTCAACAGCTTTCTATGGCGGGACGTATGACATTGATAAAGTCGGTGACAGCCACTATGCCCTCTTACTATATGCAGACGTCGCTTATCCCCATCAGTATTTGTGAGGCAATTGACAAAGCAAATCGGACGTTCCTTTGGGGAAGGTCTGACGAGACACTAAACATTCACCTCCTGTAAAAGCAAGTCGTGTGGCAGACTCGATCTTAGACATACTAGGGATGTCAATCTTGCATTTCTAGGGAAGCTTGGTGGTAGCTCATTATTGATGAACCAAGACTATGGGTTCAAGTCCTACGACAGAAGTATGTGTATCGCCACAGGGCAAGACCTCGTAGCTCCACATCACACACGTGGTGTAGTATTCAGAAAAACTTTCCTTTATAGAACTTGGGGTTACGGTGGAAGGTTGGAAAAGGGACTAGAATTCGATTCTGGCGTGACAATTGGCTCGGGACTGACACACTGGATAACCATACGGGCGAGGCTCTTTTGTAGGAGGATTTAGAAAGGACCGTGGCAAGTTATTGGTCGAATCCACATGGTTGGAAATGGGAGAAATTATCCTCGCTACATGCAGATGTGCGTGTTCAGCTCCTCGGGATTGATCTTGTGGGTCAAAGACATTTGGAGGATGCTGCTGTTTGGAAGTTCAAGGAAAATGTCAAGTACTCGTGCAAGAGTGTGTATGCCCAGCTCCAACATGCTACTGGCAAAACAAATTGACAAGACTAGGGGGTCTGGAACCGTATTTGGACTTTGAAAGTGGCCAACCAGCGCAAATTTTTCTTTTGGTTGACACGTCCTAATAAGCTTCTCACCAACCATACGTTGGCTATCCGGGGAATTGCGAACAACATACTGTGCAGTAGATGCAACCAAACCGAGGAAACCATTCTTCATGCATTACGGGATTGTCCTTGGGCAACCTCGCTATGGCGTCGTCTTGTGGCACCTCGCCATCAGAATGTGTTTTTTTTCCCTATCTAACCCGGAATGGGTGGACTGGAATGTCGGCAAATCATCAAACAGGTATGAATGGTCTCGAATATGGAATATCACGTTTACTGAAGCCCTGAATTTCTTGTGGCATGTACGCAATGACCATGTGCATGGTAAAGCCGAGGGTAACCCGGCTTCTGACGTGGACCTGGTACGCATGCGTGTAGAGAAAACTCTGCGGTTACAACATCATGACAACAATGAATTTGATAACTTTATTCGAGTCGGATGGGAACTACCCATTCACTTGGAAAATTAATGTTGACGGTGCAATGTGTCGGGGGGAAGAACTCCAAGCCGATTAGGCGAGCATCAGAGGAGTTATTCTTGACCACAATGGTCACTGGATTCGGGAATTCAGTGGTAGAGTAGGCGTGTTAACGCCACTTGGTGCTGAATTGACAGCTATTTTGTATGGCCTAAATCTGGCCTGGGACACTAATTTGCGAGATGTGACTATTGAAATAGATAGTAGAGAGGCTATCTTGAATATTCATGAGGGTACTATCTCACATCACCAGTGGGATCTCATTGATCAAATCAGGCAGAAGATGAAGCTGGCATGGCACGTCGAATTACGTAATGTGTTTCGCGAAGCAAACCATGTGGCAGACGGCTTAGCTAAAATGAGTTTTGGAAGAGCCCTAGATGTCATGCAATCCCTGAGTTCTGATCTACACAATATGTTGGAACGAGATCTACGAGGCCTTACTTGGCTAAAACAAACGACTATACACTCGGGTCTGTCAGGATAGATCGTTAGGGTTCCCCCCTTCTCTTTGTATTAAAAAAAAAAAAAAGAGTAAACGAAAACCAAAAAAAAAAAACATTTCCCCTAGGAAAGAAAAATCCAAGAAATAATGCTCTTTTAAAATTATGGAAACACGGACGATTATCAAATTTTAAGCTAGCTCGAGAAAGATATTGATCAACAAGTTTTAAAATTTTACATTTATTTCTTTTTGTATAGTTGCATAACTTATATAAGTTGTACTGTTATTATTATTTTTGCCTGATTACACTATCATATGCTCATTTGAAATTATTTGCACAAAGAAAAATTTATGGAAAATTACTCAAAACCCCCTAAAAATACATTTTTATATCCAAAAAACCCATGAAAATATTTTTCAATCTCAAAAACTCACTCTACAAATTTTTCATTCAAAAAAACCCGAAATTTAAGATTAAGAACTTTTTTGACTAAACTACCCTTCACTTATTAAGTTAAGAATAGATCGATTGATTATTTTTATCAATTTTTTTATTTTTAAATTTTCAAATTGATAAGTTGAATAATACAAATTTTTACTTTTAGTATTAAATATTTTAAATATTTTTGTTCAATTAATTTTTTTTATTTTACTATGACAATTATCTAAAAAAATATATTTTTAAATTTTTTAAGAAGATTAAAAATTTGAAAAATTTAAAAATAAAACTGTATTTAGTCAGTTATCAATATAAAAGTTCTAAATAAATAAATCTCTATATAAAACTACAAATGATTAAATTTTTAGTCTAGAAGGCTAAGGGCAATTAAGTCCTAAATTTATTAACCCTAAATTTTGGGCTTTTTGGAATGAAAAATTAGTGAAATGGGCTTTTTGGATTGAAAATTTTTACAATTGATTTTTTGGATGTAAAAATTTGTTTTAGGGGGGTTTGTAGTAATTTTCCCAAAAATTTATTGTGAACATGCCCTTTTATCTCCTTTATATTTTTTATTTTGTTATCTCTCTACCAACTTAATTATTTAAGAAAATTAGATATAGTAGTTTTGTATTTTTCAATAGATCAATTTCCCAGTTTGTAATTAACCTAACCTTTTATATTTCCTTTTGAATTCAAGACTCTTAATCAGTAACACTTCAATATTTCCATCATCTAATTTTTTTTTATTTAAGCCCAAGATAAATAATCATTATACTATATTATATAATTTGTGTATTAAGAAACACTTCCTTTTCTGATATAAATTAAAAAATGGATTGCAACTTTACTTTAAATTAAAGAAAGTAAATTGTGAACATATATATTACAATATATCGAAAGAACTTCACAACAAAAAGAAAAACAATGATGCATCGAAAAAAAAAATTAACAACAAATAACATAAATCTTTTATCTTTGACAAATGGAATCTCATCGCTTCGGAACAAAATTTCTGGCTTCGTCTCTAATTGCACCAGGCCCGCATGGACAAAGTGTGCTCGAGAATGAGTTGAATTGCACCCATTCTCCACAGTTATGCTCACAAACTTCCTCGAGTTTTCCATTGATCCCCTCTCTAAGATTGTATTTGTAAATCCGTTCTTCGTTTGCGAACAAAAGAACACTTCCATTCAATACAGTAAACTCCACGACCTTCAAATCACCAAAATACGCCAATCCCATGGCGCGTACTCTCATTTTCAAAACCCGACTCCAATAATACGAGTTTCCATCACTGATCATTAGCACCCACACAGTAAACACATTTTTCATCGATTTAACCAAACATATAGAGTTTAAAGACATGTTAGGGTAATTTCCCCATTTAAAAATACCGAGTTTGGATCCCTCCAACCCTTTTCGTATACCCTTTGGTAGCTTCAAGAATCTCGAACTCGAGTTCTTGATTTCGTAAGCCACGATATATGGCCATCGAAAAGGGCTATTTTTTGTCAAATAACTCCCGTGATCAGAGATCATGTAAACGACCCCGTTCTGTATAAATGAATATCTAGAAAGAATATCTCTTGCACCTAGATAGATTCTGCCTCCATCTCTCCAAACCCCTTTTTCAGGTGAATAAATCTTGGATTGAAAATTTCCCCACGATTCAGAAGGGCCAACAATTGCCATCAACATGTAATCCATGCTCTCGTTATCTTGATCGTAGTCGAAAACAATGGTTATGTCCATGTGAGGAGTTATACTCTCATCTGGGGTGGGGATTTGCAAATAGGCTCTAGTTGTGGGGTTAAATAGAATTAAAGGGTATTTGTGGTCGTTCCTGTTTCTACAACAAAGTAAACCGTTGCTAGAAGCAATAACTTTACCTTTGGTTAAGATAAATTCCAGGGATTGGCTAGAAATAATGCTGGTTATTTGTTGTGTGTTGGAGCTTGTATTGGAGATTTTAGGACTTATAGCGTGGAGTTCGAGTTTATCGTCCTCGTAATCTGGTTGGATGAAGAAGTCTGTGTCCCCAACCGATTGCATGTTCTTGAATTGCTTTCTGATAAAAAAATCATCGAATAAAAGTTGGTTCGATGATTTGCAAACGGATGAGAATTTGTACAAGTTTTTAGCCTGGAGCCACGAAAAGATTTCCAAGAGTACTCCGTTAAAGAATGTCATGATTGGTAACTAAAATTTTCGCGCGAAAAGGAATTTCCCACGAAAATTATCGACAAAACGGATTATCAAGATGGCGCGAGCGCGCAAATCTTGACAAAGAAAACAAATTAAAAATCTTGCAAGGAAAACAAGGAAGAGAGCAAGAGATGAATGATTAGAGGATCAATGTGGGTAGAAGAAGGTTTTGTTTTTCAGTGCAAAAATTGATTTAGATATAAAGTTGATTTATACAAGGAGAAGAAGACATTAAGGGTTTCCTATGTTGAATAAAATTAGGAAACTTGGGTGGAACGGTGTAAATTGTAATAGGGTTTTTCAAATAGGTCTAACAGAAATTAATGAGTTTCCTAGTTTTGTAGATTTCATGTATTTGAATGAAATTGAAAATTCAAATCTACAAAAAAGGGAACTGAAATAGAATTACTTAAATAAAATCTCTCTATTCCGTCATCGGGATTCTGCCATCAATTTATTCAAGTGATCAAGAATTTATATTACATACATCTTATACTAATCCTGCATTAACGATCATTAGGGTTGATTTTTAAATTTGAGTTTGCTCCAATTATAGTAATTGTTAATAAGGAAGCTATTTTTGTTCCATAAGAATTATTACTAAACATATCAATGTTCTAGTAATAATTACTATAATTATTACTAGAACATATCAAAAAAAAAACATATCAATGTTCTTTATTCTTTTTAGTATAAAAATTATATATATATATATATATGTATGTATACGTACATAGTATGTTTGGTATTGAATATATAAGTTTACATTATGATTATTATTGTACAATTAAAATTACAGAAAATTACCGAACTACTTCCTCCAGTTTTTGAAATTACATAAAGACCGCCTTTTGTAAGACACTTCTTACAATTACCTCCACCTATATCTACAAATTCTCACAATATAACCCATAAAAATCTTACAATTAAACTCCTATAAAAGGGTATTCGTAATCTCAAAAAGATGAGCGGAGTTTTGGTAATTACATATTATAAGAAGGGGTATTATGTCCATAATTATCCCAAATTACTCAATGTTTTCACTAAGTTCTTTGGTTATCTACTGAAATTATTTCTATGGAATGAGTTTAATTTGAACTTTCAACGATGTTATACATAGAGAATGTAGACCTCCTACGTACTTTCACTTGCATGCCATCTAAATATATTTAGCTAGAGTTTTCATATTTTCCACATTTGATATAAATAATATACATTTATACGGTTCTATAATTTTAACATTGACCTTCTATCAGTCACATCAAATAAGATTTTAGGTGAGACTAATACGAACTCATATAGCTTAACGAAACCTTTGACTAGATTATAAAGATAATTTAATTAAATTCTATATTTTATGGAAGATAATCTAAATTAAATAGAGCATGTCCTAAAATAGTATAGCTCTTATGTTGAAAAAAAGAATTATAAGAAGGGAAATTAATAACTCCTGTCATTTCTTTCTTTAGTAATTTTATCTTTTTATTATTATTATTGTCTATCGTTTTTCCACCATGACAATAAGCCCACCAATAAATGGGCCTTACTATTCATCTGGGTTTAGGTCGAACTCAGTAGCCCAAAGAATTCCTTTGTAAACTATAGAGCTCCATTGATGAGAATAGAAAACCTATGTTGCACGGGTGCAGACACGATGACACGGGTAGAATACGATACAAATAATGTGACATGATTTTTTTTTTTAATTTTGGGATACTACACGTTGATGATACGTCTAATATATATGTATAATATTGTTATATTTAATCTCTACGCAACAGGAAAACACTTCAAATAGATATAAATATAATCTATCCTACCACCCCACCCACCAATAATTAACAAAAATTAAACATATCAAATGATTCGTATGATATATATATATATATATATATATATATATAGTTTACGGAAATCTAGTTTCAAATGTAACTATTTGAATCCTCATAGCGTCATTACATTTTTCTTATTTTTTGTTTTTCTGTGTTACTTATTCTTCTTCAAATAATATCTCTCAAAACTACCAATGTTCTTTGTTATTTGTCATGTCATATTTCTACTTTCTTATTCATCAATTTTTCATCTTAATACGAGATTGACATTATTTCATCTACCATTGTTAAGACAGTTAACCCTTTTAGCATCACCTCTATCATATATATAACACAAAACTAGAAGCATTTTATTGGAGGCAATCGTTTTCGTCGAGTTTGTGACTCTGATACATTCCAAACACGATATCCATATTTTTTGATACACCACGTGACGTGTCGGATATGTATCCAAGGAGCATTCCACTAGTATCATGTCCCCAAGTATATGACATTGTACCACGTTATTTTTAAAAATATATGTGCATCATAGATGTGAAATAGACTGATAATAATGGAGTAATTAAAATACAAGTAGCAAAATAACAAAAGAGAAACTAAAATACTAATAATAAAATAAAAAAGATTGATAATAATGGTCACAATTTCTTTTCTAATTTCTTGGCGCCTGTTTCATTACTGCCCTCCCACCAAAAAACGAAAAAGAGGAAAAAGATAATAATAATAATAATAATAATAATAATAATAATAATAATAATAATAAGTTGGGTGCGGGGTCTTAAATTTCGCCCGAAACATCGAAATTTCGAGTTTCCGGGGTCTCGAAGTGAAATTGAATTTTCGATCTAATTTTGCGGAATATCTTTCGAAATTTTGACCGAAATTCGAAATTTCCCAAAATTTTTGTCGAAACCCAAAATTTTGCGAAATTTAAAATAATATCAGCTAAATATCCATGGAAATTTTGACCGAAACCCGACATTTCCCTAAATTTTCATCGAAACTTGAAATTTAAAATAATATTTTTTTAATTATTTTTTTGAATATTTTATAGTTAAAATTAGGGTCAAATGATCATTCGTATTAACATAAATAAAAATCCTCTTAGAAACTTGATGTGGTTTTGAATAATGATTTTAACGAAAATTGTGGTAAATTTTATTTTAATGAAGTTCTTATGATATTTAATTATTATTTTAGTACTATTATTTCATATTTTTCACATCAAATTTTAGTCATTCTATTTAACAAGATTCATTATACATACTAGCGGTCGGAGCACACTCGATGCTTGTGCAAACAAATGAATGACATTCAATTCATGGGAAAAATCTAAATTTGGTCTTATAACTTAGTCCATGTGTGTTTTTGGTCCCAGTATTTTTTACTTTAGCATTATACATCCCATAACTCCAAAAAATGTGCATTTTTGGTTCTAAGATACGATTACATCATGTATTTGACGGAATTGGCATGTGCGGCTCACGTGTTTTGGAGTTATGGGACCTAAAACGCACATTTTTGGCGATCTCACGTGAGCCGCACATGCCAATCTCGTATAGATACATGACGTAATCGTATCTTGAGACCAAAAATACACACTTTTTGGAGTTATGGGACGTATAATGTTAAAGTAAAAAATACTGGGACCAAAAGCACACATGGGCAAAGTTGTGGGACTAAAATTGCAATTTTCCCATTATTTTATTACTATTATTTCATATTTTTCACATTAAATTTTAGTCATTTTATTCAACAAGATTCATTAGACATACTAGCGGTCGGAACACACTCGATGCGTGTGCAAACAAATGAATGACATTCAATTCATGGTAAAAAGAAGTTTTCTATGATTGTAATTTAAAATAATTTATTTTTCTTTTCATAGTGACAAAAGTTGGCAAAAAAAAATCACATTTATAACTAAAGATGAATAGAGAGACAAAAAAATGTGTTTACATTTGCATTGTGAAGAGTTAGTATATCAGTATATACATATGATTGCATAGGCCATGGATAAAGCTTCACCGGAAACTAATACAATTTACTTGAAAACTAATAAGCATTAGCATCAACAGATTTAAAAATAGACCATTACCAAGAAAGAAACTTGAAAATGAATTCATTAATTGATTTTAAAATATTCAAAACTTAAACTCCAAGCCCTGCCAAAAAAAATCATTACTCACAATTAAAATGAATGAATAATAGACTAACTTTAAGTCATTGTTTCATTTCAAAAATTTCAATTATGACTGAAAAAGAAAATTTAAACCAAATAACTTGGACTTTTAAAACAAATCATTTTACAAAAATAAAAGATTAGCCTCATCCAAACAAACCAATACATGAATTGCACTTCACCTGCAAAACATAACTTTACACACACCGTCTAAACATGTAAGTTTCTTCAATGTTAGTGGAAAGTGGTAATTACAAATTGCCTGATAGTGATACGTAGAAAGCAAATATGTGAGTTAATTGATTGAGAAGGGCGTTTTAAGTAGTTTATTTAAAAACATACAAAGTTAGTTTTTCTAGGATACTCATCCTTAATAAAAGAGTAAAGATACTATACATAGAATATTATTAATGTAAAAAATAAATAATTATGATATTTAAAATTACAAAATTTTATTGTAAATTTTCAAATATTTTTATAAATTTTTATAATTTCTTTAAATTAAAATTAAAATTTTAAATATTGCCGAAATTTCCATAAAAATTTCCGTAAATTTACATATGATTGCATAGGCCATGGATAAAGCTTCACCGGAAACTAATACAAATTTACTTGAAAACTAATAAGCATTAGCATCAACAGATTTAAAAATAGACCATTACCAAGAAAGAAACTTGAAAATGAATTCATTAATTGATTTTAAAATATTCAAAACTTAAACTCCAAATCCTGCCAAAAGAAATCATTACTCACAATTAAAACTCCAAGCCCTGCCAAAAGAAATCATTACTCACAATTAAAATGAATGAATAATAGACTAACTTTAAGTTATTGTTTCATTTCAAAATTTTTAATTATGACTGAAAAAGAAAATTTAAACCAAATAACTTGGACTTTTAAAACAAATCATTTTACCAAAAATAAAAGATTAGCCTCATCCAAACAAACCAATACATGAATTGCACTTCACCTGCAAAACATAACTTTACAAACACCGTCTAAACATGTAAGCTATGTTGCACGGATACGGACACGGGGACACGGGGATACGGGCACGGCGACACGAATTTTCAAAAATTTTAGGATACAACACGGCAATGATACGACTATATATAATAATTAATAATATATATTATAATGCATATATTATTATATAATACATACATAAACATTTAAACATTAATAATGCACCAAAGTGAAACAAAATAATAACTAAGAAAATTTTAAAAGTTCCACAAATACAAACTTCAAGCACACCTTCAGTTTTTAAACAAAATTCAAACAACATAATAATTAAACGCTCAATATCCTAGTTCAAGTCTCTAAATTCAAGTCCTTTAAATATGACATAATAACATGTCTACTTATCTAAATCAAATGGGACATCATCATCATTACAATTTTCTTCACGAGCATCATCAACACAAATATCAGACTCCAATTCAGGCTCGTCAATAGTTAGATCTGCAAACCCTAGTATGCCAATGTCATCCAAGGAGTCAAAGATATCCCCCCCAACATCCCACAACTTGGTCACCCCTTGCTTGTATTCTGGAGTTTTCCTTGACAAGAGACGAAGATTGCTATGCACGAAGACTAAATCTTCAGCACGTTGTGGGGTGATTTGATTCCTCTTTGTCGAATGTATGAATGAGTAAGTGCTCCAGTTTCTCTCAGCACAAGAAGAGGAAGAAACTTGACCAAATAACTTTATAGCAATAGATTGAATATTCGGGGTAGTCGAGTCATACGATACCCACCAAAATCGCTAAATATTTCTTAGGCATTTTATCAAACACTTGGAAGTAGAATGCATATTTATGAGTTTCACACAAAATCTTTACACTAAGCTCTTAAAATGTTTAAATTTACCTTATACTTGGAAGTAGAATGCACTTGCAGCATGATGTAATCGATCCAAAAAATCGACCCAAAGCAGGAGGAATGAACTGGGGTTTTTGTTTTCTGCGTATGGTCCCTTTCTTTCCTTTCTTTCTACGTGTACCTTTCTTTCTGCCTAACCATCCGCCCCTTTTGTTTTAATTGGGAGGAATTTACAATTTCAGCCCCTCAATTATTCGAAAATGATAAAAAAAAAGACCCCGTCGTGTCCAAAACGTGTCGGACACGGGTGTAGCCGTGTCCAAAACGTGTCGGACACGGGTGTAGCCGTGTCCGACACCGTGTCCCTTTAACTTTTTTTGCATTTGGTTGACAGACACGCCACGTGGCGTGTCGGACACGTATCCGAGCCGTCTCCGAGGCGTATCCGTGTCCCCCGCGTATCCGACATTGCATTTCGTGAATTTTAGGAGTATCCGTACATCATAGCATGTAAGTTTCTTCAATGTTAGTGGAAAGTGGTAATTACAAATTGTCTGATAATGATACGTAGAAAGCAAATATGTGAGTTAATTGATTGAGAAGGGCGTTTTAGGTAGTTTATTTAAAAAACACACAAAGTTAGTTTTTTTAGAATACTCACCCTTAATAAAAGAGTAAAGATACTATATATAGAATATTATTAATGTAAAAAATAAATAATTATGACATTTAAAATTACAAAAATTTTTTTGTAAATTTTTAAATATTTTTATAATTTTTTTAAATTAAAATTTTAAATATTGCCAAAATTTCCATAAAAATTTCCGTAAATTTACCGCCGCATGTCGACACGATATGGACATTTAATACCTTGCTTGGGTGTAAATCTAACCTCCAAAGTCCAAAATCAACAGCTTTAACAGTAATTTTTCATATATCAACCTAATCCATAACATGGGTTTCCCTTAATTTCATTAATTTTCAATAAAATTCGTTGAGATTCATATTTAGGGTTTCAATTTATTTTTTCAGCATTAGATTATCAACATGGAAAGAAACGAAAATGGATTGTTGCGAGATGATACGCCACCGTTTAATTACGTCGATCAGGGCTCTGTTTTGAGCTCCAGTTTTTTCTTGGATCATGTCGGAGAGGTTGTTCTCACACATGATTCAGATGGGTTGTCTTGGAAATTGGTTGAATCTTTACATAATGTAAGTTATTCATGTTTGATTTTGTTTTTTAATCTTAATTTTGGTTAAAGATTAGATTTTTATCTTGTGTTGCTAATTTACCATACATGGATTTCTGGGACTGCTTGTACAAGTGGAAAAATTACATATACCCACAATATATATATATATATATAGATATATATATATATATATATAGTGTTAATATGTTGGTGTTAGTTAATTAATTGATCATAATGCTGATATAATTGAAGCTTTGTGATTGTTCTTTAAATTTTTTGATAGAGTTGATGTTACATGTATTTATTTTAGTTTATCTTTGTTATAAAACAAAATTCAATTGGGGAGTGCATTTCGTTTAATGCGTTTTCGACTTTAGTATCGATATCCAAGAAGTGTCCTCTGTCTAATCCACCCTTTGGCAAAACATTTATAGCTTTCCTTTGATCATTTCGGTTTCCTTATTGAAGTTCTGTTCTGTGAACTATATAATACTTGTATATTGCTTTCTCCATCTGTTTAACGCATTTTCTATGCTCAACTTGTGTGAAAATTAATGGATTTTGTTGGCATTAAATCAGGAAGAGGATAAGAGATCTTGTTTGGGATTGAAATTTGTTTCTAATAGCGAATACGAGGTTAAGTTTGCCGACATTTATGCTGTTGACTTCATTGATTGGGGTTTGGTGCATGAATGTGCGCTTTCAAGTTCCTCCGAGGTGATACATATTCACTATTTATGCCCCTAAATCACCATTTTTATTTCACATTTATGGTCCTTTGAACTGGTGAGTTTTTCTTTGCTTCAGCTGATGTACCGATTTACAGTCCATGTTGTCCAAAAATCAAAAACCCAATCGTCTCTGTGGACCCCATCAGTTTACACTTTTGGTCACAAAAATTCGGAGATTTGTAAGACTTGGGTTAGTCAGATTAATGCTTATCGAAATGTGGAAGCACAACGACCCAAGAATCTTTTGGTATGTTTCGATTTACCTATGCCACCGTACTACAATGTCTGGTTTTCCCTTCTCTGCATTAGTTAGTTTTCTTTGTCGGAGCGTAAAAGATTTTCTTTTTCTTTTATCGTTTTCTTTCAGACTTACTTTGTGATTTATTAGGTTTTTGTTCACCCAAGGAGTGGGAAAGGAAAAGGATGTAGAATATGGGAAGTAGTAGCTCCATTATTTTCCCAGGCCAAAGTGAAAACAAAGGTAATATGATACTCACTCTTACGTATCCAAATATCTTTCTATTATTTTCCTTTGAATCATTTATGGTTTTGTTCTCTCAGTTATCATGTGTTTTAGATTGATGATTATTTACTCTGCATTATATGGCTAATAACTACTGCTAACCTCTTGTGTAGTGGCCCGGTACACTCTCAAGTAAGTAAACGGGATATCCTGTTTGTTTTTATACATTTCTACTTATTTTATTACAGGTAATGGTGACAGAGAGGGCTGGACATGCACGTGATGTGTTGGCCTCAATTACAAATAGGGAACTTAGATTATATGATGGTGTTGTTGCTGTTGTAAGTAGTTTTACCTTTCATTTGTGCATTTTCTAATTTCGAATCTTTATGAAACATGGGTTGTATTTTGAGGAAGGCATTACTGTTTGTCACAGTAGTGGAGTAGTATATGGAAATCTTCATGTATAATAACTAATACCTCCATCTTAATTGAATGTCCAGTTGGTGATGTTGACTCGTCGCTTGGTTATTTTATTGATAATTTTTTGGGATAATTACATGCATGTCCTTCCTTGCACTATTGAGTAATTATCGTGTGCCCACGAGGTTTTGCAAATTACCAGAATACCCCTGTCAGTCAATTCTTACAACTTGAAAAACAGAGGATGAAATTGTCATCTAAAAACGCTGAAATTGTAATATGTTTTTATTGACAGGAGAAGTTATGACAATTTCTCAAACCTTGGGATGTCTTTCATAATTAGGGTCTCACATAGGGGGTGTCTATGTAATTCACCCTAATATATAACGACATAAGAAATACTAATGATTATTTGGTTTCATTCTCTCATATCATTTCTTCCTTTTCATATTTTACTAGGGTGGTGATGGATTTTTCAATGAAATTCTTCATGGTGTTCTCTTGTCAAGGCATAAAGCTCCATATCCACCAGCTCCTGGGGATCCCATGCGTCCCGTTGAGAGTGAATCAAATGTTTCAGTTCGTAATGCTGAGAGAACCATTTTAGAGCCTTGTGTTTATAACGAAGACGAGTCTCCTCTTCTCACAGGCTCTGAACATATTGGATCTCAATCCCCAAATTGTGGTATGTTATGTGTTCATTGTGTAGTAATCCACTACTGGTTCCTAACTGTATCTATTCATGTAATGGTTTTTATGTGTTTTGCAGAACAAGATCCCGAGTTTACTTTTCCAAATGAAACATTTAGATTTGGGATCATCCCAGCTGGATCTACTGATGCTATCGCGATTTGGTATTTTCAGCATTACATTTCTTGGTTTTTAGTGTATTTTTCGGAACATTCTGCTAGAAGTATCTGTTCTTTCTTCGTTTTCAAATAGGACTTTTTTGCTTGCCCAAAAATCTGATGAAATATGTTTCTTTTTTTAAATAAATTACATACATACAACGTCGCATTGAGACCATAATTACGAAAAAAATACCCCGAGGTTTGAAAATTTACTTTCACTTCCTCTGTAAGTAAAAGCATGTTACGATTTCACCCCCTGCTTTGTACATTACAATTCCATCCCCTGCTTTTGAGTTGTCAAGGTCTAACAGGAGGTGTCTTGGTAATTTGCAAAACCTCAGGGAGCTTGTGGTAATTATCGTGAGGGGGTGTGCATGTAACTAACCTTTTTTTTTTTTCCTACTTTTGCAGCACGACTGGGGCTCGAGACCCCGTAACATCAGCATTGCATATTATCCTTGGTAAAAGGGTGCATCTTGATTTAGCTCAACTCGTAAGATGGAAAACGACTTCTGCATCAAATGAAGAAGAACCTTGTGTACGCTATGCAGCTTCTTTTGCTGGGTATTCTTATGTCTTATCACAAGTGATTCTCGTGATTTGGTTTATATATTGTGTTTCAAAACCTTGGAACATAAAGAACTTGTTATCCTTGATTGTAGTTTTTCCATCTATATAGTTAAAAATTTTCTTGAAAATATTAGGTATGGTTTCTACGGAGATGTCATAACAGAGAGCGAAAAGTATCGGTGGATGGGACCTAAACGATATGACTATGCTGGGACAAAGGTTTTCCTTCAGCATAGGTATGCATTTATAGGAAATTTTCTCTCTACTGAAGTGGGATTGTGAACCGTTAATATGATAATGTGATAAAATGAAGTAATTACACCACCATATGTGATCTAACGGTACACAACCCCACTTGACCAATATTCAAGTGGGCAGGAAAGATTTTTTAATTTTTTTTAATTTTTTATTTCAAGATTATACGAGGCGGAAGTGAATTATCTTGAAGTTGAACCAGAAAAAGGCGGTTCGGGTTCTGAAAAAGATGCTCAAGATGGTAGTAGGAAGCGTTGGTGCCTTCCAGCAAAGTTGGATCGGGTGAGTTGTCGTGCTAACTGTGGGGTATGTAATACAAAACTTAATGACGCGGTGGTTGGGTCCCCCAGCATGTCTGCTCCAAACTTACAAGGGCTGAGATGGTCGAGGTCTAAAGGACATTTTCTAAGTGTTGGTGCTGCTGTCATCTCTTGTCGGAATGAAAGGGCGCCTGATGGCCTTGTGGCTGATGCTCATCTCTCTGATGGATTCTTGCATCTGATATTAATAAAAGATTGCCCGCATCCTTCATATCTATGGTGCTCTCTCTCTCTCTCTCTCTCTCTCTCTCTCATCATTTTGTGAACATAATTCATTCGGTCAAATATCCGAACCACTAGTACCACGTAGATCAAAATTGCGTTTCATCTCATATTTCATTTCATATAGGAATGCCGTGTGTATAAAAACTTTATCACTTACTTTTAAGGAAAAAAATTGATAGACATGGCGTGCACATGAGAAATGGAATAAAAGACGAAACACCATTTGGAACAGAGAATCTAAACTGCACTAGCACCCCATAGGCCTACGTGCAAATGGGCCCAAAGAGTACCGATGAAATCTGCCCGATCCTGCAAAAGGAGATAATCTTACGTACACATCTTCTCATTATATTTGATTTCATGTGCAGGCACCTTATTCAGCTTGCCAGGAGAGGTGGAGACCCCCTAGAATTCAACTTTGTCGAACACCATAAAGTATATTTCTTTCAACTTATTACTCATTGTTTTTTTTCCCTGCCTACATATTAATGGCTTCATATGCAGACTCCAGCCTTCACGTTCACGTCTTCTGGAAAGGAGGGTGTATGGAATGTGGATGGCGAGCTTTTCCAAGCACATCAGCTATCTGCTCAAGTGTTTCGTGGCCTTGTTAGCTTGTTTGCAACCGGTCCCGAGGCTTAGGGTTACCTCGCCTACATGCGTTTTTGTACTACGGCTCATGATATGCTGCTCACGTCGGTACTATCCAAGTAAAGTTGTGAATCTTTAATTTATGCATGGTGATGTCAGCATTTCACTTTATGACGTCATATTCTGATCAGCATGGAATTTCTCCCATGCTACATCGATTTATGATAGTTTACACTTAATGGAAGGATAAATTCAAAATGAATGAAGATTTTGGGAAGACCTAACCAATGACTGATCACCTACAGACCATCATATCTGGCCTCCCATTCCTAGACTACGGCTGAATGTTGGTGTTGCTAAGATTATCTGAGGATGGCATTGTTATCTGATTACTATGTGAGATGGTGAAGACAATCTGGGTTCATGAGACGACTGAAAGATTTTGTTTGGCTCGAGACGTTTTTATACCATGCATCTGACTTGTCCGAAAAGCCCCCCATGGAATGTGGTTATTGCTCTTGTAAGATAGATACTATAGTGTTTCTCTTCAAGGAAATCGAATATTCGACTTATATTTTCTATATATATATATGGTAATATTGAACAACATTAATTTTGCCAAGGTTTAGATTGTGTTCTTAGTGACTGTGAATCTAATCCTAAACATTTAGTGTTGAAAAGTGAAAATAGCATGTGAGTTTGTGTGGTAATGTACTAAGCTTGGAGTCTATTCGGGATGTCACTATTCGAGGAAGACAAGGTATTGTTCAAATTTATTTGAATTTTTTTCGAGCTTAAATTGTTTCATTTTGGTTTGATTGTTAATTGAATCGAGTGAAAATGAGTTTTAATCTAGTAGAAGATGTAGCAAGCTGAAATAACTTAGTCAGTTTTTGTATTTGTTGTTATTTATTAACTACTCAGGTTGAATTCCAATAGAGTTTCAAAGCTTATAAGAAATGATTGTGTTTAAACAATTATTAATGATCGATCTCGAACTCGAGTATTCAATAATGTGTACTAGAATGCGACATGTTACACAAGGACTTAGACTAGGTCTACGCCTTCCGCATCATCCCAAAACATGAATTGAAGATGGGGAAAATTAAATATATAATACAAATTTAAAAGAAAAATCAGAAAATAGCATGGAAAAAGCGGGAAGCAGAAAATAGCACGTTACGACATATCACATGTCGTCTCAGTGCTGAGACGACATGTGACATGTCGTCTCAAGTAGTAAATTTTTTTTTTTTAATTTTTATCTGAGACGACATATGGCATGTCGTCTCAGACATATCACATGGATCAGTCAGCCGTGTCAGCTGACACGGCTGACAGTGAACAGGGAGACGGCATCGGGCATGCCGTCTCCCTGTTCATATTTTGTTTTATTTCCAGGCCTCGGTTTCACAACCGAGGCCTTTCTTTCTTCCCTTATTTCTTTCTTTCTTTATTTCTTCTCCCTTCTTTCTTTCTTTCTCCTCTTCTTCTTCTTCTCTTTCTTCTTCTTCTTTCTCCTCTTCTTCTTCTTTCTCAAATTTTACAGCAAAAATTTGTATAAGTTTAAGGCGAAAAGAGTTTGAAAAATCGAACACATTCTCCTTTCTATCTCTTTCTCAACCAAGAACGAAAGGTATAATTTTAATTTTATTAATTTTAGAATGTATATATTTTTATTATAATTTATGATTCAAAAATCGAATTTGTAATAGTAAAATCATTTTTTTAACTATAATTTTTGCATAATTTCGTATAATTCTGAAAATTTGCGTATAATTATTGATATAATTTTTGGTATGATTTTTATGAGTTTTTGGTGTACTTTTTGGTATAATGTTAGAATTTGTTTTGAATTGTTTGGTATAATGTTGTATAATTTTGGATCGTTGAGATTTATTTTTAATTTTTAGGTATAATGTTCATTTTTAATGCTCTTTTTAAATTAGACCAAATAATTCTTGTATTGTTACAATGTTGAAATTGGTTGGTATAATTGTTGAATTAGTAAATTGATTTTTTATTTTTAGTGTTATTTTGGAATTATTTAGTATAATATTTGAATTTTTGGTATAATATTGAAAATGTTAGGTATAGTTGAAATGTTTGGTATAATGTGTATGTTTAGTGTTTAATTTTGAATTGTTAGGTTTTTATTGTAGATGGTTGGTTTAATTTCGAATTGTTTGGTATAAGTTCGAATTAATAGGCTTAATTTCGTGTAGTTAGATTTTTTTTCGAATAAGTAGGTATGTTTTGTAATTGTTTAGTATAATGTTTGAATTTATAGTAATAATTTTGAATTTTTAGGTTCGATTTCGAGTTGCTAGGTTTAACTTAGAATTGTTGGGTATAAATACTTTGATTGGCTTAATTTGGAGTAGTTAACTTTAATTTTGGATTAATTGCCCAATTTTGGAAATGTTTGATACAATGTTCGAATTAGTTGGAATAATTTTTGAATTGTTTGGTATAATATGAATGTATAGGTTTGATTTTGAATTGTTTGGTATATTTACGAGTGATTAGGTTTAATTTCGAATTGGATTATTTGTTTTGTTAACTTTCAAATATTACGTTTAATTTAGAGTAGTTGGATTGGTAGTTTAAATTATTATGTTTAAATATTAAGTGTAACTTATATCGTACAATGTAAATTAACATTCTTGTGGATATATAAATGCAGAATGGTCGATCGTAATGTATATGGCCCAGTTGATGAGAGCGTATTATATGATCAGGACAATCATGTATCTGAGACAGTTGCTGATCATCCTGACTTAACTATTCGTGTTCGACGAGCTGACCATGCATATTTCAGTCAGGCCTTTAACTCTGATGTACATGACCGCGTCAAGGTAAAGATTGATCAGATGGGATTTTATAGGCTATACAAGTTAGATCAGTTTATAAATGACCTAGGCCTCGTAAAGGCCCTAATTGAGAGATGGCGCCCAGAAACGAACACATTTCATTTTAGGACAGGAGAGGCTACGATAACTCTCCAGGATGTTGCTATTTTATATGGTCTACCAGTTGATGGTAGGGCTGTAGTTTCGTATCGGGCCTTCGCATCCCCTGAAGATTATGTCTTATACGTATTTCAACAATTAGGACTATTCTTAACGCCGGAAGATTTAATTCACGGTTACAGAATTCCTGTCAGAAGGCTTGTTTCCCATGTTTTGAGTGGGCCAAACATGATAACTGATCAAACTGAAGAAGCTGTAGTTGATCAGATAGCCCGTTGTTGGGGGCTTTTGTTTCTCGGGGGTGTGATGTGTGCCGACAGCACAGGAGATGTTGTTCCTATAGTATGGTTGGGGCTGTTTGAAGATATAAACTTAGCATCCACCTACAGTTGGGGGAGTGCGGTATTGGCACATTTGTATCGAGAATTATCAAATGGGGCCCAAGTAGAATGCAAAAATTTGGGAGGTTTCATGCCATTATTACAGGTGCGAAAATTTTTTATTTACATGTTTTTATTTCTAATATAATAATTCCTGGTTATTCAATGAATATATTTATCATCCAATAGATATGGGCCTGGAGTAGGATTTCGATTTTAAGGCCTCATGGGCTACCAAGACCGATTGCGGAAGTTGACGTGAATGGCATTGCCCGAGCACCTCATGCTTCACGGTAATGTACTATGTGAATATTATGTTTAGTTAAGAAATGTTCAATTTTGTTTAATTATTTTCAATGATTGTTGTTTGAAGGTGGGATCGACCCATAATAAATACTGGTACAATCAGTCACAACGTTCGGGCAATTAGAGATGGGCTGGATCAAATGGCCGATGGCCATGTGAGTTGGGATTTTTTTTTTTTTTTTGTAAATTATTATGAACGTATATCTATGTCCTACTAATATATTCTAAATTTTTTTTTTGTATTTCAGTTTGTTTGGACACCGTACAATTTGAATGATGCAGACATTGCGGAGTTGCCACCTGAATGTATGAATGAGAACGTATGGCGAGCCGCAGTTCCAATGGTATTCTTTGCCATTGTAGAGCATCATCACCCTGAGCGTGTTCTTCGACAGTTTGGAATCCGCCAATACATTCCACGCAATCCTGAACGTGTTCGAAGGGTTAGCCGAAAGGGTAACACCAACAAAAATTGGGTAGAAAAACACGCTCGGCATATTGCAAAGTGGAATAATCGTGACCAGTTCGTTGTGCCTGGAATTTATATTGAGGAGGGGGGAGCCCAGACAGACGAAGACTACGACCAGTGGTATGACCGAATCACTCGTCGTTATATTTCTCCCCGATTGACTAGGAGAGGTGCGGGACACCAGGTTGGGTCAGCCGCTCTATTGCATGATGTGGTTAGTATTTGAAATAGTTTTTTCATTGATACTTATTTAACTTGTTTTTTACTCTGAAATATATTTTTGTTGATACTATTTGTTATTTACGTTGTGCAGTTCAATGAAATTGCGGAGGCGCAGACTACAATGGAACAAATTGTCCAATCTGGTGATGTCACGGCACTTAGAGAACTGCAATCCAAAATGAGGGGCATCCGGAATATTGTCACATTTGGTGGCAATCCCGGTGGTTCGAGCTCCGGTTATCATGGTCAGTTCAATGCCGAAGCATCGAGCTGGGCTAATCACCATCAATTCAATGCCGGTGGTTCGAGCTCGGGTTATCATAGTCAATTCAATGCCGGGGCACCGAGTTCGGGTTATGGGACTCAATTCTATGCCCGAGGATCGAGCTCGAGCTTGGGCTTTCATGGTCAACATGTCGGGGGATCGAGCTCGGGCTTTCATGATCACTTGTATCCTGGAGGATCGAGCTCGGCCCAACCTCGTCCCAACCCCAACGACGTATACATTCCCAGTATGGCCCATCTACCAGAGTATGGACAAGGTTTCAGTACGCCGACTTTGAATTTTCCCGAGCTCGGTACAAGCCAGTGTAGTGATGCTCCTCAACATCATGATATTGCACCTCCGCGTCATGTACAATTTAATGTATCACCAGTGCAGTACAATGATCGTGAGGATGACTTAAACAGGAGAAGGTCTAGGAGAACGAGGCGATCTCCAGATTGTGGGACGGGGGGGCATCGTGGTTATCGGTCAAATAGATAGTTTATATAATCTTAGTTCGATGTGTATGTATGTAATGTAAATATGTAAACATTTGAAATTTCTTTGCAAGTTATATGTAAATTTAAACACTACTAAATTATTATTAGTAAAAATTCAAAATTATTACTATAAATCCAAACATTATACTAAACAATTACAAAATATACCTACTTATTCGAAAAAACAATCTAACTACACGAAATTAAGCCTATTAATTCGAACTTATACCAAACAATTCCAAATTAAACCAACCATCTACAATAAAAAAAAACCTAACTATTCAAAATTAAACACTAAACATATAAATTATGCCAAACATTTCAACTATACCTCACATTTTCAACATTATATCAATGAAATTTCAAATATTATACTAAATAATTCCAAAATAACATTATACCAACCAATTCAAAAAAAATCCCAACATTATACCAAAAAAGTACACCAACAATTCATAAAAATCATACTAAAAATTATGTCAATAATTATACGAATATTTTTGGAATTATACGAAATAATGCAAACATTATAGCTAAAAAATCGATTTTATCACTACAAATTTAATTTTTGAACCATAAATTACAATAAAAATATATACACTCCAAAATTTACAAAATTAAAATCATACTTACGTTTTTGGTTGGGAATAGATAGAGAGGAGAATGTGTTTGATTTTTTCAAGCTCTTTCCGCCTAAGATTTTGCTTAAAATGGTAGACAATTCAAGAAGAAGAAGAAGAAGACAATTCAAGCAGAAGAAGAAGAAGAAGAAGAAGAAGAAGAAGAAGAAATGGAAGAGCTCTCGGTTATTTGTACCGAGGAAACGAAAAAAAAAAAAAAAAACCGCAACAGTGAGACGGCATGCTGCATGCCGTCTCACTGTTGCTTGTCAGGTTGAAAAAAATGTCATTTGAGACGACATGTAGCATGTCGTCTCAGTCTGAGACGACATGCCACATGTCGTCTCAGATAAAAATAAAAAAAAAAAAATTTACTACTTGAGACGACATGTCACATGTCGTCTCAGCACTGAGACGACATGTGATATGTCGTAACGTGCTATTTTCTGCTTCCCGCTTTTTCCATGCTATTTTCTGATTTTTCTTTTAAATTTGTATTATTTATTTAATTTTCCCATTGAAGATGCTGCAACATGCATTTAATGAATTGCCAAGAAAGTCAAGATGTTCTTATCATTCAATTATTGACTTATTAATACATTATTAAAAGTGATTATTACAAGAATATAGGATTTAAACTTTAGTCTTAATTCCGTTGTAAATATTTATATGTACTGAATTTCAGGTGAATTTCACCATACAAACACGGAAATTCTATAGATAAGATACTCGGTGATGTGTCATAATTATGGTTAAGGGTAATTTAGAAAATTAAATTTATATTAATAATATGCATATGGATTTATAATTACCAATTAATTACATTGTGAGATGACCCATTATCTTTAGGGAGCTAATAAAGTACGAGATCCGCAACACATTTAACACTTCTATAAATATTAAAATAGTCAGATTATTATCTATTTGCTCTACTAATCATCATTATCAAAAAGAGAATTGGTTTGTCGCGTTCTTATTACACCCTAAATTCGCTTTCTGAAATATTTTTTCCAGAATTAACTATTTGATCACACCAAATCACTCGGAATTAATTAATTAACACAAATAAAATTATCGTGTCAGCTGAAAAGTACATAAACCATATTAAAAGACTAAAACAGCACACAAGAATGATCCCCCAAGAATCAACATTTGACTTTTAAATGTGAAAATTATGTATACAATATATATATATATATATAACAAAATTGTCTCCCTAAAGCATGTAACTGGCGGCTTTATTTTATTTTATTTTGTCCATAAACATGACAGTCGCATAATCTGTTCACCTACTTTACAGAAATTGTCTAAAGTTTACATATTTGTCAGAAAATTGAGAGGAAAAAAAAGATATTTTTCAAATGGGTTTCAACAGATTTTAGCAATTGAACAGAAGCAAATATCTGGTACGTAATCTTTGACCTTTACTTTGTATTTTAACGTGATCTGAATTCATATATTTTCTGGGTTTTCAATAATTATTAATATTTCTTGTTATTTGAAAAAAAAATTCTGGAAAAAAGGTGTTATATGCTGCATTTTCTTTATTTATTCAAATTAATTTTGTTGAGTTTAACTGTTTTTTTCTCAGTTGTCACATTTGTTTCAATTGATTTGACACCAGATTATTTGATTGTGGAGATTAATTTTTTTTTTTACAGAAATGGAAGAGGAAAATAGAGATAAAGTAGAATTGTTGGATGAATTACAACCTCCAGCATATTCAGTTACTGCAATTGCTGTAAGTGGAAGTAAAAAGAGTAAATATGTTGTGAAATGGGCATTGGAAAAGTTTGTTCCAGAAGGACAAATTTACTTCAAGTTGCTCCACATTCACCCAGTAATATCCAGAATTCCAACTCCTAGTAAGTTGTTGTTATATGTCGTTATCGAATTATACGAGAAAGAATTTCGATTAGCTTAATTATGTGGTGATTATAGCGTATTCGGAGGATTAAGTGTTCGACCGAAGCGATAGAAATAGCAGTATTAGTCTCATAGGATATGTCATGTTGCAATTTTAGTCTCGTTGTTTACAAACTTGCTGATTTAGTCCTACAGTACCTTTTTGCGTTTTTAGTCTCAATCTTTAAAAATTTAAAAACAGGACGAAAACCGATAGGTTGGTCACAGTGCATTATTTGCTTAAATTTCGGAAAATCCTTAATTGCGCGTATGCCACACGTGGAATTTCATCCATTTTTCCATGCAAGAGACTGAAATTTCCGAACAAAATTAAAGAATTCTATGAGACTCCTTTTAGCAACTTTGAAATAATAGGACTAAATTTGCAGTGTGCTTTGTCATGCGGGACCAACATTGCGATTTCCCTTTATATATGATCGATCTATTTATAGCTGGAATCTAAAGCTATTGTAGAAATGAAGATTCGCTTGTCAGCGAACCAGGGTTCTTTTTATAGTGCTTATCACTCCATCATAAAGAAGAATGAAGTTCGTAGATTTTACCTTATATCCTCCATGGTATTGATACTTAGAACTTACAATACTCTAAAAAGAAAATTTTGACTATTTTTTCCATAGATGTTTATATTGTGTTCTGCTCTCCAGTGGGAAATTTCATTCCTATTTCTCAAGTTCGGGATGACGTAGCGGATGCATTCAGAAAGGAAATTGGATGGCAAGTAACTGAAAAGCTTCTTCCTTACAAGCAAATGTGTAATCAAAGAAAGGTAAAAAAAAGAGTCGGGTCGGTCCTTGAAAGATTGCGTTTCTCTGAGATAACAGCCCTCACTAACTGCTTTTTCATGCAGGTTCAAGTGGAAATAGTACAGATTGAGTCAGATGATGTGGCATATGCAATTACCAACACTATTCGCAAACATAGGATTGATAAGCTTGTTATAGGCGCTTCGTCTCGCAGCATTTTCTCAAGGTAATGTGCAAAATAGACGGATAATTCCATTTTTAAAACATGTTACTTATTGTGGAGATATGTCTACATTTTTTTCTAATTCATTTTTACAGCAACATTTAATTTTATTTAATTCAATATATGGTCAGGGCACCCACGTTGTCTTCTACAATATCAAGATGCTGTCCGGCTTTTTGTACTGTATACGCTGTTTCTAAAGGAAAATTGTCATCACTAAGGCCTTCGGAGCTAGAAACAAATAGAAGTGTTGGAGATGACAGTAGTGACACAAGTTGTTCCACAGCTAATTCTTCAAACAATACTTCGGGCTCACAAACAGGTATCTTTTTTTACCAGTGAGTCAGTGATAGACCTAAAATTCTTAGTCGCGCGTGTGAGGAGGGGGGCGTATTTTGGCACTTTAGAAGGTAGTTTAGGAATAGGAAGACAAATGTTTGAATTTCATATAATGTATACATAGAAATTGGAATTTTTATTTTAATTGGTAATTACCATAAGTCTCCTAAGGCTTTGCAAATTACCAAGATACCCCCTGTAATATCCTCATAACTCAAGTTTGTAATGTACTTTTACTTACTGGGTTGATGTTGTAATGTGTTTTTAGTGACAGGGAAAGTTATGGTAATTTGTCAAACCTTGGGTGTTTTTATGTCATGCAGGGAGTGTCTATGTAATTTATCCTTTTTATCAATTATATATTTTTTTTCTGCGGGCGGGTGGGTGCTACCGCTGGTCCACCCCCCCCCCCCCAACTCACTGTCTCTGCTTATCTAGTGAAGCTTTTGCTTTCTTGTTAAATTATCTATGGATTCGAGTTTTCCGAGAGCAAGCAACCTTTTTTTCATTTTTGTCATTTTTTATGTGTTTTCAGAGTGGACGGACCAAAGCTCAATGGGATTGCTCTCTCAGTATCGTTCAGCTTCACTACCAGTGCAGCGCTTTCAAGCTCTTTCAACCATAAACCAGACACTTCTTCATAAAAGAATGCCTTCAAATGGAACCATAAATTCATTTCCTCATATTGCAGAAATGAGTAATTCAGATGTTAATGAGACAAGTAGCTACATTTCTAGCTTCAGAAGCTCATTTTCAGACAACCCTTCACGAGATCAAGCTTCAATTTCTGATACCTCTACCGAATATCAGGTATTATAGTACCATATATTCCACATAGCTAAGGCCTATTTTCCGACGTTATTGTCCTAAAGTAAATAAAAGATCGAAACCCCTTTGCCATTTTCCCTTTTAGTAGTAATTTTCCTATTGGTTAGCAGTCGGCATGTATAATTATTATATCGCGTCAAGCTTCCAAGCACTCCTGCGTTATGATATCTATTTGATTAGTAATTTTATCCTTTTGCAGGCTAATATCGATTATGAGCTAGAAAAATTGAGAATTGAACTCAGACATACTCGAGGAATGTACGCAATGGCTCAAGGAGAGGCAATTGATGCTTCTAGAAAGGTATTCGTCGAATCTATAAACAATGTGCTAGATTACATTTTTTAGTACATTGAGATTTGTAATAACTCTCTTTCGCGAGATAACAGTCATATTTGTTAGGGTACATTGACACCCCGAGAATTTAATGATGAAAAAACACCCCGAGGTTTGAGAAATTATCATACTTGATCTATGAGTAAAAGCAGATTACAATTTCACCTCTTATCAACGTCAGTAAAAGCAAATTACAATTTTACCCATATTTTTTGCTTAGTCATGATTGATTTGGGAGTGTCTTTGTTAAGTTGCAAAACTTCAGGGAGCTCGTGGTAATTACCGAACAAGTGAGGGGTGCGCATGTAATATCCCTATTTGTTACAGCAAATCCACAGCATTTCATTTCTCATGCCTTGTAGATTTGACAATGATCGTCTCATTTTCATCATCCGTAACTCCAAACACTTTTTTCTTCATTTTGTTCTTGTTCAGATAAATGAACTTCAGAAACGTTATTTAGAGGAGGAAATTAATCTGAAACAGATAAGTCTTAAGGAGGAAGAAGCGAAAGAGTTGGCCAAACAGGAGAAACAGAGATACGAAGATGCTAAAAAAGAAGCTGAATTTGTAAAGGAATGTGCTGAAAGAGAAGCTGCAGAAAGAAAAGAGGCAGAGATAAGAGCTTCACGGGAAGCCAGAGAGAAGCAGAATCTTGAAAGTGCTTTAACGGGCTCGTTTCATCAGTACCGTAAATTTACATGGGGCGAAATTATATCTGCCACGTCATCATTTTCTGATGATCTTAAAATTGGAATGGGAGCATATGGAACTGTATATAAATGCAGTTTTCATCACACAACGGCTGCTGTGAAAGTTCTCCATGCTAACGAAGGAAGTAGAACAAAGCAATTTCAGCAGGAGGTACGCATACCTTTCTTTATGAGTATAAAAACGAGTAATTTGATTTACCAGCTTGGAGAATGATATTAGATAGGAAGCTAAAAAATCTAAATTAGGACCTTTAATTTATCTAGTTTCCAAAGTATCAATTCTCGAGTTCTCATCCTACAAGAAGAACGAATATTAGTGTCAAGATGTCGAGTGACAATGTAAAACTTGTCAGATATATAGTATGTCATGATAATGATTTTAACAAGGTTTTTATAGTGCAAGAATTATGTATAAATTGTTTATAGTGACAGTTAGGAACAAAGAGTTACGTGTAAATTGTCTTATAGAGCCTATTGCAATTTTAGTCCTAAGTTGTAAAAATAGTCCTATAGGATGTATTTTTTTTTATGGAATGCATGCGCTTTTAAATTAATTACTGATCATGTGCAAGACACGTGACAAAACTAACGGTTTCCTTCCGTTTTCCAATGATTTGGACCAAAAATACAAAAAGATACATTTTATGAGACTAATTTTGCAAGTAAACAATGGGACTAAAAATTGCCAGGGCATCTATCTTTTGATAATAATGCTGAAACTTTCCCTTTAATGATTTATAGGTGGAAATATTAAGCCAAATTCGTCATCCACACTTGCTCATTCTTATAGGCGCATGTACGGACCGTTCTTGCGTCGTATACGAGTTCATGGAAAATGGCAGTCTCGAAGATTGCTTATTGAGGAAAAATAACACCCCTCCACTTCCATGGTTTCATCGATATAGAATTGCTTATGAAGTAGCCTCAGCCCTTGTCTTCCTACACAACTCGAAGCCAAACACCATCATACACCGTGACCTTAAGCCAGCAAACATATTGCTCGACCGTAATTATGTGAGTAAAATTGGAGACGTTGGACTCGCAACAATGGTTAACAAAGACTCTCTTTCACTATCCACCATGGGCAAGGACACCGCCCCGGTGGGTACATTATGCTATATTGATCCCGAGTACCAAAGGACGGGAGTAGTATCACCTAAATCGGATGTTTATGCCTTTGGGATGGTTATTTTGCAACTGGTGACAGCAAAACCAGCAATTGCATTAGCCCACATGGTGGAAATAGCAGTGGAGAATGATCATTTGATGGAGGTGGTAGATGGAGAGGCGGGTGCATGGCCGGTTGAAGAAACTAAGGATTTGGTTGTAATGGCATTGAAATGCACGGAACTTAGGCGAAGAGATAGACCGGATTTGCGCGATGAAGTTTTGCCGGTTCTGGAGAAAATGAAAGATATCGCTGAGAGAGCTCGAGATTTGGCATTACTTGTTGCACCACGACCACCGAGCCACTTCATGTGTCCCATTCTCAAGGTATTATGGGATTGTGATTATACTGCCTATTTTTTCTATATCTACTAGTAGAGTGTAAGTGTGTTGCATGTAGAATGCATATTTATATGCTAAAGAATTTCAATATTCAAGAACTATATCTGGAAATATAAAAAAAAAATCTCATTCAAACTTATTCATATGAAACATTTTGATATAGAATGTATTTAACTATAGTATAAACTGAAAAAGAAGAAGATAGATTTAGAGCCTAAGCAGCACGAGAATTGACAAATATTAAGATTAGATTTTTAGTAATCATGGAATGGTTTTGGGAAGTTGGAGAGGGGTATTTGAATGTGAAAAGTTGCTCAAATTAATAAGGTGGATTTGATTTCTTTACTCTCATGATTGGCTTGTATGGGTAATTTTGTTTATGACAAATTCATTAGGGGACATTTGAGTTTGCCGGCAGTTTCAGGTGAATAATTCCAAGAAAATGTAGAGTCTCAAAAGTTTGAATGTAGAGAGTCAAATAATTATTTAATTATTTAAACAAAGGTGTTAAATTTAACTGAGGGTAATATTGTAATATCACAAGTGGAAGAAACAACTTCCAAAAATCCATACTTTTATAGTAGTATAGATATAGATGTAGATATAGATATAGATATAGATTGTTCATCTTCCATATATGAATAACTCAGTAAATTTTGCATTGCAGGAGGTAATGTGTGACCCGTGTGTAGCTGGGGACGGGTATACGTACGACCGGGAGGCAATAGAGTCATGGCTCGAGGAGAAAGATACATCTCCTATGACTAACTTACCATTGCCACACAAATGCCTAATACCGAATTACACCCTTCTTTCTGCAATTACGGAATGGAAGTCTGGAAATTAAAAGTCGACATAAATTCACATCATCTATTATGATTCTCTCCTGGATTTTCTGAATTTTGTAAATGCAGTTTATAGTCTTAGATGCTTCATAAGTGTATGAAGTAGATAGATAGATAGATAGATAGATAAATGGATAGACAGATAGAGAGAGAGAGAGAGAGAGAGAGAGAGAGAGAGAGAATGTACTGTGAACTTCAAATGTAATTATGGAATTGCTTAAAATTTGTCTTAATAAACGAAAAATCGTGTTCGCTTGATCATTTTTCTGTAAATTTAAAAGTTTAGTGTAATACAATATTGTCAAGTTATGTTGTATCTTTTTGATATTTGCCAAGTTACATAGTAAAATAGATTTTCTTTGCTTTCATTTATACGTTTTTATCATAAATAATTACACTCACACCCCTCACTTATTGTGTAATTAACAGAATCCCCATGAGGTTTTGAAAATTACCAATACACCCCCTATCAGGGGGTGAAGTTGTAATAAATTTATACTGACTGACATTGTAGTGACATTGCAATCTTCTTTTACTGACGGAGAAGTTATGGTAATTTATCAAAAGTAACGGAGGTTTTGGTAACTAGTCTTAAAATGAGGAAAAGTTTGTGTAATCATCCCTATTTATTATTTTCTCAGACATAACTAGTTAACTACCTGAAACATGGCTTCCCAATTATTTAAGATGGCAAGAAATGTCCAATTGAAGGTTTCTCCTGGCATATAAAATACTTGATGAATGCCTTAATAAAATGTTAAATTGCTCACAAGCAAGAGAACATGTGAGCAACTAAGCAGAAATCCCAAAAGGTCAAAACACTAAAAGAACTAGCCAAACAGATTATTGTTCATGTATTTAAGCACTTACAAATAAGCACGTTTTTCGCCTTCGAAAATGTAATAATGCATGCAACTTTTACAAATTCTCAGGTGGCACTGCATTATTGAGGAATTATACTTCTGAACATAGAATATCCCGTTTTCGTTTCAAGATTCATCATCCTTGAGAGAGCTTTTTGAGGATTCAGGACTTAAAAGCTGTAAAAAGCTGGTAAGTTGCTAAAAGCTTTTCGTCGCTGCTAAAAAGAATTATATCAGAGTATGAATTGTTACCATTTTCTAGATTAGTTTTCGTCGTTCCTATACTTACTTTCTTCGTTTTGCTAATGTAACAGAAACAAAATATGCATAAAGTAGACGGCCTGAATGGGTTGAAGCCCTCAACAGTATCATCTGTTGTGGCAATAGCTATAAGTGGCAGCAAAAAAAGCAAATATTTATTAAAATGGGCTCTGGAAAATTTAATTCCAGAGGGAGGGCCTGAACAAGTCTGCTTCAAATTGATACATGTTTTTCCTGAGATTAGTTCAGTCCCGACTCCTAGTAAGTTCTTCCCGTTCGAGTTTCTTAATTAGTAAAAATCAATTTGGAGTGAAAGTTTATTAACTGTTGAATTTTTCGACACAGTGGGAAATGGAATTCCAATTGCACAAGTAAGAGATGATGTTGCAGCTGCTTATAAAAAGGAAATGGAAATGCAAACAAGTGAAAAGATTCTTCCTTATAAGATGTTATGCATTAGGAGAAAGGTAAGAACTACAAGTCCCGTTTCAAGATCATATATGAAACGATATTACTCTTATTGTTTCGTCCCAAATGTAGGTACAAGCAGAAGTTGTGCTTGTTGAGTCTGATGATACTGTAAATGCAATAGCGGAGGAGATTGGTAAATTCAATATCAACAAGCTCGTCATTGGGGCCTCATCGATGGGTGGTATGTTTTCAAGGTAACGACCGTTGAACACTGTCTGTTTTTAAGAATTAGAAGCTCCAAGTTACCAAGGTCAGAGCTGCAAGATAGGTCTTTGAGGGACAGATAGATATTATGGTAAATTACATAGACACCCCATCCATGAGAAATGTTTGAGAAATTATTGTAACTTCCCCTGTGAGTGAACTCACATATTACAATTTCATCCTCTGCACATTACAATTTCACCCTCTGTCAGTACAAGCATATTGCAATTTCAGCACCCATTTTTCGAGTTTTCAGGATGTGTGACAGAGGTGTCTTGATAATTTGCAAAACGTCAGGTGGCTCGTGGAGTTACCAATAAGTGACGTGGTCATGTAAATCTAACTAGAATTTGAATTCCATTTAATTTACATATAAAGTTTGAAACTACTATACTCAATTGACACGAGCGACTGCGGACTGCCAAGTCCAAACCCTTGCTCCATCTGTACCAAATGGGACAACGCGTCTAGATTGCCAAGATAAACGATGCAATAAGATCGTTTATTCAAATAGTAGCCGTTAACGTAATCGTAAAGGCCAGAAAGATAAATGCATGAAAGGAATCATTAGTCACATTATTATATGTCGTATGCACATGATTTTATATTTCATCATAACGTCTGATAAATGAAACAGTTCTTATTGGGCGCCTCAGGGACAAAATCTGTCCGCAAGGATCTCAGAGTGTTGCCCGGGCATTTGCACGGTATATGCAGTTTCCAAAGGAAAATTGTCGTCGGTGCGCCCTTCTAATCCCGATGCCATTCCAAGCACTAGACATGACGCCACGGACATTAGCAGATTTAGCAATTATTCTTCAAGCTACACAATTGACTCACAGCCAGGTATTATTCGGGATATTAGAATCTTACTCATAATCATTATCTGTGTTTAAAAATCTAGAAAGAAACAAATGTACTTCAAAATTATCAACTTAATGTTTTTTCAGAGTGGACAGTGCAAAATTCACCTATTTCGTATCCTTCTTCTCTACCTTCGTCTCCACCAATGAAGCAGTTTCAATCTGTTTCGACTATGAACCATAGCCTCAATGACAGGAGAACAAATTCAAGTGACACTAGAACTTTGTCTTACTTTAGTGGAGAAGTGGAAGATGATGGAGTTTCCAGCTCAAGTAGCTCGGATATTAATGATCAAAAGAGCAAACGGTCTAGTTTCACAAGCTTGATAACGGATGATCAGTCTTGGACGACTGGCCAATCTTCTAGCTTAAATGCTTCTACAGAATTATCCTCGGGAAGTCAGGTAACAAGATTTCGCTTTCTTTGGCGAAGTTCGTCATGTAACTACAGGAGTGGCAAATTCAGCTATATAAATTGTGACTCTGATAATTTCAGGACACTAATTTATGCAGATTGAGGACAAATTTCGCATGGTCGGAAATTTGCATGTGTCAAGCACGTGCGCCTTTTAATTTGGGAGTTTTCAAATTTTGAGGGAAAATTATCGCATGATGACCAAAAAATCCCATTTATCATAATTACCTATAGTACTAAAATTACAATTTCGTGCTAGCTGCATTTGCAATGTTATCGCGGGATAGCATTTTCGGTCCCCATGGCCACGTGGACATCATCCGCTATTTTCCTCCAGAACTAAAAATGCCCAAATTAGATGGTCATGTGACCAACACATCCCACTTGTTGGCCAGTTTTTTTGTTTCCATGTGAAATTTGTCTTTAAATTGCAAAAGGTTGCAAAATATTATGATTAATTTTGCAACCTCCTATAGTTACATTTACATGACAAGTTTTGCAGTTCTGAACACTTACTTTTACGGAATAGTTTTGAAACATTGGATCCTGCATTTATTCATATCCCAACATAAGGAGTCGAATCAGAGCAAGACTCGATATGTTTTAGCCGTTTGTCAAAATCAGGGGCATATAAGAACATCAAAGTGAATACACTCTTTCTTTCTGCTCAGGTTAATATCAACTTCGAGGTAGAACAATTAAAAATGGAACTCAAACATGTGCAAGGACTGTATGCAAAAGCCCAAACCGAGGCCATAGACGCCTCTCGGAAGCTAATCCATCTTCACGAGCAGCGATTAGAGGAAAAAGTTAAGCTCAAGGAGATAAGCTATAAGGAGGAAGAAGCTAAAAAGTTAGCAGGACAAGAAAAGGCCAAGTACGAAGCTGCAAAACAAGAAGCTGAATATGCAAACAAATGCGCTGAAAAAGAAACAGCAATAAAAATGGCAGCAGAAAAGAAAGCCATACGCTATGCAAAAGCAAAAGAGAAGCTTGAGAATTTATTGGCAGGTCCAGTGCACCATTACCAGGAGTTCACATGGGAAGAAATCTCATATGCTACATCGTCATTTTCCAATGATCTTCGAGTTGGAATGGGATCGTATGGAACGGTTTATAAGTGTAATTTGCGTCATACAACTGCAGCGGTGAAAATACTTCATAATATGGCAGCTAACAGAACCAAACAATTTCAGCAGGAGGTATAAGAGAGAACGGTAAATTTTATTAGGTTGCGTTTGGATTGGAGTGTTCAACAGAAAAGGATAATAATAAATCTTATGGGAAAATTGTGGCATTAGTCTATAGTTCCTCTAGCAATTTTATTCTCATTTTTAAAAAATATGCAAAATTGGTCATAGGATATATTGTCTTGCATTTCTAGTGTCAACTGTTAAAAAATGGACGGAAACCGTTTGTTTGGTTAGGTGTCTTGCACATGATTGGTTTTGCACGTGCACTCCACGCGTGAAATTTTATCCTTTTTTGATGGATGGCAAGGAAAAAAAACCTATGGGACTATTTTTGTAACTTTGAAACAATGAGATTGAAGTTGCAATAGGCAGAGACCAATACTGCAATTTTCCCTAGATCCTTTATACTAACTTGAATAGGTTTCAATTACCACGATTTTCAAATCCTTTAGTAGTCATTTTAAGTGATTTCTCGAATTATTTGTCATGGATTGGAAATCCATTTATTGTCAGAATAATCTGAAATCGTTAGCTCCAAATTGTTCCTCCAAATCTAAATCCTTCGGTCCGAAGGTAACCTTCTAGCGTAAGTTCGTTGTTTTTTCAAAACCAAGTTACATATTTGGAAGATTAACTTGACGTATATGTTTTTTGATCTTCAGCTTGAGATATTGAGCAAAATTCGTCATCCGAACTTACTAACTCTTCTCGGGGCGTGTCCCAACCGTGGTTGCCTAGTATATGAGTATATGGAAAATGGGACCCTCGAGGAGAGATTGTTTAGGAAAAACAACACACCTCCAATCCCATGGTTTGAGAGGTACCGTATAGCTCGTGAAGTAGCCTCGGCCCTTGTCTTCCTGCACAACTCCAAGCCAAAACCAATCATCCACAGAGATCTGAAACCAGCCAACATTTTGCTCGACCACAACTTCGTTAGCAAAATCGGAGACGTGGGCCTATCCACGATGCTCAATTCAGACACAACTAATCACATGACAACAATGTACAAAGACACGAGCCCTGTTGGAACCCTTTGCTATATAGACCCCGAGTACCAAAGGACGGGCCTCGTTTCCCCCAAATCCGATGTTTATGCATTTGGAATGGTGGTTTTGCAGTTGTTGACTGCCAAACACGCCATGGCACTTGCCCGAACAATGGAGATGGCCATAGACGATGATAATTTGGGTCGGGTATTGGATTCTGAGGCCGGTAATTGGCCTACTGAAGAGACAAAGGAATTGGCTATCCTGGCACTAAGGTGCACTGAGCTTCGCCATAGAGATAGACCTGATCTGAAGACTCAGATCATCCCTGTTTTGGAGAAGTTAAGAATGGTTGCAGATAAGGCTCGTGATTTTTCATCGAACATTGATCCGACGGGTCCTGCTAACCATTTCATATGCCCAATACTCAAGGTATATATTGCAAATATTCTTGGTTTTATATTTTAGGAGGCTATTTTTATTCCTCATGAATAATTTTTCGGATTTCTTGGTATGTGCAGGATGTGATGAGTGATCCTTGTGTTGCCGGGGATGGATACAGCTATGAGCGGAAAGCAATCGAAGAATGGTTCGAAGAAAATGATACATCACCTGTCACAAAGATGCCTTTGCTTAATAAAAGCCTCATACCAAACTATACTCTTCTTTCTGCAATCATGGAGTGGAAATCAGGAAAATGTTGATCAAATTTGATGTGTTTTTCTTTGGCATTTTCTACAGAACATGTGTGTATAAATGTTTAATCAATTTTTTTTTTGTTTATTTTATTTTTATGGGAAGATGATAATTGATATATTTTGTTTACGTAGAAACAGAAACATAATTCGTGAACTAAACTACTAAGAAGTTCGAAAAAAGTAATAACTTAAATCATTAAGCAGTTTCATGATTTAGATGGTAAATAAACTGTCTTAATTGATATAGTCCAACAAATTATTAAACCTTAATTGTTGAGTTAAATTTTTGCATGGTGGAACAATTATTTTGGATCCACAAATACTTTTATGAATTTTTTTAATGTAAAAGTTTATACTTTTAGTAAATTTCTACTGTATTGTTTCATATGTTTTATTATGGGAAATAAATTATAATAAATCTTGCACATGCGTGTGAACTCAGATTTCCTGATGGTGGCAAATATATCACTATTACATTACATACCTAAATAGAGATGTTTAAATAAAGTAAATATTCAAAACAATGAAAATCACGAATCAAGCTGTAATTAAATATGTTTCCTTTTATTTTTCTCTTGCAATTTTTATACGAGTAAATATTTCATCATTTACCATATATACACTATTTAACCTAAAACCTATTTTAACATTTTCACGCCTCTCTCAAATCTTAGCCTTTTTTTTCCTTCTATTTTTCTCCTCAGGCGCTGGCTTAGTGAAACAGTCCTCTATTTCACCACTGTTACCACCATCACCATCGTCGGCAGATTGGGTTGGAGCACCCTTCTTCAAGTTGTACATCAAATCTTCAAATCTGACGAAACGGATATAGATCTAAAGACACATCTCCAAATCTATGACAAGACGGATATGGATCTAAAGAGACAGAGACAAATCTGACGAGATGAAGACGAATGATACTTAATTTTTTAAATTTATATAGTAGATATTTTATTTAGTATTTTATTTTCTCTCTCTTATGAGAGTTTGTCTCGAATGAGAGTTTTATCTCTCCTTGAATAGGAGTTGCAAAAAAAAATTCTTGTATTCGTTTGTAAGTTCTTAAGATTTGTTATCTTCAAGAACTTGATAGTTGGTATTTCAGATGTTCTTACTACATCGTTTGAGTCGATATGAATTGTATTGTTCCAAACGTTGTAAACTTTTGATTGAATGATATATAAAACCGATTTTTCTTAAAAAAAAAACCTAAAACCTATTTAAGAAATATTTGAGTCACGTTACGCATCGAAATTTCGATCTCCACTTACTCCTCCTCCCTGGTTTATGTAGAGTTTAATTAGCTATAATTTTCTTCAAAAAACAAAAATTAGCGATAATTATTTCTAGAATCTTGCTAATTAAATTTTTGTTGCCTTGGCTGAAATTTTCTAGTGGTAGTCTCGTTGTATCTGTGTTCATTAAAATCTCGTAACTCATATTAATTATTGGCCATGCATGTATGATATTCTCATATTGTCCCTTGCTATATCCATTTGAATATCAGTCATTAATTTAAGGGAACATTACAGAAAAAACCCCTAATTTATTGTGTAATTACCAAAACCTCCCCTCACTTATTAAAAAATTACCAACACACCCCCTCCAGGTGTCTATTTGTAAAGTTTATAGAGGTAAAATTGTAAGAATATTTAAACATACAGGGGTGTAATTGTAAGAAATCCTTAACATGAGGGGGTGTGTGATTTCAAATAAATAAGGGGAGGAGGGTTTGGTAATTACACAATAAATGAGGAGTCTGTGTGTAATTTTCCTTTAATTTAAAGAATGGTTCTGAATCCAGTTAAAGGCGCACTTGATCAGTGTTCCATTTTCAAACTTTGCTCCAAACTCAAGTAGCAACATTAATTCTAACTATTGTTATAATCCAATTTTTTGATCAATCAATTTTTTATTTTTATTTTAATTATAACCATCAAGGCGTCAAGTACCATCAACATGGCTATTTCATTTCATTTTTCTTCTTTGCTTTTTTTTCTTCTCTGTCTTCTTTCATAATTACCATCATATAAATCTCCATAAACAAGAAGTATCTCAAGTTTAATAAACAAAACCTACTCAATTTTCAAGAAACCATTTAATAATAAATAGGCTCCATTAATAACACTTTAATAGTTGATAGCCAACACGTTCTTTATTTACATACTCACTTACAAGCATAGAGATATATATGAACTAGTAAGAACTAGTAGAGTAATATCTATCTATATCTATCTATATTTATATCTATACTATACTAAAAGTGTGGATGTTGAAAGTGTTTATTCCAATTGTAAAAAGACAATCAAGCCCTTCCACAAGTCCTTTTTAATATAATAATAAATAGTTTATGATAGTTACAACAATATTAATATGTTAATAAAATATCACCTATTCAACTTCTTAAATCATTTGGAAACATTCTTCCTAACCAATTTTAACATTAACATCTATCTTCTGAACTTCTCATTCCCAAATGCTTTACAAACTATACAATCAATAAAATTCCACATTTATATCCATCTAAAATTTGAACAAAATTCCACATTTATATCCATCTAAAATTTGAACATCTTTTAAAATCTATATGAAAAGAATAACTTTTCAACTTCTCCGATTGTTATGAAATTATTCTACTACAATTACGTAGCATTTTCCTATCGATACATAGTTTATCTAGATTTCCCCCATAGTTTCTTTTTGAGTGAATGAGTTACAAATACACATCATGAATATAAATAAACAATCAATTAACAACACTACAAATACTAAGAAAGAAGAGAAAGATCTACAAGCTGGTGGAAGTAGAGCCCAATATTTCTAATATCTTGAGATGTTAGATTCTCCAGTAGAGTTAGAGCTCATCGATTCCCTTTTAATTATACTCCTAATTCGTTAAATATATCTATTGCACAAGAAACTATGTTATGCATACTTTTACGATTTTGAAAGCTTGAAATATTAGTACTATCAATATGGTAAGCATAAATTGGTACTCTATATACATGTTATTTATAAACTCTAAATTTCTAAAATGATGATTTTGATTTTTAGATTAGCATCATCATCATCAAACTTACACCTTGTTTTTGGCTAATATCATCATTAGATTCCATTATCCCCCCCCCCCCCTCTCCACACACACACATATATATATGTATGTATGTATGTATGTATATGTGTATATGTATGTATTTGAAATTTTTGCAAAGTACAAATACGTAATTTTTATCACTATAATTTTTTCAAAAGAATATTTTGATTTTAGAGATGAATAAAAAAATAAGAAGATGAGTCGTCAATACAATTTAGTGAAAATACTTGGATATATCTACTATATCACTCAAAAATATTATTGACGATTGTTTTATTATTTTTGATAAATGGATTTCAAAAGTGACAAACGGTAGTCGTGGTATTCATATTTCTTAATATCACGAAATAGTTATTGAAATATTATGTTTTGTTCCTATATAATTATATGTACTGAAGTAACAAAAAATTGAAACAAAATGAATTTTTTGAATTCATTTAAGTTATGAAGTGTGATGTCGTGCTACTTGTTAGTCTATTCAAGCAATGGACTTAGAGATTGTAAGAATCTCACAAGTTCATATCCTTTTTATACGTAGGATATAGTAAAAGTATGAAGAACTTTCTTTGAGTACATAGAACTTTTGTTAAACCTTCCTTTATAAATATCTCAAAACATCTAGGTGTAGTAGTGTTGAATGAAACCCTACCGTTAGATCAAATTGACCTCCATCATGTGATGAGAATGTTGAGTATTATAAATATAGGAGTCTTGTGAAACCAAAAGAAAATAATAAAAATAAATAGAGGAGTCTTGTAATCGTTCAAGTATGTTAATATTCTATTGTTTACACATCATATTATTTTACGTGCAAAGCACTTACATTTTGCTAGTGTGTGTATATATATATGTAGATATATAAATACTATTAGCTACCTAGATTAACAATAGGTTGAACTTGTTGGTACTAAGTTGAGCTAATTGTGATCCTTTCCCTTATGTTCCTCCAAGTCCGGCTTTGTGGGGTAGACGGTACGACACGCATTACACTTGAATCCGGGAAGGAGTTTCTTGTGAACACTGGTGTCATGGTCCTCCATCCCTAGCTTTGAGTATCCACTGCCACAGTGGTAGCAATAGCACTCCTTCTCTTTTATCACCAATTTTTGGTATTGTTTTTTTGAAGGTTGTATAGGTGTGAGTAGCTAAGGAACATGACCTCTACTTTTACAGTTGATGCGGTTCGAAATTACACCAAGAAAATCGTATAATTCAAACACGATTTTATATTTATACTTTATAGGAATTGCTGAGAGCAATAAAGACAAATAACTAAATATGGAATAAAATATAGAGAATGGAAAAGAAAAAGTATTTTATTATTTTTTATGCTCTTGAGAGAAAATACAAAGATATGGATTTTTTATTTTCTAGAGAACGTAAAATATAGAAAATGAGATTACACATATATATATAGCCCTAAGGCCGAATTCCCTCTTCAAATTGGTCTTTTTGACCGATTTCTTGTTGCCTAGGGAATATGCGAATCATATTCCTTATTTTTAGGAGATGTGGGTTGGGATCCGATATGATTTGATCTGATCCAATCTTCTATCTTCTTTTAGTTAGCCTTCCACGTATCTGATGTAGGTATCCCTTGACCTCATTATAAGCTCGCCTTTGAGGTAGCCTCTAAACCTGCCTTGAGGTAACCCATGAGCTTTCCTTGAGGCTCAATTATACGAGCCCAATTGTGGAAAGTGATTCCCCTACTCTTGAAAGTTTAGCCTCTAAAGCTTTGCCTGCTGACTTGAGGTAACCTTTGAGGCTACTGACGAGCTTTACCTTGATTGCAGCTAGCCCACATCCTCAGGGCCTTTGTATAGTATGCCTACACACTTTTTTGTAAAGCTTTGCGTCCGTAGCCCATTACCTGCACATGAAATTTATGGAATTTTTCAAGTGAGGCTATTTTACGCCCACGATCATAAGTTCCCCTACTCTTGAAAATTAAAGTTTGATATTGAGAATTAAATTTCATTTGCTATAACAAGGTTTTGAGAGTACCTAACTTATATTTGATACCTTAAGGCTGCTACCATGACTCTAAACCCTAAACTCTGCATGATGCTAAATAGAATGAGTTTTTATCTATATGGGCTGGAGTGTTCACCCAAGATGCGTGTCCATATTTTCTTGAAGCATGGACTTTGAGAAATAAATGAAATCTTAAATATACCAATTTATATACTACAAATATAATATCTTTGTAGTATGCACGTATAACACATATAATGCACGTATAACACATATCTCGTCTACCTTGAGATTGCAGACTAGCAAAATAAAATTATAGGTAAAAATAAAATATATTAAAAAATTGAATTCCATCATTCCATCTAAAAATGATTAATATTAAAATAAGGGCCTTCTGTGACTTCTAAGGTATCGCGAGCTTTTTTATTTTTTCATATATATTTATTTTTATATTATATTATATATATTAAATATTAACACCACTTTTTTGTAGACCAGCTTTCGTATTGCGTCCATTATTATGTATGGACTGTACGACTTTACCTTTGATTACCTGCATCATGTGACATTTATGCCCTGAAGTTTTTCTTGGTTTTATTTTTCAGAGTGGGGGCACTTGGCAATTCTGAGTGCTTGGTGCTTTACAAGGCTTCCTCCTTCTCCTTTTTTTTTAATATTATTACTATTATTTTATCTTATTTGGGTGCGCGCGTGCTCGCAAGGCTTTTCTTGGTACTTGGTATTTTACAAGGCTTTGTTGGTGCTTGCGTGTTCGCAAGGCGTTTTTGGTGCTTGGTGTTCCACAAGGCTTTTTTGGTGCCTGCGTGTTCACAAGGTTTTTTTGATGATTGGTGTTTCACAAGGCTTTTTTGATGCTTGGTGTTTCACAAGGCTTTTTTGGTGCTTGGTATTTCACAAGGTTTTTTTGGTGCTTGCGTGTTAGCAAGGCTTCTGCCTGATTTTTCCTAGGGCTTCCTGTATATTTTCAATGATAAATGTCTGATTTTTCATAGGCCTTGCTGCATGAGTTAAATAGTAAATGTCTGGTTTTTCACAGAGCTTTCTTTTTAGAACCCGGCATTTCGCTTTCGGGTTACCCGACCTTTCGCACACAGGACTTCTGTTTTTAGAACCCGGCATTTCACTCTCGGGTTGCCCGGCCTTTCGCACACAGGACTTTTATTTTAAGAACCCGGCATTTCGCTCTCGGGTTGCACGGCCTTTCGTACAGGGGACTTTTGTTTTTAGAACCTGGCATTTTCGCTCTCAGGTTGCCCGACCTTTCGTACACAACTTTTATTTTTAGAACCCGGCATTTTGCTCTCGGGCTGCTCAGCCTTTCACACACAGGACTTTTATTTTATTTTTTATTTTCAAAGTATTTCATGTACGAGTATGCATTCAAGCATGAATATGTAAGGATGCTCGAGTAGAAGTACATCATATAGTTTTGATAACGATAAATAGAACTTGAGACTAAGCATTCACCTAGTCATATAGGTTATAGTTAAATAGATAAAGAAACTTCCATATTGTACATATAGATAATCGACAAGAAACAATACCAATGATGAAAAATTGAACTAACGCATTTAAACATCTAGAAGGAAACAAACAGAATTCAAAATCCTAGCACGAATTAAAGCAACTAGACAGAAAAAGGAACAACCGACTTAGAAAGCGATAAAATGACTAACTTTTTTTTAAAGACTCAAGCATTCACCTAGGGCGTGGTTGTGGTTCTCTGTCCTGTCTCCTATCTTTACCACGATACCTTACTGGCGAGGTTATAGTTAAATTGGAACTGATTTTCTCTAGATAAAGAAACTTCCATATTGTACATATGGAGATGCAGATAATCGACAAGCCTATATTTCTTATGAAGAAGTCCAGACCCAGTTCGGAAGTTAAAAGGCTCGAAAGTGTTGAAGAATTTAATGAAATTGACTGGACTAACGCATTTAACTAGTTATGTGTCTTGGATTCATCTAGCTAACACATAAAGCTACAAATTTCTAGAAACATATTTGAAAGTAGAGGCGACAAATCAGATATTCTTCAAAATCCTAGCACGAATTATGATTATGTCATCTTTTCAGCAATGTCTTGCAAGAGTTGAAGTAGAACAACAAAACAAGAAGAAGACAGTTTTATGCTTACAATTATTAAAAAGGAGAATTCCAATTAATTCATACAACCGACTTAGCTTTTATTTAATCTATTCACAGTTTGATTATCTTTTGTTTCGATTTCATATTGTGTAAATGATTATCTAGATGCATTTAGTTGATTATAAGATTGTTTGCTAACAAATCTTCATAATCATAATTGTTATGTTTGATTTGTGTATGTAGCAATTAGGTTTTCATGATTAGGTTCCCAATTTTCGTTGATAACCTAAGGGAAACATTGGAGTAAATTAAATAGTTGGCGCTTGCTTAAACTATTGTTTACTTAGTCGCTTCTAAGTTATACTGTTATTAATTTGATTAGGATTGGAATCGTTAATAATAAGAATTTAATCGAGTGCCTTTGATTAATGATATAAGGAAGATTATTCTAGATAGCTGGTTATTTAAATTCTTGGCTAAGTAATCAATGAATGAATAGTAATTTAGGTGTCTATGATCAATGTGTGAATTAAGGGTTGAATTTCTCTTGAATCGTATTTTCCATTAATTGAATTTTCAAGCATTTATTTTCTACAATTTTAGTTAATTAAATCTTCAAAACCCCCTTTGTTATTTGATCAATCAGTCTCTAGGGTTCGACCTGGATTTACGAGTACTACAGATTCTTGTGAGAACAGTAATTATATTTTGGTGCATTCGACACGTACCAATGGGCTTCTTTCGAACAACCTAGTGCTCTTCTCATGGTCCCATCAGATAAGCTCCTGCAAGTATCCACTTTTGATCAAACACTCTATCTCATTCAGCAGGTGTCGGCATGTGTTAGTGTCATGCCCATAGTCCTTGTGGAATTGGCAGTATTTGTCAGATTTGGAATTGACAGGTCTAGTATAAGCACTCTCTGGCCACCTTAGGAGGCTCTCATATTCTAACACTCTAAATGCTTGGACGGGGGGTTACGTTGACTACTACAGTAAACGCCTCTGGGTCTATCCGGGGAAGGGGGCTTCCCTGATTCCACCTCAGAGTCCTCAAGGTTCATTGTAGTGGCTTCATGACTTTACTAATTTTTAACAAAGATTTTAATACATACCGCGCAGTTCTATACAAGTAATTCAAAAATAAACTTAAATAAATTTACTGCAAAAACATGGAAACAAGTATGGTTAATCATGCATCCAACCACATCTATTGATTGAAATAAGAATTCAATACTATTACAAGGTCAATAGAATAATGAGATTGTGATCTTTTGCCAAAATAATCTATATCTATATCTATATCTATATCTATATCTATACTATACTAAAAGTGTGGATAATCTTTGTGTTTCTCTCCATTGTGACTTGACCTTTCTACCCTTATTACTAATTACAATTGACAATATTTGATACAAAACACTTGTTCCTATACCACCAAACCTTTCTACCCTTATTACTCAACAATTACAGGGTTAGTAATTTTGAATCATGGAGCCCTAAATTAAAAATCCAAATTAATGAATTAATTTCTAATACTATTGCAGATAATCTTTGTGTTTCTTCCCATTAAACATTTAATCAATTGGATTCTTCATTTTATCACAATTGATAATAATCGTTTATTTGATTTTCCAAACCACTTCCCTACCAAATTGTAAATATGTGCAGAAAACTTTTATACTTTGTATATAACTCTACTATTTGTAATTACTTTTTAATCCTCAAATTTCAAACTGATTTTAATTACATACCTAGCGTACTATATGTCAATCATTTTCTGGTTCTTCTGTCTTCTTTGTTCTATGCGTCTATTTCAGTAATAGTTGCAACCGCCTCAAGTTTAATTTTTTTTTCCTGGCAAAATCATTCCTTAATGTGATTAAATTTTTGGTTGATTGAGTTGGAATAAGTTCCAAAACACTTAAATAAATTAACAAGTAAAATTGTCAATAAGTTATGTAGATCTGCCAAGTATCTAAAAATATGTGAGGCTCCACAACTCAATTTTGTCTCAAATACAAGTAAATGTATATATATGTTAGATTTCCACTTTCAGAGACTAATTGTGTTTGCATTTTGCGTGAAGAATTTGAGTCGCTAAATGGATAACAATCATTTGTGGACCTTGGGAGATAGAGTTGGTTAGAAGATAAATTGATATCCAAATAATTTCATATGCTCACGATCATGCAAATATAACTATTTGTACGAATAGAGAGCAATTAAATCAAATCACATCCTCTTCTAAGATTTCATTATCGTATAGACATTTTGAACACTAAGATCAAGGATTTAAAATTCAAGTCTTGTTCCCGATAACTATATATGTATTTTGGTTTCTTAACATTAATATCCCTATTAGCATGAAAAGAATTGGACACTCACGTGCAACGCACGTTCTTTATGCTAGTATAGAAAAAGGAAAGAACTAAAACGTTCTGCTTTTTGCATGTACATTTGCAATCTAAATCCTCTACTTTAGACAATCGTATAACACCTCCTGTTACACAGTTGAATATACAAAACGGTTGTGAAAACCACTATCTTATGGAGTACCTACTAAACTAATGCACAATCTTTCGTTTCGTTGTATATATCTCCTTTGCAAGTTCAATTAAAACAAAATGAGTACCTTCGATAATAGACTTTTTTTTCCCTCCGGCTCCCGAACGGACACACTACTGGATCAACCACGCGACATGTATCCTAATTCCCAATGGAAACGTCTTCAAACCTTCACACTAGATCCTTTATTTAAGACTGCTATTTCATTTCATATTTCAAGATACGTGTACAAAATCCACATCACTTGTATATTTAAGGGAAAAAATTATAAACATGGTTCACCTATGATGAATGGAATACGAGATGAAATATCGTCTCAGACCTTTTCTCAGGATGATTTACTTTCACATTGTTGATTTTGACAAAATTTTCTATCTTGATTTCTCTTTAACATAAGGGGGTGTGTTTGTAATTATCAATTAGTGAGGGGAGGTTTATATAATTACCCCATCATTGAGAGGGTGTGAGTGTAATTATCCCTAGATTTTAAACTGATACGATGATATTGGAAAATAGCTAACATTAGAAATTTTAAGCCAAGACATAACAAAATTTAACTACAAAGATTCTAGAAATAGTTATACCTAATGAGACTCTAAATAACAGAGAGAGGAGTGAGGAGAGATCGGAATTTCGATGCATAATGTGACTCAAAGATGCCTCTCTCCATGTCAAAAATGCCCGTGTCGAGGCCACCTCCACCCGGCTCAAAACGATATAGCTCTGTACTATCATCTGAAAAGTAGATACAGTTGGCTCTAACGCAACCTGATGATGGCATTGATACAGATGCATTATAACCTAGGAACAAAGCCCTGTCTCCCAAACTATCCACAAATGTCAATTTGTAAGGATAATCAGTGCCCTGGCAACTATCCAACCTATATACAGAGAAACCAAACGTGTGATATCTTCGATCATCCCAATATTCCTCGAGATCAAATATATTTCCTTGTCGGAAACGAATAACCAGCAAAAGATCACCAGATGATTCTGCAATGTACTTTTGGTCCATATCGTGTATCCCAGATGGAGTTGGAGATATTCTTGTCCCTTTTGGACCATTTTTATTGTCAATGTCACAAAACAAAAACAACTCCATGGCAATCAACGGCATAAAATTTGCCCTTGTAACAGACAACATCATCGAAACGACGGGAAGGGGCAGGAACGTTTGTCCAAACTTCATATCCAGGTCTTGGAAAGGCCAGTATTCTTAGTTCTCCATATATAGCGAATACAACGCAATCCTCCTTAAAATTATTATTACTATTATCATTATTTTCTGGATTTGCTGACATAACGACTTTCCTAACAAACATGTCGACAACTTCCTCTACCTTGAATTCAAAACTATTACAAGGTCCATAGAATAATGAGATTGTGATCTTTTGCCAAAACAATATAGAAAAAGGAAAGAACTAAAACGTTCTATTTTTTGCATGTACATTTGCAATCTAAATCCTCTGCTTTAGACAATCGTATAACACCTCCTGTTACACAATTGAATATGCAAAACGGTTGTTAAAACCACTATCTTATGGAGTACCTACTAAACTAATGCACAATCTTTCGTTTCGTTGTTTATATCTCCTTTGCAAGTTCAATTAAAACAAAGTGAGTACCTTTGATAGACTTTTTTTTTTCCTCCGGCTCCCGAACGGGCACACTACTGGATCGACCACGCGAGGAGTATCCTAAAACCTAAATCCCAATGGAAACGTCTTCAAACCTTCACACTAGATCCTCTATTTAAGACTGCTATTTCATTTCATATTTCAAGATAAGTGTACAAAATCCACATCACTTGTATATTTAAGGGAAAAAATTATAAACATAGTTCACATATGATGAATGGAATACGAGATGAAATATCGTCTCAAACCTTTTCTCAGGATGATTTACTTTCACATTGTTGATTTGACAAAACTTTCTATCTTGATTTCTCTTAAACAAGTCCCTTAGCTAAGTCTTCATACTTTTAAAAGTACGTTCCATTAGTACTATTCAACTTTTAATGGAAAATAAAGTGTGGGACTAATGTTATTTAAAAAAAGGGTTAACGTTGTAACTTTTTCAAATTATTGGGACTATTTCTAAAATAACCTAAATCGCGGATTAGTTCTCAATCCGCCATATCCTGTGGGACTAAATTATAAAAAAAAATTACTATAAAAAGAGTTAAAATGCTGCAAATTGAGTTGATAGCTAAGGTACATGGAATATTGATCAAGTGTGCCTCCAACTGGATTCATAATTACAGTTCAAAGTCTTCACTGATATCCAAATCGATACATCAAGGCTCGCTTCGCGAATTTCAAATTTCATAATATCAGACATACATGTTATTCTTTGCAGTTACATGGATAATATTAGATTTTAGGGGTAATTACACTCACACCCCCTCCATGATCCCCCTCCATGATGGGGTAATTACACAAACCTTCCCATCATTAATTGATAATTACAAACACACACTCTCAGAGGTCTATTGTAAGGTTTATAGGGGTGCAATTGTAAGAATTGCTACACAGGTGTGAAATTGTAAAAAATCTTTAACATAAGAGAGTGTATTTGTAATTATCAATTAGTGAGGGAAGGTTTGTATAATTACCCCATCATTGAGAGTGTGTGAGTGTAATTATCCCTAGATTTTAACACTGATACGATGATATTGTAAAATAGCTAACATTAGAAATTTTCAGCCAAGACAACTAAATTTAACTACAAACATTCTAGAAATAGTTATATCTAATGAGACCTAAATAAACCAGAGAGGAGGAGTGAGGAGAGATCGGAATTTCGATGCATAATGTGACTCAACGGTGCCTCTCTCCATGTCAAAAATGCCCGTGTCGAGGCCACCTCCACTCGGTTCAAAACGATATAGCATTGTACTATCATCTGAAAAGTAGATACAATTGGCTCTAACGCAACCTGATGATGGCATTGATACAGATGCATTATAACCTAGGAACAAAGCCCTGTCTCCCAAACTATCCACAAATGTCAATTTGTAAGGATAATCAGTGCCCTGGCAACTATCCAACCTATAAACAGAGAAACCAAACGTGTGATATCTTCGATCATCCCAATATTCCTCGGGATCAAATATTTGTCCTTGTCGGAAACGAATAACCAGCAAAAGATCACCAGATGATTCTGCAATGTACTTTTGGTCCATATCGTGTATCCCCAATGGAGTTGGAGATATTCTTGTCCCTTTTGGACCATTTTTATTGTCAATGTCACAAACAAAAACAGTTCCATGGCAATCAACGGCATAAAATTTGCCCTTGTAACAGACAACATCATCGAAACAACGGGAAGGAGCAGGAACGTTTGTCCAAACTTCATCTCCAGGCCTTGAAAAGGCCAGTACTCTGAGTTCTCCATATATAGCGAATACAACGCAATCCTGCTTAATGTTATTATTATCAGCATCATTATTTTCTGGATTTGCTGACATAACAACTTTCCTAACAAACATGTCGACAACTTCATCTACCTTGAATGTCTCGTCGTATTCGTATTGATCTTTGAAGGCCAGCAAAGGGGGTACACTAACTTGTCGTCTCGTGAAAGGGTGCAATAGATTGATTTGTAAATCATAACCAACTGTGAGTAACCATCCATAATAAGCTCCGTAACACTTTCTGTTTGTAGCTTCTGGCAACTCTATTTCGTATGTTTTTGAAGTCGATTGGCTGAAAAATCGACGTTTCTTTTCGTTTCCTTCGGCTGATTCAGTTAGCATCACCCTTGGAAATCTTGGAGGTAATGTTGGTTTTTTGTTTAGTAATATTGATGTCGATAATTGCCATGGTTTGCAAGTAAAACGGAGACTGATATAATCCTCCATGAACTCCATTCTTTGTGCGATAAGGTACAAAATATCAGTTGGCAGATTAGCCCAATCCGCCATCACTGTCCAATGAGATTTGAGTTGTTAATCGAAAAGAAGGCTTAATAACAATAGGGAAAAAAAACGAGGTTAAGTAAGTCGTTAACGTAGTTCATAATGCAACAGTTTAACTAATTAAATAACAAATGCAACAGAATAACGAATTAAATAACAATCATCGATTAGTAATCTTTATAGCTATCAACTATTATAAAAGTAGAAAAATACTGCACTCGAACGGATGATCGAGATAGTTATATTAGGAATAGTTATCAGTATGTACCTGTTGCTGGAGGTATTTCAGACTGAAATTCTCAATCAGGTTAGGCTAAAAAGTATATGGCAGATGATGCAATATTTACTCTTATAAATATTGCAAGAGACAAAATAAAAGGAAACATATTTAATTACTGCTTAATTCATGATTTTCATTGTTTTTGAATATTTACTTTATTTAAACATCTCTTTTTAGGTATGTAATGCAAAGTGATATATTTGCCACCATTAGGAAATCTGAGTTAATGCACATGTGCAAGATTTTTATTCTTTATTTAAAACATATAAAAGATACTATTAAAGAAAATTACTAAATATTTTTTTTTAATATTAAGAAAATAAAAAACGTTTTTCGGTCCAAAACACTTGTTCCACCACCAAAAACTCAACAATTAAGGGTTAGAAATTTTTTGGACTAAATTATCCTTAATTTCTTAAATTAAAAATTAATCAATTGGCATTTTATCGAAATCTTTTATTTGATTTTCCTAACCAACAAATTGTATAATATGAATTTACTAATTTTTAACAAAGATTCTAATACATACCGCTCAGGTCTATACAAGTAATTCAAAAATAAACTTAAACAAATTTATTACAAAAACATGGAAACAAGTATGGTTAATCATGCATCCAACCACATCTATTGATGGAAATAACAATTCAAAACTATTACAAGGTCAATAGAATAATGAGATTGTGATCTTTTTGCCAAAACAATATAGAAAAAGGAAAGAACTAAAACGTTCTGTTTTTTGCATGTACATTTGCAATCCAAATCCTCTGTTTTAGACAATCGTATAACACCTCCTGTTACACAGTTAAATATACGAAACGGTTGTGAAAACCACTATCTTATGAGTACCTACTAAACTACAATCTTCACTTCGCCGTATATCTCCTCTGCAAGTTCAAGTAAAACAAAATGAGTACCTTTGATAATAAACTTTTTCCCTCCGGCTCCCGAAGGGGCACACTACTAGATCGACCACGCAAGAAGCAACGTAAATCCCAATTGATACGTCTTCAAACCTTCACACTGGATCCTCTATTTAAGACTGATATTTCATTTCGTATTTCAAGATACGTGTATAAAATGCTCATCACTTGTATATCTAAGGAAAAATATTATATACATGGTTCACATAAGATGAATGGAATAGATGAAACGTCGTTCTGGAACAGAGAATCCGAAATGTCAAACCTTTTCTGAGGATGATTTACATTCACATTGTTGATTTGACAAAACTTTCTATCTTGATTTTTCTTAAACAAGTCGTCCCTTAGCTAAGTCTTCATACTAAAGTCAACCCGAGTCACTTTCGGGTGATGGAAAGTGCTTCCGAGGATCATGCGCAGATGAAACTCTCACCGGAATCTAAATTAGTTGTTATCATGATTACCAAAAGAATTAAGTCCGCTCTATTCAAGTTGACTAATCCTTACTTTCCAATTTCTTCAAGAGTTTCAACAATTTGCTTTATACCGGGTCGAAGGAGACGGGAGGGGGAACAACAGGCCATTGCTAATTCAAAATATCTCAAGATACCATCTTCAATAACAACCCTCTGATCACTACTTACACCTAGAAGAATATCCGGGCGATACAAGTCCTTAATCCGATCATCAAGAACCGCACTTCTCATAGCACTTGGCAAATAAAAATCCTCATTAGGACTCGGGTTTTCATCAATTGGCTCTTTCCCAGTCAATAATTCTAGGAAAATCACCCCTAAGCTGTAAATATCGCTCTTTTCACAAGCATCTCTCATTTTAATCAACTCGGGAGGTTTATACCCCTCAGATGAAGATACCTCGAGCATTTGTTGCCCCGCAGTAGGATTCAGGAGAAGATGTAGGCCAAAATCTGAAACGTAAGGTTGATAATGGTGATCCAATAGTATATTCTTCGATTTGAGGTTACCATGGATTATGGGCTTTTCCGAAAATGTATGAAGATGGTAAATCCCTCTAGCAATACCAATGGAGATTTTACATATCACGGGCCATTTGTAAGCCTCGTCGTTACCATCTGTGCATTAAATACGCAAGCTTAGAAATCTTAAATGATGATAGAGAAATCAAAACAAGAACAGAAATGCCATATTCCAAGAATGCAGACAGATATCACTCACCATTTTAATATTTGTCCAACATTCAACTAATATCACATAATGGTTAACAAGGTTCAAATCGCTACACGACGAAGATTACAATTTTAATGCAGGTATTAAGACAGTAAAATGTACCATTGTATCTTAGGAGATCAATCATCAACTAAATTCATAAAAGAGATCAATACTAGAAACAAGATAGTATAAACACCAACTCTTATGATCAAGCTAGAAAAATAAATTTACAACAGTCAGACATACACTCAAAGAAATAGCATTGAATCTAAATTACAAAAATCAAAGCTTAATCTCAACACTTTATGGCATCACTTAGAAGCAGATCCATGCACTAGAACAAACATTTAACCAAACAAAACTGAATCAAAATTGGCAAAATTATTTCTTTTAGCTCAATAACTCAAACTCATTCATAAAGCTGCAGAAATAAACACACACACACACACACACATATATATATATATATTTCAAATTGAACATATTCACCAAATCCATTCCAATTCTCTTCAACAATAGCAGAAAAAGATTCAAATTTTACAACAAAAATTAAACCTTAAAAGCTTTACTTCTAATAAACTGAGACAATTTTCTTGAACAATAATAGTAAAGATTCAATTTTTATAACAAAAATTAAATCTTTAAGAGATTTACCTCTAATAAATTGAGCCAAATTTCCATGCCCATAAAAGGGATGAACCATCAACTTCTCCCCTCTAGGCCCTGCATAAAATGCATTCAAAGGCACCAAATTTGGATGCCTAATACACCCCAAAATCTCCACAATTGGAATTACCTCTTTTACCCTCAATGTACAAGTAGGCCTCAAGAACCTAAGCAATGTAAGTGTATTTGAATGGACCAAACTAGCCCTATACAGAGTTCCATAGCTAGATTTTCCAATTACCTCACCAGGGGCATCTAAAATTTCATGTACACTAAGATCTTCACCACCTTCAAATTTGATCAAATCTTCTGTATCTATCACCCCATCTCCTTTTTTACAATCAAATGAAGCTTCTATATCTCTACAACAATTTTCTGATTTTTTTCTTCTGAAACAAAAAATTGTGAGGAAAATAATTGTTAGGACTGGTAATGAGGTTATACATATAATTAATATGAGTTTGTGTTTGTGTTCCATTTTTTTTTTTTTGGGATTTCTTTGGTAGGGGTAAAGATTGAATCTTTATGGGTTTTTTGTGAAAAATAATAAGGGCCCAAGATCTGGAAATGGTGTTAGAATGTGAAATCAAAAGGTGAAAGTGAAAGAAAAAGAAAAAAGTGATTTAATAATTTTTTTTAAAGAAAAAGTGTAAAGGGAATCTGAAAAAAAATGGATTTTTCTGGAAGATGTGAACTCCCATTAGAGGTTATGGAATAGTGGGGGAAAATAAAATATGAAGATTGATTGGAACTGCAAAAATGATGAGTTTAGAACTTAGCTGCAGACAAATCTCAGTGTGTGTGTGTGTGTGTGTTTGATGACAGAGAGAGAGAGAGAGAGGACAGACTGTGAGAGAGAGAGAGACAGAGGAAAATATTGGCAGGTGCATGTGATGTTTTATCTAGTTAATGATTTGGCTGATGTTTATGCTATTCATGTATTAAAATAGACGCATTAGATCGAGTTTTATGGTACGAGTTTCTATTTTGTGTCTATTTATTTTATATAATTATGTGTGAGTACAATACACAATATATTTTATTCAAGAGATCAATATTCAATGGTCTGAATTTGTATTCTATGTTTAGCTATTTCATATAATTATGTGTGAGGATCGTATTCAATATACTTTATTGTGTACAAAAAATAGACACTAGGAGTCTAGGACCAGACTCGGTCTTGTATAGATTTTTCATGAAATAGACAGCCCTAAAATATATAACAAGGAAAAAAAATATTAAAAACATTGAAATTGTGCAATCGCTTTCAAGTAGTTGAATTGAAAAAAATAAAAATAAAAATAATTTAAATAGCTCAGAATGAGTTAATATATGTCAGATTCAAGCTGGGAATGAAAATCTTCTCACAAGACTTTTGGAAGATTTAATTTAAAGTCTTTGTTGAGTTTCCAATTCCTTCTAATTTACTCCTTTTAACAGCTTTTAACAGTGCTGTCAATTTCTTTTAACCCTTTTTGACCTTCTTTTTGACATTCAACTTAAATAACTAGGAATGTAAAATGGTCTCATATTTATGGGACAATATAAAGCATCTTATGTAGCAAAAGATTAGTTTTGTGGTCAAAATATGTAATTATCCCTAGTTAATTGTCCTAAACTCCAAATTATACTCTTATTTGTAGAAGTGAAATTAATAGAAGAAATATTTAAAGATGCAACGGATAAAGCGACCAGCATAAAGAGATCATTTTTAGAAATTTTCGAGATTGCAAATCAGGACTATCACGATTTTGCTGAATTATTACGTGAAATTTATTATATACAGATTATTATGATTATATATTGAATCCCAATCAGTCTCGATAGCTCCTAAAATCGCTTCATAAACAATATGAAGAATATTTTCCCATTTTTTATAATCAATAAGTTTAGACTCTAGTTTTTGTTGAGTATGACAACTATTTTGGCCTAATTCTATTAAAAAAATGTATGAACTTTACCATGATTTTAGTCATTAGTTATGACAAGAATTTAGATCAAATGCCCCCAAATTGTAGTAATACCCATGTATTAATATATCTTTCTAAATTATTTATGGAGACAATATTATTTACCTTACATCACTACAAATAATGAATGTGGCCAATTGATTGAAAAACAATCTTAAACCCTATGTTTGTGTATATGTAGTACATCAAGTCCATTCTTTTTATTAAATTAGTAAAGAGCACTTGCACTTGGTTTTTTCAAATTTATGTAAGGAATAACATAATTTAAATAAAAAATGAATATTAATATTAATATGCACAGTAAATATGAATAAAAGACGTCGAATCATTACTAAAGATTCTATATCAAAATATTTCATATGAATAAGTTCCAAATTATAATTAAAAGTAAATTAATTATTCAAGCCGAAAATTGAGGACGATGATACAAAGTCATATTAACCTCCAAGTACCATATATTATTTAATTAAATTTACGTAAGTTGAGACGTTCCTACAACATTATTGACATTTTTTTATTCATGACATGTACTTATGGATGTGATCAAGTTTTGTTTGCAGTTATTGTAATGTAGTAAACAACCAAGAATTTGTATCATTATCAAGTTGTAGTATCGAATATAAATTAAATATTGAAACCAAAAAATTATAATTTTCAGTGGCAATTCATTTAAAAATTAAAACGATCCACAATTGAAAATGTTGAAATGGTAAATAACATAAAATATAAATAGATAAGGTTTAATATTATGTGAAAGTGTAATTAGTCCTTTTCTTCTTTAATCTTGATAGACATTGCAACCTTCTTCTTACTTGATTTCATGTATTTATTTTTATATTTCTTTCTCATTTTGCTCACTGTTTCTTCATCATCTCTTGATATGATGTTGGTGTATCCTTCGTTATTGTTAGTTGGCAGCTCTTTTCTTTTGTTTGCATCAACTTTTTCAAAATTTGTCTCGTGTTTAATTTGAAATTCCTTTAATTTAGAAACGCTTTCTAGATTTCCGCTTGCATTCTATTAATTGCGGTGAGAAAACAAAATTTATTTGTTATTTGTACGCTCAGGGATCTATAATACTTTGACTTATGTTCTCTCTAAGAAGAAGAATAAATTAGAAACATAAAGTAGCAATTTATTCTCTTAAACAATATTAACATATTATCTTCTCAGTATACTATGAAATTTTAATTTGAAGGTCATTAAAAATATTTTTATATAGATAAAAATGTAGAAGGAAAATAAGTAAAAGTTATAAAATACATATAGCTTTTGAAACAAATGCTAAAGGACAAATAATACATCTCATCATATCTTAAGAGCACACGCAACATACTTTCTTTACAATTTAATAGTTTATTTATGTTGTTATTAATGCGAAACTTAAAACAAACTTCAATTTCATCATGGAGAAGTTTTAGATCACACAATATTAGTTCTAAATTTAAATATTTTCTTCTTTTGTACTCAACTTATTGAGTCACCTCACTGCCAGCCCACTACCACAATCACCAGTACTTCTGGCGCGTACCTATTTTTGTCGTTCCTCTAAAGTTTGGCACTATTTTTGCAACTCAATGTCAAATGAAAAATTAATCTAACACAAAAAATAAGGGTACATAATTATATAAAACTTTCAAACTCAATCGATAATATTAGACTTTTCCTCTTATTTCTTTTTTTTTTCTTCCAGTATTCTTAAATGAAACATGACTTTAGCATTAGAAAATTGTCTCATGTTGTTAATGCAAGAACATCCAACGTGCGAGTCTATGAGGTTGAGACCTTATAGAGGTATAGACACAAATAGGAACCGCAAAAGATTTTAAAGTCAAAGTCATAATTATAGATTGAATAAGAAAATTAATGGAGCAATGACTATAAATAAGAACTTCAAATATAACCATTCATATTCACAAGAATAATTTAATTTAGTGTTCAAACTCCACCTAACATATACATTGTACAAAATACACCAAGCTCCTCACATAACTTGCAATCAATATTTTCAAAATATAGAACAAATGGAATCCAACTATGAATAGTGCAATTAATAAGATTCTCAAGTTTAAGAAGTACAATAACCATAGCAATAGGACTGTCAATTGAGTAGGGTCTGTCCGAAGCCCGATTGCTCGACCCGCTTATTTATGAGCCGAGCTTAGTTAAATATGAGTCGAGCTGAGTTTGAGACTTTAAATTGGGCCCGATAAATTTGTGAGCCGAGCTTGAGGTTAGCAAGGCTCAGCCCGAAATAAGCCTGACCCGATTAAGAATTCTAAATGTATATTAGACATTTATAATATACTTTATATTAGATATTTAAAATATCACATCATCAAGTAATTTTATATTTTTTTTACTTTTATACAATGGTAATGATAACACCAGAACAATATCTTTCACAGAAGCCCTCTCATTATCCTTCTCTACTTCAAACTCTTTCCTCCCAAGTCCCAAAAAAATCCTAATCCCTTGCAATTGTTGGCCATTTTATATTATTTTATATGTTGAAAGTCTGGACCACTAAAAATCAAAGAGATTAGGTTCTTATTGTTCATGCTTCTCAAAGGTTCCTTTTCCTACTTTTTTAAGAATAATTTATTAAAAAAGAGAAATGAGAAAGGGCTACAGTAGCGATGTAAATATAGTAATTACTCCAGATTATAGAATTTTTCTATGGTAATGAAATTATAGCCAAAATCCTTTTTTTATTTTTTACAAATTTATCTAGACAGGTTTTTCATCTCATTAACTATGCGCACTTAATACTCCGTTTGTATTTCATTGAAGTAAAGAAAATTGCTAATTTGAGCAGGCCTGAAACAAGTCCGAAGCTTGAAAAAACATGTGAGCCGAGCGACAAAGAAATAATATGGGCTGAGTTTGAGCCTATAGATATCAGGCCTGATGCTATTTGAGCTTGAGCGAACTGAAGCTCGGCTCATAAAGCCAGATTGACAGGCCTACATAGCAATAGCAAATGAGACTCTTTTATTATTTGTAAATAAAATGGTTTGAAGGGGAATACAAATGTGGCAAAAAAAATAAAAAATCGAGAAAAATAAAGTATGTAACAGAATTGCATTGAGTTCATCTCTGCAGAAATAAAGTACGTAACAGAAATACATCGAGTTCATCTCTACACACATTTATCTCATCTGAAATTTCTATAACCAAATTTGATTTGATGTATTAAAGTTAATCACAATCTTTTTCTGGAAAGCTAGATGAAGCATGATGTTATAATTGTATTTAATAATCTATAAAATATTACTTCTTATAGACAAATAATATGAAACAAATCAAAGAACTACAGTGCAAACAATTTAAGATTTTTATATTTTGAACGGAAAAGAAGGTGGGGTTAAGCAAAGTTTGATATGTAAATATAACAAACAAAAAAAAATCCCTATTTAATTAAAATACGAAACATAAACTTTTGTGGTCCAATTATAATCGGCTATTTAATTTATATTCTTGAATTGGGTCTACTTGACTACTGACCATGCAACAGTTTACCTCTTTCTCTTCATATATGTACTCTTCCCCTGTTTTACATCATACCCTTTTTCGATTTTGTTCCTTTCCTAAGACCCCCGTTCAAACATCAAATAAAGTTACACCCCCTGTCCCAACCCTATTATTCTTTAGCATGATTTTTGGGGAGTGGGGGTGTTAATAGTTCATCTATAATGAGTTAATGAATTATTTTTAATATTCATTTAATAAATCAAGAATTCCATGATATTGCCCAATACTATCATCCATACTCAAGCTTGCTAGAAAAATTGAAAAATAAATTCTAAATTATTATGTGAAAACTACATATTACTAGCATGCGTTAATGTTTTTTCGCTCGATTCAAGGTAAAGTTTCTACAAAAACTATACATTAAAAATATCTCAGAAAGGGTTGTTTAGGTGTGAACTACCAAAGATTATTGCAAAAAAATTAGGAAGACTATACTCAATGCCCCCATTTTGATGATTCCTGTGGGACGACAAAAGTATCTATTTTGATACTTTTTTCTGTATCTTCCAATGCAAATGGTTCTAGATATACACAATTTATAAAGGCTAAGCCACAAACTCATTATCCTCCCAGCGCTTTGTTCGGGTTTTTTCTAAAAGGTTCTGGTCCTTCTCAAAGGCTCAATAGCATTGGCTTGTACCACGGAGAGGGATCCCCTTGCCAAATTTGCAAAATGAATTCATGTATAGTAAAAGAATGTTAGTATTATGATGAATTATTCTTCTCCCTCTTTCCAGTGGAAAAAATATTGGAGCTCATCTCACGTTTTATATACTTTACAGATAATAAACATGTATAATAAAGTCCATCTCATGTTTTTTATTATATACTTTGCACCGATAAAAATACACCTATCAGATGGAAAACCAGCTAATATTTGGTTTGCAATATCTTTCAAGTTATTTCTTTTTTAGCCTCAAACAGAGTTGAAACACACAAAAAAGAAAAATTTAAGAATTAATGGATGTATTACTATTATAAATATATTCTCCACTAAGTCCACAAGCAAGATCAATATATCACACTTTTGCAGGTTAAAAATAAAAAAGGAACAACAAAAAATTATTAATTTTCAATTAAAAGCAATGATCATTTGCCAAATGTCAAAATAAAAATGTAGATAAAGACCGAGAATTACATGTTAACACGAAATCACACGCTGCCCATTTGAGAAATCACACGCAGCCAATTTGATAGTAATTTGCAGTACTTATCAGTTATTTGTTAAAAACAATTGTACGGAATATGCAAAAGACACAAGAAAATTATAATTGATTTGCAACAATTTACTTATCTCTTCAAGACAATTGAAAGGAATTTGCGGATGACAAAAGTAATTATATGTGATTTTCAATATTCTTGTGAACCATTCATATTAATATACATTGAACAAGGTTGTTTAGTATTAATTTGAAGTTCACGCAAATTTATTTGATAATAATAATTATTATTTTAATAATAATTATTATTATTTTAATAATAATAATTTTTTAATTTGAGGATGATATTAATTTATTACTATAGGGTTAATTTAGTCTTAACAAAAAGTTAAAAAAATGTAAATTATGTAAACCGCTCTTATGTAAATCACTCCTATCATTCATACTTGTAGAATAGATATAGATATTTTAAATTCTCGTAGTTTCTAGTCTATTTTTGAGAGAGACATTTACATAATTACTTGTACCACCCATTTTCATTTGATTGTATAGTTGAGTTTGACTATTAAAATGTTTCATCATTCTCTACCATGTTATGGGTAGTTGGATGTAGCAAATATGTCACCTTTATAGAGGATAATTAGGTGAATCAATGATTGATAATCATACTAATTAGTGGCTAACGACCCCAGCCAAGTACTTTTGTTATTTCTAAAAAAAAGGAAAAGTTTTTTAAAAAAAAATAAAAAATCAGAACAACTAAGAATCAAAAAGAATAACTTGATTTGGATACGTTCTGAACTTCTGATTTTACCTTAGAATAATCAAACAAATGGGACCCCAAGGGATGGTTTTATCACAAAAAATGGTGACAAATTGACAGTTTTTGTCCCATAAATCCATCCATGCAAATTGCCAACTTTTTTTTCTTTGTTTGACAAGTTGATTTGATTAATTTGTATTTTTCTAAAATTATTGAAGATACGCAATACAGTAGATGATTTTTTTATTTTTTATTTTTTTGTCGTCATCACTAATAATAAGTGCAATTTAAATTTTCAAGTTAATTCAAAATCGAAGCGAAATTAAATATCAATAACGATAATTGTCGTTGTTTATGGACTCGCACCGAGGTAATTTATCCATGACGAGTACTATGTAGCTATTGGCTAGTGGTCTTATTTTTTTCAAATCAATTGTTTACTTCTTAAGTGCAATCAAAGTAGCGAGCCCTAAAAAAATTTCATAAATAGTTTAAAACTTACATAAAAGAAAATAGAGTTGATCAGAGGCACATGGAAAAACAAACATACTTATTCCTATCGTCAACTACTTATAATTAATTCCACTTTCCCACCAACATAAATTTTAACTTTTAAGTATTTATTACACCATCTAATTCCCATATCTTATTAATATTTTCTGCTCAAACAATCAATTTTCAGTTATTCTTTTAAGTACCTTTGTGTGTGTAGTTGCAACTTGCAACTCGTATATTAATGCAAGTTTGATTCATATTTTTTGAAAGTCACTAGCCGGTTTAGTTTTTAATAATCCACATTTTACAAAGAAGCTCTACTTATTAGCGAGAAAATTACTTACAGACCCCTCACTTTAGTGCTAATTACCGAAAGCCCCCTGACCTTATCAAAATTAAATAAAGTCCTATTTGTGTTAAGGCGTTCTTACAATTACACCCCTTGTGTATTTAAAATTTCTTACAATTTCACCCCAATAAACCTAACAAATAGACCTCTTGAGGGGTCTCATTGTAATTTACCAAAAATCAAGGGTCTTTTGGTAATTAGCGCTAAAATGAGGGGGCGTGCAACTGAAGAAAGCAAAAAGACAGTAAACATTTCATTAAACTATGAATAGCTCAGGAAATAACACATACAATTTAAAAACAAGCTAAATATGAAATTTTGTTCTGACATATTACATTCTTCTTCTGCTAATATTAATCAATAATTGGAGAAATCTTCCATAAATAATGTTTCATCCAATTGTATATACAGTTTTTTTTTTCTTATTTAACATTGAATCAGAAAGAATTTTATTTAGAGTTTGCCGAAATCCAATCAAGGAATGAAATACATAGGATTGGATAGCTTGAACGAACGGGTCGACATAGACGAACCCAATAAATCACTCCATTGGTCTCCAGAGTTACCTAGTATACGATAACCCTCTGCAACGAGCTCACTCCTCTTATCTGACTTGTATATTGTTGCTGTCTTTCCATGATCCTCAGGGGACCTGCCAAATTTCGAGTGGACAAGGATTTAGATGTAAGTTTTGTAGATGTAAATAAGAAAAATACGTTCTTATAAGGAAAATAGATAATCAAGTAAAAGTTTATAATTTGTAGAAACATTAGGAAATTTTAATCATCTTAACAAAGAGTAGCTTCATTGTATTGAAGAGATTGCCTCCAAAAAAAAAAAAAAATTGTGGCGTAACGAGCAACATTATTGGGCCCTGGACAGTGAACAACAATTGACATGTCCGTATGAAACGCTAAATGCATTCGCTTTAACAAGTAACCGCAGCACAATCAAACGGTTGTGGTTTAAGGCCTACAGGTTACAATCATGTTATGATTGTAACATCATGCATCGTAAAATATAAGTACTTCCTAACAAAGATTTTCTATGTTGTGTTCTTGAATTCTGGCGAGGAAAAGGAAAAGAAAAATGAGAATGATTAAAAAGTAAAGCTCAAAGTACTATAAACTGAAGCAAGCATATTATTTTCCCTCTCATTTTCCTCACCAAAATCTTCCGCAGATTCAATAAACAAACGATAAACTAAATTGAGATGTTTAACGAGAACCTATACCAACATTCTTTGTCGTGTATTTTCATTTCATTGTTGGGCTTCTTTTAGAGAAGTTGATTACAAGTCAATTATTACATCATAGTATAGAAACCTAGGTTTAACAACCTAACAGCCAATAATTAACAAATAAAAGAGCACACATAATTTCGTTATAGAATTAGATTATGCCCACTTTCGGGAGAATTTGAAGTGAAGATTAAGAAAACACATAAAATTGCTACTCTTAAACATAAATATCATATCTTAGTTATAACATATGAGTATGTGTTTATGAGCTTGTCTCATGTTTTCACAATAATATGTATCCATAACAAGAGTTGGAAACTCACCTCAGTATGAGTTTGTCCCATTCGCGAAATCCAGCTCTGAACAAATTGTCGACAGTAATACTTCGATGCCTTTCACTTCGACCGGTCAATAATATAACCTTGAATCCCAAGCTTAAAACCTCTTCATAAAGCTTCAAACTAGGCTCTATAGCCGGTGCCATTCCCGTCTCAACCCATTGGTCGAATTTCGTACTATCAAAAATCTCCAAGCTAGATTACGAGAAAGGAAACATATCAGATTGAACCCATAATCAGTCGAATAATAAACTTAAGTAGAATAATATACTGAATAAATTCCAATGAATAATCCAATTTATGTACATTCCAGCCACAAAACTTCAACTAGAAAGCCAGAATAGCTAGTAATCGAAGAAATGTAATTTTGAACACCAACGTATATAATCATATCCATGATAGTCCTCAAAATAAAACATAACATAATAACAAATCCTCGAATTTAATTCCGATTCCGATTAAATTGAATCATTAATGAAATGGAAGAACTAACAGTGAAATTATATGCTAAAAATTTCTAACAAGGACAAATACTGTCTCCTAAATGCCCAATTACACAATTTCTTTAACCAGAGACGGAGCCACGGGGCTTGGGGCACCCGTCCACCTCAACTTTGAAAAAATTATTTTTTTTGCCCATTAAACTTGCAATGCAATATTAGAAATTCAACCCCCCCCCACCCACCCACACAAAATCCAAGATATCAAGTTGAATCTTTTTTTTTTTAATTCGCCACCAAACCTCAAATCCCGGCTCCCTCCCAGCCCAAGACACAATCCTTAATTAGCTATTCTTTCCCTCAACATACTCCAGAACATGCATTTCCAACAAAAGTCAAATCTTTAGTCACAAATCAACACAAAACCTCAAAAATAAAACACTAAACAATACCAAATTATGCAAAAAACTGAAAAAAATTAAAAATCAAAGATTACCCATAACCATGATCAGCATAATAAGGAAAATTAGAAAGCAAGGTCTCATCAACATCAAAAATCCAAGCATCTTTTCCATCACCACTCAAATCAACACTTTTTGCATAAATTCCAGCTTCATTGGAGACCCTTTTAAGATCAAATATATATCCAATTCCAGTCATATATTCCTTTATATAATCAGCACATTCTTCTGGAATGTTCTTCCATGGGCTTAAATTGTTGGCCTCCACAGCAACCCTCCAGCTCAAACAGTGTAATTTAATTTCATCTGGGGACCATTTTTGCAAATGGGGTTCATTAATTTCGGGGAGTTGAATTAGATTATTGAATGTTTGTTCAGAAAAACAGAGGAAGGGCAAAATGGTCAAGAAAAATAGAATTTTTTCCATGAAAATGCAGAGAGAATGAAACGTAAATAAATTTTTTGTGGGAAAACAAAACCCCTCTTAAATAGCTTATGTAAAATGGCGTGTGAGCTAAGTAATGGAGTCAAATGCAGAGGATATATACAGTTATACATACAAGTATATGTATATACATAAATGTTTGTAATCTTGCTGTCTCTGTTCAATGCGTGGTGCAGCCAATAGAGTTACGCCACGTGGCTCTTGGACGGCTATAGTTCGCTTCAATTTTTTTCTTTTTTTTCATTTTTAATTAAGTTATTCTTTACTTTATGAAAATTATATCGTGTGATCCATACACACGCATTTATGTATATATATATATATACATATATATGTATGTATAATTTTATATAGGGAAAATTACACTGGGTACCCTTAAGGTATTGCCTAATTACGGTTTACACCCCTAGTTTAAAATATTACATCTAACATCCTGTAGTTTTATATATTGATGTAAGGTTGTACGGATTAATATAATTATGGGTGTTATTTGTTATGCATGGTAAACAGTATGAATGTATATGTTAGGATTAGTATAATTATGGTGTTATTTGTTAGGTTTAGAATTTCTTGAACTTACTGAATTTCTTGCATTTGTGTTTCTATTTGGTGTAATATGAGCATTTATGGTGTAATATGAGGATTAACTGAGAAACCTTATTAATTCATGAACATTAGAGGATTTTGCCCAACCTTACATCAATATATTAAACTACAGTATGTTAGATGTAATATTTTGAACTAAGGGGTGTAAACCGTAATTAGGCAATACCTCAAGGGTACTCAATGTAATTTTCCCATTTTATATATCCTCTGCGACTCCATTACTTAGCTCACACGCCATTTTATATTAAGCTATTTAAGAGGGATATCCAACGAGGAAGTTGAAAACAAAAGGCATGTGGGAAAAAACACTAAGGCTCTGTTTGGATGTATTTTTAGGGAATTGAGTTTTTATGGCTTACAATTATAACTAATAACCCAAATTTGTAAGACTAGATATGTAGGGTTATCCCTTTTTCTTGAATTAAAAAAAAAAAACAGAGTATTTAAAAGAAGATGAAAGTACCCTATCAGGGCAAAAAAACAGTACCCTATATATAACACACATGTGAATTATAAAAAAAAAATTTATGCTAGATCAAGTTCAATGATCCGAGTATCTACCTCTTTCACAGGATTTTTACACACACTTGTATAAAATAAATAAACACAGAATATACAATCAGACAATTGATTCAAACTGGCATAGAATTAAAGCACAAAATTAATTGGATCCGATCTGACATAGAGTTAAAGTACAAAATTAATTAGAGAACGCCTCAAACATTATTACATTTACATACAAAAGTATTAACGAACCCAAAAAAAATAAAAATAAAAACCAATGAGGTCTCACCGAACCTCAACCTCATAGCATATCAATTTGAAATATGGAAACAAACTCATATTTTGCGAAACACATAGGGTGTGTTTGATTTTATTTTGGAGGGTGTTTTTGGTGAAAATTTTGGTGAAAAATGTTATTGAAAGTCGTGTATTTTGGTGAGAATGTGTTTGGATTAACTATTTTGAAGTAATATTCGGGTGATTTTTTGGTGAAAATATGTTTGGTTTTGTTTTCAGATGGAACAAAAATCACTGTAACCGTCAAATTATGTAAGCTTTTGTCTGAAAAAATTATTTTTATAATTAATTAATAATTGGAAGATGTATTATAATATAAGATTTAAATGATTATAATATATATGAATATATATATATATATATATTACATATACAATACATTCTATAATATTACTATCACGTACATTTATACAATACATTCTATAATATTACTATCACATACATTTATATTATATTCTAAATGTATTATGTATATATTTAATGTATATACATATACACAATATTATAATATCAAAATACAATATGCTTATGTATTATATATGTGTGTACATATGTAGATGTTATATATAATATATGAACATTGAAAATATTACACACACATATCTATAATATATATACGTATTATATTTTTATATATGTATATATTATTGCCTGTATAACGGTATACATTTTGTATGTATAATAATACATGCATATATATATATATATATATATATATATATATATGGGTTACATGGCTCAACTCTTACAAAAAAAAAAGGGTTACATGCTCAACCACAAACACTGTTCAATAGGGAAATAATAAAATAGAAAAGGATTGAATATGAATTAAATGAAACTAACATGAAAATTTTCAAATGACAACACCCAGCTAATCTTTGACTTGCACAAGAAAAGGCGTGTTGATGTGTCAGTCTTATCAGCTTTATGTCAGGATTCAACATTTTGGCCGTTTTGGCCAAAAAGTAAGGACCAAACATGTTTTGGTTCAAAATTCTGGCCAAAAAATGCTCCAAAACAAAACCAAACAAAGCCATAATATTAGAAAGCTATTTTTCATAAAATTGTGGTCATGAAATGCTATCCATGTAAAGTTGCAATGGCTTGGTGATAGCATAGAAAAAATCAAAATAAGAAACAATTCACATGAAAATCGAAATATATGGGTCTAGCTTAGGCCCAATGTTTAGATCTGCGTCTGGGTCGAGGCCAAGACTTTTAGGCCTAGGTCTGGATAAGACCGGCCCACCTACCCATTGACAGGCATCAAACAGAAGCCAGTGATTCGATATACTGAAATGCATCACACCACCCTGAGTTGCTAATCCTGGCCCGATGATCCCCGTGGTGTAAATCAAAATCGATGAGCACCCGAGGAGCCCCACACCCGAGACCATATCCAACCACACGTTTATAACATGTCTTTATATCTCCTGGTACCTGCAGAACCAAAAACGAATATTCATCTCCATCTCTTTCTCCACGAATAATCGAGAGTAATGTAATATCACCATCCTCAATAGGATATCTTAATTTCATCATCTCCGCAATAGTATCCAAGCTAACTTTGTACTTTACATACCATCCCGAATAATCTCTTTCCATCTCGTAAACATACAAACACGAATCTTGATTATAATCCTCCACTACATGCAAATGTCCATTAGATTCACCAAAGTACACAAACGACCTCTCCAGCAAACATTCATCAAATTTCTCGGGGGAAGGCATGATATTAAGCTTTTCTTGATCAATATTGAAATACAACCAATTATCTGTATCACAATGCCAATGAACCCCGCCGTTCCAATAAGCACCCCTATCAAAATGTGCTTTACTTGAGTAGTAAAAGTATTCATCGGATTCAGAAACCCTCCAATCCCGTGATTGTGATGAGTATATCAATATCTTGTACAGAAGATCGCCCGCGAACCTCCAAACGCAAATAACTTTGTAATGTGGAGATGTTAAAGGATCATACGCCAAATATATACCACGAATGCCTCTCCATGATCCATACGGGCCGTTAGCAGGCCGAGATAACACCACAATTTGTTTAGTAGTTGGATTAAGGACAAAATAGTCGGTATCACCTCCACTAGCCCGAGGATTAGAACATAGTAGCAAACCATTGCAAGAATGCAAGATTTTCACATCAATGGAGTCATAGACGGATCTCCGCCTCTTGAAAGGCGGGTCGTGCCGATTCTTTCCATCAAGAAGGAGAAAATCCACTTCACAGCTGAAGGGTTCGTCACGGAGTTTGGACGGGAGCATAAATAAGCCAGAGACATTTCTTCGCTTTAGGAGAGGGGAGAATCGCGGGTCAGTTATCAAAGAGAACCAGTGTTTGGAGACTGCTTCGAATCGAACTAGTGATGTCAAAGGAAGATATTCGAAGATTTTCGTCAAGATGTAATCAATGGAAGCAACCTTATCACCAGGTGGTGAGAAAAACTCAGACATTGATAATGATTCTTCCATCATCTCTGTTTTCATTTTGAGTAATTTAATTGTCAGAAATAACAAAAAGGATAATTTAAATGAATTAAGCTTTCAAAAATGTGCTGGAAAATTTGATTCTTTCTCTTAATAATTTAAGCAAAAATTCATCTGCAGCATCAGAAAACAATCACATGTACGTGTATAACAAACTTTATCGAAAATTTTAAACACAAAATGTTCTCGCGAGCGTAGAAATTAATACATAAATTACAGATTTTGGTGTGGGATAAGCATTATAATGAGGCATTGATATCACATCATTAAAAAAAATCCCAAATTGTGAACACAATCAAATTCAAAAACTTCCCAGATATAAACCCTAAAATTATGTAAAAAAAAACGGAAGAAACTGAAATTGACAATCGAAAATTGTGAAGAACTAAATTGAAAAGAATGATCTAAGAAATTGTTACCTCATCAGCCGATTGTAGACGGGGATCAGAGTCGTTTAATCGATCGATTTAGGGCTTTTATCATTTTGTTAACTAAAAAACTTTTGTTTTTTAAAATCAAGAGATTTCATCTTCTATTTGAGAATAATTCCCATTTTTACTTTTGACTTAGTTTTATTTAATTCTCAAATGCGTAAAATGCGTAAAATATTTTTGTGCTATATCGAAAATGCAAAATAACTATGTGTTAACGAAATAAGCTACATATTAAAAATTTTGCGTGAAGTCCTCGTTTCCTTAAAAAATGGGAATTTTATGCATTTTACCCTTATTGATATTACCTTTATTTTTAATAGGTGATTTTGTTAATTTTCGTATTTTCCTTCAAGGGTATATTGTATTTTTTTTCATCCGATAAATGCATCGAGCTACACACAAAAAAAATTAACGGAATCCATTAGTCAGTGGCAAAATCAATAATTAGAAAAACTTAAAAACAAATGTGAATTATTAAAAATATTCATAAAGTGTTTAATAAATGTGAAACTTTTTATTTCTAAATCTTCTAGAGAATTTGTATTTGTATTTTTTATTTTTTAGGCTCTGATTAATGGATTTCGTTAGGTTTTTTATGGAAATTGGCCGCAAGACAAAGGTGAAATTTTTGACGACTTATGTGACGTAATATGAGATTTTTGTAAAATGCGGGTTCAAAAGTGTAGAGAGGTATACTTATGGAACGAAGTGCAATTTACTTTTCCCTTTAATTTGTTGTGTTTGTTTTATTTCACTTTTTTATACATAATTATAATTTTATATTCATAATTTAATACTACAGTTACCACTTATTACTACTAGATTATGGTTTTATTACGATTATCTATATTAATGATGATGACAATATCTCTTGTTATATAGTTAGGATAATCGCATTAAATCTTAACAGATCCCCTGAATTATGATTTGTTACCACAAAAACATAGATTGATATATTATCACAATTACTAAATAACGATTGAAGAGGTCTATATATATTGTATGTACATATATATATCATCCGCTAATACTTCTCCCCCAAATTTAGTAGATTGGAAGCGGATAAGCCAAGTTTTTAGTGCGTATTTAACGCATTAACTTTAAAATCAAAATTTCTAATATCTTCATTCCCTATATATATATAATTTAGTCATCATTATATTCAACACAACTTTTATGTTGTTCATTTCGTAGACAGGGATAAGGTATTTCTGATTTGAACAACCTTATGCTCGTCTGTCCAGGGAGGAACATTGAAGTTTTTGGCTTGAATTGAGGTACTTTTTGAATTTTTCACATATTATTCTTTTTGTTTTTTGTCGTCTCATACAAAAATTAACAATCAGACAATTTTTTTTTATTTTTTTTACTTTTTCATGTTGATGTGTTCTTGATGAGAATATATATATATATATAATTGAGTTTGGCACCGCTTTTGCATAATTGATTATTAGATGATTTTATGATAAGAGTTAAACACACCAAAAATTATGTTTAAAAATCCAAACACATTTTTTAACGTTTCAAAAGTTGGACCAAACGACATCTTAGGATGCAAAAAGTAATTTTTGAGAAGTCAATGGGATTTGATAATTTTAAGTATTATATGTGATTGCTAATTAATGCAACAATAATATTTTCCACTGAGATGATGAGGACATAAGAACACTAGGAAATAGGAATCATCAAAAATGAAGAAAATAAAGCCTTTTAATTTGTGTTTCAATTTCATATAAATCTGCATCGAGTTCAAACGGATTATTCTTAAGTAAAAATTTGGGATTCAAATCTCAAAACAATCGGGATATGTAATCTGAAAATCAGAAATCTAATTAGTAGTTTAGTCAACATCCTTTGTCTGATTTTTAGCCCATTATGAGATTATTAATTCCAAAATGGTATATGGGATATGTAATCCTGAAAATTGCAAAGAATTTACTTGAATTGGGCTAATTAGTAGTTTAGTCAACATCCTTTGTCTGATTTTTAGCCCATTATGAGATTATTAATTCCAAAATGGTATATGCGTCATGCGTGTATAATCATAGTTTCATATTTTAACATGCGCGACTCAACACGGTTATGGTTCTTTGCATTGCATCTTGTATTTCATATAATATACATGTGTTTGTGTATATTTAAAAAAATTATTTTCGAATTAGAGTGTAATTTAATGAGAAATAAAAAAACTTGAGAAAATAATTGTGTGATGTGAAATTCAAATAAAATAATAGTATCAAATTGGAATAGAGAATCCAAACTTCGGTGAATTCTGAATAAATGAGGAATTGCTTCAAATTTTTTAGTTTTATTTCTTCAAAACTTCTTTAAATTCTAGGTCTGCATTAATGCGCACACACCCAGTTAGACAATTAACTAATTATAAAGAATAAATAAAATAAAATAAAAATATATAATCTGTCAAACTAATCCATTATATTCAAAACATCAATTCAAGATTGCATATCAAGAGTCCAGCCTATATCAGACTTACAAGATGTAGAGTCCTAAGCTAGGCGTACGTACATACATACATACATATATATCTATCTATCTATATATATATATACTAGCATAAAGTACGATTTTTATAATATCATTTTAAAATTAAATGTGGAGTCGAGATCTCTTTTTGAGAAAATAAACTTAAATGATAGAAAGATAAAATTATAATTGAAAAAATTGAGCCTTGAACTATGAACATTTGACATTAACACTCCTCATATTTGATAGATTGGTATGGACACCTCCTCATTTAACTTTTTAATTGAATTTACTTATTAAACACTAAAGGGGTGTTTGCAAACACTAAAAATAAGTGATTCTCTACTTATAGCTGAAAATAAGTTATTTGAGAGTGTTTGCAAAGACCACTTATGCTTCTAATTCTCTAAACTTAAGCAGTTTTAAGCTATAATCTAGAAGTTGATAAGGTGGTGCTTCAAAGTGATTATGATTTTTTTTGAAATAAATTGAAATTATTTTTTGACATATTTGTCCTCATCCAGATTAAAACAATTTGAAATTATCCTCCCAAATTCGGAAATGGAAAGAAATATTTTTTAGAACTAATTATATGTAGCATATCGAACATTACCTTTATAACTTTGAAAATGATTTGATGATTAGTATTACACATAAAAATATATAAAAATGTTTAAATAGTAGTCAAATTTTATGTGACCGTGCCCCAGGAGATAAAATAGAAACATTAATTCTCAGTGAATTCTGTTAATGATCCAAGCCTCTTATATCAATCTTTATTTTATGTTTTATTGTTATTTATGCTTGATGCAATTTCTTGATTCAATTACGTGTAACTCAATTCTTATTTCACTTTTTTCCCTAGAAAATATGAATTTTCTAATTTTAGGGACAATATTGTACTTTTAAAAAATAAGTTAATTGATAATCACTTTTAATTGCAAACACTCCACAACAACTTTTTTCACTTTCTGCTTATGATTGCAAACACTACCCACTTCTGCTTCTTAGCTGATTCTACTTATTTTTCACTTATAATCACTTCTCTATAAGCAGTTCTGTTTGCAAACACCCCATAAATAAGGTTTCTTAAATTTTAAGTTAAAAAGCCTGAACTACATTAAGTAATCTAATGGAAATAAAAAATTCTCAAAATATCACCAAATGTCATTGTAATAATAAAGCTAAAAAACATTTAGCAGAAACTTGCAAAATTTTAAAAATAATTACTATATAATTCCAAAACCCATAAGCCTAGATTAATCCAGAAACATTCCCCTATATTATTTTGAATTCTATGCGATCGTAATATATTTAAAAAATTTAGTCTAGCATACTTCAAAAAATACCTTAGAAGAACTTGAAAATGATTTTACTTCTATACAACACTTACTTTATTTCTCCCCAAATCATAAGGATTGATGTAGAAACCCCATAGGCCATAAATACGAATTCCTCTCTATTCTGACTTGGAAAGAAAAAAAAATCTATAAACCTTTTGTGGAAATTTCTAATTTAACATAAAATTTAGCAAAAAGGCATATTGTCAACCACATAATTATGTTGATCATGCGTCTCAAAAATCAAGGATCCAAATTTAATGCATCACCAATTATTTATTTTTGAACAAACCTTTCAATTACAGTAAGAATTAACACACAGTGTATGAACAATTTTGTACTTGCTAACAAAATTCCAAATCAAAAAAATTGAATTCTAGCACAATCTCTGGCAACTACAATGTAAAACGATTACCACGATCTCATCATCGTCATGAAAACAAAGGCTCTTTATGGTTACGTATTTTGAGTTGTATTTTCATTTTTTGGATCATCAGAAAATAAAAATGCAATCCAAAAAATGAAAATGCACATTGCAAGGTAAATTCTACAGAAAATACTCAAATTTTAAATCATACTACACATTCCCTTATATAAGCAAGGTTTTTAAAGCCGGACCAGACCGGCAACCGGCCACGAGTCGGGTCCGGATAAGTGTATCCAGCGAACCGGTGTAGAACCGGAGAAACCGGTGACTTGGGAACGGGTCAAGTCGTGGATCTGTTTCTAGGGGAAAAAAATTATTTCTCTAATTTTTCGTCCTCGTTTTTCCTTATTTGCAAGACAATAGAATTCTGAAAAAGGAAGGAGACATTAGGCTATGGTATCTTACCAATTACCAAGCAATTCAAACTTCAAACTTCAACCTAAAAAAATCAAAGCTTCTCCAGCGCACCAGGCGTGCAAAGTTGTAAGAATCATAAGGTATTTTTCTTGTGGTGCTTCAATGGTATGTAGTCGATTGGATTTTCTGCATTTTACTTCTTGTATGTATAATATGTATATGTATAATATGTTATATGTCTATCTTTTCTCTTCTTTTTTCCTAGTTCTTTTATCTTTCGGCCAAAGAGATGAAGAAATATGTGGGTTCTATTGCTTACAATTAATGCTCTGTCCCGCATGCTATGCCTGTACGCCATGCATTGCATAGTAGTTGCCTGACACAGTTTTAAAGTTGTCTTTTTGCAAGATTTCTTTTGTTTTTTAACTATTTAATAATTCACAAACAATCACTATTTTACATAGATTACTACTAGAGTTTTAAAAGATTACTATTTTGTCTATTTAATTTAAAATAATGTTATTATTTTTCTCTATCTTAGTTTTATATTTATGTATATATATATGTATATAATATATATGCAGTACAGGTCAACCGGTTTTTTCGAAACAGTCCAACCGGTCGGACCAATGACCTAATAAATTTTCTAGTTCGCTTACCGGTTCGAGTTTAAAAACATTGTATATAAGTACTCATCATTTCAATCACTTCATTCTCTCTCTTCATTAATTACATAATTTAACTATTAAATATCTTCTCTTTTTTACTTTATCATAAATAAAATATTATTCTAATTTTTTTTCCTATCATCATTACAAATATAACTAATTCAATCAACTTTATATTATATATACACAATTTTCAAACATTTCTTAAAAACACATCCAAGCAAACAAAAAAGATTAATATTTTTATACGAATTTTTATAATAGACATTTTTCAATAAAAACTCAAAATTCATTTTAGAAAACACAACCAACCAAAGTTTTTCATATGTAATAATTGTACTATGAAATGTTTTTGGTCTCATCATCATCATGAAAACAAAGTTTTCCATTGTAATAATTGTACTATGAACAATTTTTGTGCATGGTCTTCATCACTAAATACTTAAAGGATTCTTTTACAATTAAATAAAAACTCAAAATTCATTTTAAAAAACACAATCACCCAAAGTTTTTCATATGTAATAATTGTACTATGAAATGTTTTTGGTCTCATCATCATCATGAAAACAAAGTTTTCCATTGTAATAATTGTACTATGAACAATTTTTGTGCATGGTCTTCATCACTAAATACTTAAAGGATTCTTTTGCAATTCTCTATGCCACATGCATCCAACACGGAATAAGTCCTCTATGTTTTCTTGATCTATATATTATGATTTGTAGTACGTTATGCTGTGCATCTTTATATTTATCCATGATATTTATGATTGTAGTCGTCGGAGTGGATCTTTTATCCATGATGTGACATTATTGTGGGATGAAAGATCCGTTCCGTGCAGTCACAAACTCTATGCATTTCATAATAACTGGAGAGGTGATATATATGGCCTTTTCATGATGGGAGATTGGACTTGAAAAGTTTTTGATTATTGAATTAGACATAATTATACTCCTTAGCAAGGAAAAAAATAAATGAAAATTACACATAAATATAGAGTTAATGTGAATAGTTAAAATAGAGTTAATGTCAATTGGATTTGAAAGGTTGTTGATATAAAATTAGACATAAATATAAATAGTTATTTTAATTCATTGTTAGCCGTGGTTTTATAATAAATGTGTCCAACCGGTTGTTATATGTAGTAATTCTAATATTAAATAAATTCTTGAATTAAAAATAGTTTATTGATAAGGGCATATTTGTTTATAAAATCCTTCACTTTCCTACAAACTATAAATAGTGAATCCAAGCCCCTAACAAAAAACAAAAAAGATAGAACAAAAACGTGCATCTTTTCACTTCCCTACAAACTATAAATAATGAATCCAGGCCCCCACCACTTAACAAAAAAGAGAGAAGAAAAACGTGCATCTTATCACTTTCCTACAAGCGATAAATAGTGAATCCAAGCCCCCACCAAAAAAATTCTATGCCAACACCGGTATCAATGGTTCCGGAGTGACATATACCATTAGATTGGGGGTATTTTATTAAATAACCCCTGTTGGGAGATCCAATGATATATAATACGCCGGGACAATTGGTACATGTGTGACATAAAATTTTTCTGATGGGTCTTGGATTCACTATTTATCGCTTAACAAAAAAGAGAGCAATATTACTTTCACAATTGGAGGATGCAACTTCTCACTATATTCTCTAACTTCAAGATTGTATAGTGACCATTAACCTTCTAGTGGAATTCGATAGTTGCTCATAAAAGGTAATTACGGAGTTTTTTTTTTATATTAATAATTATTCTAATTGCTTAAATAATGACCCTTTGATGACCTTACATGAAAGGTCAAAAGTTGTTAATTTTTATATATTATTAATGGGAACTAAATGTTAGTGGGATTCGGTGAGCAGTTCTGCAGCTATTCTTGCATAATAAATATGTTTGGGTCTTTTAAACTACCTATGATTGTTATTAAGGCTAATCAAAATAAATAAATTAAAAAAAAAAACGCATTTAATTTAATATTTTTACATAAGTTTCATGTGGCCTTTTTTTTGTTTATGACAAATTAATTAGGGCACCTTTGAGACTCGAATGTTATTAATTTAACTATTTAATTAAATTTTAATATTAATGATTGGACCCTCCCTTCTTCTTCTTCTGTTTTTACTTTGGGAGTTTGTCCCAAACTTCAAGTCCTTCGGAAATGAGAATTTGGTAGATAATATTTTATCATCTATGGAATTCATGTATTTATATATGAATTTCAATCTCATTATCCAAGGAAATTGAAAAGGTTATGAGAAAGATACCATTTCAGTTATGCTCGCTAAACTCCCATTAAAGACTTGGAGAGTTTTTATTTTCTATTAAGTTTATTTTCAATTATTTAAAAGTTATTTACTCTCACAAAGAAACACAATGAAAGATACGTTGAATTGCAAAACAGTGAAATAATGGCCCTTAGATGACCTTGCATGAAATGTCAAATTTTTTTTGATTTGTGTAGGAGTCCAAAAGTTGCTGATTTTTGTATGTTATTAATATTAATTAATAGGAACTAAATCTTAGGGTAAATTGCCATTATTTCATTCATTTTTTATTAAGGGCTAAATGTTATCATAAATAAAATATTATTCTAATTTTTTCTCCTATCATCATTATAAATATAATTAATTCAATCAACTTTATATTACATCTACACAATTTCCAAACATTTTTCAAAAACACATCCAAACAGACAGAAAAAATAAATATATTTTTACACGAATTTTTATAATACACATTTTCCAATAAAAACTCAAAATTCATTTTCGAAAACAGAAACATACAAAGCCAAAGTTTTCCATATGTAATAATTGTACTATGTAAAGTTTTTGGTCTCATCATCATCATGAAAACAAAGTCTTCCATATATAATAATTGTACTATGAGCAGTTTTTGTGCTTCAATGATGATATTCATCACTAAATACATATAAGAATTCTTGTGCAATTCTGAAAAGTATATTTTATAACTATATATATACTATCTATTTTAATAGTTATAATCATGGAAATGACTTTTTTTTTTTATCTGGCCTTTTTGTAAACAGGCGTTTCATTTTAATCTTATTTATATTTTTTATCCTTAATAATAATAACCATAGGTAGTTTAAAAGACCATAACCAAATTTATCATACAATAATAGGAATAATTACTCACTTATTAATCAATAGTTAAGTATTGAGGGTAAATGTATCTTTTTACAATTGGAAGAAATACTTTGAAAATTCATACTTTTATATTAGTGTAGATAGATAGATAGATAGATAGATAGATGTAATCAATAGTTAAGTATTGAGGGTAAACGTATCTTTTTACAATTCGAAAAAACACTTTGAAAATCCATATTTTTATAGTAGTGTAAATAGATAGATAGATGTAGATAGATAATAATAATAATAACAACCATAGGTAGTTTAAAAGACATAACCATATTTATCATACAATAATAGGAATAATTACTCACTTATTAATCAATAGTTAAAGTATTGAGGGTAAATATGTCTTTTTACAATTGGAAGAAACACTTTGAAAATTCATACTTTTATAGTAAAAATGTAGATAGGTATATATATGCATATGCATGTTTAAGATAGCTAGATACAGAAGCCATTAACAAAAACTTGCTTTTCTTCTGTATTTATACTGACATATATATATACACACACTTTGTGTTTGCAGATAAATCAAATCAAGAACAAAAAACAATGCCAATGGTTCCAATGGCGGTTGAAGTAATCTCTCGTGAAGCAATTAAGCCTTCAAAAGCAACTCCACATCACTTGAAAACTTTCAAGGGCTCCCTCCTTGACCTCCTCAACCCTCATTCCTATGTACCTTTCGTTCTCTTCTACAACAACAACAACGATAACAATCAGAACTCTTCAAAACTCGAGAATATCATCTCAGAACGAAGCCAAACCCTAAAGAGATCTCTCGCCGAAACCCTAACCCGCTTCTACCCCATAGCCGGGAAAGTCAAAGACAGCCTCCACATCGACTGTAATGACGAAGGGGTCTATTACATCGAGGCCCATGTCAACAAAAACCTCTCCAATTTCCTTACCCGGCCCGATCACAAAATGATCCACGAACTCCTCCCGTTTCACCCAACAACCTCGGACTTATCCTCCAAGTTTTCTTACTTGATCATGGTACAAGTGAACTTTTTTGCATGCGGGGGCATCGCCATTGGCCTTTACATGTCGCATCAACTCATCGACGGTCAATCCCTTGCAACTTTTCTCAAAGCATGGGCAGGTTCGGCTCGGGATCCGTCGACACAAATCAACCCCACCTTCATCTCGACTACTCTTTTCCATCCGACATTGCGTAAGGAGGCATTGGTCGTGAGGCCATACCCTTTGGACGTGAACAAATCTACAACAAGGAGATTTGTTTTCGGTGCCTCGGATTTAGCCAAGCTCAAAGAAAAAGCATCTGGCCAAAAATCTTCATCGTCGTCCTCAACGGGACCCACCCGTGTCACGTCAGTGATGGCTTTGATTTGGAAGTGCACCATGAAAGCTTCTAGAAAGAGATCCGGCAATCGGCCTTCGGTAACCCTAACTTCGGTCAACCTAAGGCCGAGAACTTCGCCCCCGTTGCCGCCTAACTCAGTTGGTAACATTTTCTGGCACGCCATTGCTGAATGCAAGAAAAACGATGATATCGAATTGCATTCCCTTGTGCCCACTATACGGGAATCCATTAACAGAGTTGATAACAACTTTGTCGAGCAAATCAAAGGCAAAGACGGGCCTCAAAGAGCAGAGAAGTTTTTAGGAGAGTTTGGAAAAGTCTTTGCCAATAACGACACTGAGTTCTTCATCTCATCGAGCTTGTGCAATATTGGTTTCTACGAGGCAGATTTCGGGTGGGGAAAGCCCGTTTGGGTATCCATCGGGTACGCGGATGCAGACGTGCCCGATTTTAGAAACTTGGTGCATTTGATGGAAACTAGATCGGGTGATGGAATTGAAGCATGGGTGACTCTTAATGAACATGACATGGCAGTCTTTGAGAAGGATCCTGAGATGCTTACTTTTGCTACACTGAACCCTAACCCCCTTGAAAATGGGAAGTGAAAGTGAAGACAATATGTTTGTGGTTTGAGGAATGTTTTACTATTCAATTTTTCAAGTGTTTTTTCTCTTTAGTGATTAGTACTTTCGTTACAGAAGCTATCCCATGATGGGTACCACCTATATTTTACGAGTGTGTACCCATATCTTGTGGGGTGGGGTGGGGTGTCTCTTCTAAGTGTTCCATTTTCTGATTACAGAACATAAATAAATTTGGAGTGATGATTTCTACGATGAATTCCTCTCTTTTATACATAAAATATGTGTTTCTAGTGTTTCAATGACTACTTCTGAGTTCTGAATGATATTACCAAATCGAAACAATTATGTATTAAACTCAAGAATGTCAAAAATAAATCAAGAACTAAACACAGCAGAGAGACTCAATATATTGAAATCCATTAATACTTGGATATTTCAGTGAACCATTAACCATATTGCCTTCAAACTCGTGTAAATTTTCGAAAGTCTTGCAAACTAGATTGTACCTTATGGATCTCGACGGAGTCTGCAAAACCAAGAACGAATCCTCCTCACGCTCACCACGAACGACAGCAAGCACAGAGAAAACAAAGGTGTACCAGCCAATCGGATTAATCCGACCCAAAATCATGTCACGATTAGCAGCAACAACCGGTCGAAGATCAACTTTGTACTTCACAAACCACTCCGAGTAATCCCTCTTCATCTCATAGACATTGAAATCGATAGTAGGACAACGCATTTCAACGAAATGCAAGTGATCACAAGACTCGTCGAAGTAGTAATTACTTCTCGAGTTCCACCCGTAGGGCAGAGGCAACATCGGCATTTTATCAAACACGTGGCGTTCGACATCGAAATACAAAGACTCCCCATTTCCAACCCCCATCCAATTAATCGCACCATTCCAAAACACCCCTCTTTCAAAATTGACCAGAGCTGTAAATCCCTCGCCTCGTAATCGCCACGAATCGGTCCGCGATGAGTACACTCCGATCGTAAACTGCGCGTTGTTGGTACGATCCTCCACTCCCAAAGACCAGACACAAACAACATTGTAATAACGAGATTCAACCGGATTAAAAGCTAAACTCATCCCACAAATCGAATTCGAAACCTTAATTCCTGGTTTCGGAAGCTCGCGAAAAGCTTTGGCGGTGGGATTGCAAACGTAAAACCTACGATTAGGTTCAGAAATGCTGCAACAGAGCAACAGCCCATTGCAGGACTGGATAATTTTAATCCCTGACGGGTCTTCGGTGAAATCAAGTCTTGTGAACGGTGGATTGATTGATTGTTCGGCGCGAAATGGGATGAATTCGAAATCGAATGATTGGCGTTTGGCGATGGGTAAAAACAGGGCGACGGGGGGGTTGGGATTGGGGTTACGGAGATGAGTGAATATAGGGTTGGTGATTAGAGATAGCCAGTGTTTGGATACGGATTTGAATCGGAGGAGTGATCGTAAAGGTAGGAGTGATAAGATTTTAGCAAGAAGATGTTCGATTGAGGCGACGATTTCAGCTGGATTTGAGTTCGAAGCTGGTGTTGGGGAGTATAGATCGAGTGCCATGTTTGATAGGTTTATGCTTTTTTCCTCTTCTGGAAATTTATTGAGTGAACGGGTTGTGAACGAGAGTTGAGCCGAATGAGTAGGTATTGAAGGTTGTTTGAATTGAGCGCAATCGTGGTTTAATTGAGCTGAATATAGGTCGAGCTCGAGTAATTTAATTTTTTTGTATATATTTTTATTAATTTTTTCTAATTAAGCAGAATTCGAGCCGAACTTCAAACTTATCGAACCTAAATAGGAGTGTAAACTAATCGAGTTAAGCCGAATAAGTAGTTGTTCAAACTTGTTTGAATTATAATAGAGTTGAGCTCCTCAAATGAGGTTTAATTGGGCCGAACGCGAGTTGAGTTCGAGTAACTTGACTTTTTTGTACATTTTTATCAATTTTTACTAATCGAACTGATCACGAGCTGAATTTCAAACTTATCAAACACAAAATATTGTCCAAGTTTGGTTTAATCCGTTGACCAATCATTCTCAAACGAGCTTTTAGCGATTAACCTTGAGCCAAATATTAAATAGATTTGGTTCGTCTTTAGCGCATAATTTAAATGTTAACAATGATAATTGTAATTTACTTATTTTATGAAATACATTTAAATTCGCTGGAGAAGAAATGGAATTTTGCTTTCTGAAGCAAAGATTATTCAACTAATAATAAAGTAAAAGATTAGTGTATGAAAGCAAGAAGATTCTACTTATATTTGGTGGTGCAATTGGTTGCTTCATTGTAATTCGGAGGTAATATTTGGTGGCTCTCGAGAGTCCAATTCTCAGAAAATATTCATCACACGTAATATTAAAATATGTGTGAAATCCATTAAAATATTATATATATTATTATATTTTAACAATTTGTGTGGTGGATATTTTTTGGAAAATGAACTCCCTGAGCCACCAAATCTTGCCTAATTCGGTCAACTACAAAATGTCATATCATGATCATATGTCATCCATTAATTTTCCTTATAGATATTTGTTATGTGTATGCATTTAAAAAGTATTTATGAGTTAATTACAAATTTATTTTTGGTAAATTAAGAGAGATAGGAAAGACGACAATGAAAAATAAGGTTATTGATCTCCCTAATCCGATGACTAGGACTCACAGTCTGGAATGATTAGAATCGCCCCTTGAGTATGATGATAAAGTGTTACGGCTGCACTCAATAGTTATTAAGCTACCTACGTACCTAATAAGGATCAAGCCTACGTAGTTCTATCTTAGGTGTGATGTTCGGAATCGTACTCCTGAACGAATCTAAACTCCAATTTATATGTTTATAGGATCGTACTCTTCAGTCTATAGACTCGTTGAGCATATACGAGGCTAATTCTTGAGCAAATACTCTTTTGATTTCAACCAACCCCCAATAAATGTTATGAGGGGGTATTTATAGAGAACACCTTGTACCAACGGTTGTTGGGTATTCATAGGATGTTGACAGGTGGCTACAATAGACGGTGGATGACTCGTTCTAGTGGGGTCGGGTCATGAAACGACCCGACCCGATACTGTTACTTAGCGCGGACCTAGTCTAGTGATTTCGGTGTTTGGGCCTCCGGTGGGCCTAACTCTTCATTCAACTGAACTTGGGCCTTGTGGCATAGTGTGTCATTTTACTATATCATTAAGTCCCCCACTTCATCAGTATGAAGAGTTGAATGCGAAACCTCTCGAATTCGTACTGGTGAAGTAGTACTCCATTTATTCGGCTTATCCGATCAAGTCGTTCTCGTATTCTCTTTCAATAATTTTATTATTGATTTCAACAAGGGTGTTACTCAAACATTGAATGCTCTTTAATTATCTCCCTATCTCAAGAGACATGTCTCTTTATCCTTTATAGACGTTACTTTGACATTAAATGTTCTTTAATTATCTCCCCATCTCAAGAGACGTGTCTTTTCGGATAGGAAAACGTGTCTCATCGTTTGGAGAGACGTGCCGCTACAGTAGCCGTCACAAGCCGTAACTCATGATAACCTTGGTAACCGATCACTTTTAACACACACACCCCTGCATCCCAACCGTCGGATATAAATGATCCGGACCGTACACGTCTTTTCATCTTCTCCTACTATAAATAGTTCCCCAACCTTTTTACTTTTTACTTTCACTTTCACTTTCACTTTCACTTTCACTTTCTTAGAGAGAGAATTCTTATAGAGGGTTGTTTTTAGAGAGAAGTGAAAGGGAAAAATCTTCACTCGAGACCGAGTTGAATCCGAATTCTGTCACCATCGTACGTCTTCTTCTCCTTCTCTTTTTAACTATGGTTCGTACTAGGTCTTCTGTTTCTGTTAATAATAATGATCTTTCGAGTGCTTCTTCTAAGGGGTCCGATTCGGATACCATTGATCGTTTGGTCGAGGGATTCGTTTCACCGGGAGATGTCCCCGAGTCGTCCCGTAGGAACGAGGGTGAGGATCTTGTAGATCTAGAGGGTCCTGCCAATGTGAATACACATATCACTTGGCTAAATCAAATTTCAACAGTGAGACCATCCAGAGAAAACAACTTGAGGGTTCGATTTTTTATTCCTGCTAATTACGAAATTCGGTTCCCCGGATCTTCAGATCGTATGCACAAACCGCCAATAGGTTTTCGTACTTTTCATCTCGCCCACTTGACTTCTGGTATTAGATTTCCTCTCCATGCCAGCATTAATGATATTTTATTAAATTACGGGCTTTGTCCCACTCAACTTTTGCCCAACTCTTATAAGCATATCATACTTTTTATAATTTTAATGACTGCCCATGGAAAGGAAGCAAATATAGCCAATTTTCATAGAATGTTTTATCTCAATCGTTGTAAAAGAATGCCTCAACTCGGTTTCTTTTATTTTTCTCCTCGTCAAGATGCTATTTTTCAAGCCCATACTCGTGACTCCTTCGGTCGGTGGAAAGATAAATATATTTTTATCTCCCCGCCAAAAAATGAAAATTGGCTCGTTCCTAGACAATGGTGTGTGCGTGAAAAAGAGTTAGAGGTGGGAAATCCTACTTGGGGACGAGGATTTTTAGAAGAGTTAGTGTCTATTCCTTTTGTGCCGGAGAAATTAATGGACGAGTCTATACTCGTTTCTTGCGGTCTGAGTTCCGCACCTATAGCTGGAGTCCCCGACTTAGGTAAGAGTCGTTCCTTTTATCATTTTTATTTATCCCGTATATTAAATGTAAGATACATCTTCTTTTGCAGAGATGGCCACCCGCGCTGCTCGTCTTGCCGTCCTTCGTGAAGAGAAAGAGACACCCGTGGCCGAGGGTTCTGCAGGTCAGCGGAGAAGTTCCACTCCACCCCCGCAGCCTCTCGAAGAGACTTCTCGTGGCCGAGATCGTCCCATGATCGTCACTCCAGGTTTCCGTGAAATTTTTCAGACTCGTCCCGAAACACGAGTCATTGTCTCAGCCGGGGATCCCACCGACCCAGAGCTTGTGGTTCATGCTGAGCGCCCCCCTCTTGCTGAATCCAGCCGGGCTAAGCGACGAAGAGATGCACCGTCCTCCGATGATCAACCGCTCGCGGGTACTCGACCCTCTTCCGTAGAACTCGTTCAGAGGTTGGAAGCCCTAACCCTGAAAGATTTTAAGGAATATAGCGTGTCAGATCGGTGTCCAGAGGATCCGGAAAATGCTCCCCTTGTTCCAGATTGGAGGATTTATCCTCAGAGTTCCATATTAGTTGGTCCTCAAGGGACAAATGTGGCCCTGGAGATGTATCGCAACATGCATCTTCCTCGTGACAAAGCTATTCTAATCGAGCAGTCGTACACTGCCGTTGAAAGAATGGGAGCCGCACATTTAATGAAGGTAATACTCGTTTATATGTTGGTCTCGTTATTTTTTTTCATTTTTCATTTTTCATTTTGATTTATGATTTTATTTTATTTTTATTTTGTTAGATAATAATACATATCAAGAACTCGTGCAGGCTTCCGCGTGTTTACATGATTTAGCTCTGAGTTGTGCCGGGCTAAAAGATGACGTGAGGGTGGAAAAGGCCAGATTTGCCAAGTACGTGGCCGATACAGCTGCTGAAAGGAACTCGTTCACCACAGTGAAAAACGAGTTACTGGAGTCAAGTCGTCTCTTGACGGCAGAGAGAGTCAAACATCAAGATAGAGTGAAGGAGTTAGAAATTGAAATAGCTCGTCTGGAGGCCCACATTTCTGAAGGTGAGACTCGTTATGATCAGCTGGTGGCAGAAAAGGCCGATGCATACGAGTTGGGTCGGATCGAAGGGAAGCACGAGTATCTTGCATCCCAAGAATATGCAGATGAGCTCGCTGAGAGTCGTTTTGGAGGTGCCCGTGATTTCATGAAGTCTACCATATTCGACCGTCTTCTCCTGTCTAAAGCCCTTAAGGATGAGAAGGACGGCTTCTTCAAATGCATAGACTATGGAAATCTCCTTAATGCCTTCAAGCCAGATTTTGACATTCACTGCCTCGAAGACTGCTCCAAGCGTAATCTCCTCCGAGATTCGTTTTCAACGGAAGACGAGGAATTTGTACCTGTCGAATTTTCAGAGTTTGCCCCACTGGCTCCTTGGTATAAACCCCCGGTCAACCCAGCACAATCTTCTAACCAGAGTAAAGAGAACCCAGCACAAATCTGAAGTCGTTTTTAGTGTATTAACTTCTGTTTAATTTAAGCGTTGTTTTTATTTTTAGCGTTGTTCGCATAGTATTAGCATTCTCTGAACAGTTGTGGCGTATGATATTTTTGTAGTTGTTTCGTCGTGGCGTATGATATTTTCGTAGTTGCTTTTGTGAAATCCAGTCGATTTTCCTCAGTTTAACAATAGATTCGTTTTGCGAGGAATGAACTTAAGTGGGTAAAACTATATTTTTCTCGTTCTAACTTATGTCTATGGACTCGTTTAGGAACTACGAACTGATATTAAACATACAACACATCGACTTGATCTGAACTCGTTCAGTGTACGAGCATTGCAAAACATGTAGTTTCAGTAGTTTTATCAAGTAAAAAATTTCGAACTCTTTCTCATACATAAAATCTTCGCAAATTATCAACATGCCATGGACGAGACAGCTCTTTTCCTTGAAGGGTTTGCAACCTATACGTCATCCCCTTTGTTATCTTCGTAACCTGATATGGCCCATCCCAATTGGCTTCCAACTTTTTTACACGCCTTGAGACTTCTACTCGTTTTAAGACTAAATCTCCCACTTGAAAGGACCTCATTCTGACCCTCCTATTGTATGCCCTCGCCATGGTACTCTTCTGTCTTAATATGTTTGCATACGCTCGGTCTCTCACTTCATCAATAACCTCCAATTCAAATTCACGAGTACAGCGGTTCGTTCCCGGATCGTAGTCCAATACTCGATGTGTCATCATCTCAATCTCCGCTGTGATAACAGCCTCTGATCCATATACAAGACAAAATGGTGATGCCCCTGTGGAGGACCTGGGAGTCGTGCGATACGCCCATAAGACCCCCGAAAGTTCGTCTGCCCAAGCCGATCTCATGCCATCGAGTCTGGTCTTCAAGTGCTGAAGTAGTATCCTATTTGCCACCTCGGTTAGGCCATTAGCCTGTGGGTGTCCGACTGATGTAAAGTTTTGCTGAATCTTCATTTCTTTGCACCAAGTTACAACAGATTTTCCATTGAATTGAGTTCCATTATCAGAAATCAAAATTCTAGGAACACCAAACCTGCATATGATGAATTTTTTTTATAATTGTATGTACATATTGGTACAAGCTTGTAATTATAAGCGACCCATCAGAAATTAATATTCCATGAACACCAAACCTGCATATGATGTTTTTCCAAATAAAATCGACAATTGTGGTTTCTGTAATACGAGCCACCGCTTCAGCTTCAATCCATTTCATGAAATGTTCCACCGCCACTATAATGAACTTTTTTTGATTCTTAACCGGTGGAAATGGACCTGCAATTCGAAAAATTAAAAATTCTTCAGCAGAATATTCGCATCGTTGTTCCATACGAGTACGGGATAGATATTCACCAAGTATGTCAATGCCCCATTGATCAAATGGATATGCAATTTTTATCACTTCCATGGGTCTTCCTGGCTGATGTATTTCATTAGAGTGCAATTGGCATGGCTTGCATCGCTTTACAAATTCTTGTGCGTCCCCACGAGCGTTGGCCAAAAGTACCCCTGTCGTGTGATTTTCTGAGCTAATGATCTTCCAGCTGAGTGATTCCCACAACTCCCTTCATGTATTTCTCTTAACACATATTCTGCTTCAGCCGGGGTTAGACAACGAAGCAAGGGTCCCACATTAGACCTTTTGTACAGCTCGCCGTCCAACATTGTGAAACGCGCAGCTCTACCACATAGTCTACGAGCTTCGACTTTGTCTTCCGGGAGGATTCCCTCTAATAAGTATCTTATTATTGGACTCTTCCAACTCGTCTCTTCTTCCACAGCACTGACCATGACTTGAGATTCCAATTCTGAATGTTCGGAAACCAGTAACGATACAGAACGAGTCGCTGATCCAACGATCTGATTTGCGAATTTTGACAATGCATCCGCTCTTTGATTCTCGTCTCTTGGTATTTGACAAAGTTCAATCTTCTCGAATTCCATCATTAGTTGTTTCGTTTTTTGTAGGTACTTTATCATGGTTTTCTTTTTGCTTCGTAGGTCCCCAAGATCTGTCGTGCTACTAGTTGCGAGTCGGTGAATACTTTCACATTTGTGATATCCAAAGTCTTTGCCATCTTCAAACCCGCAATCAACGCTTCATACTCAGCTTCATTATTTGTAACATCAAAGTTCAGTTTTATTGCAAATTCCAAGTCGTTTCCTTCCGGAGAGCGAAACCATACACCAGCTCCTCCTCGTCTCGTCATAGACGATCCATCAACATGCAGCGACCAAGGGATCGTTTCTGAGATCGAGGCCACTACATTCGGGTTTACCGTCATTTCCACAAGAAAATCTGCCATCACTTGAGCTTTGATGGACGAACGAGTCCTGTATTCAATACTGAACTCTCCTAACTCAATGGCCCATTTAATCAGTCTGCCCGACACATCTGGTTTTGCAAGCACTTATTTTAGTGGTTGATCTGTTAACACAATTATGTGATGAGATTGAAAGTACGGTCTGAGTTTCTTGGCCGCAGTCATTAACGCGAGAGCCCATTTTTCAATTTCTAAATAATTTAACTCAGCCCCTTGCATCAATTTGCTAACGTAATACACTGGACGGTGGTCACCATCCACATCCCGTACAAGTACCGCACTCAGGGCTACCAGTGAAATTGCCAAGTATAGGATCAGTGGATCTCCCGACAAGGGTTTCGTTAGCAGAGGTGGAGACGACAAGTAAGATTTTAAATCTTTGAAAGCATCCTCACACTCGTTCGTCCATACGAAGCGTTTTACATTTCTTAGGATTTTGAAGAAGTGCAGACCCTTATCTGCAGATCGCGAAATGAAACGATTTAAACTGGCCATTCTCCCTGTTAACTTCTGTACATCTTTGACATTCATTGGAGATTGCATGTTCAAGATAGCATCAATTTTTTCAGGATTAGCCTCGATCCCTCGTTGGGTAACCATATACCCTAAGAATTTTTCGCCGCGTACCCCGAAGGTGCATTTATTTGGGTTTAATTTCATGCCATACTTTCTCATAATTGTGAACGACTTCTCGAGATGAGTTAGGTGGTCATCCTCGTTCACACTTTTTACAAGCATATCATCCACGTAGACTTCCATGGTCTTTCCAATTTCATCCTCGAACATCAGATTAACGAGTCGTTGGTAAGTCGCACCTGAATTTCTTAAGCCAAATGGCATGACATTGTAACAATAGACTCCTCTTGCAGTAACGAATGCAGTCTTCTCGCGATCCTCTTCTGCCATCATTATTTGATTAAAACCTTGATAAGCATCCATCATGCTTAAAAGAGCACAACCTGCAGTAGAATCTACGAGTAAGTCTATACGAGGCAGGGGATAAGGATCACGAGGACATACTTTATTCAAATCAGTGAAATCAGTACACATTCTCCATTTTCCTCCCGATTTGGGTACAAGGACTACATTAGCGAGCCAATCAGTAAATTGGATCTCGTTTACATATCCTACGTCTAGGAGTTTCTTGACTTCTGCTTCAATGATCGAGTCTCTATCTGGACCAAAATTCCTCCTCTTCTGCCTCACGGGTCGTGCATCCGGGTCAACATTGAGTCTATGCACGATCACAGAAGGGTCGATGCCCTTGAAATCTGCAGCTTTCCATGCGAACATATCAGAATTGTTCCTCAAAAAACTTATCAGCTTGGTCTCCACTTCAGGGTCCATCTCTCCTCCAATCTGGGTTGTTTTGTCCGGGTCGCCTAGTACGAGTTCAATTGATTTGTGAACTAGGGGTTCAACTCGTGCATCACTTCGCTTCTGTTTCTTATCCAAACTTTCAATCAAAGTCTTTGCTTCTTCATCTAAGACTTCTATTCTGCTGGTCTTGCACTTTCTCTTTTTTGACTGATGTACTTTTAACGAAGTTGAATAGCACTGCCGAGCCTCCAGTTGGTTGCCACGCACTTCACCAACACCATTGCTCGTTTTGAACTTCATCTTCAAATGCGGAGTCGAAACGATTGCTCCAAACGTATTCAGCATTGGCCGTCCCACAATCATATTGTATGCAAATGGTACATCTACAACCAAAAAAGTCACACGATTCGTTTTTGATTTCGACCCCGCTCCCAACGACACATCTAACTCAATCGATCCCTTGGGCATAATCGAGGATCCCGTAAATCCAACCAAGGGAGTGCTGACACAATGCAACCGAGTTCCATCCAGTTCCATTTTTTTCAAGACGTCCCAAAAGATAATATCTGCCGAACTCCCCGTATCAACCAAAACCTTATGTACCACAAAATTCGCAACATCCATTAAAATCACCATAGGATCGTTGTGAGGACCGTGCATGCCTTCGTAATCACTATCATCAAAACTGATAACCTCGTTCCTTGAACTCGATCCACCAGTAAGCGAAAATATTCGTCCCGGTTCCCCACGGGGGTAGCTTGTACGACCCTCCCTCACATATCTTTTCCTCGCGTTCGAAGATTCTCCATCAGTCGGCCCCCCAGCTATCATATGTATTTCTCGGCGAACACCATGTTTGTGTGCGTCTCCCGCTTCAACTCTTCTCTCCGTAGGCTCGTGATTACGAGTACCGTCATTACGGTGATAATCTCTGTTTGCCTCGTGATTACGAGGACCGTCATTACGGTGGTAGTCTCTGTTTTGCTCGTGATTACGAGGACCGTCATTACGGTGGTATTTATTTCTCTCGTAATTACGAGGACCATCGTTACGGTGATGCGGAGCTTGCTCGTTATAACGAGGGTTGCCGCGTGGGCGCTCATTGTTAAAGCGATGATTATCGCTTCCGTGGTCTTCCATCCTGGACTGGTCGTAGTGACGAGTCTGATTACCCCTTTCAACAGATCTCTCTCGCGGTCGTTCGTGAGAACGACTGCGGGGTCGGTAAAGTTCCGTAACACGAGTGACTTCAGGAGCTCTTGCTTCTGCCAATGTTCGATCAATAAAATCGTTCAACACCCCGGATTTAATGAGTCGTTCAATTTCATCTTTCAGTTGAAAACATTCTTTCGTGTTGTGACCATGATCTTTATGGAATTCACAATATCTATTCATGTTCTTTTTCACACCATTTTTCATTGGTATGGGTCGTTGAACTTGATTCGTACGCAACGCAACAACAAGAATTCGTGTACGAGTCGAGTTCAACGGTGTATAATGGTCAAACTTTGGTCTACGGGGTCGATCAAGGTCTCTCCTTGACCCCGTTCCCTCATATCGTTCAGATTCATATTTTTCTTTACGACCTCGAGAGTCGTTTAGAACTTGCAAGTTATCCGAGTCCTTTAACTCATTCATTTCTTCTTCGTTGATATACTCTCCCGCCAATACCATCAACTCCTCATGGGATCGAGGAGGGCGGCGAGAGAGTGCATCATTAAAGTTTCCCTTTTTTAAGCCTCTCATAAGGAAGCTTAACATTAATTCATTATTAAGTTCGGAAGGTCCATGGCTTCTTGATTAAAGCGATGTATAAATTCACGCAGGGACTCGGTTGAGCCCTGCTTCAGTCCCATAATCACAGATATAGACTTTTTAGTCTTTTTGTTACTAGCAAAGTGACTTTCAAACTTATGTTTCAATCGGGCATACGACTCTACGGAAGCGGGAGCGAGACTCATGAACCAGTCTTGAGCCCGACCCACCAGAGTCGTAGTGAAAATTCTGGCATTAATGGCATCCGATTATCCTTGTAAAGACATCAACAGCTCGTAAGACGTAATATGGGGTCTCGGATCCCCCGTTCCATCAAACTTTAGGAAATCTGGCATTCGAAATAGTCCATTCGGAACTTCCTTCATGATTTCAGTGACAAAAGGACTATTGTGGGCCATCAACATAGGGGTTGGCCTCGTCTGTACAGGGCCCGCAACTTTTTCCATCCTCGCACATCTGTCCTCTTCGTAGTGCACCATTCGTCGTCGTATACCCGGCGACTCCATCGCCTTAGCTTTTCCTCTTCGTTCTCCCTCCTCTTGTCGAACACTAATAACATCGTCATCGCTCAATGACTCTCCCTCCCTCTCACAATTCTCCTCTTCTCGAAACAAACTTCTTTTTGCAGATAGATCCGTACAAGGCTCTCCCACATTAGGAGTTGTCGGAGTGCGGGTAAGATACTTCTGCATTTCTTCTTGAGCATACTCTTTCATCCTCCTGTCCAGCTCTTCTTTTGTCATTGTGATGACTGCACTCGTTCCTCCGTCAGCAGGCACATCAGCAATCAACTCTTCCTCCTCCCTAACTTGTTTATTCTTCATCTTAACCTCGATCTTTATACTCACGAATCTCAGCAACCTCAAAGTAAGATTCCCACAGACGGCGCCAAGTGATCTCCCTAATCCGATGACTAGGACTCACAGTCTGGAATGATTAGAATCGCCCCTTGAGTATGATGATAAAGTGTTACGGCTGCACTCAATAGTTATTAAGCTACCTACGTACCTAATAAGGATCAAGCCTACGTAGTTCTATCTTAGGTGTGATGTTCGGAATCGTACTCCTGAACGAATCTAAACTCCAATTTATATGTTTATAGGATCGTACTCCTCAGTCTATAGACTCGTTGAGCATATACGAGGCTAATTCTTGAGCAAATACTCTTTTGATTTCAACCAACCCCCAATAAATGTTATGAGGGGGGTATTTATAGAGAACACTTTGTACCAACGGTTGTTGGGTATTCATAGGATGTTGACAGGTGGCTACAATAGACGGTGGATGACTCGTTCTAGTGGGGTTGGGTCATGAAACGACCCGACCCGATACTGTTACTTAGCGCGGACCTAGTCTAATGATTTCGGTGTTTGGGCCTCCGGTGGGCCTAACTCTTCATTCAACTGGACTTGGGCCTTGTGGCATAGTGTGTCATTTACTATATCAGTTATATAACATTGTTGATGCATAATGTAATAGTCGACTTCTTCTTTGGCGTGAATTGCATATGAATGACAAAATCATGAAAAAAGATTCAATTTTTATGAACAATTAAATTAATTTTTTTAAAACAATTATTTAATTGAATGACATTGACATTCCACAATTAAGTCTAGTGTTCAATCTTACTATACATTTTCAATGTTGTGAGTCAAAAAATTAACTTCTCGAGTCTTACTTTGACATATACATGCACATATAAATGTAGGAAAAATGGATTCACTCATTTATGGAACCTCAGGCCTCGACCGATCTCCATTCACCATCAGAATATACATTCCAAATCTTTATAATTTGGTTTATATATAGAAAAATTGATTGACCAGTAGATAATTTTCGGTAATATAATGATTGTAAGAGGAGAAAACAAATTTGTAATTTCCATATATAAAAGAGTAGAGAATTGGGACATGACCACCCAAATTCAATTATAAACATAAATAAATAGCATTAATTGATTAAAGTTTGGATAATTATACTCACACCCCTTCAATGATGGGGTGATTATACAAAACTCTCCTCACTAATTAATAATTACAAACACACCCCTCATGTTACAGATTTCTTACAATTGCACCCCTGTGTATAACAATTCTTACAATTGCACCCCTGTGTGTAACAATTCTTATAATTGCACTCCCTGTAAACCTTACAAATAGATCCCTGAGAGGTGTGTTTGTTTTATCAATTAGTGAAGGGAGATTTGTGTAATTACCCCATCATTGTCATTGAGGGGGTGGGGTTGAGTGTAATTATTGTTAGAGTTATTATTATATTCTTGTTATTAGTTTCCTTATTAGTTTAGGTTTACCTTTCTTGATAGTTACCTTTTATATTATGTCTCTATTGTAAACCTCTATATATATTTTTCATTAATAATACAAACCTCAAGGGGAATTTATATTATAACATGGTATCAGCTAAACCTCGTTCCTCTCTCTAGAAATTAATACTTACCGCCGCCCCCTCTCCCTTTGCTTTCGCCGGCGTCGCCTCTCTTTCTCCCTCTCCCTATATTCTTCCCTTCCTCTAAGTCGTTGTTCCCCTCAACGCGATATAATCTAGTTAAATCAGCTTTTCAATTCGTGCACCCCGGTTGGTTTCTCCAAATTGGTCCGTGGTTCATCATCAAGGTACAATTCTTGCCGTTATCTCTACTCGATTTTACTTGTTGATCTTTATTTTTTCGTTACGTGTTTCGGTTCTTTTTTTTTTTCCTGCTTTTTCCCTCATGGCTAATGTCGATGATTCCTCTTCTGCTACCGAAACCGATATCCCCATTACCAAAGCCGCCCCCCTTCACCCTTCCCTTGCCGCTGGTAATGTCCAAACATCTTTTGGTTTTAAATTAACCGATTCTGATTTCAATTACAAATTATGGCGTGGCATGTTTATGGATTTATGCCGAAGTTATTCGGTTTTTAATCATATCTCGGGTCAATCAAAGCCTTTACACGATAACGATGATGAATGGTTTTCTATTGATTCCACTATAAAACGTTGGTTTTACTCAACTGTTGATCTCAAGCTTCTTAAAAATATCAATTTAGAATATGCAACCTCTCATGATTTATGGTTTGCAATTGAAGAAAACTTTCGAAACAATAAACCTTCTCGCTCTCTTCAAATTAATGAGCGTTTTCGTAACCTTCAAAAAGGATCTCTAACAATTTCTTAGTACTGTCAGGAGATGAAATCCTTAGCCGATAATCTCGCTGATCTTGACAGTAAAATTAAGGAACAAGATTTTATTCTCCAACTTTTACAAGGCCTTCCCGAGTCTTACTTACCCCTTGTCACCGTCATCACTACAAAAACGCCCCTTCCCTCATTCTCCGAAATTCGTAATCTTCTCTTAATCCATGAAGCTCGTGAATCCCGCTTCCAATCCAATTCTCCTTCTCCCACTTCATCCTCTGTCTTTTTTTCTCAAAATTCTTCCCCATCCAACAACCGAAACATGTATCAAAATAATGGTCGCGGTCGTGGTAGGGGTACCGGCCGGTTTCCAGGCCGTGGTCGTGGCCACAATCCCGGATCACACCACCGGGGGTTCACAAATAATTTTTCTCAAAATCAGAATTTTTCTAATGGTCTTTCTTTTCAACTTGTTCAACATGGTCCCCAAGGTCCACGGATTTTGGGCCAATTTGCACCCCCTCATAATTTTCTTGCAGGCGGCCCACACCTACAGCTTCAGCAGGCGCATTGGGCCCTTGAGAAGCTCAAATCGGTACGAATGGTAGCGGGCTTGACAACAGGGCTAAAAGTGTCAGCATAGTCAATACCGGGTTGTTGTGTGAAACCTTGAGCTACGAGACGAGCCTTGTAACGTTCGAGAGAACCATCAGAACGGAATTTATGGCGAAAGATCCACTTGGAGCCAACTAGGTTAATATTAGAGGGAGGAGGAACAAGATCCCAAGTGTCATTGAAGTGGAGAGCAGAGAGTTCGGCGTCCATAGCGGATTTCCAAAAAGGGTCGCGAAGAGCTTGAGTATATGTGCGAGGAATAGGAGAAAGGGTAGAGGATGGTGAGGCAGAAAGATTAAAAGAGTGCGAGGTTGAACGATACCGGATTTTGAGCGAGTGATCATAGGATGAATAGAAGAAGAGGAGGGGGCCGCCGGGTTTGCGGCTGATGTGGCAGCGGAAGGCGAGGCTGACGTGGCAGCAGGTGACGAGGCAGATGACGGGGCGGTTGCTGACGGAAAAGGTGATGTGGCGGCGGCTGCTTAAAGCTCAAAACCCTAACTTCCCAGTTACTTTTAGCAATATAATCGGGCTCATTCACATCAAGTCCCGCGAAACCTGTAGCCAAATCACTCAATTTCGGCGGCTTGGAGTAGCCATTTAACAACGCCGGTGACATAGGCAGGGATAGAATGTCGACTGCGCTAGAGCAAACTAACCCATATTCGGTATTGAGCTTTGAAACATCGTCAATGAAAAATGTATCAAATATTATTTCTATGTGGTTCGGCAATTGACTACGTCCACGGGAGAGGATAAGAGAATTTCACTATTAACAAAAAGAGGTATAGAGTACAAAGTATGTCAAAAGTATTCTTACCAAACCTAATCCTCAATTTTTTCGCATATATATAGCGTACCGTACTGTGGGGACAAGCCCACCGCACCCCCCATAAATTCTTCACTACCGAGTAAATGAAACTCACAAAAATCTTGGCCTCCTCACCAAAATTCCTGACTCAGTCCCTGATCAAAGCTAAGTAACAAAGTTGGATAATCAGACAGTCGGTGTCCACGCATAGCTGAAGTGTTGCTGTTTTGTTATTGTTAGTACTACTACTAGTATAATTATTCCTTTTGCAGGCCAGCCCTACCACATTGAAGTTGTACTTAAGGAGGACTTCCTGCACCCATTCGCTGACATTGTCGGATACTGTTACGGTAATTGTAGAGCCCGATCGAGTACGAAAAAGTATGTTTGTTGGAAGACTTAATTGGATGTGTTCTTTTGTGCTTTCTTTACTTCGATGATTATAGGTGTGCTAAATCCAAAATGCATAATTTATACTAGTTTTCCGTTGGTGTGGTACGTAGTTGAAGAGGGTGCATGTATGATGTTTACGTATTCTCATTTAGTTTGATTAGGAAGATTGAAAGGCAGTTTGTTGTGTACATATTCCGATAGTGTTCATTGAATCTATTTCTTTGGTCTTTACTCATTAATTGAGCCAGGCTTTTTAGTTGAGGAAGATGGAAAATCTTAGCCACTCTCGATTTTTGGTTATATAATTAGTCATCGCTATGTGAAATACACTAAGGCATGACCGAGCCGAGAGCATACTAGAATTTCAAGGAAAAATATGAAAATTAATGTAAGAAGAGGATTTTCCTTGTATTTCTTGGTTTCCTATTGATACTGGTGGGTTTGGCATCTTGGGCCGAGCTGATCTATTTTGGCCCAATCTCGTATTCTATTATGCACTTTGGCTATGTTTGAAAATGTTTTCAAACTCAATTTGGTACAAATTTTGGCACAATTGTGTTTTGTCAATATAATTTTGGGCTAAAAATATGTTACTTTTTTAGTAAAAAAAATACATAATAATTATTTATTTAAAAATCTACAATCCAGGCATTTTCCCCTATTTTTGCCTCTCCCCTCTCTTAACTTTCAATCAGTAACTAATTATTAACAGACAAAAGCTTAATGATTTGACTGTTACAGTAATATTGTTCACTCTGGAAACAAAACCAAATACAATCTCACAAAAAACAAATCAAAAAACCAACTTCCAAAATAAAATCAAACGCAATCTCATCAAATATGCACGTGGCCCCATAAATTTCTCACTAATAATTCTCACCAAAATACCATCCCAAAACATAACCAAAGATAGTCTTAGATGGTCCCTGCAAAAAAACGAGTATTGGGCTAAGCAGGTCTAATACTCCTGAACAGATATCAAGAATGGGCAAGGGCCAGTGTTGATTGGGCTTGGTGTACTAGCCCAAACTGACAACCCAATTACAGCTTGTCTTAGTCTTATTACGGATTACCTAATATTTCAAGTATAAAAGTAAGGTGTCTGGGTCTGGGTATGATTCTAGACTTAATGATTGGTTTTGAGGCCCATGATCCCATGTACATAATAACTGCAACACGGGAGATTCTGGCCCGCTCCCAGCTCGGCCAAACTAATGTTTATTTTATAAAATGACTTATTAATTATATGACAAGTGTAATACACTCTCCTTGTAAGATACACTAGGGTGCTGTCAAGCCGGTTCTGAGCTAGAATTTCCCCCGCAACACACACCCTAAAGCATAATATCAAAAAGAGATGAGAAGTTCATGCACTGTACAATGTGGTAAACATCATATAAACCATAATGTATTCAGGAATAGCTCTTAGGACTGCCCTCCTCCGGTTACAATACAGTAACAAGAACGAACACTATGCCCGAAACGAGAAACGAAAACTCAACTGATAGCTACTGTAACAGCATGAATAAGTCTTCCCTCAAATTAAGATCATCAACAGGCAAGAATGTTAACTATGGAATTATCAACACGAAGCAGGACCCCGAAACATGTGAAGGGATTCAATGTATTGGTGAGCAGGATATCCAATCGCATCATCCCCTAATGTATAAACCTCTTCAAATGTGTTGCATTCAAGACTCAACTGTAAAACCTTACGACAAACCTTCAAAACCAAGAATGCACTTCCTTTCTTACTACGAACGAGAGAAAATATACTGAACCAATGGAAACATTCTTTTATATAGTACTCCAAATAAGCCATCTCAGGCAAAGCAGCCCTAACTTCTGCGAGATCAACTCGGTACTTCACAAACCACTCTGAGCAGTCCCTCTTCATCTCATAAACAATTAGATTAGGTCCCAGATCATAGCATAGAATTAGGTGCAAGTGATCACAAGACTCCCCAAAATAACCAAACGAGCTCCACATACTGCCGGGCATCGGTATCTTTCCAAGCCTTTCTTCATCGACATTGAAACGCAAAACCTCAGCATTTATAGAGTTTATCCAATGGATTGAACCATTCCAATATACCCCGTTATGGAAATTGGCACGGGATACGAAAGGTTCACCCGACACTCTCCACTCATCAGATTCAGACGAATAAATCTCAATTTGACGAAGCTTGGTTGAAAACTCCGATTCTCGAACACAAACAACTTTGTGAGATGGTGAGTTAGCAGGATCAAAAGCTAAGTATATTCCACACACGGACATGGGAACTCCATTCATGATGCCTGGTCTAGGAAGTTTGGTGGAACAGTTTGTAGTCGGATTGTATACGAAGCACTTACCTATAGTAGATCTCTCACAACTACGGTAATGATCAAAAATCACAAAGCTGCAACAAAGAAGTAATCCATTACAAGAGTGATGAATCCAAATTGGGTCAGGGTCCACCGCGAAGTTGAGTTCCGTAAACGGTGGCTTGGTTGTAACTTGGACATTCAAATGGATGTATACAAATGCAGTGCTCTTTAGTTCAGGATAAAACAACCCGACTGCAGCGTTGCGCCCGGGATTGTACTGAAGCGAAAAACAAGGGCTGGTGATCAGAGATTGCCAGTTTTTTGATACTAACTTAAAGCGCATGAGGGATTTCACAGGTAAACGTAACAAGATTTGATTCAACAGGTCGTCTATTGAACCTACAACCTCGGATGATGTTGATGCCGTTTTATGCAGTTTCATTAGTAATGAGTTTCGAAAACCTATAAATATTGTATAGATTAAACACCCTGAATGTTGTGATGATAACAACAACAATCCACAAGAAACTGCACAAAGTACCTTCAGAAGCATATTATCGAACACTTAGGGGGCAATATTTAAAACACAATAACTTAATTGATCATCCAACTTTTTATATTCAATCAGATAAATCATAATAAGAGTAAAACGCTAGAACTTCTGAAATCTATATTGAATTTGATTTCGATAGAGGCAAATCTTTATGGTTTAAGAGTGATTAACGCAATTTAAGAAGACTCCTACCGAAGCCTAACTCTACTGCAAGGCTGAGGTCCCGAAACATTAAAGGTCGTGGGCTTGACTCCATCGAAAGTGGGTGGACTTTTCTCTAATTATATAGTAATCGTTAGCTTAGTTGATTGTAATAGTTCTTAATTGATTGTAACTTATTGTAATTTGATATTTATAACATGTATCATGTAATCGATTCATTAAAAAAAATAGTTAAAATTTGTAATGAAAAAATACACATAATCTTATTTTAATCGCTCAATGTAGTATTACATATGTTTTATATTATATTTTTATACCAAAGACTCTTTAGTCTAGTAAAATCAGTTTTCAGTTTTATGTCGGAAATTTGAGTTCAATCCCAGACTGTAAATTGTCGGGTCAGGGTATCCTCTTTTTCTAGAATTTAAAAAAATTATAATTTTACAATTATTTTCAAATGTACAAAATAATTAAAATTTAGGTCCAAATACACTTTGCGCCTCTGAAGTATTTATTTTGTCTAATTTAGATCCTGAATTATGAAACGTAACAAAATGGTCCCTCAAATCAAGTCATGACAAGTCATAAAAAGTCAAGTCGGGGGGTTATTTTGTTATGTTTGATAGTTTAGGGAACTAAATACGACAAAATGAATAATTTAGGGGTACAAAATATAAAATTTATGTCTTAATGACATATAAGCAATTAGTTATTTATAAAACTATTTAATAAATTATAATACGCAATTGAACATGGAAAAATAGTTCTCACACATTTTCAAAAATGGTAAGTGCACTTTTCATATATAGACAATAATAAAAGAAGAAACGCAATAGTGTGTCTTGAATAATTCATTTTGATACTTGTGTTTTCGGAGAATTCTATGTTAAACCAAGTTATATGGTCAAATTGTTTATATCTGTCACACAGTAAAACATATTGTGCGAAATAGAATATACAAATAGACACACTAGATAATTAAACTCGATCTAACATATAATTACCCCGTGTTTTCTTGTGTTCTCTTTTCAATTCTCTAATAATTTCCTTCAACCAGACTCGGTGTAAGGAAAAACATGAAACTCAATCTTATACTAACGACCCAATTGCACCTTGTGTAACTGATGTAAATAATAATTTCAAGACAAACCCTAAAGCAATAGCTAAAGAGATGACAAGTTCATCCTATTCAAAGTTTAGGCACTTTGACTGTACTTTAAACTTGTTTGCAAATACTTTTACTTATACAGGAGTGCTGAATTTTAGAAAAAATTATAAAAGTGACTAAAGTTAAAGTTGGGTTTGTTTGCGGGACTCGCTAAAAAACAGAAGATATATAAGAAGCTGGTAGAAATTCCGGGCTTATCTTTAGCTTTTTAGAGAAGCAGAAGCATAATCAGACAAAATGCAGCTTAAGTTCAGCAAAACCGATTCTTTTTTTCAGTTTTCCCAAAACATGGCAAACAACGTATACACCACGAACACTGTTTCCGAAATGAAAAGCACGAATACTCTGTCCGAAATGAAAAGCACGAACACTATGTCTGAAACGAAAAAGCAGAAACCCAACTAAATAGCTACTGTAACAGCACTAATAAGCCTTCTCTCAAATTAAGATCATTAACAGGGAAGAATGTGAGCTATGGAATTATCAACATTAAGCAGGACCCCGGAACATATGAAGGGATTCAACGTATTCGTAAGCACGATATGGATATCCAATCCCAGCATCCCCAAACATATAAACCTCCTCAAATGTGTTGCACTCAAGATTGAACAGGAAAACCTTGCGAGAAACCACCAAAACCAGGAATGCACTTTCTTTCTTACTACGAACCAGAGAGAGTATATTAAATTTATCGTAACCCCTGCCCATTAAGTAATTAAAATAAGCCCTCCCAGGGAAAGAGGCCCTAACAACTGCTGTGAGATCGACTCGGTACTTCACAAACCACTCTGAACGGTCCCTTTTCATCTCATAAACAATTACATCAGCTCCTATATCATAATTTAGAACTAGATGCAGGTGATCACAAGACTCCCCAAGATAACTAAACTTTTGCAACCTATGACCATCATATGGTTCAATAGGGATAGGTATCTTTCCATGCCTTTCTTCATCGACATTGAAAAACAAAACCTCAAAATCCGCATAACTGATCCAATGAATTGAACCATTCCAGTATACTCCGTTATGAATAATGGCATGGGATTTGAAAGGTTCACCCGACGCTCTCCACTCATCAGATTCAGATGAATAAATCTCAATTTGACGAAGATCAGGAGCCAACTCCGATTCTCGAACACAGACAACTTTGTGAAACGCAGACTTAGTAGGATCAAAAGCCAAGTTCATTCCACGAACGGATTTTGGAATTCCATTAACAACACCAGGTCTAGGAAGTTTGGTGAAACAGTTTGTAGTCGGATTGTATATAAAGCACTTACCTATAGCAGATATCTCATCACTACAATCAAAACAAAAAATCACATCGCTGCAGCAAAGAAGTAACCCATTACAAGAGTGATGGATCAAAACTGGATAAGGGTCCTCCGGAAACTTGAGTTCTCTAAATGGTGGCCCGGTCGTGTTTTGGAAATTCAAATGGATGTACCCAAATGAAGAGCTCTCCCAGTCAGGATAAAACAATCCGATTGCAGGGTTGCGCCCCGGATTGTACTGAAGAGAAAAACAAGGGCTGGTGATCAGAGATTTCCAGTTTTTCGAAACTAACTTGAAGCGCATCAGGGATTTCACAGGTAAACGTATCAAGATTTGTATCAATAGGTCCTCCATTGAACCTATAACCTCGGATGATGTTGGTAGCGTTCTGTGTAGTTCCATTTTTACTCGGTTTGCAAATAGAACCTATACATACATATATATATATATATATCGTATAAACTAAACACCCCCAAATTCTAGAAACAATTGATGAAATAGCATCCCAGTACCTTCAGAGACATATCATCGAACACCTGAGTGGCAATATTAACAAAAAATAACTGCTCAATTGGAAGAGTAAAAAGGCAGCTGAACACAATTGCGAATCAAATTCTTTATTATTATTCAGTTTGATAAACCAGATTAACAACAATACGCAAGAGCTTGAGGATCGATATTGAAATTCATTTTGATAGAGGAAAATCTTTACCGTATAAGCAGCTGAGATTGCATGTCCGAGTAAATCATTCACTGCCGAGTCTTTACAGCTTAAAAGACTCCTAGACCTAAGCCCTGTTTGGGTATTTGACTTTCGTCTTTCATCTATTGTTTTTTTTTTTTTGGTACAAAAAAAAGTTTGGGTGGGATCGGTGCCGGTCCCCCACCCGGGCCAGGGCATGCCACACGCTTTCTACGGCGTTGGGAAACTTACAGATCGCCCACCAACAGCTGTCCTCACCGAACGCTGTATATATCGCACCTTTTTTGGTTTATGACCAAGGGTATCCCCAACCGAACGCGGGAGATTAAGACTATGTTTACTTATGTTTTGGGATGGTATTTTGGTCAGAATTATTGGTGAAAAATTTATGGGGATACGTGCGTGTTTGATGAGATTGTGTTTGGTTTTATTTTGAGAGTTGATTTTTGGATTTTTTTTTTTTTTGTGAGATAATGTTTGATTTTGTTTCCAGAGGAAACAAAAGTTACTATAGCAGTCAAATCATGAAATTTTTGTCTGTTAGAGAGGAGAGAGAAGAGAGAGAGCACATAAAGAGGAATGTAGGGACAAAGTAGGTGTAAAAAGATGAAAAATAATTATTATGTTTTTTTTGGACAAAAAGAGTAGTGTATTTTTGACCAAATATTTTGTGACCCAAACATGATTTGGTGAGAATTTTGGACCAAACATGGTATGAAAACATAACCAAACATTGACTAATTCTTTCGAGGAAGAGAGATCGTTCAGTCTCTCCCAACAAAGCCTTTTCCATATAAACGGTCAGAGATCGAACCCTCGACAACATGTTTAAAGAACTCAGCTATCTACCAACTGTGCTGAGCATTGTTGGTTATATCGCAACTTCTACCGGCTTCTTGTATTTCTATAATTATTTAGCAAATTTTGCAAACAAATTCAACTTTAATTTTTCAGCCATATTTACAATTTTTTTTCTTAAATTCAGATTTTCTTTGACTGTATAAGTTTTTGCAAGCAAGCTTCTAATTTGATTTCAAGAAATTTTCACCTTTACGTTTATTTTAATTAGTAGAAAGTTGTCATACACTCTTTGCATACGAGCTTATAGACCAGGACGGAGCCAGCCCCCGGCTTCGTCTATGCTTGTTAACCTTAGAAAATATTTCTTCCATAATTATGATTGTATAATTATTTTCAAACTTGCAAAATAATAATATTAGAATTAATAAGTGGTAATGACATATGAGCCTTATTAATTTATAAAAATAGTCTATACATCATAAGTTAAATTATGTAGTGAAACATGGGGAAATAGTACTCAAATACTTTTAAAATGGTAAAAGCTCCATTTTATATATAGATCATCATAAAATAAATCATCATTTTGTTGTCAATAATTCATTTCCACATTTGCTTTTTAATTTTTATGATTTCTTTTATTCATAATATACTCATAAACGTTGAATATCAAAAAAATTACTGTTACCAAAATTTATCAACTGCCTTCATGTAATCGAACCCATCCATGGCCCGTACATGGATGAGTGGGAGTTTCGAAACTCGCCAGTCCTAACAGAAATTCATCAAATATTACATAGATGCCAAGAATGAGAGGTACGTTACAATACATAAAACACAAACAGATTGTTCAGAATTCAAAATCATAGCTCGATACATCAATATATTTCATCGTAATTCAAATAACAGCAACATTGACAGTACCACCTTAGAGAAGCGCTGTTCACGTACGATACCAAAAAAATAAAGTAAAATTTAAGCCATATGTTTCAGCCAACATCATATGATAAGTAAAAGTTCTAACAGCATTTCCAACATTCACCGGAGGATCAATATATTCATTTCCTGGCAAATGCATTATTGAGAGATCGCCTTGGATAATGCACTCTGCAAGCAGCGACTTGTGTATTTGCGTAATTACTATTACTAAATCATTACTTAATCCCCCTTTGCACTACTTTTTCACTGTGTCGACACCTGTACTCTCTAATGGCGTAAACATGAAGTTGCCCGATAATATGGCTTCTTTATCTACAATAAAAGTAACCATATATCATCAGCTACTGCATATTCTGATAAATAAACTCTCTTGATCTCATAACTGATAAATTAGTAAATGCTTAAGCTAATGAATTATAAGAAAATTCAGGCTCCTTAAAAATGAAACAAATATTATTAAAAATTAATCAAATCTTAAAATTATCTCTCTTTTCCTTTAAATTTCATTAGATTTCTTCTGTGAAGTGTGAACCATACAATAGATATTACTAACTTTTTGCAGCAGTGAGGTTCTGGCTATAAAAAACGCAGGTCCACAGCATATAGTCTCTAAATCGAATACTGTTTTTTGTCCTACTTTGGGAAGTAATCTGCGAGCGTAATCTTAGCAAGATTCTTGAGCTTCCGACATAGATTCATATATAAGAACTTAAAGCCATACCTGTTAGTGACAGACAACTCGCTTCTCGACGAATATACCTTGTCATTGCCTAGAAATAACACAGAAAAATATGAGAATCGTTGCTGAGTCAACTAGAAGGAAAAATGAAAACCAACCTTCGGATTTTTGACCACAGAAATATCTATGCAAAGAATATATTTATCTGATCAATGCAGCAGAAGCAGATATTGGCACTTACCTGGACTGGAAGTAAGGCAGCTTCACTTGGTTTAGATGTACCGTCATCCGAGAACACATTCCTAGAGTGCACATAAACAACAGTATTGTAAAATATCAACATGACTAACGTAATAGTTAATCTATGATTGTGGCAATCTAAAATATAATCTTGGCTTCCATCAGTGTTGCCAAAATTGACTACAAGAATATTAATTACTAGTAAAAAATAATATATGTAGGGCCGAGCATCTGCAGTCGTGCTAAAAGCTAAAGCTGATAAAAGATAACACTCATCAGAAGTAACCTATAGCAATTTCATTTAGTTTTTTGAAATTTATAGCCTAGGATCGTAATTAATGGCTCAACTTCCAAAACTAGCCTGCTAATGATTATTCCTCATGCAGCTCTAAGAGCTACCGTTCCCAGCTTTGTATATGGACAACCAAGACGAAAGCATGCCAAATCAACACCAATTAAATTTTCTAGAAAAGCCATACCTCCAAATGACATTTTGCATGTCATCCTGCTTCCCAATGGCAGCATCATACGCAACAATATTTCCATAAAATATTCTCTCCAACTCTTTCATCCATTTAGTTAACAGTAAATTTACCTGCAGTTTTTAAGAGAGAACAAGGAGTAAAGCTTCTTGCAAACAACAGCGAAAGATAAGGGACAATATATAATACCCCGAACTGATATAGACAACTTTAGTCTTATCTTCGTCACTTATATTCTTATTTTCATTTTATTGATAAACTGTTTGTCTTCTACAAACCAACAACAATCTCCATCATACTGAACACTTATCTCAACAACTATATTTGGGACCTTTGGAAGATGAATAACAGAGTAGAAATAAAATCAACAATGGAGAAATTTTACAAGCAATAGAAGGGTATGGATAACTCACCCCAGCCTTAGACACCCTCAATTCCAGATCATGATTATATATCTCATATATATATTGCCCCAACTCAACACCTTCATTTCCCTCTTCCTTTAAACGGCGCAGACAAAGCCACATATGGAGTACAAGCAAGGAAAATGTTGTCTTAAATGTCTTCTCCAAGCTAAACACTGCATGTCAAACCAGACAATGCTTACTTATATAGAATTTACCATTAAGACTGCAATGCAGATGCAGAGAATATCAGAATTTTGATTGTTCTTTCACATATGAAGCAACATTTTAGTCAGATAACACAATCAAGAAATAAAACTGATAAGAAACTTTTGATAGCAGATACCCATTCCAGCACTAGTCTCTGGGATTGATTCAATTTATTCATAAAAAATTATAATGCTAAAAGGGGATATAGTGAAGCAGAATACAACGAATATGAATCGCATTTGCCCGTAAAACATCATAAAGCCACAACGCGAGACAAAACTGACCATCATATATAGCAGGTCCATCAACTTGATGTATTACACGGCGGTATAAAACATTAGCCCAACGGATGAACTGGCTTTGTTTGCTGTAGAATAGCATCAACTTCAGAATAAAGCGTTTCATGCCCTCATATTGTGGATCGTCAATTCTATATGGGGAATCAGTTGCCAATGCCAATGAACATGGCTTGGACCAAAACATCTTATTAAGATTCACCTACAGAATAGTACATTTTTCTTCATAATCCGACAACGAAAAATCGAACTACATAAATTATTACGATAGTCAATGTAAATTCAGAAAATCAAATTTGCACTATGCTCATCACTTTCATTCAACACTAGGCAAAACAATCCACCTCCCACCCCAAATGGCCAGATCTGTTTCTGAGATGATGTCGTGAGCCCTTTTTCCACCGCTGTATTCTATCTGTGTCTATATAATAAAACAAAGGACCCATCGGATAGTACATTTAGCAGTAAAGTGCAAACAACCCGAATCTTTATATGCTACATTCTCTGATGAGCACTGTAGCTCATCCCCAGTGCTCTTTAGTTCAAAATCAAGCTCACATACACATCCATATATACAATTGCAATTTATCCTTTCCACTTACACAGTGATAATAACACAGTGATATGTGATATGTATATTATGACATACATAATAGCATGATTCGAAGTGTATCAAATCCCTTTTTTACTCTATACCATGATAGTTTTGCCATTTTCCGGAATCCGATTGAGCCTCAAAAAAATCTAAAAAACAATTCCCATAGAAGTGGAACTGAGCTTTGCTTTTAACCGCAAATTTAAACATTCGACATAAAAATATGCAAATCATCGAAAAAACTAATTAATCATTTTGGAACACACATACCTCTGGTTTATGAGTATCGAATTTAACATTTGGCTCCACGACAGCTGCAACCTTCGCATAGTTCCGAAACGATAAAACAGATACATCTCTCTTCACAAATTCAGAATTATTATTCCTCTGCAAATTGCTAACCCTATTTATATGGCTCAAAAATCTGCTCCACCTCGGAGACATTTTTATCTGGAAAAACAAAAATTAAAGTAAATGGAAGCTCAACAAAACAGGAACTATATATATATATATATATATATATCTGCGAGATTTGAACTGAAAATTGACAAAATTATGAAACCATGCTCGAGCTATACATACAGTAAAATCATGCGAGAATTGAACTATTTGTGTTTGTTTGAGAGATGGAAATTGCTACCTTGAATTGAATGACGATGCTGCGGAGAGGAGAAATGAAAATTGTGTATGAATTATGAATGAATTTCTATTTCCGTATTTTTTTGATCTCGAGTAATAATATTTACGAATTGAATTGGGCCTTTTGATGATTTGGTAAACCCTACTAGTAAAAAGTTAAAAACCCAAAAGAAAATAAATATACTTACAGCATCTGCTATAAGCCTATCTATATATATATATATATATATTTTTTGTTTAAACCATTTGCCCCAACCGAATGCTGGAAACTAATCTATTCGAAGCGTAGAGATCACCGAGTGAATTTTACCTCCCCCAACAAATCATTCTTTTCCATAAGCCTATAACTATGCTAGATATTAGATATAGATCGAACCAAATATCTATTTTGGACCGTTATTGGACCCAAGATTATTTTTGGACTTCTATATATGTTTGATAGGAGTACAATTATACAAATCGAATTGATTCGGTTCGCAAATTAAAAGTAACACTATAAGAGTTTGTTGATTTTCCTTTACTCAAGTTGGTTGGATCTTGGATTAAGTGATAAGTGAACTGTGACTTCAAAGACGACAAAAGTTCTAATATTATTGGAGACACTATCTTGAAGAAGGCTTATTTTTATGTAACCCGACATGAAGAATTAAATTTCTCCATCTATCCTCGTAAGCCAAAAAGAAAAGATTCTTCAAGCTCAGCTCTCAATCAAACTGAGCTCGAATTTTCTTCCATTTGTTCAAGCACCTTGTGAGCACAGATATTGATATTTTAATTAATAATATCATTAACTTACAACAAAAAATAATTTAAATGACTAGTTTTTCTAGTTCCTCGAATGCAAATTTAACGAACATAAATCAACTTTAGGTGCTCAGTTTGATCAAGATCAAATTTGAGCACAATTGTATCGATTAAGATTGAGCTTGCTAGTTCGATTAGAGATTTTTTTCTCTTTCACTAGCTCAAACTCAAATCTTTAGTTCCGTATTCTCCAAATTTAAGCTTGATTAGAAGTTCAAATCAAATTCAATTTGCACCCGAATAATCTATAAAGCTTTCACAAACAGTAGGTATTAGCTTCCACTTTCATATGGAGGTCCTTTGTTTAACTTCAAACTGGCACAAGTTGTAATTTTTCTCTACTTATTCGAAGTGTGCCACATGATTAAAACTTGTCGGTCCGAGTTTATCGGATCAGAGTATCCGCTCGTTTATAATAATAATAAAAAAAAACATTTAAAACAGGAAAAAATGTCCCCCGGGGTGTTTTGGGTATTCTAACATCTATAGTCACACCATTTACCCTCCTTGCCTAAAACCCTAATCCGCCATCACAAAAACCCCAAACTATTCTTTGTGCTCTGCCCTCATTCAAACACATTCATACAGATATCAGAGATGGGTGGAAGCGACAGCGAGAATGAAAAATCAGCGCAGAAAGAGAGGGAGAGGAAGAAGACTTTGGCACTCGCCCCCATTGCCAAGCCACTCGCCGGCAAGAAGCTTTGCAAACGCACACTCAAACTTGTTCGTCGAGGTATTTCATTTTTACGCGCTTGCCTTATACGTATAGTTGTATGTATATGCTGATTACATGTTAGGGTTATTGTGATTTATTTTGTGTTTTTTAATTTTTTGGCATGTGATTTTCAGCTGCGGAGAAGAAGTGCTTGAAGAGAGGAGTGAAGGAGGTGGTCAAGAGTATTCGTCGCGGCAACAAAGGGTATGCTGATATTTCTAGTGATTCGTTTTATTTTTTGCTAGGATGTGATGTAATGATGATAACATTTGAGTTTTTTTTAAGTGTTAAAGATGCTAGTTTTGTTTTAAGGTTAGGATGTAAACCGTCGAGTCGAGTCGAACAAGTTGTATTGAATTATTATCGAGCTTTAAAAACTGTGTTTTTGGTTTGATTGTTAATTGAGTTGAGCTCAAACAAACTTTAATCGAGTTGAACACGAGTCAAGTTCTAGTAGCTTGAATATTTTTGCACATATTTTATGAATTTTTACTAATCTAGTTGAGCTCGAGTCAAGTTTCAAAACTTATCCAACACAAAAGGTTGTTCAATATTGGTTTGATATGTTAACGGACCGAGCTTTTCTCAATTGATCTCGAGTCGAGTATCGAGTAGCTTGGTTCTCCTTTTAGACCTAATTAAGTTTGACCTTTCCATTCTTTCTGTTGTTGAATGAAAAATTGAAAGCTCACTTATTATGAACCTTGAAACGAACAAAAAATGTTTGATTTTTTTGTAAGCTGTTTCTGAGATGATGGGTTTAAATTTAATTGAAGACCTGCACCATGTTTTACAGCATGAGAGCAAGAGTTGATACCAGAGCTAAATGAGTTTTATTTACTTTGTATTGGAACATTAATTGAGCCCCCATTAGGTGTAGACAGGTTGGACCCTTTCTCCCTTAGACATGAATATTCACTTGAATGATCAAAAATTCTTGTTTAGAAGTTTTCAGTCTTGTTTTTATCTCTTTAGACCTAGATTTGATGTCTACTTATGTTGATTGCAGAGTATGTGTTATAGCTGGGAACATATCACCTATAGATGTCATCACTCATGTTCCAATCTTATGTGAAGAAAACGACATACCGTATATCTATGTCCCATCAAAAGAAGTAAGTGTGTTTTCTTTACTCCCTAGTGTTATTTATTATTGTAAATCTTACATTACCTTGATTTGTATTGTCGCTTAGTATGTTATTCATATTTGCGGGAAACTGATGAACCAACTTTGGTGAATGAAACCTCACACAATTGATTTGTTTTTTCTTCATTTTGCTACTCAGTTTGGAAAATACGAAGCCTTGTCTATGTAGAGCTTTGCTTATCATTTTCTATTTAGACAAATGAATAGGTGCGCCAATCAGGCTTTATGAGCGGACCTTGATCTTGCTCAAGCTCAAATAGAGTCGGCCTATTAACTATAGGCTCAAACTCAGCGCATATTATTATTTTATGGCTTGGCCTAAACTCAGCGCACATATTTTTATGAGTTTCAAGTTTATTTTGGGCTTCGAGACCTTGACTGAAAAATCTAATTTGTTCTTGTATATAAGATGGTAGAGCTGTCAGGCTTTGGTAGCCACGAGTTAGTTGACAGTCTTATAGGTGAATATCTTGTCGGGAGTTGTGTAAATGGGCTTGCTTGCCTCCGCTACACTCACTTGACTTGATCGTGCTGTTGTTATCATTAACAATATCAATGATCGTGTGTCACTTCTGCTCTCTAGCTTTCTAGTCATTCCATATATTGCTTGGTTGGATGTAAAACATGGTCTACTGAAAATGATAAAAGCTGGATTGGAAGAAACTGAAATCTAATGACACGTAACCTGCTCGTTTCAGGACCTCGCTAATGCAGGAGCCACCAAGAGGCCAACATGCTGTGTTCTGGTGCTCACCAAACCCGCGAAGGGGGAACTTGACCAAGATGAACAAAAGAAATTGAAGGAAGATTACGACCAGGTTGCATCAGAAATATCTGAAGTGGCTAACTCAATGTTTTGATGGGCGAATATTATTGCAGTATTAAGTTTGTATTTTAATTAGGGCTGTAACCTTCATTTGAGCTAATGCATCTTTTTCTCGTTGCTTCAATATAACGAAACAAACATCTGTCACCGTGAAGGATCCAGCTTTATGTTTATGATTGTGTTGCTGGATTGTTGAGAAAAAGGTAATATTTACTTGAATTTTGATGAAAAAGGTAATTTAACTTGAACTAGCATTTAACACTTCCAATGAGTAGAGTTGTTGTTCAAGTTCGCTTGTTGTAGTAGATGAACTAGTCAATTCGTTGTAAAGAAGTTGCAGTCTGATTGGTGACTGGCTCACCCTTCGAACAATAATCATGACTCGATCAGAATATTTCATATCGTTCTGGATTAAGATGGACTGATGGTCTTGTTGAAGGAGGGTTGTGGTAGCTATATTGAATGTCCTCTTTTCTTAATTACCACCCAAAAAGAGAGAAAAAAAAACGTGATCATGTAAAATTGCCGAAGTCTAGGGAAATTGTATGGTGGAAGGTCTGATGGAACAATTTACCAAGGATCAATAGATATAAGTGTTTTAATTTTTTTTTATTTTTTATAACTTTTTTTTATTTTTTATAACTATTATTATATATATGCATGAAAACGCAGTATGATGAACTCATCAGTTAAATCTGGTTCACGTTAGGATCAAGCCCAATGTCCATTAGTGCACATTAGTGAACACGTTTGAAGACTTCAATTCTACTTTAAGTAAAGTGGGGCACCATCTACTAACTACACTCTATAAGCCACTTGAGACTATATGTTCTCTACGAAGTAGCATGTACTTCCAAAGATGGTATGTATAAGTAGAAATTTATTAAATCACTACCAAGCATAATTTGTTCCTTTCCCTTCTTTCTTTTTCGTTACCCAAGGTGTTCTCGAGCCGAAAACTCAAAACTAATTCCTCGAGTTATTGTCAGACACAATTGTGGGAACCTCTCCCAAAGAAAGTTTTTTGCATCTACAAGGGCTTGAACATAAGAACTCTTATTTAAGCGACTAGAGTTCTTTCCACTCAGGCCAATTGTTCTCTTTTTTTTTTTTTTTTGGGTTCTCTTTCTATTTGGTGAATTTAAATAAGCTACACTCCGGTTAATTAACACGACCAGAGCATGTCTTATAGAGACTATATAGAGGTATAGATCTAAATATTCACAAGACAGGGGGAATTGAACCCATTACTTTTTTAGCGGAAGTGACTTATTTCTTATCAAATAGCTAATGAGCCCTTGATATCATAATATTTTCCTATATTTTATAATTTTGATAGAAAATAGTAAACAAAATCCAACCAAAGAAAAGGAATGTCGCATTAACGCTTTTCTCGATCAACCCCAAAGTTGAATCTCGAAAAGCGTGCTATATATAAACCCAAGGCCGATATTCTGCACTTTTTGTTTGAAAGCATTTTGACTGTGGTCTCCAATCTAATAATCAACTCCTACTCTTCAAATTCTCCTGCAATTTGTTGACTGTAACCGTACATTTCAAATTTTGAACCTCAATCAAATTTTTTTCACAGCCCATCTGCAATTACAGATCTCTCAAACCCATTTACAGATCCATTTCTATTGATCAATGCAGTTTTTGTTTCTCTCATTAAATTTGTTATTCTCTTCTGGGTAGTAGTGAAAATGGAGTTCACTGAAACGTATAAGCAGACGGGGGCTTGTGCATTTTCGCCAAATGCGAGGTTTTTAGCTGTTGCCGTGGATTATCGCCTCGTCATTCGGGATGTTCTCACGCTCAAGGTATGTGCATTTTGATTTTACTATATACATGGTTTTGTGGGTTGAATTTGGTTTTGCAATTTGGGAAAGTTTTGGGAATTTGATTTGGTTTTTTTTCTTTTATATTGTTGTTTGATTGGGCGATGTGATGTGGAATTTAAAGAGGTGGGATTTGATATACTGCTTGGAAAGTATAGTTGTTTGAACGGACCAGACTACTCGATAACTGACTTGAGATCGTTTGGTAAAATCTCGTTTGAGCTCGGTTCGTTTTTTTTATATTGTTGTTTGATTGGGCGATGTGATGTGGAATTTAAAGAGGTGGGATTTGATATACTGCTTGGAAATTGTAGCTGTTTCTAGGGCTGAAATCCAACCAAACTACTCGGATAACTGACTTGAGACCGATCAGTAAAAGCTCGTTTGAGCTCGGTTTGTTAACACATCAAACCAAGCTTGAACAGCTTTTTATGTGTTCGATAAGTTTGAAGCTCAGCTCGAGCTCAACGCGATTAGTAAAAAGTGATAAAACATGTTCAAAAGTTCTCGAGCTCGACTTGTGTTCGTCTCGATTAAAGCTCGTTTGAGCTCGGCTCGGTTAACAATCAAACGAAGCTCAAACATAAATTCTGAAGCTCGATAATAATTCAAACAAGCTTGAACTTATTGTTCGACTCTACTCGATTCGATTACAACTGTTTTTCTGTGGGTATGAAGGTGGAATTCTGGACTTTTATAACTTATTGATTGCATTGCCATTTTGAAATGTTTGAAATTGTAAAGGTATAGAAGTTGTCATAAGCATTTGAAGAACTGAATAAAATGCTTAGAGATGCTAGCCTGTATCATTAGATTTGCGGAGAAGAAGCAACGAAGTAAAAAGTTTATCCAGAAAGAATGGTTGATTTGTTGTTTGCCTGTTATAATTTGTTTTAGAGAGAATCTAAGGAGCATTCTGGTAATGTAATGGTGCTTGAATTGGGTGATCGAACAGTAAACATTTTACGCCATATGGATATAAATTAATGGCGCTGATGATTTGATACAACTTAACTTAATGCAGTAGAAAAGGTGAAGTAAGGTCTTCTCCGAATGTAACTCATCATTGTCGAGATACTAATTAGCTAAATTCAGTTTCGTTGTATCACAAGATTCAAAACACGGCAATGATGCCCAATGAAGGGCCTACATGAATTGATCTGCATTGTGTGTGTTTTCAGGTTTTAGATTTGAATTTATGATAATTACGTCTACAATTTTCTTTACAGGTAGTGCAATTGTTCTCATGCTTGGACAAAATAACATACATTGAATGGGCCCTTGATTCGGAATACATACTTTGTGGTCTATATAGGAGACCTATGATACAAGCATGGTCATTGGCACAGCCAGAGTGGACATGCAAAATAGATGAGGGTCCCGCAGGTATTTGCTATGCAAGGTGGAGCCCAGATAGTCGCCACATACTCACCACATCCGAGTTTCAACTTCGGTTAACAGTTTGGTCATTGTTGAACACAGCATGCATACATGTACAATGGCCAAAGCATGGTTCTAAGGGAGTATCATTTTCCAAAGATGGCAAATATGCTGCGATATGCACTAGACGCGATTGCAAAGACTATGTTAATCTGCTTTCTTGTTATACGTGGGAGATTATGGGTGTTTTTGCAGTTGACACATTGGATTTGTCCGATATTCAGTGGTCGCCTGATGACAGTGCCATAGTTATCTGGGATTCCCCTCTTGAATATAAGGTACTTTTTTGTTGCCACTATATTGAAATTCCGTTAGTTATTTTCCACGATAATGAGATTTAATTTGTACAATACAATATAATTTGTACAATACAAAATATACACGATATATATATATATATATATATATATATATGCAGATATATATTCCTACAGTATTATGTTGTCACTTTGATTTCATAAAGCTGTAAAACTTGTAATTGGTGGGTTATTATCGCTAAATTCCATTGCTCAATTGTGAATGGAAAGTGAGATTGTTGAAAGCTGTGCTTATCTATAGCAGCTTGTATGCCTAAAGCTGTACAAGGCCATTTATGTGAATGAAAAATAGAAAAATAATATTATGGATAGTAAATTTCATTTTTTGTGGCTCTATCTTTTTAAATTTGTTCAGTGAAAAATTAAGCTCACTATGTTATCAAATTATATCACTTGATATAAGTAAGTGTACTGTGTGCTTAAAGATTCTATCGATTCCCTGCTCTTTTTTTTTTTTTGGATATATATTTAACTTTTAACGAAAGTTTATACCTTGTTAATTATTTGATGTTTGACTATCTTTTCTTGCTTAAATTTGTTATTTATCATTTCAATACTCTTATCATTTGGTTTAGGTTCTGATATATTCTCCAGATGGCCGGTGTTTATCTAAGTATCAAGCCTATGAAAGTGGATTAGGAGTGAAAAGTGTTTCTTGGTCACCATGTAGCCAATTCTTAGCAGTAGGAAGCTATGACCAAATGATACGGGTTTTGAATCACTTGACGTGGAAAGTATTTGCAGAATTTACCCATCTATCTACTGTTCGTGGTCCTTGTGCTGCTGCTGTTTTCAAGGTAGGAAGTTTCTCATCTACACAGGTGATGATTACATATTTTTTGGGACTTATTTTGATTTATTTATTTTCTGTGCATTCAGGAAGTAGATGAGCCATTGCAACTTGATATGTCAGAGTTATCACTGAGTGATGAATTTGTTCAAAGGAATGCTGGTGAGGTCCCTGAATTCTTGAAAGCGTTGAGAATGTATTTCTGCTTCTCGTTGTTTTTGATACAAATCATACATCTTAAAGTTTTTAACTTAGTTTAAGGTATGTTCAAAATGTTGGAAAATATTAATTGATAGTGATTTAAATATGATTCGTTTTAGTAACAGGTAAGCTAGGTCCTAATCTATGTTTCGAACTCTTGGACTTGCATATTTTGTAAGCGTACTCGTAGACTGTAGTGCATTCATATAGCTGCTCTCAGTTTTTGGATCCTAACTTCTTGGAAAGTGAATGAATTTTGCCTTGATTCAGTAATATTATCTTTTTTTAACCAAACTACTGTGGAAAATTTAATAATTTTGTTGCAAGGCTTACTTAACCGCTGTAAACAAAATTTATAAGCTCTTCAACTATTAAACATCCTTATGTTGCTTGTTTCCTTTTCGTCACAAACTTTTTGTTGCAACTTTTAATGATTTTCACTGTAATAATTGCCCCACCAGATAATGCTTCCGAGACATATATTCAAGTTAGATACGATGTTATGGAAGTGCCAATTACTCTTCCTACACAAAAGCCTCCAGCAGATAAACCAAACCCCAAGCAAGGGATAGGTAATACGTAATTTCATGCAAACTTTACGTGTTTTTTGTATTTGATGATAATTTTTGAATGCTAGATCGTACGGTTGAGATATTCTTTCGCTAAATCCGAGACAGGAAAATGCTTGTATGGACTAGGTCTTATACACTGAACAGTCCAAATCAAGCCATGTCTTATGCGTATAATAGTGGATGCTGAAATGGCTTGATTTGGACTGTTCGGGGTATGAACACCTGATCTATACAAGCATTTTCTGGAGATAGCAAAATGATTGTGTGGACTGGGTGGTATACACTGAACGGTCCATATCAAGCCATGTCACATATGAAATGGGTTGATCTGGACTGTTCAGTGTATGAACACCTGCTCTATACAAGCATTTTCGCAAAGACAGCAAAATGATTGTATGGACCGGGTGTTATACACAGAAGGGTCCAGATCAAGCCATGTCATATGTGCATGATATTGGATGCTCACATGACTTGATCTGGATCGTTCGGCGTATGAAAACCATGTCTGTATAAGCATTTTCCCCCGAGACATCCCTCGTGCATTTCTCAACCAAACATTATTATAAATCAAATTCTATTTCAGGCCTAATGTCATGGAGCAGTGACACCCAATACATATGTACCCGTAACGACAGCATGCCAACGGTTCTTTGGATATGGGATGTAAACCATCTCGAGCTTGCAGCCATATTGATACAGAAAGATTCCATTCGAGCTGCAGCGTGGGACCCGACATGTCCTCGCCTCGTTTTATGCACTGGAAGTACTAATCTATACATGTGGACACCTTCGGGTGCTTACTGCATTAATGTCCCGTTTCCTCATTTTTCTGCATTAGACCTGAAATGGAACTCGAATGGGAGCTGTCTTCTTCTCAAAGACAAGGAATCGTTTTGTTGCGCTGCTGTGCCCGTATTGGAAGAATCGAGTGATTATAGCTCGGATGATTGATGATCGACTCGTGTACTAATTATTTCTTAAGAATTAACAACTCAAGCTGAAGATCTCTCTGATGATGATAATGTCTCTGTACTAATATGTAGTTAGCAGCATTTGTAGCTTGAATTTTATGATTGGTAAGTACTAACATATGGTCATGAATCTTGATTATTGAAAATCAAGTCTTTATGGAAAGACGAAATGCATTTTAATCTGAATTAAGTGATCATTTGGTCTCGATTTTTTGATAATTACACAATAAGTGAAGGGGTCTGCGTAATTTTACCATATATATCAGCTACATTATGGGCAACCAAAATCACTTTGTAATTAGAAGTTCGTGTGGCTTTAAATAAAGTAGGTGGTCTGTCTTTATCAACAATAATTAAAACAAAATATAAGATACAATTTCCATTAGTTAAAGCATTTGAACCTATGGAAGATAGGAGGTTGCTATGTGGTAACAACTAGAAAGCATTAATTCCTAGTGCCACACTAAAAATCAGATTAAGATATAAATATAAAAGGACTACATTATATTTTACGTGGATTATATTTTTTTTGTTTTTTAATTAACTTCGTTATTTTATTTGACTTGATTTGTTTAGAACCTTGTCCAATAATAATAAACTAAATAAAGATTCAAACAATTAAAATTAGTAATGTTACTAGATAATGAAAAGCTATTTGTACTTTTCGTTATGGCCCCAATTCTCCAAAGATTAATACCTACTACATTGTCTAGTGCTTTTTGTTTTCCTACAATGCTCGTGGCAATGTCCCTCCACTTATTTGTTGCTTCGAATCACGGTATAATCAAAAATAATATATAATAGACTTTCATAGATCGTATCACGTGGATAGACTCGACTCCTAATAAGCCTAATAAGCCGTGGTGGAGTGGAAAGAATTCCTCCTCCGTTAACCATGTGACGAGGATTCGATCCTCGACCTTGGATATGAAAAGCTATTAAAAACTCTGGGTCAGCTATCCCACCCTTCGAGATGCCTCCAGTCAACGAGATGATTAGTCACTGCGGTCGGCGGTGGAAATTCGGGTGAAAATCAAAAAAAAAAAAAAAAAAAGCCACTTTCAAATTAGTATCTAACTGTATAAGCTCGTCGAACTTGAACATAAACTCGTTTAATAAAAATTTTGAACTCATATATTATTTTGCAAGCTTGATCAAACAATTCACTTTGGTATTTGATTGACGCAAGTATCATCATATCATTGTATAGATGACATGTTGATTTTTATACACCTATTTGTAATTAGGGTTGGTCATAAAAATCGATTGAAAACAATAATTTTACGTAACAATGTTAATTATCATTAATTATGTCTGTATTAAAGGACAAAAGAATTCCATTATCAAAAAAATGTGCATGATTATTACAAGAAATGAAAAAGTTGTCACTTGACATTTGAAACGTATAAAGTGAGACAATAACATTATGATTATATTTGTGTGTTACATACATACGTTAATGACAATTTTGACCAATTTAAATCTCTAGAATATAATCGTGTAATACTTTCTTTTACGTACACTAATTAGTGATAAGTGTATCTATAAACAAAAAAAAAAAATTTAAAAATTCTCTCTTTATATCCCAACCACATATAAATATAATTTTAGCCCGTCTCTGCATATAATCTAATAATTGTGTTACGAAGGATTTGAACTGCTATTTCCATTTTGTCTGTTGTAATTTGTAACTTATGATATTTTTTATGAATAAAAATATCCGGCCCGCACGCCGACCATGGAGGCCCACGCCGACTGTTGACGCGATGGGCCCAACAGAGAACTTCTCTCCGGTTCCTATACTACGGTTTTGCCTAGCCCACGCACACAACTGAAAAATGAATAGTCTTCGTTAGTTTGATAAAAAAAAAAAAAAAAAAATAGTCTTTGTTAATTATTATTATTGATTTGCCAATTGGGAGAAAGGGCCAAATTTCTTTTCAAGTGTGTTGCAACTTTGCAATTACAGCAGGAAACGAGTCGAGTTGAAAAAGTTATTGTTCAAATTTATTAATTATTAATCAAATGAAATTTAAATAAATTTTAATTAAATTGAACACAAATCGAGCGCAAATTCTTTTTTGTTTAAATTTTAGACGAAGGAAGATATACCTTGAACTGACAAACCTGAGCTGACAGTTTTTTTAATTATGGGTTACACAAATCTTACAAAACTTCAATTAAGTAGAGAAAAGTTGCAATTTGTAACAGCCTAAAATTGAACAAAGGACCTCCCATATAAAAGTAGAAGCTGGTCTCACTAAATTAACAAACCTTGGCTCGAGTAGCTGATTCTTTTGCACATTTTTATATTTTTTACTAATCAAGTCAAGCTCGATCCGAAACTTCAAAATTCGTCGAACACAAAACGTTGTTCACACTTGATTTAATATCTTAACCAACCAAATGCGATTTCAACGATCAATCTCAAGTCAAATATCAATTAGTATTTGATTCGCTTTTCAGACCAATTTGCGAGTGCTTGTTACTATTTTTATTTTTGGGGAAATTCCAGCTCAGACCCAATTTAGTTGCACCCATGTGTATTTCACAAAGAGAGTATTACACTTATCATATAATTAATAAATTATTTTATAAAATACACATGAATTTAATTGAGTCGAGAGCCGCCTAGAATTTCCACCGTTTTTGCTTATTCATCCAATGGAAGCAAAGGAAACCCGACTAATACCGTCACTGCACGAACCGTAGAGATAAAGCCTTAGCTACGCGGTACTACTCTTCATAGACCCTACCTCTACGCCACGCCACGTCTTCACACTCCCGTCAAATCTCTCTCTCTCTCTCTCTCTCTTTGCCATCAAATTTCAATCAATTTATAACCAATTTCAAAATCCCCTTTTCATTCATACAATTTTGTGCAGAATTATGTTTATATATTAGCTTCTTCATATTTATCGGAAAATTTAATTGTTAATGATTCTTATTACGATTATTTGCTGAATTTTCGTGTGAATGCGAAGTTTATTAATTTGAAGAAGCTAAAAAAAATAAAAATGAAAAACGAAGAAGTTGGGGGAAACGGCGTCGTTTGCTCGACGGAAACGGGGAATGGAGGGGAGGATGTGCATAGCTGTAAAGAATCGGATACCTCTCCAGCTGATCATCTTGTTGTTATGGTTCACGGAATTGTTGGAAGGTAAATATATGTATGTATATATATATTTGTATGTTTATGCGCTTTTTTATGGTGTGAATTTTAGATTTAAGTATGATCTGATGTCATTGAGTATTCGTTTTGTGTAATTTTCACCCGATCTTGATTTTGCATAACTCAGTTAATTATGGATCAAAAAGGTTGAAATTTTTATTGCCCGAGTTCTGGAAGGATTGTTTGGATGTCGATTCGATCGTTTTTCGACACTATTTTTGGATTGATTTGGGAGGATAACAGCTATTTTAGTGTCATTATGCCAGATGAATTTTTACTCTACTTGGCTTATGTGTTGTGTATGATTAAAAAAGGTTTCCTTTTTTGAGTGAGAGAAAGAAAGATTGCTAAGGGAGATCGAATACGTTGTTGCTGTAAAAATAGAGTGCAGGAGCATGGTGTTTGACTGCTTCTCTTTTGATGAATTTCTTATATATATGTTTTTATTGAAATTGTAACCTCCTAATTGCGATCCGTTATTGCAGTGCGTCTGATTGGAAATTTGGTGCCGAGCTATTTGTGAAGAGCCTTCCTGATAAAGTTTTCGTACACTGTGAGTTGTGCTTTCTGTATATAGTGACTCAACTTAGTAAAGGTTGATTGAAAATGATTCGTATATTTATGCGGATTCTTATTTTCCATTTGCATTACATGACTATGACTAATGCGAGTGTATAAAAGGAAATGAGAGTACTCCTTGTCCTCTTTTCGCATTTACTAACCCAATTATTTATTTAAATTGAAATGATTTAGCCTATTTTCAGTTAGAAACTTTATCTAATCATATCTGATGTTATACCACATTATATATCATGTCATGTCATGTGGCCACAACCTCTAGAGTGGGATGTTTAATTGACATTACTTATTCCACCTCCAAAGTCAATGGTGTCTGTCTTATCTTGGGTGTTCGTTCTTGATTCTCACTAAGACTCATGAATTATAGTTCTTATTTTTTTATGACAAGGAAAGATGGATTTAAACGAGGATTTCCCACTAATATTTTTGTTTTATCTCAGTCATGGTTCTAAACATGTGAAAGTATTGTCCGGCTTTAACCCTTGATCTTGCTTTGACTTGATCATTACGATTTGGTAGCAGTCTCATTTTTCGAGTTCATAGTTGAGAAAAAGCCGGTGAATTTGCTCAAACTTGTCGGCTACATAATTGCTTGTGTTGGCATTGGGTGTTGAATAAGTATCAGTAAAGGACCCATTTCTGAATATAGAAAGTCAATTTATAATCCATTACTAAATCTTCGATTTTTTGGATGTCTAAAGACAGAAACTGAATCAAGATAACTATTCTATGATGACTTCGGTTTTTAAATTTTTTTCCATTTCATTGATATAGCTGAACATGCTGTTTTCTTGTTCCTTGCTAAAGTACATGTGGAAATATGTAAAATTGGGGTTATGTTATTTTTCTTTATAGCATTTTCGACATACCTCGAAAGAAGTATGACATTTTAACCAGAAAAAAGGATCTCCATATTCCATTTGGCTTCCTAGAAAGTAACTTATATTTATTTTCTAACTTGGAATTTTCTTAGCAATTCCTATGTCCTAAATTAAAGTTGCTTTGGGCCCACTTTTCCAATGGAGTATTATTTGGTTTTCAGGTAGTGAGCGAAATGCAGCAAAGCTGTCATTGGATGGTGTGGATGTAATGGGTGAGCGACTCGCCGAGGAGGTTGATGTTCATTTGTACTACGATTCTTCTTTGCATTTTTAGCTCTAGTTTCTTGAAAAATATCCTGTGACATGGGATGTCGTACATAATTTGGTTCTCACTTTGAGACGCAATTTTTAGGTCCGTGAAGTAATCAAAAGGAAGCCCGCCTTGAAAAAAATTTCTTTCGTGGCACATTCTGTTGGCGGACTTGTGGCAAGATATGCTATAGGGATATTATATAAACCTACGAAGCTAGAAAATCAAGAAGTATCAACCAATGTTTGTAATGAAGCGTCAAAGGGTACAATAGCTGATCTTGAACCAATAAACTTTATTACCGTTGCCACTCCTCATCTTGGTTCTAGGGGTAATTGGCAGGTACCTTGCTTCCTTCTTGTCTCATCATTTTCGTCTTTTGTGGGTATTCATTGGTTAAATCAAAATTGAATCATTGCTATATTCCCACCCCCCTAATTTATGCAACGTGAAATAAGAAAAAAGAGAGGAAAATAACCGTGTTTGTTTTAAAAATTCACACGATCATTATAGAGAGATGCAATATTTCTTTTAGATGTTCCTTTTTCCTGTATCCAATCGGTGAGGAAGAAGGGATTTTCTAATATCATACTAAAGACATTTTTTGGTGACTGGAAATATTTTAACGCTATTTTATTTTGCCCGTCTCTCAGGTTCCTTTTCTTTTTGGGTTATCTGCTTTGGAGAAAGTCGCTGGTTGTGTAATTCATTGGATATTTAAGAGAACAGGTAAACATCTTTTTCTTACAGATGATGATGAAGGAAAGCCACCATTGCTAAGACGCTTGGTGGAAGATGATGGAGAATCTCGTTTTATGTAAGCTTTCTACATATCATTCACTTTAATTGGATTAAAAAATCCTGGCGAGGTCTAGATACTTGCAAAAGAATTATATCTAAACATAATACAACTCATCTATGCAGGTCTGCCTTACGGTCTTTCGAACGCAGGGTGGCATATTCAAATGTTGGTTACGACCGTATCCATGATTTACGAACCTTCTGTTATTACTTTTGATTATGCTAACTATCCTCTTCTATTAATGCACCTTATATTTTCATTGTCTTCCCTAACAAAATATTGCTTAGATATTGTGGGATGGAGAACATCATCAATTAGACGCAATAGTGAACTGCCCAAGGTTGTATATTTGACCATGCTATTGTGATTAGTCTTTGATTTGTAATTGCTTTGGTGTGACATTTCATTTTTCACAGTGGGAGGATTGTGTTGATGAAAAATATCCTCATGTTGTGTATGAAGAGCGCTGCAAGGCGTATGACAGGGAGCAGTGCGAGGATACCATAGAAGATGGCGGTTTGGACGAGCTGGAAGGTTTGTGACTTTTCTCTTTTGTCTGCCAAGCGCTTCGAAATTTGTGCTTGCTGCTGATAGTTTAACCTCACATTGAAGCTTAAGCTATGTTTGGATGTGTTTTACAAAATTAATTGGGATGTGTGATATGGGTACTCGTGTGAAATGGTTGGAATTAGTGAAATATGTCAAATTGAGTGGGGTTTGTTGACGTATCATGTGTAAAATGGCTGAATTAGTTGTTTTAGTGATGATCATGTTATTGAAAAAAATAGTAAAGTAAGAAAGAGAAAAGAAAGAATAGTCGGACTAGGTAATTATTGAGATGAGATAGTGTGAACCATGACATGAAGATGCATTAAATTGATAGGTAATTATGTAGGAAAATGTAAAGATAAATTTGAAAATGGGCGTTTTCTAATGAAAATGGCTTGTGATGTAGATTCAGAAAATTGTGATCCAGAAAATAGAAAACTGTACGTATCCGTGGCCTATGTATATGTTCACCTCTCATTATCAGAGTAATCTTGTCCACTTCTCTTTTGAGAAGGATTTCTTTTTTTTCTTCCTATTAGATCAATAACTCTGGTGACTGGTTTACTTGCTCCATATATTTCCGACTTTGAGTTGTTCATGTTGCATTAATATCTTATTCTGAATTCTATGACACAGAGGAACAAATAAATGGCCTCTCTCGCGTATCATGGGAGAAAGTCGATGTAAGTTTCCACAGTAGCCGGCTCAAATTCGCTGCCCATACCATTATTCAGGTCTCTCTCTCTCTCTCTCTCTCTCTCTCTCTCACACACACACACACACACACACACACACACGCGCGCGCGCACACACATCGTTAACTCAAAAACATGGAGCTGATTCTTTTTGATGACTGAGTATCATGCAGGTGAAAGACCCTAACATACATTCAGAAGGTGCAGATGTTATACAGCATATGATCGACCATTTTCGTTTATAGAGAAGAGCCCACGGACTCTAAATCGTGTTGTCTATGGCTCGTGATGTACTTACATTAGGGTAATGCTACACTCGGACACATGAAGCTTCGTTATTCTCCTATTTCACTTCACTCTTTGGAGATGGCTATAGTTTATGCGCTTTCGAGGTTGTTTACATTGTTGTAAGCCGGTTCATAAAAGAGCGACGATGTAAGCCAATTCATGAAATATCACGATTAATGCCTAATTATAGAAGTTTTATGTGATTATTATTATCCACTGTGAACATATCCATTAATTACTCCATAATTGGAATTGTATTAGATCAGAAACTCATCTTGTTGGTGTTTTGCTGTTCCTGCTTAACTTGTAATGTTATAGCTATCAAGTAAATATTTCATATTTCAACTTAGGTGTCATCATAATATTTTTTTCCCAATCCCGTCCCCTCCTGTTTTTTAATATCCGAATATGTTGTACCACCTCTCTGTCATTTGGGCTGGAAAGACAAACCAAATTTGCTCAATTGAAGATCCATTGCTAAAAGCTCGTTTGAGACCAATAATTTAATATATCAAATCAAAATTGAACAACCTTGGGAAAAAAGAAGAAGCTTGACCAATCTTTTGTGCATTTGATAAGTTTTAATGCTCGGTTTGAGCTTGAATTGATTATTAAAAATCAAATAGAATATGTGGTGTAGAAAAATCAAATTATTCGAGCTCAATTTATATTCAGCTTGATTAAAGTTTGTTTAAATTTGGCTTGATTTACAATCAAATGAAGCTCAATCACAAATTATAAAAATCGATAATAATTCAAACAAGTTTGAACAATAATTTGTTCGACTCGACTTATTTACAACCCTACTTATCATTGGTTCCTATGTCATCATGAAAAAAATATCCTATAAATTTTTGATATTCAAACTTTTGCCCCCTTAAAGTTTAAAAGTATGGAGGTTTACCTCATTTGTTTTGTATTTACCCGTATCTCAAATCCTGGTTCCGTCCTATGGCTCCAAGGGAAAACATTTCAGCTACAAAACTTTGTACCATTACTATATTAATTTTGGAAAATCTTAGTCTTGACCTAGTCCACTCAAATGTGATCTACGATGAAAATAATGTATACTTGCGTGCAACCAAACCGAATCAGGCTCAGAATTTCCTGAACTTTGGCTCTTGAAAGTGTGAAAATAAATAAACATGCCACTCTTATTTGGCAACAACCCTCCATTTGTAGAGAGATGAAGTTACTAGACTAGTCAATGCTATATATATATATATATATATATATATATATATATATAGGGTCAAGATCTAATACATTCCCTATACTAGATAAGATATAAGACCCAATATACACCATTGGATCAATTAAATCAAATAGTCCAAATTGAACACTTAAACACGCGCGGGAAACATGTTGTAACTGGTCGAGGGGTAGAAATGTAAAATACACACTATTATACATCAAATCCCCTCCTAAATTAACTCCACAATCTCCCTAAAATCTCTCACATTTAAACCGAGGAGATCCAAAAATGGTGTCAGCGAAGGGCAAGGAGAAGGTGACGGACGGCGGCGGTGGAAAGGGGAAGAGGAAGTGGAACGCCGACGATGACAAGACCGGCCGAAAGCGGAAGAACCGCAGCGTGCTTCAATTCTTCGAAGATACAGCGTACCAGGTCGACGACGACGATGATTCCAGTGACGACGATTCTCTCTTCGACGATGATGGTAATCATTTGACAAAATTATAGCCCCACCCTAAAAAGAAAATAATAAATGAAAGATTGTTCAGTGGTTTGCTTAATTTCGGTGTTGCATTTGCTTGTTTTCAAGTGATTGTGTAGGTTTACAAGGAATTTTACCGAAAAAATGAGGTTTTTTGTTCTTAAGAAGATTTTCTAGGGTATACATACTCTCACATTTAAACACATTGTATATTGCCTTCCACACTATTGTATAATGTCAATATAATGTATAATGGTTTATTATATTGTATTTGTATGATGTTTAAACACACACTGTATATTGGGGGTATATGATACTGAATAATGTGTTATAATATTCTGTATAATATTTTACATGTCACTGTATAATGTGCAGGTGACATGGTGCGCGGGACTGATGATGTGGGGACAAGTGGCATATGCGTGTATGAAAGAAATAAGACGAAGTTTGGTGCTGTGGAGGGGCAGATTGATTAGAATTAATTTGGAATTGATTAATTATTGTTTTCTTATTTGTAATATTGTTTTTTATTAGTTTCCATGCAGAGTATGGGACTTGTAGGATGATTTGAATAAATAGTTTGGTAGGGTATAATTTGGTGGAATAAGGAGCTTGGTAGCTTGGGCACAAGATTCATCTTGTGAGTGTTCTTTTATCGTATTCATTCTTATTTTTTGAATTCTAGTGTTCATTGATTGTTTAGTAACTTATATAATATTATATAGTAAATATACAGTAGTTTGTAAACCATTATACAGGAAATACAACGGTAATATACAGTGTGTGATTAGTGACATACAATTAGTGATTTCAAACTATTATATAGTGCAATATAAACCAACATACAGTATATTATAAGACAATATATAGTGTCTTATAACCAATTATACAGTGTGAGTATACATCATATAGTTACAATCTCATAAATTATTATACATTATATTATAACTCATTATACAATATCTTATAAGTCATTATACAGTATATTATAACTCATTATACAGCAAGCGGAAAATTCTTTCGATTACTAATAGAAAATCCTACCCAATCAAATCTCTAAAAATTATTCAGTCTACTCATAAAATTCAGAATTGAACTAACAGAAATAAGTAAAATTAAACTAACAGAAATAAGAAAAGAAAAAAAAAGATTTAGTCCAAATAATTGCACTTGAATAACATGGCACTCGAATTCATTCTGTTAATGGCACTCGATTATACAGAATGAGTTCTGTTAATGGCACTCGATTATGTTTATGGCACTCGAATTCATTCTGGTCTCGCATTGTGTTTGCATATCTAGCAGTACCATCGCAGTTTCTGCAAACCCTTCGCTTTGATTCGATTTATTATCGCCTTGGGGGTCACGAATTCCGTCGAGAATTTGATGATGAACGAATTAATTTGATGCCTTCAAAATCCCACAATTTCACCATTTCTTTTGACCAAGAGTTGAAGATCTTTTTCGCTTAATAGTCGTTGTAAATCTTTCTTCTTCTCCTGCAGAAAAAATCATAATTTTTTGTTTTCTTATTCAAATTGAAATTGAGGAATTTAAGAGCGAAAAATTTAACCTAGAAGAATGGGTTTGCAACAATCGAAGGATGAATTGTTGTATCAGCAAGTCAATTATGGAAATTTTGAAGGCATCAATTGTTAGACCTATTGATTAAAATGCCCCCATTATCGTTAAATTAAATATAAAATTTGAAATAATGGCTTTAAATATGAACCTTGGGATCAAATGATTTAAATAATTTAGATTGAATCTTATATCTCTAACTTGCGGGGATATATAGCTGTCGTACTCTCGTGTGGGAAACCAATTCTCTGTTCTGTACAGTTCCTGCAGTTATCATAACTGTTGCTGAAACTCAAACTGCAGTTATCTGGACGAGGAAATATTGCGTTTGAATCGGGCTCTTAACATTACCGCAGTTGAGTGGGAGGGATTAGATGTTCCTGAGGGGATTTGGAAGGAGAAACAATCTGTGGAGGGTTTTCCGGTGGTGGGACGGATCCTAACCCATAAGAATCTTAAGTTTAATGTCGTCAGGGAGTCTTTAATGAAAATTTTCAATCCGTTAAGGGGTATGTCAATCCGGAAACTTAATGATAAACGGCTGCTTTTCACTTTTAACCATATTGTCGACAGGGATAGAGTCCTAGATAGAGCACCATGGAATTTTGATAACAACCTTATTGTCCTTCGTGTTGTCCATGAAACAGATGATCCCTTGTCTGTCGACTTAGATTGGTCTATTCTTTGTGTCCACGTTACGGGTCTTCCTATGAACAAAATCACTAAAGAGATTGCTGAACTACTACGTAACCGTATTGGTCATTTTGTAGGTCTTAATATGGGTGAGTCAGGGGTTTTTAGGGGTCATATCCTTCGCATGTGGGTTAATCTGAATGTTACTAAGCCCCTCCCTCGATTTACTATCCTCCGAATTCCTGGTGGGGGAGACCCCATCAGAGTGGATTTTTCTTACGAACGTCTAGGTAATTTCTGTTATCTCTGTGGCATTCTGGGCCACATTAGCAACTATTGTCAGTTGCGATACAAGGAGGGTTTTAGTGATCCTGGAAAGGATACCCCGTATAAATCCCATCTTCGTGTCTCTGCTTCGGTTAATCAGGGGACTGCCCCATGGTACAATTTTCTTGAAACCCACTCTGCTTTTGCAAGCAAAACAAGGAGCCACTACTCTATCAACTCCCGTGGTCCGAATATTTTCGCCCCTCAAAAGGCTGAATTGGGCCCTAATGGAAATGGGGGGCACATCTCTTCCTCTAGTGAACAGTCATCGAGTCAAGCCATATCTCGCCGGTCTCTCCCAAACCTGTGCCCTGAGGAAATGGGCGAGGGACCCCTTATGGTGCAGGAAACAGTACCAATTCGTCAAGGGCTTCGTTTGGAAGAGATTATCTCTGATCACCAGCAACCTCGATAGACGACGGGTCTCGAACCGGATGTTGGGAATGTGGGTGTATCTTTTAATTCTCTACCACATGGCAAATCTTCTACGTCTATGCTTGCGTCTAATGGTCGAGGTAAATATGTCCTGCCCCATGCACGTCAGTCCCGAATTCACGAATTACCAGGCTCTTGTAATCCTCAAAATTTCTCCACACCTCCATCTACCCCAAACAGAAATGTTCTCACCATTATCAATTCTCCTGCCGTCTCTTCGGCAATGGCCCAAGGTTCCCCTATTCTTATAAATATTCCTCTCCAGTTCATGTCTTCCCCCCCACATCAAATCAAACCTAGTTCACGCAGAGGTAGGACCAAGAAACGTTTTCAATGTTCTACCTCGCGTGCTATCAAGCGTAAATTTCCTGATCTTCAGGATGTGCCAGTGGAGGCAGGCAGCCCTCCTGTTAAGCGTCTTAATCTCGGACTTCGAGATGAATCTTCATCAGCGGAGACTGCAGAGCAGTCCCGCCGGGATCAATGAGTCTTCTTTGCTGGAACTGTCGAGGATTGGGTCGATCCAAGGCATTTCACAAGCTGGCGGAGCTTATCCGTTCGTTTGACCCGTTAGTTGTTTTTCTTTCTGAAACTAAGCTTAGGAGTAGAGATTTTGAGTTTTTAAAATCCCGTCTTAATTTATTTGGTCTCTGTGTTGATCCTGTTGGTTCTTCTGGTGGTCTTGGTATGTTGTGGGTTAAGAGTGTCGATGTCATTTTATAATTTTTTTCTCGTAATCATAATGATGTTAGTATTTATCAGTCTTCTATTCACTCTCCTTGGCGTTTTACGGGATTTTATGCCAGTCCAGAAACTTCCAATAGGAAGGCTAGCTGGAACCTTCTCCGTTCCCTTAATGACAGATCCTGTATCCCTTGGCTTGTCGCGGGCGATTTTAATGAAATTTTGTTTCCATTTGAGATGGATAGTGCTAATTCTCGTTCAGCATGGCAGATGCGAGACTTCCAACAAGCCCTTGATTACTCGGGTCTTTCTGACCTTGGTTTTGAGGGCTCCCCATTCACCTGGTGTAATCATCGCGAATACCCTCACATTGTCCGTGTTCGTAGTGATCGGGCTTGTGGAACAGTTGATTGGATGCAACTCTTTCCGCATGCCAAAATTTTGCATTTACCCGCCATCCGATCAGATCACTCTCCCATTCTCATAGAGCTTTCCCCTAGTCGAAATTCTCGTCACTTTTGAAAAAAGAAAATGTTTCGGTTTGAGTCTATGTGGCTTCGCTCGAGTGATTGTGAGCGTATTGTTCGAGAGTCGTGGGTGTCCAATGGGAGTGGTTCAGAGGGTGAGATGACTTTTGATAGAATTCGTAATTGTCGGTTGGGTCTCATTAATTGGAGCAGACTTTCTGCTCAGTCTTTAAAACCAAAAATAAAAGAGTTAGAAAAAGAGATTGCAACTCTTGGGGCGGGTATTATAACTTCCGAGACTAAAGCCCGTGAGTTGGAGTGTCGTCGTGAGTTAGATGATCTAATTGAGGTGGAGGAGGCGGTTTGGCACCAACGTTCTAGGGCACTGTGGTTGAAAGAGGGTGACAGAAACACGGGGTTTTTTCATGCGAGAGCCTCTAATAGACGTAAGAAAAATTCGATTGATCGCATAAAAAATGAGAGTGGCGAGTGGGAGAGTTCTGAGGTGGGTGTGCAGGGTGTTATAACTCGATATTTCCATGATATTTTCTCTTCCATTCGGCCTGCTACTACAGCGATAGATGACGTTCTTGAAGCAATACAGCCCCGTGTCACAGATGAGATGAATCAGAATTTGCGATTACCGTATACTGCGGATGAGGTACGTAATGCTCTTTTTCAAATGCACCCCCTTAAATCTCCTGGTCTCGATGGCATGTCCCCACTTTTCTTTCAAAAATTTTGGCATATTATTGGGAATGATGTTTCTAGTTGTGTGCTTGATATGCTTAATCACCATACTGTTCTACCTAAATTAAATTTCACTCATATCGTGTTAATCCCTAAATGTGATTCCCCGGAGCTTATTACTCAATTTCTCCCCATAAGTTTATGTAATGTTGTTTACAAACTAACCTCTAAATGCATTGCTAATCGACTCAAACCTCTTCTTAATGTCCTTATATCTGAAACTCAATCTGCTTTTATCTCGGGCCGATTAATCTCTGACAATATTCTTGTCTCGTACGAAATAAATCACTATCTTAAGAATAAGACCTGGGGTAAAGAAGGCCATGTGGCGCTTAAACTAGACATGAGCACGGCTTATGATCGTGTGGAATGGGACTTTCTCGAACGGGTCCTTGGTAAGTTGGGGTTTGATGGGGGGTTTGTAGCGCTTATTATGATGTGTGTGCGCTCGGTTACATATTCGTTTCTGCATGTGGTCAACATTGGTGGCGCTATATTAGGTGGCCTCAACGGGGTATCTCGTCAAGGAGATCCATTGTCACCATATCTGTTCTTATTTGTGCAGAGATTTTTAGTTGTCTTTTGCAGAAAGAGGAAGAGCGAGGAAATATACATGGAGTGTCGGTTTGTAGGGGAGCACCGAGTGTATCTCATTTACTTTTTGCAGATGATACACTTATTTTTTCACAGGCGTCAGAGGGGGCAATTGAGAGTATCAGGCGTGTTTTAGAGGTGTATGCTAACGCCTCGGGACAGGAAATTAATTTTCAGAAATCCACTATGGTATTCAGCAAAAATACACCAGAGGAGGTGCGGGATTCTTTAGCGGATATCTTGGGAGTTTGGGTAGTTGACAAATATGATGTTTATCTGGGTCTACCGGCTGTGGTTGGGAAATCAAAAAAGGAGGTTTTTGCTAGTATTAGAGAGAGGGTGAGTGCAAAATTTCACGGGTGGAGTGCAAAACTTCTGTCGCAAGCGGGAAAGGAAGTCTTGTTGAAAGCAGTTATTCAGTCGATCCCCACCTATGCGATGAGTTGTTTTCGTCTACCAGATTATCTCATTCAAGAACTGGAATCGGCTATGGCATCATTTTGGTGGAATAATAGGGAGTCGAAAAAAATCCATTGGGTGGCGTGGGATGAATTGAGTCAGAAGAAATCTATTGGTGGGTTGGGATTCCGAGATTTGAAATGTTTCAACTTGGCAATGCTGGCAAAACAAGGGTGGTGACTTTTGCAGAATCCGAATTGTTTACTAAGTCGCATTTTCCGGGCTCGTTACTATCCAAATTCGGTTTTTCTTAATGCGACTCTTGGTAATAACCCATCTTTTACGTGGAGATCGATCCATGCATCCTGGGAGTTGGTAGACGCAGGATCACGGTGGCGGGTTGGTAATGGAGCAAATATTCGAATTTGGCAAGATAAATGGCTGCCCCGGGATGGTAATTTCAGAGCAAGTGTAAACCCGCTTAATCTTCCTTGCAATACTCGAGTGAGTGAGCTTATCGATCCTGAAGTAGGGTGGTGGGATAGAGGGACAATTGAACATTTTTTGGATCCGGTCGATGCTAGATCCATTCTGTCTATTCCTTTGGGGCGGCTACAACATGAGGATACGATCGTATGGCATTATACAAAATCGGGACAGTTCCTTGTACGCAGTGCTTATCACCTTGCTAGGGAGAGACACGCGAATGGTGCACCGTGTCCTTCTCTATTTCGGCAGGCAAATGCTGATTCGTGGAGCTTTATATGGAAAGCGAGGGTTCCGCCGAAGGTGAGGGTTTTCAGCTGGAGAGTTTGCAAGGATATTCTTCCAAACTCATTCAATCTCTATCGGCGGCATTTAAATGTCTTTGAGTTTTGTTCGGTGTGCAAAGGTCAAGAAGAATCGACGATGCATGTCCTCCTTAGATGTCCGTATGCTCGAATGGTTTGGGGTTTATCGAATATACCAAATGTATCGATCCAACATTCGAGCCTCACTCCAGAAAGATGGTTTAGGAAAGTACGTGAATGTATTGATGATGATCAATTTTGTTTATTTCTCCTTGTGTGCTGGATGTTGTGGTATAATAGGAATAAAATTCTTATGGAGCAAAAAACAATGGCTCCAGATGTCCTCATTGCCTCAGCTAGATCTATGGCAGCAGCATTCATGGGCACTTTTGCCTCTGATGTGGGGGTATTAAGCAGGTGGGCAGATTGCAGATGGGTTCCACCGAGGAGGGATGTGGTAAAAGTGAATTTTGATGGAGCAATTTTTCGGACGCTGAATGGCACAGGTGCAGGGATAATTGGTCAGAATTCTCATGGTTGCTGTGTAGCTTGGTGCACAAATTTTCGTCCTTTTATGAGTGACCCCGAACAAGCAGAGGCGATGGCGGCTATTGAGGCTCTTCGGTTCAACCGTCGTATGGGGTGGCGAAGGATTCATGTTCAAGGGGATTGTGCGAATTTAATCAAGAAGCTAAATTCGCCTGATCTTGATTTGTCGAATATTGGCAATCTTGTTCTTGATTTTAAAGCTTTAGTTCCGTGGTTTGATTCTGTTTGTATTTCTTTTATTAGACGGTGTGGTAATCAGGTGGCTCATTTTTTAGCTCGGAAGGCCCGATTTGATCAAGAGTCTGTTCTTGACTTGCCCGCGTGCTCACGAGTCCTATTTGTCTGTTC